>CM053621.1:29848631-29867579 GCA_028646535.1 Procyon lotor | reverse complement strand
GAAAGACTGAGCTGACATCTCTCTGGAGAGTGGAAGGGAGGGAGAGGGAGGGCGGGAGGGAGATCAGGAGCGGCCACCAGAGTGACCCGGGCAATCCAGGGCCCCGGCCCCTAGCTGCAGGGTTGGGGATTGGGGGCTGCTTTCGAGCTGGAGCCTTTTGGGGCTTGCTTCTGGGTTGGAGGGGAGGTCAGACGGGGCAGCTGAGCTGCGGGGGGGCTGCGGCCCTGGCCCAGATGGAGAGAACATCCAGCTCCTTCGGGCACCTTCCGTTTGAGCAGACTTAGGGTGCGGACCGTTGGCTCTGAGGCTCTGTCTCGCAGGAGGGAGTAGGGCCGAGCCAGGCGGAGGATCAGCCGCCCGCGGAACAACTCGGAGCACCCTCAGGCCGGCTAGGAAGCTCGAGGAGGCGGCAGATGCCCGTGCTCCCACCGCCCAGAGGGAACAGGATGTAGAATGGATGGTGCCCCCCGAATCTCCCCCACAGGTCTCACACATGGACAACATCGGCTCATATCCCCACGGCCCACAGGGCTTCACAGAACTGGGTCTTGGGGGCCTGCCACTGGGCACAGCCTTTCCACTCCATGCCCACGGACGCCGTGTGCTCGTGTTGCAGGGTCCATGCACAAGGCACGAGGGACGTGGCTGCGGTGGGCCGCCTGGCGCTCTTCCTGGACGCCTGTTCGGGGCAGAGTGAGGCCGATGGGTTCCAGGGGACGTGTGTGTGCAATGGTACGCAGTGGCCTCCCCGAATGAGGGGCCCCGCCTGCCCCTGGCCGCCTCTCGTGATTTCACATGTGAACCCTCCGGGGCTGATGTGCAGGGGTCCCCGTGAACACTGGGCGTGGACCCTCCTTGGCAGATGCTTGTCCCATACCTGGCTCTTGGTCTGGGTCTGTCTTACTGGCTCGTGTGGGCCATGCTTTGTCATACAGACTTTTCTAATTTTGCTCTCATTGGATTTATCGATCTTTCCCTGCGTGGGTTGTGCATTCTGTGTTTGCACATGGCGTGTGCATTCCAGACAAGGGACCTTGCCCGCTCAGAGGTCATAAATAGGGTTGCCGGCCCATTAGGTTGTCTTGCCCACCTGGGACGAATTCTGTAAGGGCACGAGGTAGGGATCTCCCGGCTACGTAGCCAACCCCCCCCGCCCCCCATCGAGTTATTGCGCCCTCCACCTTCCCCTTCCTGGTGGTGTGGCTGCCCCCGCCGGGCCCCGCGTGCGCCTCTCTGTGCGGCCCTCCGTCTGGGTCTCGGTCTGCCCGGCGCCTCCCCGTGATGCATGGGGCGACTTGTGTTCCTGCAGCCCCAGGCGAGGAGCCTGGGGGTGGGAAGCAGAGAGAGAGAGGTGAGGAGGCCACGCCGGCTGTTGGTGGCGGCTCGGCAGGGGAGAGGTGTCCCGCGGGGACAAGTGTGGGCATCACTAAGCAGCGTTAAATGGAAAGGGACTGACTTTTGGAAGGGACCAGCAACACTGGGGTTCATTGTCCACGTTCTCAGACACGAGCTTCCTGCCCCCCACCCCCCCCGAAAGCCCCGATGAATCGGCTCTGCACCCAACGGCGTGGGGCCCGGGCTCACTCAGGTTAGCAGGGAGAGGACCAGCCCTAGGAGCCTGGGCCCCCGGCGGGGCTCCCCGCCCGACTCTGCGCAGGACACCCAGTGGGGGAGGGACACTGGTGGGGAGGGACACTGGTGCTGTCCCCAGGCTGCAGCGCGGGGCAGAAGGAGCAGAGGGAGCCCTGGAGGCCACGTGGCTGCGGGGATGAGGAAGCCTTGGGGGCCTTCGAGGAGCGGGGCCGTGCGGTGCCCTAGCGGCAGGTGGCCGGGAGAGCCAGCCCCCCTAGCACACATACACTCCTTGAGGAGCTCAGACCCAAGTTTGTCAAGAGAAGGGAGGGAGCCCAGACAGACTGAGGCCACGGGCCGGGCCCCGGGGATGAGAGAAGCCTCAAGGCCGCCCTTTGGCGGAGTCACAGAGAATCCTAATTGTCCCCAGCTCGGGGCCAGAGGCAGCCCCGCACACGGTCTGTCTTATTGCTTCTCCTGGGTTTTTGCATTTGGCCCAGAGCTTGGACTTAAGCCGCCGAGAAAGACCAGTCAGACATGGCAGGAAGGCAGGAGGGAAGGGTCCAGCACGTGGTGCCTAGAGAGGGAGGGGACCGTCTCCCACCTGCTCTGTCCCGGGCCTGTCAGCAGATCTGGGGCCCGGGAGCTTTGGCCGGGGGTGGCTGGGTGGGTTGAGCCCAGGTGAGGAGGGGCGAACAGCAGCCCCTTGCCCGGAGCCCAGGAGGGCACGGAGCCCGGAAGGGCCACTCCGAGGCCTGCACAGAGTCCCCTGGGCCTGCTCAGGCCCCTCCAGCCCCGCGCGGGTCTCGCCCAGCCCTCGAAGCCTCTGCAGAGAGTAGCAGAGAGGCCGGCCGACTGAGCCCCTGGGCAGCGGGCGTCTCCTTCTGACCTTGAGGGGATTTGACGTGGACTCCGGAGGCGGGGACGCCGGGGAGTTCGCCAGAGATCCCCAACGGTGGCCCAGACGTGCTCCTTGTGTGCAAAGCACAGTATTTAAAAAAAAAAAATTAGAATGAGCTGCCAAGATTAGAAATGGAGAGATTTTACATTAAAATCTTACTTCTAGACTTTTGGAGGAAACAGAAACCCAAGGCCCGGGGACCCTAGGGTTGTGTTCGGGCTCCGCTCAGACCCTCCAGCTGCTTGCCTGGGAAGAGCCCTTTGAAGCCCCCAAACCCCCATCCGGCCCCTCCCCCCGCTCATCCCACGCACCTGCCCCTTGCTTCCTGCGCCTCAGGCCCTGCCACCGCCCGTCCCCAGCCTCATACCTGGTCCCAGTCCGTCTCCCCTTCTGGTCCCCCTGCCCTGGATGCTGTCCCTGAACAGCCTGGACCCCACTTTCCAGCCCCTCTTCCCTGCTCCCGCTCCCTTCCTACACTTCCTGCCGCGCACGCACCGGGCTGGCTGGAGGAGACACAAGTCCCCGCCCAGATGGGACAGGAGGCAGCAGGACACGCTTCTGGGAGGGAGGAGCCTTGGTCCTAAAGACCACGTGGGACCAGCAATATTACCGGGGCCACTTCCGGAAACTCGTCTGGGAATCATGATGCTCAATGAGCTGCTGGCGTGGGGACCGCCGGCCACCTGCTGGGGCCCCTCCTTCCTCCCGAGCTCCAGCCCCGATAATCACCCACCTGTGCCCGTATTCATGGTTTTAGTTTTTCTAGGACATCCTGTAAGTGGAATCATACATGATGTGGCCTTTGGAATCTTTGTAGGGTTTTGGGCAAATGTATGTTTCGTTTTAATGGCGTGGTACACTGTGTGGCCTTCCGCGTGTGGCTTCTTGCGCTCAGCATGGGCCGTCAAGGGCCGCCGTGTTGGAGCAGGTGTCCACGGGTCATCCCTCTACGTGGCTGAATAGTATTCTGTTCTGGACACGTCACAGCTGACGGGTAATTGGGTCATCTCCACCCTTGGGCTGGGGAATACGCCGCCACGGATGTTTGCACCCAGGTTTCGGCTCCAAGAACGAGTTTCAATTCCTTCATTTCTCCAGGAAAGGACTTCCTGGAGTCTATGTGGAACATTCTGGAACTGCCGTGGTGTCCTCTGCATTGGCTGCGCCATCTTGCTTCGCCACTAGCTGGTGAAAGGGTGCCGTTTCTCGACATCCTTGCCAACCCTGGTCATTTTCTTCCTTCTTCTTTCATGAAGGCCAAATTAGTGGACGTGACGTGGTAATTCTCTGCAGTTTGGATTTGCATTTCCCTAGTGACGGATGACGTTGAGCATCTGGTCGTGTCTTCTCGGCCGTCTGTATGTCCTCTGGTGAAATGGACGTGTACTCCGATCATTTGTTTCTTTAAAAAATCAGGTTTGTCATTTTGTTCTTGAGCTCTGTGGGTTCTTTGTGTGTTCTGAGTCCTAGACCCTTACCAGATGCGTGTTTTGCAGAGATTTTCTCCCATTCTCTGTGTTGTCCTTTCACTTTCTTGTGATCAAGTCCAATGTATCTCTTTTTCCTTTTGTTGCTGGCGTTTTTGGTGTCTTACTGAAGAAAACATTGCTAAATCCGGGGTCATGAAAATTCGCCTCTGTTTTCTTCTAAGAGTTTTATAGCTGTTATATTTATGTTTTTAGACTTTATTTTAAGGGACGCCTGGGTGGCTCAGTGGGTTAAGTGTCTGCCTTTGGCTCAGGTCATGATCCCAGGGTCCTGGGATCAAGCCCTGCATCAGGCTCCCTGCCCAGCGGGAAGCCTGCTTCTCCCTCTGCCTGCTTTCCCCCCCGGTTTATGCTCTCTCTCCTCTCCCGCTGACAAATAAGTAAAATCATAAGATTTGAGTTAATTTTTTTTATATGGTGTGAGGTAGGGGTCCAACTTCGTTTTTGTGCATGTGGACGTCCATTTGTCCCAGCACTCTTTGTCGAAGAGAATATTTATCCCCCTGAATAGTTCCAGCTTGCTGCTTGGAAATCAGTTGGCTGTGGACATGTGGTTTTTCCCTGGACTCTCACTGATCATTATGTCTCTATATCAGTGCCACACTGTTTGATGACTGTGGCTTTTAGTAAGTTTTGAAATTGAAAACTGTGAGTTGACGCCTTCCACTCTTGCTCTTTTTCAAGATTATTTTGGCTATTTAGGGTCCCTTCACTATTCTGTATGGATCTGAGGATTCACTGGTCCATCTCTGCAAAAAAAAGTCTTTGAAATTTTGATAGGACTTGCGTTGAATCTGTAGATCAATTTGGAGATGATTCATCTTAATATGAGTAAGTGCTCCACTCCATGAACATGGGATATATTTCCATCTACTTAGGTCTTCTTTCATTCCTTTTAGTAATGTTGCCGTTATCACTGTACCTGTTTGTACCATGTTGGTTGAATGTATTGATATATATTTTATTCTTGATTCCTTATTCGGAATTGTTTTCTTAATTTCCCTTTTGGATTGCTCATGGTCAGCTGATTTTTGTGTGTTGATCCTGTATCCTGCAACGTGGCTGAATTTGTTTATTGGATCTCACATGTTTTTTGTGTGTATGGATTCTTTAGGATTTCTTTATATAAGATCATGTCATTTGTGAATAGAGATCATTTTACTTAGCATCTTTGAATCTTGAAATTCACTCATGATGTTGCACATATCGATAGTTTGTTCCTTTTTATTGCTGAGTAGTATTCCATTGAATGGATACATCACTGTTATTTATCCATTCACCTATTAGTGGACATTGGATCATTTTTCATTTAGGTCATTGCAAATAGAGCTGCTATGAAGATCATTACACAAGTCTTTGAATGGACATACGCTTATATTCCTCTTGGGTTAATACCCAGGAGTGGAATGGGTGGGTCATGTGATTCTATATATTTAACTTCCAACTTTTAAGAAAGTATTTTTAACAAACTATTTTCTGAAGTGGTTACACAATTTTATATTCCTGGCAGCAGCATATGAAGGCTTCTGCTGCTCTAAATCTTCACCAATAGTCGAGATAGTCAGTCTTTCAAATTTTAGCCTCATTTGAATAAGCGCTGAGAGGTATCTTGTGGTTTTAATCTGTATTTCCCTAATGACTGCTGACCTTGAGCACCCTTTTAGGTCCTTATTTGTCATTCCTGTGTCTTTTTTTTTTTTGGAGTACCTGTTCATATCTTTTGTCCATTTCTAAGTCAAGTTGCTTGTTTTCTCATTGTTGAATATTGAGCATTCTTTATATGAATGTATGTGAGTCCTTTATCAGATATGTGGTTTGGAAATGTTTTCTCCCTGTCTGTGAGTTGTCCTTTTCTTCTCTTTACAATGACTTTTAGAGAGCAGGAGGGGTTTTTCATTTTGATGGCATCCAGTTTATTATTTTTTATTTCATGGAGTATGCTTTTGATGGCATAGCTAAACAATTCTTATCTAAGCAAAGACAAAGGTTTTCTTCTACGTTCTCTGCTACAACTTTTATAATTCTAGATTCTACACTTAGATCCATGAACCATTTTGAATTGAATTTTGTATATAGGCGAGGGATGGATCAAAACTCATTTTTCTTACATATGGATTTCCACCTGTTCCTACCCCGTTGATGAAAAGACCATCTATTAAATTGCCCTTACATCTTGTCAAAAATTAGTTGTCTGCTTTTGTGGGTGTTTATTTCTGGTCCGTGTTCTGTCCCAATGATTGTCTCTATGCGTACCAGTACCATACTGTCTTGATTCCTACGGGTTTATGATCTGTCTTGAAATCAAATCCTGTTCGTGTTCCACCTTTGTTATTTTTGACCGTTTGGGCTCTTCTGGGTCCTCGGCAGCCCGTGTGAATTTTACAGACGGTTGTCAATTTGCAAACACGAAACCAAACCAAACCTGGAGCAGGCTTGCTGGGATCGGCAATCGTTTACAGTGGATTCCTTTCTCTCTGGCGGGCTGATCTTTCCAGGATCAGAGTGTCCTCTGCTTTTCCCTGATGTGGTCCCCCCACCACCGTGTCCACTCTCTGACCCTATTCGCTCACTTTTGTCTCCCCCCATGCAGAGACCCCAGGCACCTTGTGTTACCCCCACATGTCTTGGAACTGGGGATCCTCACTCTTTCTCTGCAGTCCACCAGGAGCCCAGCAGGCTCAGGTACACAGAAGAGGTTTCCAGGCTTTGATTATATTTCCATATAAGTCCTTTGTATTTTGGACTAAACTCGGGTTACTAGTGGGGATGTCTCATGCTACGAGTTCCCACTCACCCATCCATCCATCTACCCACATCCGTCCATCTCCTGCCCGTCTTCCCATCCACCGACCCATCCCCTCCTGATTACAGAGCATGCTGGACACCGAGGCGCAGAATGTCTCCCGGGACCCAAGTTTCCCTGTCTTTAACTGAGACATTTGAATGAACTGCCCTTCTAGGGTCCTTCACACTCCGGATTTCTTTGACTTCTGTGCGAAGACAACCCGAAGCTCAGGCTGATGTGGTTACACTGTTTTCCCAAGGATGAGGAGCTGGGCCAAGTCAGAGATACGGCCTCATGCCCATGGATTCTGGGATGGACACGGATTGCTTCCTGCCCATGTTTGAGCCACGATCCCGGGAACTGAGCTCCCATGACAGGGGATGTTCCAGAGATGGCCTCCAGTGGTTAGAGGCAGCACTGACTGGGCCCCCAGAGCGTGTCCTTCCCCGTCTATGTGTTGGGAGCCTCCCTCTGGCCCCTGCAGCAACAGGACCCCGAGGAAGCAGGGGCTGAGCATGGAGGACCGAGACACCAGCAGTGGGGGCCACTCAGGGCCTGGGGGCAGGGCGGGGGCTACAGGAAGCCTCAGGCTTACCTTTCCCCGGGGCAGGGAACAGGACCACGGTGTGGAAAGCCTCTGAGCGGACACCATCATCAAGACGTGAAGCCCCTTCTGGCCGCTCCCGCCGCACCTCTGCGTACCCAGGCTGTTTGCAGCCACGCCCCCCCTGCCCCCGCTACCTGTGGCCCCGGCCGGCTGTGTACAGCATGTGGGCAGGCATGGCTGACCCCTTGGGGTGACCCCTTGGGGTGGTCTCCAAGTTGGAGGGCAAGTGGGGGCAGGAGAGGGTGTGGGGGGCAGCGGACCCCCTCCCATCTGCCCGCCCACCGCCACCGGGATTCCTGGGGTTTTCCCGGACCTCCCGAGCAGCCTGGGCCCCGTGGAGGCACCATACAGTTTGGAGTTAATAACAGACGTTTTTCTCTGTTCACAGTTTTCTTGTTGCTCCGTGGCCTCTGCCCATTGAATCCGGGCCCCAGCTGCCTCGCGGGGGAGGCAGACACAGCTAGAACAAAGAAATCAATTGACTTTCTGGATGAATTTTTTAAAACTCACAGCAGAGGCCATATTCTGAAAGCGGAGAGGATTTCTTTTGTAAGAGCAGGGCTTTTTGAGAAAGAAAGGTTTTTGAGTGGGAATGCAGACCTTATTGGCATAGGCTGCAGAGTGGGGGACACTGGCGAGGGCCTTTCTCCTGCCCGGACAGGGCAGTACTTGGACGTGGGGGGCGGCAGAGAAGGGGCCTCTGAGCCCCTTGTCTGGTCCCTGCCCGGGCGAAGCTGTGTGGAGGCAGCTCATGGGAAGTCGGGGACTGCCAGTGCGTGGGACCCGTGCATGCGTCGGGAAGCCCGCGCCTGCTACCATCACGGTGGTCCCGGGGGGAGGACCCCAACCACGCACCTACTGGGAGACTTTAGCATTGTGATGATCGCCATGCTTGGTTCACAAAGTACGTGGTTTGTGCCCTGGTTAGCTCCTGCTGTGTAACAAATCAGCCCACGATTCAGTGACGTGCAGCGTCTTACCTCGAGGAATGTCTGGGCGAGTGATTTGGGTGTGGCTTAGCTGTGTGGCTCTGGCTCGGGGTCCCCCGGGGGGCTGCTGCATCTGAAGGCTCGCCTGGGGCCGAGGACAGCCCCCCACACACTCACCCCCTCCAAGGTGGCCCACGTGTCCGTACCCACCACTGTTGGCTGGGGTCTCGGCTGTTGCCACCCTGACTTTCCCAGGTCGAGGGGCCGCCGGGAGCGACGAGGAAGGCCCCTGTTTCTTGCGGCCTAGCCGGAAGGTCACACCCAGGCCAGCCCACTCAGAGTTGGGGAAGGCTGTACGAGGCCATAAATACCAGCGGGGAGGGTCGTTGGAGGCCGACTCCGAGGTCGGCGGCCAGGGTTAGTGGTGCGCTTTTGTGATCTCACAGCAAATACCATCAGAAGCAGAGTTCTGCACTCATTAGCTCGTTGTCCCCCGAGATGTTCCCATTTTACCTGTGAAGGGGCTGAGGGGGGCTCTGTGAGTCACTGTGGGCACTGTTATGCCCTGAGCTGGGTCTTCACGGTTGGTGTGGCCCGGGAGGGCATCCTGGAGGAGGTGTCCAACCCCAGCCCCAAAGAGTAAGGCCAGAGCCAGGAATGAAAGGGGTCAGTCCTGGGTCAGCCAGGAGCAGAGAGTGCAGACGACTCGAAATTGCAGCAGAGCCCATTATGGAGGGCCTGGGAAGCCTGGCCAAGACATCTGCCTGCAGACGTCCTGTCTCCGAGTGTCCCCTCCTCTGGGACCAGCTCCCAGCCCGGGACTCGGCCCCCAGAGCGTCTATGCAGTTCAGGGCGATGCCTGGGTGGGGAGTGGGAGGCAGAGGCGGGCTAGGTCTGCTGACCTCTCAGGCGGCTCTACGGCCAGCCCGTGTGGGGAGGCCTGGAGGCGGGAGGCCAGCCCGGTGGAGGCCACGTGGGGCCAGGCCCGAGAAGCCCCCTGGGGCGGCGGGCCTGCTGTCCACACTGCACCCAGCAGCCAGCCCTCCCCCTGCCCCTGCCTGGCGTGTGGGGGCCGAGTCCCGCAGTCCTCCCCCCTCCTGGAGGAGCCCACGGCCTTCTGCGGAACTTCCTCCTGCGGGGGAGGGAGGGGGGTCTTCAGGCCCCCGTCTTGGCTGCATCAGGGCAGCACTAACTGGATGGACTGGGGACGTGCAGCCCCCCCGAACCACCCAGCTAATAAGCTCAGCGTTACAACAGAACTAGCAGCACCCTCCTGAGAGCTCTTGCTGGTTTGGGCTAAATTAGTCCAAAAAGAGAGTCATCTGACTCTGAGGCCCATCTCTTCTGGGCAGCCTTGACAGGGGCGGAGAAGACGGAGGGAGGGCGAGCAGGCCCCGAGCCTCGTCCTCTTTGAAAACAGGAGCCTTCCGTTCTCAGGGAGGACAGGAGTCCCTGCCGCCCGTCCCTTGGCAGTCCCGGCCTTGCCTCCCCCCGGAGCTGCTCAGGCGGGGGCTGGAGGGGAGGGCGGGGGGCCCGGGCAGCCGAGAGCCGAGCCTGCCCTCTCCCCATTGTTCCCACCTTCTCGTTGCCCACGGCCTCGTAACACAGCACCCGGACTCATCTATTCGGCTCGAGAGTGGGCCACGCGGGCAGGGCTGGGCATGAGCCTGAGGACGTGGGATGGGGCTGCCCGCGCGTGTCTCCGTGAGGCCCGGGCTTCCCCAGGGTAGGTGTCGGGGTCTCAGGACAGGGGTTCCCAAGAGAGCGGGTGGCAAGTGTCGGCCTTCACGAGACAGCCTCGAAGTCAGTGCATCACGCGTCCATGGCTGGTCTGACACCCTCGCACGCAGGCTGGGGCTGGGACGCCGCCTCTGGGTAGGGAGCGCTGAGGTTCTGGAAGGGCTGGCTGTAGGGGAGAGTGGCGTGGGGCCAGTCGGAGGTCCGCAGCCTGCCCCTGAGGGGACACCAGGCTGAGCAGCAGAAAGGTCCCCGGGCTCCCTGAGTGCAGAGCCCCCCAGGAGGCCGGCCCGGCCCAGGGCTCTACAGGCCAGCGGGAAGCCCTGGGGGAACTTTCCAGGGGCTGCTGGTCCCCCGGCAAACGGGCGCGGCCGGGGCTAGGAGCGGGGGAGGGGGGCACGGCCTGGGGTCCCACGGCTTCGTCCCCCTTCCTCTGAGGCTGAAGCACGTTTCTGGCAGTAAAAACCCTTCTCCTTGTGTGTTGGGGTTCCCCGCTCTTTACCTGCCTGCCCGCCCCTCCTCCAGGATGCTCCTTGGGAGGCCCCTGCTGGGTGATGCGGGAAACTGTCCTGTGGGGTCACATGGGCCAGCGGCCACACGGTCACTCTGAGCTCAGAGTCGCTAAACATCGCTCTGAGCCCCAAAGGGCGTCCCCAAACCTGCCCTGGGGTTTTCCCAAAGCAGCAGCCCCTTCCAGGTCAGGGCACTGGCAGGCCCCCCGGTGCCCCCCGTGCCCCCCATGCCCCCCGTGCCCCCTGTGCCCAGATGCGGAGGCCTTACCCCTTGTGTAGCACCAGGGCCCACGAGGCCACAGGCCAGGGTCTCCTGACCGTCCGGGGGGCGTGCAGCCTGGACACAGGCCGGTGGTGACAGCCCGTGTGCTGGGCTCCTGGACCCGGCGGCCGCGACCCCGCTCAGCCGGGTCCCGTGCGAGTAAGACAAGGACAACACTCGCCCTACACGCTGCCGGGGCGGGGGGATCCCAGGCTCCCTCCCGGGGATGACAGGGGCCCCCGTGTCCCTCGGCCCAGCGCCGCCCTGCCGAGTCTCCAAGTTAACAAGTTCGGGCCTTGGTGATTAAGTAGATTCACAAAGTTGACGGGAAAAAAAATCCCGATATAAATAAATATTCCTGGAGACAGTCTACCCCCCGCAGGCATGAACTTTGAATAATTGCCGAGAATTATGCTGAGGACTAATCAAAACTTTTTTTTCGTTTGCTAATTACCTCTGGGCTTCATCAGCGTCAGAATCTAATCAACTCCAGACATCTTAATCGACCCTCGGGAAACGCTAGGGCTGGGGAGGGCCCGGTGTCACACCAAAGCGGGGCTCAGGGACGGGGGGTCCCGAATCCAGAGCCGCCCTGGCTGGTGGGGGCGGCGGCCCTGCCTCGGCTCAGGGTGAAGGAGGCCCCCGTCCTCCGGGTCCCCTCCCGTGGACCCCGTCGGCTCCGAGGGGGGGGGCAGCCCTGGGGTGGCCCCCGTCTCGGGCTGGCTCGGCGAGAGGCCCGGGGCCGCTTGGGATCCTGGGCCGGGGGGGGGGCTCAGCAGGGCCTCCAGGTGGAAGGGGGCTCTGCTCCCCTCTGAAGGGAATCATTTGCGTCGGATGAGAAACTCCTCCGTGGAGCAGAGCACCGCTCGGGAGCCTGGGCTCAGAGGCCCTCCGAGCCGCGGGCTTGATCACGGTTCTGGGGGCAGCAGGCGCTCCGGGAGCCCTGACGGCCGGGCCGAGGCGGGCCCCCCCCTGCCCCCCATCCCTCTCGGGCACCCCTGCTGGCCAGGCCGGTCTCCCTGGACCTGGCCCCCATGCCCTCCCTCCCGCCCTCACTGAGAGAGCCTCTGACCAATTTCAGAGGAAAAACTCGGCAGTGTGGAAATACGCCTTCGGGAAAGCCAACCTTCCACCTGCGTCCCTGGGCCCCCTCCTCCCGCCCCCCTTCCCCGCCGAGCTCCTAGGTGAGGCCGAGGAGGCCCACTGTGGCCTCCGCTCAGGACAGAAGGGCCCTTCCCGGTTCTTCGCGCCCAGCAGGCCGCGGATACAGAGCTAGGTGCCGTCAGGAGCAACCCTGTGGGAATAGCCTCGCGGACCCGACGAGACCAAGTGCCACCTGAATGCCAGTCCCCGAAGGAGCCTGGACTTGAGGTCCCACAGGCTGGCTGGGGTGCTGCCCCGCAGCCCTCTGTCGGGGCCCGCATCCCCCCAGGAGGGCGCAAGGGGAGTGTCTCGGACACATCCCTCCCTGGGATGCCAGGAGGTCCGGACTCCCCCCAGCAGGCAGGTGTGGACCTCACGACCCCCCGAGACAGGCCGGTTCTGTTCTCCATTTCTAGGTGGGAGCCTCCTGCACCCGCTTCTTTGACTCTGCCTGTGCTGGGACCCTGACCCCGGATCCTTCTGCTGCGGATGGGGGTGGGGGTGCCCGGGCCCCAGAGCCCGCCGCAGGCTGCCCCTGTCCCTGCTGTGGTCAAAGTAACATGAGGGCCGGTTGGGGTTTGTACCAGACTTTCTGGAAAGGGGTTGGGATCGCCTTTAATTTCGGAGCAGAGGGAGGTGGGAGAGTTAGGGGCTGTGCAGGGAAGGTGCCCCCACAGGTCCAGCCCTTGAAGATGGGGTGGGAGTAGGGAGATGGGGGAGGGGGCACCGAGGGAGGGCAGGGGTCCCAGGAAGGTGAAGGTCCTCGGGGGGTAAGGTCCTGGGAGAGGGGGAGTCTTGGGCCCTTTGGGGAAGGGGATCCCAAAAACACAGGTCCTAGGGAGGCAAGGTGTGGATTTCCTAGGGTTGAAAAATCTTGGGAGGTTGGGGTCCCCTGTAAGTGAGTGGCCCCAAGAAGGCAAGAGGAAGGAGGCCCAGGAAGGGGGGCCCTGGGCAGCTATGGGACTCTGGGGGGGGGGTCTCTCTGTCTCATTTTCTCTGTTGTCTGTTTCTTTGCCTCTTGCTTTGGCCTCTTGGGCCAGTCTCCTTGCTTGTCGGGCTCTTGGCCCGTTCCCCACGGGGCCTCGGGTGTACAGCTAAGCAGGGCAGCCCAGGGCCCCCGGGGCAGAGGGGGCTGCGGGGAGCTCACGGGGCTTCAGGGGCCGGGTTGCCCCAGCCGCCTGCCCTGTGGATGCTGGCCGGCCAGGCGCCACCCCCATGGTGCCCGTCGGCTGCCCAACTCCCAAGGTCATGGGAGGGTGAGGAGAGGCCTGGAGCCCCTGAGCCCCGGCCGCCCTGGCCCTTCCCCTGCAAGGTCAGCTCGACCCTGGCCGTTTCCCCTCGGCCACAGACAGGGTGGGTACCACAGATGCTGGGGCTGGAAGGGCCGTGAGCCCCTTGGGTCCTCTTCTCCCGTCTCTGTAGAGGTCAGGACCTAGTGCCCCATGGGACCCCCCGCTCTGGGCCAGGCCCTTCACACACGCCACCCCTTCTCCTCCAAGGTGGGAGTTCCTGGGGTCACGCAGCGGCCGAGGGGCAGCCGGGGACCCAAACCCAGACTGCAAACCCCGAGGGAGGGGGTGCATCTTCCCCACGAGGGCTCGCCGCCGCCGGGAGGAAGTGGGGGCCTGCGGGGCCCCAGGCCTCTCCAAGGGAGGCCACCCCTGCCTCGCGCTGACACTCGCTTGCTGTGTGACTTTGGGCGCACGCCTTCGTCCCTCTGGGCCTCCGTTTCCCTTCTCTCCTCCCGATCGATGGGATTCCAGCTCCCAAGGGCCCCCGTGGCCCAGACACGGATAACTCCCCCGGGGCAGCCCCTGCCGCCCCCCGACCCCCCGGGCCCAGCCCAGGCCTGGCCGGCCCCTCGGGCTGCCACGGGGGCAGGGAGCATCTATCACAGCTGTGATAGGATGATCACCCTCCCAGGATGATCTGTCCTTCCTCCTGCCGCAGCTCTTGCTACTTTAGTTGCAGAATAATGTTTGTCGCTTCACAGGACAGTGACACCCTCGCAGCCTCCTCCCTCTGTCCTTCCCCTGCCCCGCCTCCTCCCTCCGGGTGGGGGGGGGGGTCTGGCAGAAAGCAGACTTCCTCGGGCTGCTTTCGGGATTTTCATTTTCTGTTCCTCGTCCTCTCGCTTCTGCCTTACTACATTTTGGGGGCTTTCCGGGCTCCTGCAATGAGCGTACGTTTTCCCAGTGATGTGGTTTTTTTTTTTTTTATGAAAACCATTTATGATTCTTTTTCTTTTCCACAGACGGTCAGCCGTCTCATTTCGTTTCTCAGTAGCACAGCTGCCCACCTGCCTGGCCCCCGCCCCTGGACAGGGGTGCGTGTGCCCGTGCGTGTGCGCCTGGGCTGGAGGACGGACCCCCAGAGCCCACAGCCCCGTCGCTCTCCAGGGCCCGCTCCTGGGGTAGCCACTTCCCTCCTTCAGGTCAATGCCGCCTGCCGGCCTTTGTCAGCTCCCCTCCCTAGAGGGGCTGAGGTCACAGAGGAGGGGGGCGGCCCCGTGGAGCCTGCTGGGCTCCTTGCGGGCCCTGAGGATGGTCCCTCCACCCCGCGGACGCTATCCAATCAAGCAGGAGTGTCTGGCCCACCACTGGGGCGGGTCCCTTCATTTCTGAGACTCGGTTTCCCCATCTTTACATAGAGACACACAGGTGGGATTATAGATCATCCATTCATTCAACAAACACGCACTGAGGATCTCCTGTGTGCCGGGATGTCCCAGGGTAGGAACCAGCTCAGGCATCCCCTCCCTGCCGACCAGAGCCCCCGACTTCCCTCTGATTTTGCTGGGTGGCTGGGGCTACCCCTTGACGCTCTCTGAGCCTTCCTGCATTTCCTTCTCTGGGCTTCCTCCACCGCCGGCCAGACTCGATCCCTTCCCCATCGGCCCCCAGAGGGTCGTGTTTCAGGCCTCCCCCCAGCTCCTTCATGGCTGCCTGCCGAGCACCCGGAGCGCTCAGACCCGTCTTCGGGTTCTGCGACTGGCTGGGCTCTGGAGCCCGGGCTCCTGGCGGGGAGAGGCGATGTGTCCCTCCCAGGCTGGCCTGCTCCCTGGCGGTCCTTGGAGAGGGGACCTGGCTGGATCCAAAGCCCAGGGCCACCTCCCCCAGTTCTGAGGTTGGCCTGAGGGGCCAGAGGTGGGCTCTGCCTCGCAGCCCAGCTTCTCCCAAACCAGTGGGAGAAGAGGGTCCATGAATATTCAGAGACTACATGAATATTCACGGTGATAATGACGCACCTCCTCTCTATCCCCTCGACCTTGGCCACCTCCCTTGTTTTCCCAGGTGCCCCACACCCTCTTCCCTCCACTGACCCTGCCTGCAGGCGGCTTTACCTCGGCTCCCAGGGACGCCTGGCCACCTCCGGGGAGCCCTTGGTCCAAGGAGACCCCCAGTGGAAAGGATCCGTGGCCTGTCGGAGGGCTGGGCTCCCACCTCCACTCTGGCCCCCCTCCAGGCCTCAGTTTCCCTTCTGACCTCCAGGGCCCTTTTGGCCCCGAGGGGGTTCAGCCAGGCTCAGTGCCCCAGCAGCAAACAGATCTCTCTGGTTCCATGTTCGGAGCGCTCCATTGTGCTGGGACAAAGCCGGGGGGCTCAGGTTCCCGAGGACCCACCAGGACACGACTTCAGTTACTGTAACCGGAGAGACCTGGGATCAGGTGTCCCTGCGGTGGGGCCCCGTTCAGCTGGCTGTCCCTTGGGACCCGCAAGACGGGGCGGGACGATGGCTCTCCCCGGCGGGCTGCAGGGGCAGCAGGGCAGTGCTCGGACCCGGGGAGCTCAGGGGAGGAGGGGTCAGCGAGAGCCGGGACCGTCTCTGGGGCTGGGACTGCTTGGAGGGAACTCCAAGCATACTGCTCGCACCGCATGACCTTGGGCAGGTCACTGGGCTCTATGCCCCAGTGTCCCTTTCCATGAATGCACTTCACGGTGTCCCTTTCCACCCACTGTGTTCCGGGCCGAGCCACCTTGCCCTGAGCCAGGGCACTTGGCCCTCCGTCCAGAGAGCAAGACCCCAGCTTAGGGAGCAGGGCCCGAAGCTTCATGATCCCGGCAGGCCTGGCGCTGCTGCTGGCTCTCCCCGCCGGTCCCCCTGTCCGTGCCCCCAGTGCTCAAGTACAAGCCCACTGCCAGCTCCAGACCCCTGCGGGTCCTTCCTCTGCCCAGGCTGAGCCCCATTTCCCTGCGTCTCCTCCTTTGCTTATGTGGCTCTCCCCGGGCTGCCAGCCATGGGCGTTTGGGGTCCTCACCCCTTCCTGGGGGTGCAGCCCCATCTCCCCCCGGATGGCTCCTCCTCCAGGGTTGGGGGCGGTGCTGGGCCTGCCGGACATGCCGAGAGGGGCTCCGGCAAGAGCGGAGAGGTTGTCTACAATTGTCAGGGAGGACGAGCCCCGCCCAGCACCTTCTGGGAAGTCCCCAGACACGGGGGGCTCCTTTGGCCTGCGCGTCCGGCTGAGCGCCAACTTTGTTCTGGGAGCTTCGCCGGGTTGTCCGTGAGCGGCGGCTTCTGTGCCGTGCCCGCGTCCTTGCACGTGAGCAGATTCAAGGTTCCGGGGACCCGAACCCTCATCCCTGTGCTTCTGGGTGCACACTCTGACCTCCGTCCCTGGGGCTCCGCCCTGACCTCATGGCGCCGTCCGAGAGGAGGCTCGCGGTGTCTCAGTGCCTGTCCAAGGTCGCACAGGGAGCAGGTGGGGACCAGGCCCCCCCTCGCTGCAGCCTGTACTTGGTGCCCCTTCCCGGGTGGAGGACAGATGGAGGTCCCTTGCCTGTGGGTCTTGCTCAGGCTGACCCTGTGTGAGCTCCGTGGCTGGGCCCAGCCGGCTCTGTGCTGTCTGCCTAAATTTGTTCAACCTCGTCTTCCCGCGGGACCCACTCGGCCACCACCGACATCTGCGGGGATGCAGCAGAGGAATGCCTAATGAGGACTCGGCGTGGCCCCACCACGGAGCACAGGCTGGGACAGATGACCTATCATTACCCATTTTTATTAATTACTGGCTCCGCATGCCTCAACTGGCCCCCGAGCGCGCGGCCCCGGCTATTCTGGAAGCAGAAACGGCCTTTCATTGAGCTCAACGTGCGTTTCCTCCCGGCTTCCTTTGGACCAGACGTTTCTGGCTCAGAGTGGTCCCCGGGGCACCAGGCCGGCCGAGGAGAAGCGAGTGTGCAGCTGCCACCTGCCCGAGGAGGCTGGAGAGGGCCCGGTGCAAGGACAGCCCGCGGCGGTGGGGGTGGGGTGGGGGCGCAGCCAGGCGCGGGGGCCCCCGGGGACCTAGCTCAGGGCCGAGGCTGCCCCGAAGCCCCTCCTGGTACCTTCCGCCTGCCGGGCTGTGGGGCCGAGGCGGGTCATCCTCCCCCATCCGCCACAGGGCCTGGCTGTGGGGGGCTTGCACTCCCGGCCACTTTGTGGGGTCCCTCCTGGCGCTGGCAGAGCCCGGCCCGCTCAGACCCGGGGCTGCAGTGCCTCGTTTGGCTTCTGGCAAGTCCCTCTCTGCCCAGGGCCTCTGCCCTCCTGCCGGAGCCCCCGCGGGAGAGAACAGAAAGGCCAGGGACCACTCCTCCTCTGGGGGTGGGAGGCTAGGGGCCACCGGGGCTGGGGAGCATCAGGACCCCCTGGGCCACGTCAGGACCCACGGCTGAGGGCTCGCTGCCAGCCAGGACCCCGAGTTCCTCCGGCTCTGTGTGCGGCCCGTTAGGCCAGGAGATAATGGGATATGAAGCCCAAGTTTTCTAGTCAATAAAAAGGCACCTTGGAGGCTTTTTACATCCTGCCGGTGTCGTGCTGGGGAGGCGTTTTATGTGCTGCCCACCTGATGGCCTGTGTGAAGCCTGGCCCTGCCCGTCTCTCCAGGGCTGCTGCCGGCGGGGTCCGGGGAGTGAGGACACCCCAAGACATGTGCTCCAGGAGCAGTGCTGGAGGCTGCGTGACCAGAGGAGTGGGGGGACCTTTGCAGAGATCCAGGGGAGGTGATGAGGTCGGGGGGCATGTGGGACGTGCCCTGGGAGGCCTCCGAGGGGGAGGCTGAGGGCCGGGAGGGCCGGCCCGAGGAGCCATCCTCTGGGGGGCAAGAGTGGGTGTTCAGCCTACCCGAGACAGAGCCTGGTGGGACATGGGCGGTGCAGAAAGCCAGCAGCCTCCAGGGTGGGGCAGTGCTGAGCTCCCCAACACTGGAGGAAATCAAGCAGGCCCAGATGCCCCCTGGGTGAGGAGGCTCGAGTGGGAGAAGTAGAAAGGCCAGGGTCACAAGGGGAGGATTTTTACCAAAGTAGTGATGGGGGTGTAGAATGTCCTGGAAGCAAACAGCGGAGGAGAAGACCTCTGGGGCCCGGGGCTGGGCCCCCAGTCGCTAGCCTGCCTCTCACACTAATTGGTACTTTAATGGAGGCCGTGGGCTCTGGTCCATGGCAGGCAGGGACCCCACAGAGCGGTCCCGGGTAGGGTCAGACGCTTGCAGCTGTAGCTCACAGCCCCGCGACCCCAGGGAGGCTCTCAGGGCCCGTGCGCCCCCAGCGCAGCCGAGACAGGTAGGGGTGGCGGTGACCGGGGGCCACGGCCCCGGACTCCTGTTCCTTGTCTCTGACCTGCCGATCAGGCAGAGGAGGGGCTCAGCCAGGGAGGAGGGGGGTGCTGGCCTCCTTCCCGGAGGAAACTGCTCCCTTGCTCCCGCAGTGGAGGGAGGCCTGGCTAGAATTTCCTGCTTGTGCCGGGCTTGCCACCGTGGGGGCTCCAAGTAAGTGGCCTTTCCACGAGGAGGTGGGGCGGTCTACTCATGAGTGATGGGCAGTTGGCCCTTCTCCGGGAAAGACCCCGCTCTCTGGACTCCCTCACTCACCCCTGCCCCAGGCTCCCATTCTTCCCCAGACTGGGGCTCCAGAGAGGGATCCGACGAGCCCCTCCCTGCAAGGCACTCCCTGACCCCACAACCGCAGCCCAGGTGACGGGCCATGCCTGGTGCCCGGCCGAACCCAGGACAGCTGAGCCCATCCTGAGGACATAGGGGC
>CM053621.1:29825603-29848131 GCA_028646535.1 Procyon lotor | reverse complement strand
TGCTTCCCCCCCTCTCTCTGTCATATGAATAAATAAATAAATGTTAAAAAAAGAATGAAGTACCAGTATAAAATATTGGGGCACCTGAGTGGCTCAGGCGTTAAGCGTCTGCCTTCGGCTCGGGTCGTGATCCCAGCGTCCTGGGATCGAGCCCCACATCGGGCTCCCTGCTCGGCAGGAGGCCTGCTTCTCCCACTACCATTCCCTCTGCTTGTGTTCCCTCTCTCGCTGTGTTTCTCTCCATCAAATAAATAAAATCTTTAAAAAAAAAAAGAAGTTAAGGAAAGTGAAAGACCTTTATTCACTCTTTTAAAAAAGTTATTTTAATTTTATTAAATTTAAAACGATCCATGTGCCCAACATGGAGCTCGGACTCACAACTCCGAAATCAAGAGCTGCACACTCTTCCGACTGAGCAAGCCAGGCACCCCTTATAAACTCTCATGTCTGCCCCCACATTTACCATTTTTGGTGCTCTTCCTTTCTCTCCGTGGATTCGAATCACATCAGGTGTTGTCTCCTGATAGCCTGCAGGACTCCCTTTATATTATTTCCGAAGTGGGTCCACAGCACCACCTTCTCTCAGTCTCTGTGAATGTCTTTAGTTTGCCTTTGGTTTTCTTCTCTCTGGTTACCCTTCTCTTCTGAAGGGTAGTTTCACGGACTATGGAATTCTTAGCTGACATTTCTTCTTCCGGAACTTTGAAAATGCTACTCCACTGTCTCCTCCCCTCCATAATTTTTGATGAGAAGTCAGCCATCCATCTTACTGTCTTCACCCTGCACAGGAGGGACCACTTTTCCACATTTTCTGTCTGTCTTTTACCTGTTTGATGATGATGTGTCTAAATGTGGAGGTTTTGTTTTCGTTCTCCTTGAGATTTGTTGACCTCGCATTTGTCAGGGTAATGTTTTTCATCAAATTTGGGAAGTTTTCAGGCATTATTTCAAGTATTTTTTCTGCCTCTCTCTCCTCCCCCTTTTCCTGGGATAGCCATCACATGGATGTTGGTGCCCCTGATGTTCCACACGTGTCCAAGGCTTGGTCTCTTTTCCTTCCCTACTTTTTCTGTCTTTAGATTGGGTAATTCCATTTGATGTACTTTGGATTCTCTCATTCTTTCTTCTGTGATCTCTTATGGAGTTCCCACTTCAGTTAGTGTACGTTTGAATTCCAGAATTTCCATTTTTTGAATAACCTCTCTTAGAGGTTCTCTATTTTTGAGTCATTATCATCATACTTTCATTTTTTTTCTTTTTTAAGATTTTATTTATTTGACACAGAGGGAGAGACAGCGAGAGAGGGAACACAAGCAGGGGAGTGGGAGAGGGAGAAGCAGGCTTCCTGCCATGCAGGGAGCCCGATGTGGGGCTCGATCCCAGGACCCTGGGACCATGACCTGAGCCACAGGCAGAAGGCAGACGCTCAATGGCTGAGCCACCCAGGCACTCCGATACTTTCATTCTTTAAACACAATTGTCTTTTTAAAAAAAAGTTTTGTGGGGCACCTGGGTGGCTCAGTGGGGTAAAGCCTCTGCCTTGGGCTCAGGTCATGATCTCAGGGTCCTGGGATCGAGCCCCGCATCTGGCTCTCTGCTCAGCAGGGAGCCTGCTTCCCCCTCTCTCTCTGCCTGCCTCTCTGCCTACTTGTGATCTCTCTCTGTCAAATAAATAAATAAAAATCTTTAAAAAAAAAAAAAGTTTTGTGATCACTGCCTTGAGGTCTTTGTCATATGCAACATCTCGTGACACACATTGATAATTTTTATATCAACTGTTTCTTATTCTGAGTATGTGTTACCCTTTCCTGTTTCCCTGCCTGTCTTGCAATTTGGGGTTGAACCTGAGCATTGTAGATAATATTTTGTAGCAGCTCTAGATCCTGATCTCCCCCGTGCTTGGCCCCAAAGTTGATATTTTTGCTGGGTTTTGAATAACGCTTCTGGACTAAAACGTTGAAATCCCTTTCCCCCTGTTGTGTGACTGTCGATGTTTCTGTTTTGTCCCCTCCCCATTTTGAGTCCCTGCTACTATATTTAATTCTGGCTTCCCGAGCATCAGCTCTGTGTCTGCCTTAGCCTCGCGGTCAGGCAGTGATTGATCCGAGGTTGTGTGCAAACACCTGGACGCTGTCAGGCTTCCATTCTCTGCCGACAAATCTGCATGTGGGTTTAAGAGCACATTTAGAGACCAGGCAGTTTTCAAGCCTGCCTGGTATTTACTTTCTACCAGAACCTCTCGCGTCTCCTCTGTGTTATGTCCGCAGGCTCTCAGTAAGCCCGGGATATGTGGATTTCGTGGGCCCCCGCTGCTCTCTCCTGTGCGTGTGCCCTGTCCGTCAGCTGGGTGCAGGTGGAGAGCTTAGAGAGCATTGCTACCACTGTCACATTTCATGTCTCTCTCTGTCGGATTTCCAGCTAATCCACTGGGGTGTTGCTGCCCAAGTCAGGATCACAGCCTCTGCCTGGTAGAATTTCTAGCATTTCCCATCCACTTGCGCTGAGAGTGCCACTCATCGCCGACGCCGCTGCTGTTCGTGAGCGTCGTGTCTCCTGTTCTGAATCCAATCAGCCTCTGGCAGTGAAGCTCCCAGTTCCCTTGGCCTTCCTTGCTCTTCGCTGCCCTGGTATGATGGTGCGCAGCTGGGCTGGGAGTGGGGGACTGGGGAGAGTTTCGGGCGACAGTGCCCCCCCTTTACCCTTAGTCCAGCCGTTTTTCATGCAGAAATGCCTTTGGTTTCTAGGATGTTGAAAATGTTATTTTTAATCGTTTTGACTCATTTTGTAGTTGTTTTGGTGATAGGATTTGGTGACCTTTTCACTCCAGCACACCGCAAGTCCCACCCTGTGTTTGGAAAACAAAACTCTAAAAAACTCAGCCTACTCAGCTCTAAATTATCGCACAGTGAAATCCATAGGAGCAGCATCTCGGTCGAGAAATGAGACATCACCTGCGTCTCACAAGCGCTTCTGCCTCTTCTGTTGTCACTGCTCCTCTTCCCTCCTCAAAGGGAAACACTTTCCTGATTTTTCCTGCCACAGATTAGTTTTTCCTGTTTCTGTGCTTTATAGGAACAGCAGCACACCACGTGTGTCCTCTTGAGGCTGGTTTCTCTGGCTCAACAAAATGTACGTGCGGTCCCTAAACTGCGGTGCAAGGTTATACTGTATCCCAACGATCTTGTCTACCACGGACGTACATTTGGATTGTTTCCATTCTCTAGTGTTAAGGGTAGTACTGTTGTGAACATCCTTGCCCTTGCCTTTTGGGGGACAGACGCCGAGTGCTGGGGTTGTAGGCTAGTTGTAGTGCCGGCGAGCACATTTTCAAGGTAGATTGGCCATTTGGACATTGTCTTTTGGGACGTATCTGTTCAAAACCCTTTTCCTTCCTCCTCACCCCCCTCCTTTTTTTTTTTTTTTTTACTGCCAAGAGGTTTGTCTTGATCTTATACATGTATAGAAATTCTTTATATGTCTGTAAACACGTCTATTCTTGATTATGTAGGTTATAAATATCTTCTCCTAGTCGATGTCTTGGTTGTTTACTTCCCTGGTTATATCTTTAAAAGAGAAGAAGTTCTTGATTTTAATGTCGTCCAAGTCATCCTTCCTGGTTAGTGCTTTTTGTTGGCTTTATAACAAAATGTCTTCTCATTTCAGATTCTCAAAGATGCTCTTTGGTGCCATCTTCTAAAAGCTTTATTGTTTTACATTTGACAGATTTGTGGCCCAACTGGCATTAATTTTTTAACTATGGCCTGAGGTAGGGATCAGGTTTCAGGTCTTTCCATGTATTAATTCAGCCGATCTGACATCTTTTATTAAAAATACCGTCCAGGGCGCCTAGGGGGGTCTCAGTGGGTTAAAGCCTCTGCCTTCAGCTCAGGTCATGATCTCAGGGTCCTGGGATCGAGCCCCACATCGGGCTCTCTGCTTGGCGGGGAGCCTGCTTCCCCCTCTCTCTCTGCCTGCCTCTCTGCCTGCTTGTGATCTCTGTCAAATAAATAAAAATCTTAAAAAAAAATTAATTAAAAAAATTCCATCCATTTTGACGACATCATTTACGTAAACTTAATTTTGTTTTATGTTGAGGGTACCGTAGATTCCCACGCAGTCATGAGGAATAATTCGGAGTGATCCCGTGTGCTCTTTATCAGTTTCCCGCAGCCATACCATCTTGCCGAACTGTGGTACAGCCTGACGACCAGGACAGGGACGGTGACACAGTCCTGACGCAGAACATCTCCAGTGGCACGAAGTTCCCTCCTGCTGCCCTTTACGGCCGGACTCAGCTACCCCCCAGCGCCCGCTCTGCTCCGGGTAACCGCTGCCTCGTCCTCCCTTTCTGCAGTGTGGTCTTTCCAAGTACCCTGTAGCAGGGGAGTCATATCCTATGATTTCTTTCCAGCAAAAATCCCCAGAGATCACCCAAGTTGTGTTTTTTATCAGTAGTCCACTCCTTTTCTGACTGCGTAGTAATTTCTGACTCAGGAGGACTATTTTTTTTTTTTTTTTTTAAGATTTATTTATTTGATAGAGAGAAACACAGCGAGAGAGGGAACACAAGCAGAGGGAATGGTAGCGGGAGAAGCAGGCTTCCTGCAGAGCAGAGAGCCCGATGCGGGGCTTGATCCCAGGACCCTGAGATCATGACCTGAGCTGAAGGCAGACGCTTAATGACTGAGCCACCCAGGCGCCCTAGGAGTACTATTTTTTAACCTTAGCCTCTCCTCACGGCACACAGTATATGGTGGGTATGCGCGTGTGCGCTTTGGAGTGAGCACGATTTCCCAACCTTCGCTCTCCCAGGCATATAATGTGTCCAGGGACTGAGAGCACAGAGGGACAAGTGAGGGGGCCAAACCGTGGCGGGCCACGCAGGGAAAAAACACAGATGCCCAGCTCAGTCCTACGGCTACGGGTGCTAAGGAGCCACGCGTGTGTTTCCGGGTGTTTGGTATAATTGGGATTTGCCAGTTGAACCGGGCGCCCTGGGACCTTCAGAGGGCTCACCCGGGGAGACTTAGTCCCACCTTTGCTGGAAGCTGGTGCGCCACAGACCCTTGAGAAACTGTAGAATTGGTGGCAAGGGGGACGGTGTATCTTGTTCCCCTATTTGTAGTCACTGTGTTGGACCATATTGTCCATTCGTGGTCCTCCGAGCCCACCAGTCTTCCTGGTGGGGCCCGATTCAAAGCCTGTGCCGTCGCGAGCCCCTCTTGTCCAGGTTCACGTGGTCCTGAAGCGGGGTTGGTGGGGGCTGCGGGGCTTTGCTGGTGCCTTAGCTTCCGGTTGTCTCAAGGGATCTCGAGTGGGGGAGAGGAACTCTTCCCCAAGCTGGCAGGGCTCGGATGCAGAGCCAGGGACAGAGTGGTATTCCCAGAGCTCTGGGCTCCGGGGTCCCTGCACCTTCGGTGAACCCCTCCTGGCAGCCGACATTTATTCGGCCCCGTGTTTGACTCCGAGGGAACCAGTGTGGGTGAGACCCTGTGATCCTGGACACAAGGGGATTTATCACCAGCCTCCCGGGTTTCTTCTCTGCACAGGGGGAGGTTTAGGGCCCACACATCTGAAGCTCGGACTCACCCTGGCTCCGTGTCCACGCATTGGCTGCTGGGACAGCTTTTCCGTGGGCATCAGCGGGCAGTGAGAGCTGGGGGTGTTATGGGAATCCGTGTGGACGACAGCCTCCCCCGGCGGCTGTCTTGGCCCCGCACCCGGGCTGCATCTCAAGACTGGGGCCAGGGAGCCCGGGAAATGTTTAACTTTGAAAAATGGACCTTCACAGCTCATTAGGCCTCAGCGGCGCGGCCCGGCGCCTCGGGCGGCCGGGGAAAGGGAGATGCCATGGCATGAAATCACTGAAGTATTTAAAGGCCAATTCTGCATCCCTGAGCAGTAGCATCGGTTTGCCGAGCCCAGCGGTCCTGGGCCCCGGGATGGGCTAGTGCATGGGTGCCCAGGGCAGCGAGGATGGCGGGGGAGGCTGGTGGGGATGGTGCCGGGCACCAGGGACTCCTGTCATCCGTCACTGCAGGTGGTGACCCAGTCCCAGGTCACACCCTCCTAGCGTCTGCCCTTTCCTGGCTCTGTGACCTTGGATGAGCCACGTCTGACTCCAAGCCTTAGTTTCTTCGCCTGCCACCTCCACTGTGACTTGGGTGCCAAGTGGTGGATGGGGTGGAAACGATGCTGCCCGTGAGGGGCGGGCAGGGGGCTCTACAGCCTCCTGAGGGCAAAGGAGCCTTTCTCCTGGAGGCGGAAGGGCTGGGGGCACCCCCTCCCCCCAGGCTGCAGCCATGTTCTAGTTCTCGGCGCCTGTCCCGGGACCCGATGGCTCCGGCCTGCGCAGCCACGACTGGGTTCTCGGAGGCCCCTCCCAGCTCCCTTGCTGGTTGCGGGGACAGGCGAGGCTGTGCCGATCGGCCCGAGGTCCCTCCCTCTGTCCTCACGTCCACTCTCGGTCCACCTTGGGGCGGTGCTGCTCTCCCCCCAGCTGGGCCAGAGGGCCCCGTGGCCCGGAGGCAGGGGAGCGGAGTGGGTGGTGGGGTATCAGGGTGGAGCTGAGGCAGCCCAGAAGCACTGGTCGTGTGGCGGCCTCGGCCGTGAAGGTCCAGAGGCGGGAGGTTGTGTTGCACAAGCTTCTGGTATCACATGCAGAGCCCGTGGTAGCAGGCGCCTGGGGCCGGGGACCCGCGGCCAGTCTGCAGCCGGAGGGGCAGCGCTCCCACAGACTCCTGGGGCCCTCTTGCCCCCACCCCACCCCTCCCCGGCCCTGGAACTTTCTGGGGGCTCAGCGACCTTGCACAAATCGAGTGCTTTCTCTGAGCCTCTGTTTCTTTCATTGGAAACGGGGAGAAGCTTGCTGAATCCCTCTCCCGGACTTGTGGGGATGAAGGAGAGAAAGAGCAGGCCTCCTTCCTTTCCCAGCGCCAGAGGGGCCCGTGGTCAAGGCCGTGGGCATGTGCCCAGCCTGCGTGCTCGCGTGGACACCTCAGCAGTGGCCTCCCCTTCCTAGGAGCACAGACAGGTGTGTCCACACGCTCCCCCCACCTGTCCCCATGGCAACCCCCTGCGCAGAGCAGGCGTCTGGGAGAGCCAAGTGGTGCTGACAGGTGGGGCCCACGTGACAGGCTCCCCAGAGGCGGCCCAGCCAATCAGGGCCCCCGGGCCGAGGCTTCAGGAAGAGGGGAAGGTGCTTCCCTGTTCCCAGCAAATGCTGCCCACAGACGCAGCCAGGAGCCCTGTTTGCGGCCTCATGAAAGGGAAACTGAGGCTCGAGCCAGCTGCAGGGGTGTGGCTCCGGCCCGCCCAGCAGCCGTGGCCCCGCCCACACCCACCGCCCACCCCCAGTCTTGGCTTCCCTGCTTCCTTTGCCATTTGGCTGATGGTGCAAGACCTTTGCTGCAAGACCCGGCGCTGCTCCTCCCCTTCTGCCCTGAAGTCGGGGCTCAGCTGGCAGGGTTCCCATGGCAACAGTGGTGCGTCACAGAGGGCCAGGCCGGAGGAGGGGATTCCTGGCTTCTCGGGGGAATGAGCCCTTACCCTGGAAGTGGGTCCCCGAGCATTCTCCCACTGCCCCCCCACGGTCGCCCCCACCTGCAGAGACCCTCACGGGAGCGAGGCGGGTCACCACTCCTGGCCGGCCCAGCTGCTCTTTGGCTAGCGTCCCCCACCCCAGCTTCGAGGGCCACTGGCCACACACCTGCTCCACGGGCGTCCCATGACACCCTGCAGGCTTGGAGGCCTTGGGAAACTGCCCTTGAGTTTCTTGGTCTCATAGGAACTGGCCTAAGATTCATTCCTGGAAAAAAAAAAATCCTTTCCGTCGGACTCTTGCCTCCCTGACCCCGGGCGGCCACAAGCCAGGGTGTGGCAGCTGCCCACGCGTGAGCTCACCGTGCTGGGGCCTCCTGCTCCACACGGGACCGGGAAGTACCCTGGCAGCCAGACTTGGGTCTGTGCGCCTTCCTTCTCCATCGGTTTAGGAGACATCGTGGATACAGGTTGCGGTGAAGGCCATCAGCATCCCGTGTGTGCCCCGGGGACGCACAGGGAGGGACCGGCCCCTGACTTTGGCACCCACCTCTGGGCTTCACTGGGCCTGTGTCCAGTCTGCTGTCCCTCCGTGGGTCCACGCAGACGCTCCTGCTGACTTGGGTGCTGGCACCTCGGCTCCCTCTGTGCACGTGACCCCAGGGGGCTGTGGTCCAGAGAGAGGGGGACCCCACCGGCTCTGTCCAGCCCACATCCTCCCCACTTGGCTTGTACCCTCAGGGTCATGGGCCCAAGTGCAGGGTAGGAGTGAACTCGTTGAAATAGGCCTAGGCCAGACCCCACCCAGAGGCAGAGGAGGGCATGTGGCTCCCCCCCAGCGCCGCCCCTCTGCACCCCATGGCCCCTGCTTTCAAAGCCTGGCTGGTGTTGACTTAACTGGTCCCCATTCACTCATCCACAAACATCTCCCCAGCAAAGCTCGTTGGGCCTACCCAGTGCCAGCCCCAGGGGCTACAAGACACAGTCCGTGTTCTCACGAGGTGTGCATTTATTGAGTTCCTACTGTGTGCTAAGGCTTGAGCTAGTGTAGACCCCGAGGCACAGACCTCCTCTCACGGAGGAGAGGGAGCTGACAGCCAGTGGGGGTGACGTGAGTGAGCGAGGAAATGAGAGGGTTGCTGGAGTCACCTGGGCGGGCGATCTGCCAGCAGCCATTGGGTGGCTCCTCAAGGCGGGGCAGCCTGGGAAGGCTTCTCGGAGGAGGTGGCATTGAGCTAACGGTCTAAGGCCGAGCCCCTGCCACTCAGTTTGAGACCCTGGAGAAGCCACTGCCCTTCATGACCTGGGCTCGCCCGCAGCGGTGGGGAGAGTGTCCGCTGAGCTAGGGAGAAGGGGACAAGATGGCCTTCCTCCTGGGACCCAGAGGAGAGACGCCGCTGCCATTCTTGGTGGGAGAGATGCTGACAGTCAGGCTCCGGAGGGGGTAGGGGCTGCGTCTCGTGCCCGCATTGCCACCCTCGGACCACAGACGAGGCCCCAGACAGTCCTAGGACGGCTGTCCCTCCTGCCCCCTCCTCCCCTGCTGGGATTATGTGGGCTGTTAGCGGGTGGACACCAACTGCAGGCCTCTCTGAGCTCCACCCCTCCCCCCACAGGCTGGAACGGAGCACCGGGGTGGGCCTGCAGGTGCAGGGAAGAGTCTGGGTTCGGGTCCCTGTCCCAGCTGCCCTCCCACCGGCCTTGGGGCCTCTCACACTCTTACCTTATCCGTCCGAAGGGTTCCCCGTGAGAGGACACTTGGCCCCGGGGCACATCTGTGAAAACCAGCATCTGCCAGATGTGCGGTATTTCCCCTGTGACTTCAGGCCCTTTTGAGGGGTGGCCCCCAGCCCCGCCCATCCTGGGAATACGTCAGGCATCTGTCATCTCCGGCAAACCACTTGTGGATCTGGGAGCAGGGGTGCCACGAGGAGCCCGGGGGCCTTCCCACGGGGCGCCACGTACGACGAGGAGGCAGCCGGCCTAGTGGGGGCTGCTGAGCAGGGTGAGCTCCTCAGTTTCCCCACCTGTAGGATGGGTCTCAAAAGAGGCCTCACGCCCAGGGTCGGGCTGGTGGTAAAGGAGAAATCAGGCTTGGGAGGGAGTCAGGGCCCCCCTACGCACACGGTCGTTGCCGCCCTCATCACCGTCAGCGCTAGCCTGGAGGTCAGCTTGGAGGCGGCGGGCGGAGAGACAGGTGCCCCGGCCGGCTGGACGTGGGCTGGGGTGGAGGCTTCAGCGGCGGCATGGATGGCCTTTGGGACGGGACGGGACGGGACGGGAGGGGGTGAGGGGACACGACGGACTCCCGGACCTGGTTCCTAGGGGCTTTTCCAGGGTGCCCGCCCCGGGCCCTTCTGGGGGCTTCACATCTTTCTGCGAGTCCCCAGTGCGGGAGCTCACCGAAGTTTTAGCCAATCAGAGTCCGAAGGGACCTCAGCCTCACTTGAGCAAACAAGAAAATTCCCAGCCTCATTCTCGCATTTCTAATAAGCACGTATCGAATTTACGGCTCTCACAGACCCCTGGTGAGGCAAGTGCCTTCCCGGGATTCCCGCCTCCGGTTGCTGCGGTTCCTTTTCCCTGCTGGCGCCCCGAGCTCCCTCTGACTTCTCCCTGCAGGTCGGCGCGGGCGTCCCGTCGGAGGGAGGGTCCAGCGGGTGTCCGGGGCCGCGGTGCGCGAATCCGCATAAACACAGGCTGTTTGGGCCAGGCACGTAAATATGTATAATCGTCTATTATCGTTTTTATTGCGGAAGGGGTCCCTTTATTTCTTCCCTGAAGGAGGTTTGGAGACGCTGCCGCGCAGAGGAGACAGAAGTCACGGTCGGCCACCCGGCACTGAGCACGTCGGCGCTTTAGAGAACGTCTTCCTGGTCTTTTCTTTCTTTCGACACGACAGTCTGTTACAGAGTTGGTATCCATCACCCCTTTAACCAAACCAAACCAAACCAAACCATTGTAAGAGATTGAAGCCAATTTACCACCGAGTGCATTCTTTGGAAGGTCTAAGCAGCACCCGGGTCCGGAGGCAGAGCAGCCCCCCCCCCCCCAAGCCTTCTCGTCCTCGTGCCTTCCTGGGCAGCCACGGTCTTGGCCTCCCCGGCATCGCTCTGTGCATCTCTGCACGGCGTTGGACGCTACGCGCTCTGTCTGGCTTTGCTGCTGAGATCCACTCACCCTTGCGGTTTTCCCGTCTTCCCGGGCGCGGAGACAGTCCCTACGGGCAGCAGCACCTGGACGCGCAGGCTGAGTCCGGGCTGCCCGGGCTAGCGTGGCTCGGAACCTCCTTCCGCGACCGTGTGCCAAGTGGGTATATGTTTGTATGTCCGTCGGGGGCGGACTTGGTGAGTCCGGCTGCTGACTGATCTGAACGGGTCCCGGTTGCGGAATCCTCATCACCATTACCGGAATGACCGTGCTGGAGTCAGTAAGGCTGCGCTGCAATTGATTTAGTCATTCTCAGGCTCTTCGGTACTTAGGCTGCTTTCCCCTATGGTAAGTGGCCGTGGAAATCTTTGGCCATACACTTTTTCCCCCCCCTCTTGGGGGTTATTTCCTTACGAGAGTTTCTTAGGAAGAGTGTCGGCTTAAGGGTGTGGGCTTTCCTCCTCCACCCCCGTGATTTTTACGGCTGTCAGAGGTGACGCCCAGCATGTACAGGAGAATACAGAGAAACCTACAGGAAGAATAGGACTGATCACCGAGGGGACGTCTGTGTCAAGGTGAAGACGTAGACAGAGAGCCCGGCCCCGCGCTCCTCCCCGCTCGCGGCCCTGTTTGTGTTCCTGAGCAAGGCAGCCGGCATCCCCAATTAATTCTGGGTCGGCCTATTTCTGACATTTACATAAATGCAACCGCTGCGTACATGGTCTCATCTGACCTCCTTCTTTCAGGGTCCGTATGATCCGGGGAGGGTTTATCCCCCATCCGGAGGTGGTGGTGGCCCCTCTTCATTGCTGTCTTCTGTTCCAGAACTAGATCAGGGTTCCCACTCTGGGGCCGCGATGAGCCTCTCCGTGTCTCTCCTGATGGGCGTGGGCACCGTGGAAGGTTTACACGCCAGGGAAGGGGATCGCCGCCGTCGGGCTGTGCGGCGTCGCCCCACCCTGTTTGCCAGCGCAGGGGACGGGGTCACACCTCCCTGATGCTCGGTGCCACCGTGGAAACTTCTTCGGCTTCCCAGATGACGAAGTTGGACATCCTTTGCGGTTTGGGTTTTTTTTTGGCAGTCTGGAGGTCCTCGTTTGTGAAATGCCATTTCAGGACGTCTCCCCATCTTGTTATTGGGGTGTCCGTAGCTTGTTCATTTGTAGGAGTTCACAGATTCCGAGTGAGAGAGCATTCTCTCCGGGTAGAAAGAAGACATCCCTCTTGTAACCCCTGTGGCTTCCGGGTTTATTCTTTTTATAGCATATTTTTAAGAGCAGAACTTCTTCATCTGTACTTAGTAAAGTTTATCAATATGTTCTTGTGAGTGTGGGTGGGAAGAAGTCCTTCCCTGCCTCCAAATCAATATATGTTTCTGTGTCTTCTAAAATACATAGTTCTTCTTTTCCCATTTGGGTCTGCGGTCGACCTGGGATTGATTCCGCGTGGTGTGAGGTAGGGGTTCAAGTTCATTTCCCCCGTACACGTCGTCCTTTCCTTCCGGGTCTCCTTGGTCTCATCAAGGGCTAATTCCTAGGTCAGTTTCTGAGTTTTCTGTTTTGATCCCTGGGTGCATTTGCCCAATCTCGTACCAAGACCACACTCTCTCAGTCACTGCAGCTGCATAATAAATTATAATTATCTGATAGAGTGAAACCCCCACTCAACGTAGTTATTTATGGCTATAACGCGGAGAATCAGCTTGTCGAGTTCCACGCAAAGACAAAAATCTGCTGGGATTTTGATTGCAATTGCTGTGAATCTGTGGATCAATTTGCAGTGTTGACTTTTTAATAAATGTTTATTTTCTACTTACTGCAGATGTATACAAATCCAGCCCATGTTTGTGTATGGATTTTATACCCAGTGCTCTAAGGAAGCTCTCATATCCATTACTGTATTTAGACATTCTTTGGGCTTCCTTTTTTTTTTTTTTTTTTTTAATGTACACAATTATAGCACCTGTGAAGAGCTACGGTTTTGTTTCTTCCTTTCTAAAGTGTATCTATCATTCGTATTTCTTTTTCCCGTCTTCCTGTAATGGCTGAGACCACTAGGAGAGTGTTGAGCAGAAGTGGTGTTAGTGGGCATCCTTGTGTCTTTCTTGATCTCGAAGGAAAGACCTAGTTTACCATTTGGTGAGTTGCCTTGCTCATTTCAAAAGCATTCGATTTGTTTCACCGAATGACTCCCAGAGAATGGTGCCAGTTTCACCATAACCTTACCAGCACTGGGTATTATCTTTAGAGGTTTTTTTTTTTTTTTTTTTCCCCTGGGGGGTTGGTTGGTTTTTGGTTTTAGATCATTGTTTCTCTGATGAGCCGAAATGGTGTCTCGCTGTATCTTTTTAAAATTTGCATTTTCCTGATTATGCAAGAGGTGGAACATTGTTCTCCATATTCATCAACCACCTGTGTTTTGTCCTGTGCTTTTCTTCCTCCCTCCATTTGTTGATACATTGTTGGTGTTTCCCTAACGAATTTGAAAGCGTTCTTTACATAATGAAGATAGGTGTCATTTCCCTGTCACATTGGCTACAAATGTGCTCCCCCGTATGTTGTATATCTTTTAATTTTTGCTATTTTTTATGCTCCCTTTCCTTATTTTTCTAGGGTCAAATCTGCCTCTTTTCTTTTACAATTTATTCTGTTCCTCCCGAGCTTGGAAGGCTTGTCTCCCTCCTGAGAACTGATAAGTATTGAATTCTGTTTTCATCTAGCTTTTTTTTATGGCTTAATATTTCATATTTAACTGTTTACTCCATCTGGAATTCGTGGGGCTGTGGGGTGTGAAGCTGGGAGTTAATTGCTCCTTGCAGTTTACCCAGGGAAGGGGCCTCATTTGCACTTCCAAGTCTCGGGGCTCTGGCTTCCCCGCATCGAGGCTGAGTGGGAAGAGATTAAAGGGAGGAGGGGGGTAGCCCTGTGTGCAGCCGGGGCCCCGGACTGGGGCGCTGTATTACCTGCGGGACAGTCCTGTTAGCTGCCTCTGCCTGACTTTAAGTCAAAAGCAGAGAGCTGTGAGCCCCATTTAGCAACATCCCGGGGCAAGTCTCTTAATGTAATTGGGACTCAGTTTCCCCATCTGTGAAGCGGGCTGACTAATGACACTCGTCAAGCTGGGAGTGTGTGTGTCAGGGCGCGTCCTGCACAAAGCAAGAGGTCGGGCAGCCCTGGTGTGGGTCCTGGCTCATCTCCGTGGCCTTGGGCCAGTCGCTTCTCTCTGAGCCTCAGTTTCTCCATCTGGAAGCCAGAAGGGATACTACTGCAGTTCCTCCCTCGTGGAGTCCTGGGGACACCTGTCTGGTTCTTAGTTCTCCAACGGCCAGGCGCTGTGCGGTTGTCGTCGGTGCTGTTGAAATCCTTCAGGGGAGCGACTCTGCGGGGACGGGGTTTCCCGGGTGGTCTCGGGTAGGGCCCTGGCCCAGCCGTGATGGGGAAGGGAGAGCGGGGGAGAAACGGCGGCACCGAGGGCCCCCTCCCCGCAGCTCTGAGGGGGTGGGGCGTGCCCCCTTCCCTCCTCACCCCCCCAGCCATGGGGGGATGGGCGCGCAGAGCCCGGTCGCTCGCTTCCTAAGCCAGACGGAAGCAGGATGCGGCGACACACACACACACACACACACACACACACACAGCGCCCGCCCTGCACACTCTGTCACATGCGCACATATCATAGACACACACACACAGAAACGCACAGCGCCCGCCCTGCACACTCTGTCACACGCGCGTGCACACACACACACAGAAACATGCACAGCTGGACCAACCTGTCGTGCACATGTAGACTCACGGGCCAGAAACACACGCACTCTAGTACACAGAGGTGCAGAGGCAGTGTGCCCAGCACACGCATGCACACACCAGACACACATGTGCACGCACACACCAACACCAGGCACGTACACACGCATACATGCACACACATGTGCACACCATGCATGTGTGTACACACATGTGCGCGCGCACACACACACCAGGCACGCATCTGACTGGCAGAGCTGCGCTCCGGGCCACAGCTGGTTTTCAGCTCTCCTGTTCCCACGTGCCTCGGCCTCGCTCCTGCGGACCCGGGCCCTCCCAGGGCAGCTCCCAGACCTGTCGGCCCTCACCTGCCCAGCGCCTGGCCCCTCTGCTCAAGCATGCTGGTGGCCCTCTCCCCTCCCCTCCCCTCGCAGCCTCTCCAGGCAATCACTTTGTGGGAGATAGACACGGCAGGGGGCAGGAGTGGGACGGAGCGGGGCAAGGCCACCCACCCTTCTGCACCCAGGGGCATCGAGAGCCCACCCAGCTCCCTGGGGGGTCTGCACATGCTCACGGATGTCATGAAGGTCTGGGACCGGCGTGGGACCTGCTCCCTGTGCCCGACCCCCCACCCGGCGGAGCCTTGCAGGGGTAGGCGGAGGAGGGGTCCGTTAGCCTCCGTCAAGACCCCTTGGTGTTTAGCTGACCCTGACCCCCCCAGTGGGCAGAGGAGAGACGTGGGGTTGCGAGGGGTGGAGCAAGGTCACTGGGGGACACAAGCGAGCTCAGTACCGGATGTGGGGCACCCGGGTCCTCAGGCCGCCCGGGGAGGGCTCATTGGCCATAGCAGCTGGGGAGGGTTCTGCTTGGAATTCTGAGCCAGACCAGAGAAGGCCCGGCAGCTCGGCAGCTCAGCTTGCCTGCCCAGCCTTCCAGCTCGCTCCTTGGCCCCCGCCTGAGTGGGAGGATACCCCCCTCCCGCCCTAGCCCAGCATTCCACCTCCAGGGCTCAGTGAAGCCCCAGCACACAGTAGGTGCCTCCCCAGTGCTGCTGAATGGCCGGCAGGGCACTTGCATGGGTGTATCCAGCTTGCTGAGGGCCTGGGTGCCCCAGGCCGTGGGCTCTGCCGGCCCTCCAAGGCTCCAGGTCCCCTCAGGCCTGCTGGAGTTCTTGGCCCCAGTGAGCATAGCCCTGCCCGCCCCATCAGGGTGTTGGGGAGGTGACATTGGACTTGGGTCCCAAATGGTAAGGCTACAGCTGTGGGTAGATCCGGGAAGAAGCCTTCCAGGCAAGGGGATACCTGTGCAAAGGTCCTGAGGTGGCCACATGCTGGGGGAGGGGGAGGGATGCGTTGGAGAAACAGAAAGCAGAGGAGTGGTCAGGGGACTGGAGCTTAGAAGACTGAAGGGCACAGCCTGAGGTTGGCGGGTGGGCTGGAGCCCCAGCAGAGCCCCAGGGCTCCCAGCTCTCCTTCCCCACGTGGGGCCTGGCTCCTCAGAGGGGAGGCCGGCCAGGTAGCCAGGCAAGTCAGCCCCCAGATGGGCATCTTCCTGCTCCCTGGGGTCCTCCCTGCCCAGCCTGGGTGGGCGGTGGGGGCGGGGTGGAGACTCAGGGGACCCCGCGGGTGGGGCCTGCACAGCTGTGGGGAACCAGGCTGCTGGCATCAGCAGGAGCCCCTCCTCCTTACCTCGCTAAACAATCATTGCACAAAATATGCAAATGGTATAATTACTGTTATTTGTTTTGCTGATATAAGTGTTTGAAATGCAAATGTCAAGTTTGGGCGCATTCATTTTCCCCACCCCTCACCCTGACGTTTGCAAGTCTAGCTCAGCCCTGGAAGGAGGAAGAGGGTGTGGGGCCCCCCTCCCACCTCTTCCTCCTCCGAGGCCACTGCGCCCCCCACAGCTGCTCCCTCTGCAGCCTGAGGGACACCCCGGACAGTGGGGGCGCTGGGCTCCCCTCCCCCTGCAGCGGTGCGCATGGGGGAGGGGCAGGAGCTGCCTTAGAAGGGAGACCTCCCGGCCCCTCCCCTCCTTGCTGTGTGATCCGGGCCCATTCAACTTGGCCTCTGGGAACCTCCATTTACCTGTCTGTGTAATGGGCTCCCCCAGCCTCAGGCTGCGGTGTGTGCGCTCCCCTGCTCTCTGGCCCAGAAGCAGTTCTATCGATGGCTTTGGGCCTCAGTTTGCTGTCTCTAAAATCCTGCACGGTGTGTAACCAACTATCACATGGGGACTTAGGGCTCCTGGATGGCTTTTTGGGGCCCCGGTGCACCCCCAGATACCATACACAGGAGGCGGGTGCGTTTTCCAGGGCGGGTCCTGGCCGTAGGCCCCTCCAGCCCAGGTGGTCTCGGAGGTTTCGGGGCTCCCAGGCCTGTGGGCTCAGGCCAGCTTGGGCTATGACCCAGTGGGGGGTGCCCACCGTCATCCCTCAGGGAAACCGAGGCACGTTCTGCCGGGGTTTGGGGCCGTCTCACCTGTGAGTGTGTTGCTCGGATGCCAGCTGGTTCGTCTGTGGCGGCTCCCTGCACCCCCCCCCCCCGCCCCGCCCATCCGCCTGCCCCTAGCAGCCCCCCGGGGCCCCGTGTGTCCGATCACCAGCTTCACCCGAACCCCACCTGCCGCAGAAGAGGTGCTGGGACCCGTGTGTTTCCAGCCACGTCGCCAAGCGCTGTCCTAAAGCTCTCGGGCCGACTCGTTCCAGGAAGAGCTGAGCCCCAGAGAGGAGTGAGGCTTCCTGCCAGGCCCTACGGCGCTCGGGGCTTGTGCCAGGGACGGCACCGAGAGATGCTCTGGTTGGGCCGATCAGGGAGAGAACGGGCGTGATCCTGAGGCCCAGGGGTCGGAGCGGCCGCGGTGCTCTCTGGGCTCAGCCCTTCGGGGCCGCGTGCCGGCAGCAGCTGGGCAGGGTGCGGGTGCTGGGCTCCCTCTCCGGTCCAGCCTCGAGCCGGCCCGTGGGAGGCCTGTGGTCCAGTGCGCGTGCGTGCACAGGCGTGCATACGCGTGTACACGTGTGCGAGCAAGCTCGTGGGATCCAGGGGTCTGCAGGGGGTGCTCATGGACGCGGAGAGCTCCTGGCCAGGCACCCGACCCTTGGTTCTGAGAACACAGCCTGTTTGCAGGCCGTGGGGGACCCCGCACTCTCCTGGTTTCTGCTCTCACGCACGGTGCCCGGGTTCACGTGCCAACTGCAGACTGCTTTGCAGTGAACCCGTGGCCCCCCCTGCGGCCACGTCCCATGGCTCCCATGGGATTCTTTGCGGAGCGGGGCTGGGCATACTGCGGGCGCTCGGGAAGCACGCACCCCGGTTCCTCGCCGGCCTCACTCGGGGGGCGTGGGTCTTCATAGGGGCTGGGGAGGCCGTGTTCAGGCTCCCGGGACCCCAGAGAGGAGAGCAGGCCTGGGCCGGGTGGGCGGCAGGCAGAAGGCCCTCCAGGCGGGCGACCCATGCGGGGAAAGGCCCCGGGGGCAGGAAGGAAGGTGCCTGGGCTGCAGCCTCAGCCTGGAGGCCTCTGGGCCCACGGTAGGCTCTCCACCCCGTCACCTTTTCCAAGGCAGGTTTGGCCTTATTAGCATAGTCAAATGCAGCCCATTATTATTTGAATTAGCTGTTAGGTAATTAGCTCTAATTGATGAGCCTTCCCCCCACCTCCCCACATATTTTTTGGTTATTTACATCTGCTTCTAAACCTCAATTTCAGGTAATTACGTGCCACTCACTCCGCCGTTTGCACACACACACACACACACACACACACACACACACTTCCTCACACCCGGGTTCCTGCTCCCCGCCCAGGAGCCTGGGGGTTCTGGGGGGAGGTTTGCACAGCTGGGGACCCCTCTGGCTCCTGCCGGGCCCTCCTGAGGGTCCCACCCAGCCTGCAGGGGCTCGAGGGGCGGGGCCTCCCTCCCAGACCCCCCTTGTCCCGAAGGTGCGCCCCCCCATGACTCGGTCCGACCCTGCAGCCTTGCACTGGGGCCTCCACTTCCCCGTCTGCGGAATGGGGATGGGGTGTGGGCCCCCCATCGGCCCAGGCGCTGAGCGGCCCAGGCGCGGGGGAGCATTCGAGCATCCTGTGCGTGGCTGCCCTGCCCGGCTGAGGAGGGCTGAGGAGGGCCGGGAGTGGGGAGTGATGCAGCCTTGGGGGCGGGTGGGGACCAGTGTGGGTGGGCTTCCCAGCCCAGTGCTCAGTGCTGCCGTGCCCTCCCGCGACGGGCGGGGGCCTGGTCTGCAGTCCTCGCCCTCTGCTCCCCAGCAAGGACGCTGGCTCCTGGGGTGGGGGGGGCCTGCAGGGAGAGGCCTTGCCCCGGGTCTGCGGTAGCCCACCTCCATCGGGGGTGGGGGGAGTCAGGGAATCAGAGCTGGACCCCCCCACACACACCTGGGGAGTGGGGTGGGGAGTGAGCAGGAAAGGGCAGCTGTGACCCGGCCCGTCTGACCTGCTGACATCCCGCCTCGGGGTTGGCTCCTCTCCCTGCCCCCTGCCTCACAGGCCTCGGCCTCCCCCGTGTGCGGTGTGCTCGTGGAAGTTGACCCTCGTGCGCGGGGCCCACAGGACGGACGTCCCGTGGCTCCGGCAGAGGGGATCTTCCTCCAGCTACAATGGCTCCCCACGCCCTTCTCACCGGCGTCCCGTTCTGTCTCCGTGCAGTGGCAGCTGCCTGGTGACCGCGTGCTGTCTCTCTGGGTCCTGGAAGGCGGAGAAGACGCGCATGACCCCTGCACGGAGTCCGCCAGCCCCTACGGTCCCCGTGGGCCGCGTCGGCGGGCCCTGACCCAAGGTAAGGGGTGCTCTGGCCGGTCGGATGCACAGGAGGGGAGGGCGGGTCCTGACGACCTGTGTCCTGGGGTCACCACGCAGGCCCCACGCAGGGGGAGCTGGGGTTCAGCTCAGGGTCTGGCTTGGCTGGTGGTCAAGGCTCAGGGTCCGGCTCGGGGTCCAGCTCGGGGTCAGGCTCCGCTGGCCTGTGGAAACAGACGTCCTGATGTGGAGCTACTGCCCGGCCTCCGGGGCGTTTGGGCCAAGGAACAGGCTGCCCTGGTGTGTGAGCAGTGGGATTGGGGGCTCCGCCGTCCTCCCCGGTGAGTCGGGGTGCCGTGTGGGTGCCTCGCGGAGTGGGGTGCGGTGCCCTGAGCTTCCCTTGCGGGTAGTCGTCTGTGTGTGCGATGCGCTTTGCGTTAATGGGGACTTACCCCGTGTGTTTGAAAAACAGGGTCCCCTATGGAAAAAGTAACCCGGAATGGCGACTCGAGCGCCTCCGTGAGGAAGGGACATCAGGCAGCCGTCCGGTGGCACGGCGGGTGTCCTCGCGGCCGGGGGTTGGCTCCCTCAGCGCCATCCCGGGTCACAGAATCCCCTCTTGCCACCTGCGCGCCGGACTCCGCCGTGGGGGCCCTTCCCGCAGGGCTGGGGCTGAGGCCCATCTGGTGGCCCGACCAGGGGAGCCCGGTTGTCCTGTCTCGCGTGACCAGCAGAGGGTCAGTGACTCGATACCTTGAAACGTGGGTTTTAGGGTTTGGGGTTTTGCCATGTGTTGCTTGCCCGCTGCACCTGGGCCCCGCGATCTGATGCTGAGGACGGAGGGGAGCCCACCATGAGAAGAGCAGGGCGTTCGGGGCAGGGGGACCCGCGGGAGAAGGAGAGCCCAGGCAGGACGAGCGTGTGAGGCTCACGGGGAGACCGGGGTCGCGGGAACCAGTGGGCGTGGGGGCCACGGGGCTGCAGGGGGACGGGGGCTGCGTCACGTCGCCCCAGATGTCCGTGGGCCGCCTGCCAGCTGCCAGCCCCGTGGAGCTGCAGACCCGCGTCCCTCTGGGAGCTCCAAGTCTAGAAAGAGGGACGGGTGTGAGGATGCGGCCGCGTCCCTTCAGGGGACATCAGGAAAGCCCGGGGGAGGGCCCGTAGGCCTCAGTTTCCCTGTCTGAAACATGAGGCTATCCCCAAGGACCGTCCTGAAGGGTGTCCCCGAGGCTAAGAGCTGCCGGGCGGGCAGAGCGGGAGGTCTGGGGTCGGGGTCAGCTCTGACCTGCCCGTACGGTACGGCAGGGGGCGCGGGTCTCCGCCGGCCGACAGCACCCCTCAGGGGGCTTTGGCCGAGACTCCTGGCGCCATCCCTGTGCTCTCCCACGTCTGTGCCTTTGCCTCGAGCACCCTGTCTCCCCAGTCCGCCTGTCCTTGAGGGGGTGCAGGTGTCCCCTGAGGGTGGGTGGATGCAGAGTGCTGAAGTCCCCTCCCCTCTGCCCTCTCTCTTACCCGTAAAGCGGACCAGTCACCTCTCCCAGGAGGCGAGCATCCAGGGGACGGGCAAGCTGCTCGGTATACAGCAGGCACTCCAGAAGCTCTGGTGGGTGTGCCCCCCTTTCTGAGCACAAGAGCAGATGTCCGTGGGCCCGCGAGAGCCGTCTCTGGGACATCACCTCCGAGCCGTGTTCGTTCTGTCCCCACTTTGCAGCCCAAGCTCAGGCTTCCCTGGGCTGGTCCCGGGTCCCTGCAGCCCAGGGGGCCCCCAGCAGGCCTCAGCCCCCGTCACCCCCGGGCCCGTCCGTCTCCGTCCTCTCCCTCACCCCCCTCCCGGCCCCCCCACCCCCCGAGCCTGGCGGGCAGCGTCTGCCGAATGAATGGAGGGATGTTTCCCAGCCTGGCCCACCTAGGAGACCAGACGGCCCGAGGCTCCTGCAGGGTCCGGCAGAGGCGTGTGGATGCCGCTCGTGGGGGGCGGGTTCCGGAATGTGGGTGCAGGGCGCTCTGTTCCCGAGATCCCGCGCAGACACGCAGTGAGCTGAACTTCCTCACTTCTCTCCCTGCCTCCCTGGAAGGTGCTCCCCTGAAGCAGTGACTAAGGCCAGAAGGAAGCTGCTGTGTGTTCTGATGACCCCAGGGGACCTCCTGGGCCCCACCCTGGGCCTGTGGGTGCCCCAGGAGACAGGCCGGGGAGGCGGGGGTCTGGGGGTTTGCAGAGGTGGAGCCCAGTTCCTCTGTGAGACCCCTGCCCCCAGGCTTCAGTTTTCTTCTCCGGGAAGTGGGGGTGACGCCTTCCCCAGAGCGGCTGCCAAGGCCCCCCAGCTTCCCCGCCTGCACGTCCCGCCCCTCCCCCAGCCTCCGGCAGCTCCCCCTCCCCCCCAGCAGAGCAGAGTTATTCATCTGCCCGACGGTGACAGGCGGCAGTGGCTGGAGTTAGAGCTGCCATCCAGCTGGCGGCTGCGGAGCCAACAGCCGAGCTAATTAGCAAAAGGTCACTCCAGCTGCTCGAGCCCCGCTTCTGAAGTCGGGCCGCGCGAGTCGGGCTGGAAGGAGCCCTGGACTTTGAGTTAGTGGCTTGGTTACCAGGACAGCCTCAAACCCCTGCCCGCGGCTCCGAGACTTGGCCTGGAGACCCCCGGTGCCAGGGTCCCGCTGTCCACCCCCTGCCCCAGGCTGGACAGTGCACAGAGCCTCTGTCCCGGGCTGGCCTCGGAGGGTGGGCCTCCCCCGCGGGGCCCAGGGGCAGACTGTCCCCAGCGGCGGAAGCATGGGGCTGGGCAGTCGCCACCCACGTGCCCCCGTGTTCCTTCTGGGTTCTTACTGTTTTTCTTTAAGTAAATTCACTTTTAAAAAACTTAAATAAATACATTTATTTAAAAGGCAAGTTTTATAGCACTACTACAAATGGAAAACAAGCCTCCTTTGCCATAAATAGAATTCATAATCATAAAAATAAATTCAGTGGAAACAAAACAACGTTATTAAATTCCAGTTGGATGCTGTAGCCCAGGGGAGGCTCGGAGCCCAGGGCCTGCTGCTGCTTTATTAAAAAGGGAGAACAGCGAGAGTGCAGGGGTGTTCAGGACTTACCAGCCCCAACCTGAGACTTTCTTTTTGATGTAATCAGAAGCCCTGAAAAGAATTACATTGAAGGTAACTTTCTTAATAAAAGTATTCAGCTTTATTTTCTGCTGCATCAGCCAGGGATTCAACTTGGCTACAGGAGACACAGACCCTGTCTTGTGATGGAGCCCCGCTTGGGGGTTCATCTTTCTCATGGAAATAGAGGGTGGCAGTGGCGTTGGCACACAGCCCAAGGAAGTCATCAGTCATCTGGACCCCAC
>CM053621.1:29786215-29825103 GCA_028646535.1 Procyon lotor | reverse complement strand
AGTGATGGGAGGGGAGGGGAGCTGGGGGGGAGCTCGGAGCTGACCAGTGATGGGAGGGGAGGGGAGCTGGGGGGGAGCTCGGAGCTGACCAGTGATGGGAGGGGAGGGGAGCTGGGGGGGCAGCTCGGAGCTGACCAGTGATAGGAGAGGAGGGGAGCTGGGGGGAGCCAGGAGCTGACCAGTGATGGGGGGTAGCTAGAATGGAGCAGCTTGGAGTTGGCCGTTGATGGGAGGGGACCTGGGGTGGGGGAGCGGCTTGGAGCAGCCTAGAGGAAGTGAGCAGACAGGGCTGTTTCTCACCATAATGATCTGATACGGAGGGAGGAGGGACGTGGCCCAGAGCTTTGGAGCGACTTCTCTGCCAGGACGAGCGGGAGGGTGCAGGGGTGGGGGGGAGGACTCTTTCTGAGCACCTACTCTGCGCAGGCCTTCCGTCCTGGTCTGGGGCCCCGAGCGACGGCCCAGGGTCTGCAGGTGGAGAGAGGTCATGAGTTCTGCCCAAGGCACATGCCTGGGGGGGTGGGGGGGTCCCACTGACACGTGCCCACCTCGAGGAAGCATCCGGGCTCTCCGATGCAGAGGAGGGTATGCAGAGCTGCCTGCGGGGACTCTGCTCCGGGCTGGCCCTTGCCTGGGACACAGGGACGTCCCCAGCCTGGCCACTTGGCGCTGGGCCCTGAAATGCAGTGTGCACATCGGCCCGAGGCTCTTCTGGGCTTGCCAGCGGCTGCTCTGAGACTTCTGGGGAGGGCAGGTGGGGGCGGGACGTGTGCTGCAGTCCTACTGTGTGCTCCCCGCAGAGGGGCGCCCCCACAAGCCTCGTGCTGGCTGGGGGTGCGGCTCATGGGGGCTCTGACCCTCCCAGCCAGGACCGTGAGTGTACACCGGGGTTGGAGCAGCGGGGCTCCCCGCGGGGCCCGAGAGGAGCCTCCCCCTTCCCCATCTCCTCCGTTCCCGTCCCCCAGAGGGGATGCCGACGAACCGCCCCCCCCCCCCCCCCACAGCCGGCCCTCGGCAGGATGCCCCAGAGGCCGGCATTTTTGCCCCTGGGAGCACCTAGGCCGGCCCAGAGCTGTCCAGGGTCCTGAGCACCTGCCCAGCGTCGGCTGCTGAGTGCTGCCCGTCCCTCCTCGCCACACCCCGGGGCTGCGCTCCCCCGGGCACCCCCAGGCTGCGGTCGGGCAGCCCTGACCCCCTCTGGTGCCCCCTTCCGCATCCAGGCTCCAGGGTGGACACACGTGTCCAGGGAGATGCCCGTCGCTCAGAGACGGCTCCCTTCCCCGAGCCCTGGCCGCAGTCCCTCCTCCGTGTGGTGTGGGCCAGTCCCCCTGCCCCCGTCCCGCGTGCGCGCTCTCGGAGCCCCTTGCAGCTGGGCTGTGTGCGTCGTGGCTGGTGTGGGCCCCGCGGACACGCTCCTGCCAGCCACGAAAACGCACCCTGATCCCAGCCCGCGTGTGGGACGGGCCACGGCAGTTCCCGGTGGTTCTGGAGGATCTCTGCGGACACATGGTTCAGCCCCTTCTCTGCTCCTGGCGTCCGGGCTCCTCCTACCTCCGGACACACTTCCTCTCACGTGTGAAATTCCTGCTACTTCTCACACTGCGTCCGTCGGCCTGCCCTGGGGCCTGGGGTTAGTTGGCTGCGTCCCCGTGCAGGCCGTGGGGACACAGGCACCCCCGATGCAGCGTGGCTCTCCGAAGTTCTCATGACCCGGATGCACCCATGTCCCCAGCTCCCAGACTGGTGGCCGAGTGTCCTCGGCTCCCTGGGGGCCGTTTGCACACCCTCTGGTGTGGGGTTCCTCCACATTGCTGCGTCGGGAGGGTTCGTGCATCTCTGTGGCTGCGCCGCTGGGAGCTGCCCGGACGGGCGTGTGGGTAATGTCTGGTTTGGGGCTCCCCCGAGGGGGCCTGCCGTGTCCACCCTGGACTCCCGCACAGGTTTGCGTGCATGCCGTCAGGTGTGTCTGGGTCCCTCCCTTGTGCCTCCCTGGCCGGGCTCCTGCCCCCTCTCCTGCAGACGGGACACACTTGTGCTCCATTCCCTGCACACACACGGTCATCCTGCATCGTGCTGATGTCTCTTCTCCATCAACAGCCAGAGGTGCTGTGCGTCTTCTCTACCCAACCCTCAGTGGCTCCCCGTTGCCCCCGAGATGGCCCCCTGTCTCTGGCAGGGACGCTGGGTGAGGTCAAGGCTGAGGTCAAGGCTCCCAGCAGCCCTGCGGGTCTCCTCACCCCCAGGCTCCTGTTCCGGCTCTCCTGGCCGCCTCGGCGCCTCCCCTGCCCTGTCTCCCCGCTGCCTTTGTAGAGTCTCTCTCTATTCAAGTCTGCAGAAATGTCACCTCTCATGGGGAGCCCTCCCAAGCCCATGAGACCAGGCTGAGTCCCCAGCTGACCCACACCCCGGGTGAAATTCGGGTGTCTCCCCCGCAGCCCGTTAGCCCACGAGGCGGGGACCCGCTGGCCGCGTGTGGACTCTGTGGACAGGCGGGGCAGGGCTGCAGCCCCCCTGGTGTGGGCGCACGATCGGGGAGCCCCAGAGCAGCATGCTCAGAGTCGCCCAGCCGGGCAGCAGAATGAGGGGCTGCCGCCGCGGAGCCTGTGGGGACATGCTATTCCCAGGGCACTGGGCACGTGTATGGAGTCGGCTGGGGAACTCAGGATACGGGGGCCCCAAGGGCTGGGGGTTGGGGCACTGTGCTCAGGCCTGGAGCGCACCCCGGGGGAGGGCACGGCTCCTGCAGCCTGGCCCCGGTGGGCCCTGGGACCCCAGCCCTGCCCCTCCCCGCGGGCCCTGGGCACCCCCACCCCTCCCCCTCCCCGCGGGCCCTGGGCACCCCCACCCCTCCCCCTCCCCGCGGGCCCTGGGCACCCCCACCCCTCACCCTCCCCGCGGGCCCTGGGCACCCCCATCCCGTCCCCTCCCCGCGGGCCCTGGGCACCCCTTTCCAGCCCAGTGCACAGCATCCCAGCACGCTTTCCCTTGTGAGCCCGGCCCGGCCCTGGAGCCCAGCTCCTTTTCAGCCCCACTCCTGCTCTCCTTCCCCGGAAGGGAGCCTGCCTCCCCAAACCTGGCCGGCCGGGACAGCCTCTACCCGTTGTCTCTTTTGGGAAGAAGGCGGAACGAAGCAGGGGGCCGAATTCTCCAGCCTGGTCCCCGGGCTTCCTCCTCCTGCCTTTCGTTTCCCTGGAGGCCTTGTGGATTACGTCAAGCCCCTTGTCCATGCGGGGCGGGGGAGGGGGGCTGTCCAGCCTCCAGAAGGGGCAGTGGGCCCGGCTCTGCAGGCCCCGCCGAGAGCTCCCTGGGGGACCTCAGGCTCGTGGTGCGAAGGAGCAGGAAGGCATCCTCAGCACAGCCTGACCCGGGGCCCGGGGTGGGGGCAGGTGGTAGACCAGACGGCCCTTTGTCCCCGCCTTGTGCTGTGGCCCCAAGTCCCTCGAGGTTCCTTCCTGCTCCAGGGCCTCTGCCTTCCCAGGGCTGGCTCCCCTCCTCCCCTGAGCCTCCCTCCCGGCCTTCCCACTGGGGTCTCTCTCGCATGGGATCAGCTGATACGGTCATTTTGATTATATAATGCGGGCGTTGTTTCGGTGTTTCGGGAATTAGCCGCTGCCAGAAACGGAGTTGCTCAGCTGCGCCTCGCTGGGTGGCCCTGGGCCGGCCCCAGCCGCTCTCCGGCCCGGGTTTCTCCACTCCTTGTGCTGCCACGCGTGTGATGGTGTTTGTAGAGACCTACGGCACAGCCCCAGGGCTCCGGGGCTGGGGGACGGGGAGCCCTCCCGAGAGGGCTCAGCAGAACAAGGCCTTCGTCCTGGTTGTGCCACAACCTTGCTGTGGGACCCGGGGAAAATGCCTTTCCTTCTCTGGGCCCGAGCGCACGCCCAAAAGGCCGAGGCCAATGCCGTGAGGTTCTCTCGATGTGGTTCCTCATGCTCCTGGTTGCGTGGCCACCCCCGTCTGCCCCTGCCTGGCCCTCTCCTGGGCTGGGCACACAGCTGCTTTCAACACCGCCCGCCAGACGGAGAAAGGCCAGAGCTCGGGGCCGTCGGTCAGCACGGCCGTTTGCTGGGCCCCAGGTTACGTACCAGCCAAGCTCCATCAAAGCTGCCCTCGGCATGTGCTCAGAGCCGGGCGGGGCTCAGGGCTGAGAGGGCCCTGCAGGGGAGGGACTGTCCCCAGACACTGCGGGTCAGCGCTGGCACTCTGATGACCAGGACGGGGACGCCCGTGACCCGGGACAGCCCTGGAATGGAAAGGAGGCACTCTGTCTCCCCTCTCTCCCATGCCCTGTGACCCTCAGGCTGTTCTTTCCCTTCCCTGGTCCCCAGTGCTCCCATCTGTGCGAGGGGAGCCACGCATGACTCCTCGAAGGCCCAGGCCCGCAGCTCGGGGGGCTGGTACCCCCCACCCTGTGCTCAGCCTGGTCGGGGGCCGAGGAGCCTGGGCCTGGTGCCCAGGGCCAGAGAAAACAAAGCATGAGCCAGAAGCCGTGTCCCAACCAGGGCAGAGGGCTCGTGGCCTGAAGCACAAACGCAGACACCCGGGCCCTACCCTGGACCTATTGAATCAGGAGTAGAGGCGGGTCCCGGGGGCCTGTTGGGTGAAGCCTCAGGAGTGATGCTGATAGTTCTCCTGCTTTTAGGCACCCTCCTGCCGGGGGCAGTGCCCTCCCTGACAGCCAGCCTCTCCTTGCACACCTCCAGCGATGGGGAGCTCAGTCACACACAGCTGCCAGTTCTTTTCCAAAACGTTTAAAAATGTGTTATAAAATATTGAAGACATCTCAAATAGTTAAGCAATCTTGAATAAATGTTTCACTAATTATGAAATATTTAAGACAGCTGAAAGTGTGAAGACTGACATCCTGAATACCTGGAGGCTGCCTCCTCCAGCTTAATACCAGCCCCCCTGCGCTGCCCGGGACTAGGGAAGCCCAGAGAAGGCCCACAGTCCAGTGCTCCCGCCCCCGCCGGGGCCTCCCATGTGCCCCTCCCAGACCGCCCCCCCACTTTCTTTCTGAACTTTGCATCGTGGTAAAATACACAGCAATTGGGCTCATGGCTCCATGCGTCTCTACCTTTGTGCGGCGAGCCTAGATATTCCCCCGTGAGGCCACATGCGTTAGACCTTTGTGAGCAGGCGCGGAGAACCCTCTGGGAGGGTGAGAGGGTCCACCCCAGGGCCTGGGGGGCCCTGCTCTGCAGGTGGGGGTGCACCCAGGCCCCGCCCCTCAGCCAGACACCCGCACTGTCCGCGCTGCGGCAGCTCAGTCCCTCTTGGACGTGCCCACCCGGGGCCCGTTGGCCACATGATGTGTGCCCAGGCTCTAGGGCTCCCGGGCCAAGCCCCCTGGGTTTGAATCCTGCCCCACGACTAAGCAGCTCTGGAAACTCAGCCACGCTCATTACCAACCCCGCGCCTCTTCTGTAAGATGAGGATTGGTCCAAGCACTGAGTAGGTTGACAGAAGAGAGTCTGGCTCCTAGAAGGTACTACAGGAGTGTGGGCTCTGGCTACCTTCCTCGAAGCCTGGAGCCACGTGCTGCCTGGAGCCAGGATCTCACCTCCTCTGTTCTCCCTGCTATATCTCTATTAAGTCATCCTGTTACCTTCTCAGGGGGCCACACTGACCGGTCCATCCGGCTCTCGCCGCTTTCTTTTCCCCGCGGGTGACTTGCAGCCATGCTGACCCCTTCCTGGTGGGGTCTTTGGCCTGTGTGCCTCGTCGAGCTGGAGGGAGTGCTTGGCTCCAGGTCCTGGCCTCCAGCCTCTGTCCCCTTCCTGCAGGCTCTCAGAGTTCACACTGGTGAGGACTAGGAGATCGCCCCCGACAGCCCTGTGGGTGCCCCCGGGCCCTGGACGTGTTCTGCACCCCCCACCACCGCCGCCCCATGCCCCCCGTGGTAAGACACTGCCCTGTCTTGTGCACGCCTGATAACCGGCCATTGCCCTGTGAGAGGCCCGGTCCCCACGAATGTCATACTGTCCTCCAGGAGCCCCTGGAGCAAGGGGCAGGTGCCCCTGGCCTCCAGCACCCGCTGGGCAGTCCAGGGACTGGGGTGGTGACCCCCGGGGTCCCAACACTATGTCCCAGAGGGAGGCTGCCTTCCCTGACGTCCCCCCACCCCACAGCCGGGGCCCGACACTGGGAGGCGGGGAGACACGGCCAGGAGGGAAACCGCTCCCTCCATGCGCAGGAACGGGGCCGGTGGCCAGTGCCATCCCAGGCGACAGACGGACAGATGGACAGACGGCCGGCAGGCGGCGAGGGGGAGGAGGCGGTATGAAGCGCGGCGGCCGTGTGCTGGGTGACGAGGGGTAGACTCGCGGAGGGGAGCGCGTCCTCACACCCCACTTGGGCGCTTTCCAGCGTTGTCAATTATGCCGAGAATTGAATGTCCTCCAGCTGCTCCGGCGGTCGGACTCCTGCCCGCCGCGAGACAATAATTAGACGCCCGTGTGTGCGCGCGTGAAGTGCGGCGGGGGCCGGTGGCCGTGGGGTTGCACACGGACACTTCCTCCCCGCGGGCCTCCCAGCCCCTCAGCCCGAAGCTGCCCGGGAGGGGGCCCCCGCCTCGGTCTCAGCCAGAGGCTGCCCAGCCCCCTGCCCACGGTGCTTCCCGGCTTCTGGGTTTCGCTCACCTTGGCCCTTTGAAGCCTCCATGAGAGGCTTTATTTAGAACAGCAGCATATGGACCACGCTGGATTTCTCACTCAGACATATGCCGGGAGGCCCGGCACAGCCCGACGCGCTCCAGCCCCCCTCCCCAGCCACACACACACGCACACACGCACGCACACACGTACGCACGCCCGGAGCTGTCCCTGGCCCCACACGGGGGTCCCCAGCACCGCTGGACCTCAGGGATGGGGGGGTGGGGGGCTGCGGGAGAAGGGAGCCCACCATCCGGGGGCGTCTGCAGTCACTTCTCGCCCAGGAAGGGTCCCCGAGCACCTCCTCTCCCACCCCCTCCGGGACACAGACCAGCGTGTGGCAGGGGGATGGCCTCCAGGAGAACGTGCTCTCCACCTAGAGGAGGGGCCAGGGAATGGCCGGGTGCCCCCGCCCCAGGGGACACAGGACATGCTCTGTGCTTACAACGCGTCTGTGTCCCTCTGGGGTCGAGGCTGCCCGGCTGGCTCCGCAGCTCCCCACGGGACTTGCTTTCACGTCCTCATCCGGCTGGCTGGCTCCCCAGTGCCGTCTGGGTGGGGGGCTCCCCCTGTGCCCGAGGATTCATGCTCAGCCCCTTGTTGGGAGCTCGGGCAGGGAGAGCTGAGGGCTTGGCTTGGTCCTCCCCCTCCCCGAGCGTTCCGAAGGGAGCCCCACCCCCTCGCAGTCAGAAAACCAGTGGGAAGCAGGGCCAGATGGAGCTCCCAGTGCCCTGACCCCCAGCTGGGCCCTCAGCGGCCTCCACTCCCCCCCCCCATCAGCCTGATGTTGGGGGACAGGCTCTGGTTGGCTCCGTGGCCCCGGCCCCCGAGCCCCGGCCCCTCCCCACCCCGCGGAGCATCTCAATGACTAACAACAGAGCGGCCCCTTTCCAGATCAGTCCCCTTCCTAGTCTCGCGGCTGTAATTAATGTTTGCTGTGTCATTAGATTGATTTTTTATGGACTCCGAGAGCTGGCGGGGCCCCAGCAGAGGGGCGGCTGTGGGCCGACAGCAGTCCCCCCCCAGGGAAGGGGCCCACCCAACCCCCAGCTGCCCAGGCCTGGCTGCACCCCCAAACTCGCCTCGGCTCTTCCTCAGCCCTCTGTCCCTACGTCCTGGTGGCTGCTGGAGCCTCGAGTGGCCCTGTCGGGCGTGGCCTGGCACACACGAGACACGCGTGTCTTGTGCAGGTCTTGGTGAGCCTGCGGGCTCCGCGGGTTGTTCCCACTTCCCCGAGGACAGAAGACGCAGCTGAGAAAGTCTAAGGGATTTGGTGGTGGATGGTTCGCAGCCCACGAGCCTCCGCCTCCAGGGCGCCTGCCACACGGGGTCCCGGCCATTCCTAGACGAGGCTGCATTTCCCCGTGAGCAGGGGCACCCGGTGCCCCTGATGCCCGATGGGTCGTCCATCCGTCCGTCCGCACGTGCGTGACTAGGAGCGCAGACCAGGAGGCCCTGCAGGGTGCTGTCAGCGGGTGGTCGCACCATCCTGACCCCCACAGGCTGGCGTCGGTGCGCCCAACAGATCTCCCTGCCGTGCGCCCGCCTGCAGCCAGCCCCGAGTCAGGAAATCTGGAAACATCTGGAAAGGAGAGCTCACGCAGGTCTCGCCCCTGGGGACTGGGTCAGAAATCCTCGGTGGGACACACACCGAGGTGGTCCCACGGAACATCAGATGGTTCCTCAGCTTCGCAGCCAGGATCCTGCTAAAGGATGAGATTTTTCACGGTTCCCGTCCAGAAACTTTTATTAGGAAAAAACCACAACAGCCAGCTGTGTCTGTATCAATGTCCGGAAATCCTGGACATAGCAATAAGACATGAAACAGAATTAAATGCAACATCTCTGGGGAAGAATTGTGACCATTTGCCGGCAGTCTGATTGGAGGCCGGGGGAAGCCAAGAAACCCCCTGACGTGGTCCTTAGAGGACGTTGGACAACTTGGTGCAGGGAGCGAGCTGGATACAAAGCAAACACGCACAAATCAGTAATTCTCATCTGTACCGGCAGCAGTTGGCCAGGGAACATACGGAGACAAATGGTCCCCACTCGTGGTGGGGGCCACGGAAGCCCCCCGTGGGATTCCCAGGAAACGCTGACGAGAAAAATTGGAGATCGATATGCCGAACTCTGGAGTTTTCCTGGGGGACCAGAGAGAAAGCGGGCGTCGCGGGACAGGCCGTGCTGGGATGGTACGATCCCCAGGGTTCTTCCAAAATTAATTTGGGGGCTCCGTGGGGTCCCCCCGCGCCTGGGCCGCGTGTTCAGAGGAGCTGTACCAAATCTCCTGGAGGAGGGACGCCGAGCAAAGGTTCTGGAAAGGGAGGGGCGCAAAAGGGTGTCTTTCGTCCTCCGTGGGGAAGCTCGTTACAGAGCTCTACGGACATAAAGAGGGGCGGGGGGCCACCGATACGACGACCCGGTCCCGCAGAGGCGTTCCTCCCAAAGCAACTGCGTGCCACCCGGTGGGGTCCGTGGCAAGGGTGGGGGTCCACGCATAGTGGAGACCGTCCCGGGAGGATCACAACCCTTCGAGGTGATGGACGGAGCGTCTCCACAGGCTCAGTCCCTGTCCTCTCCCTACCCTGTGACTGGGAGGGACATGGGAGAACCAGCCTTCCATGCCTGCAGCCCCGGTCTGGCTGGTGGGGCGGGATGCACGGGGGCACAGCCGGGCCACTTTGCGCTTATGAGGGGAGACCCCAGCCCCTCTCGGGAGCCCACACAGACCAGGTGGTGAAACAGGTAAACAGCAGCTTAGAGAAAATGCAAGAGAAGCAGGGTGACTGTCGCCTTACAGGGCAAGGTGGGGGCGGTGAGAGGCAGGCAAGAGGGGTGCGGGCTCTCTTGAGGGCACTGGGGAGCCACCCAGGGCTACGGGGGGAGGGCAGGCTTGACCCGACGTGCCCTGTGGGAAGCACGCTCCCATCGGGACATCACAAATCAACCGAGAGACTAGATTAGTCACTACTTGGTGTCGGAGCGTTCGTTGCCCACTGGGGTGGGGTCGGTGGGGGGGGATCGGGATCGATTTGACCCCTTTACACCCAAGTTGCATGGGGGGACTCAGACCCTGAGATCCTAGCGGACAGGTGACGTCTACTCTTAGTGTGGCTCTGAGGTCCCCAGGCTGCCGGGCAGCGGACGCCGTGCGCGCATGTGTTTGGATTCCGTGACAAACTAAGAACGGGAGCCTGTGGGGCCAGGCCTGCCCACGGTGCTGGCTTCCCCTCCAGAAGCCTCTTTCCTGGGACGCGAGCCTGAGGCCCCCGGGGGCACAGGGGCTGCGGGGAAAGGGGGTCCTGTTCTCAGAGCTCCCGGGGAGCAGCCTCCTGACGGGTGTCCCCAGGGGGCTCGCGAAGGCACCGTGAGGGAGGCGGTGGCTTCTGGAGGGACAGGGCCTGTCGGGGTCCCGGCCGCGGCCGTGGGGGTGACCGGTGGCCGTGGGGGTGACCGGCGGCCTGGGATGTCTAGAAGCGGCAAGAGCGCTGGGCAGACTGAGTTCCGTCAGAGCTCCTGTGTTGATTCGGTCACACGGGGAGAGAGCCCCATTTCCAACGCCGAGACCCCCGTGCTGACTGTTCTTCCCCTGATCCTGGTCTCTCCCCAAGTCCCTCTCCCCGGGGCGGCGACGCCCGACGCACCGCCGGGGGCCCGGCCAGCTGGGGGACAGCATGTGTCCCGGCCTCAGCCCAGCCCGAGTGGCGTCCCCGATGCCTCCCTAGACAGGACTTTGCTTCGGACCTGGTTCCCTCCTTCGTGGGATGTTCAAGGGGCCAACTGCGGCCTTACAGTCTCTGCTCGGAAACCTGGCCCCAGGTCGTTAGTGCAATCACAGTGGCGGGGAGAAAATCGTCATAGCAACGGGGACTCGAGGCAGGACCGCCGGGTGAGCGGGGTGGGCAGCAGTCCCTGTGTCTGGGCGCGTGGCCCCGGCTGGTGGGGTGTGGGGACGGAATCCCCACGCCCAGAAAGGGCTCCCGGGGGTTCAGGTCCAATGGGAAGAGCAGAACCAGCGAATCTCCAAGTTGGGTCTCAGTTCGACCGTCCCTCAAAACAGCTGGAGAGATTCAGGCCAGACTAAAGGTAGAGCTTCCCGGCTGCCACGGTTAGGAGGGTGTGATGGGGAAGAGGGCCAGCTGTCCCTTGGACACCCAGACCCCTGCCCGGGCGTCCGCGACGTGCTTCCCAGCGGTGGGGGGCGGGCGGCGTTCCTGGAGGGGGTCACGTGTCGCCTCTGGCCCCCCTGGAGTCCCGCCAGCCACCGCTCCCCCCCCCCCCCCCCCCCCCCCCCCCCCCCCCCCCGGCCCCTGCCAGCGCCTGAGCAGGAAACCGTTGCAAAGTGATTTCTCCCTCCAATAGTGCTGTACATCATGTTTTTTTAATTTAAAAAGATGCCCAGTGGATGCATAACAGACCATTAAATGTTTGGATCCCTAATTAACTCCGGAGCAGCCGGGAGCTGCCGGGCCTGGTGGGACAGGGGTGGGGCGGGGCGAGCATCATGGCGGGGGCCGGACTCCAGCCCTGCCCGGGGCCCTTGTGCTGTGTCTGCCGCTCCAGGAACCCCCGCCCGTCCCCCCGGCCCTGGGCCGCAGCGCGAGTTCCAGCTGCAGGGTCTCCCCTGGAAACTCCGGGCTGGGGCCTGAATCGGCAGGGTCACCAAGCAGAGTGGTGGACTCCGATGCCGTGCTCCCTGCCCTTGCTCGTGTGTGTGAGTGTGTGTGCGCGCGTCCGTCCGGCGTTCCCTCCTCGGGGGGCGCTGGGGCCTGCCTCCCCGGGCTCGTCGGGGAAGGGGCTCCCACACAGGAGACACTGGCCGCACGTGGGGTCCTAGAGGAAACGAGAGGCCCCCGCTATCGGCACGCTTGCTGCCCGTCCTGGACTCTGGCCAGGCCGAGGCTCAGGGCTCCCAGGAGCGAGCAAGGTCCCCCGGCGGGTGAGGTGGGCCCCCCCGCACTGTCCCCGGCGGCCTCTGCATCTGTGCGGGGTGGGGGGCCCGGGACAGGTGCCGGTCCCTCCACCTCGCGCCTCCCGGCCGGCCTCCCCAGGGACACGGCCAGGGCCGGCTGAGGTCGGGGGCTTGCCAGGCCGCCCCTGTGGCCAAGTCCCGAGGACGGAGCCTGGCTGAGTCAGCACTGCGGGACCGCCGGCCGCAGGAGCCCGTGCCAGCCTCCGTGGGGGATGTGGAACAGGAGCGGGGAGGGTGACGAGGCCGAGTCCTGGTGGTGGGGGCACCGGGGCGGGTCGCTTCTGAAGTCAGAAAATCCCCAAGGCCCGTGGTGCTGGTGAGCTCGGTGGCCTTGAACCGTGCACTGCCTCCCCGTCCACCTGAGGCCCAGGGGCTGCCCGGGGAGGAAAGGGGTATTGATGCAGCGCGTCCTGGGTGGGCCGAGGGACAGGGTCGTGTTCCCCTCACCGTGAGGCTGTGGGGGAGCCACCCCTGCCCTCCCCATTTGCCACAGGAGGAAATAGGCCCAGAGAGGGTCAGTGACTTGCCCAAGGTGGCAGAGCCAACATTGGGGGCCTGGAGCCCGAGCTGGCCGTGTGTCGCCTCACGGTGGCGCGTCCCTGCCGTGCCTGTCCCGGCCCCGGGGGCCCTGCGGCAGAGCCCGGCTGCAGTAAACATGATCTATCGGCCAAACATTGGAGCGGTAAAAAGTTATTGATCTCTAACTTCCCGCCCATCTCCCCGCCTTCCCGCGTGCCTGGCGCCCGGCCCGTTTCCCTCTGGCTGCGAGAGTCCGGCCTCCAGTCTGGGCCCCGAGAGTGGGTGTTTTAGGCAAATGCCCGGCGTGGCTGTGGTGATTATGCAAATCTGGCCATAAGACGTTTAAAGACACTGTATTTATTTCATGATTTATTTCAGGAGTGGCAACATGTCGCAGGGCTGCCTGAGGGACCAGAGGTGGGACTGGCCTCCGGAGCACCGTGACCGGCGTCCCCTGCGGGGGGCAGGGGGGGAGGGTCCAGGAGCCACCTCTTACTGTTACAGGCGGGGAAACTGAGGCCTGGAGCAGCCCGGGCAGGGGCCGGTCCCTCTCCTGCCACCGCGCCCTTCCATGCAGGTCAGGGACCCCACTCCCTGTACCAGGGCTGTGCTCTGAGCGCACATGCCTTCTTACTCCTCCCTCTGCCTGGGAGGCCTGGTAACCCCTCTTCCTTGCCTAACGAGCTCCTACTCACCTGCTAGGACCCTTCAGACGGCATCTCCCAGTGGAGGCCTTCCCTGATTGCCTACACTTTCACGGCACCTTCCTGGGACTGCACAGGTCCCCCTCTCGTTCCCTGCTGGCCCCCCAATGCCTGGTGTGTGTCCACAGGTGTGTGACGGTCTTTTTTCTGGAGGCTGGGGCCCCACTCTGAGCAGCAGGAAGACCACTGCTGCTCTGCAGGAGTAGGCCTGCTGGGCAGGGTTGGGGGCAGGGTTAGACTGCTCCCAGACAGGGCTCTGCACCAGACATCCACCCCGGGGTTCCCAGGTGGCCAGTGGAATCCAGCCTCTCCCCTGCATCCTTGGGGTTCCGTCCGTGCCCCAGGGTCTACACACCCAGGGACCGGGGAACGCTGACCACCCCTGCCGTCTGCAGTCCCCCGCCGGCCTGTCCCTGGGAGGCCTGGGTGGGGCCAGATGCCCCCCGGGCAGCCAGGGGCTCCACCTGCCCCCTTTCCTAGGCACCAGGTGGACCCTCTACGGGGAGCTGGGGGTCAGTGGCCAAGCGGCTCCGGTGGGCCTGTCCCGTCTGAGTAGCCGAGGCTCCCCGGCCAGCCCTCTCTCCTGGGCCACAGCGGCTGCCCCTGCCCCCTGTCCCCGTGGACAACTGTGACGAGGCTTAACAAGGTGCTGATGGCAGGGGGGGAGCCCCTTTCCAGGCCCCACTGTCTCTCCTGTCCCTCCACGCCCACTGACCGAGGGCAGCAGGGACTGGGCCGGTGTCCCTTCCGGTCAGGGCCAGAACTCACGCCCCGTCTGCCCCTCCGAAGTGTGGGGTCTTGTCACGGGGCCCTGGAGGGGAGGGGCAGGGGGTGCTCTTGAAAGTGAGGATGTGAGACAGACGTGCATTTCTCATGCTTGCTGGATGCGTCAGAACCCGCAGGTCAGAGGCGGCTTGGGCAGGCGGGGGGGGGGGGGGGGGGGGGGGGGGGGGGGGGGGGGGGGGGGGGGGGGGGGGGGGGGGGGGGGGGGGGGGGGGTGGCCTGGATCCTATTTCACAGATGAGCAAACAGCTGACGGCCGGTGCCTTCCCAGCCGCCGGTGGGACGTGGGGCCGGACCAGCAGTGACGCCCAGTAAACAAGCTGGTGCCAGGCAGGGGTTTGGAAGGGGTGCTGTTCCCACGGGGGGAGCTGTTGGCTCTAGGATGTGAAGCTCCTGCTTTGCGGGGAGGGACCAGGGCGGGGGTGGTGCGCGCAGGGGGAGGCGGCAGATGGATGGGCCCCAGCAGGCGAGGCCGGGTAGGTCCCGGTGGAGCCTGGGTTTTCCTCCGCTGGCTCCTGGAAGAACGGATGTCATCCCGGGTTGTGGGCGGGGATGGCAGAGCACCAGGATCCCATGACCGTGCTCCGAGGTTCCCGTGGCAGTGGAGCGGAGATGGGATCGTGGGCAGCAGGGGACGAGGCGGGAGCCCAGCCAGAGGGGGCGGTGGCAGGGGCCCGAAGACGACCCCGGGAGGTGAGGGGGATGGTTTTGCTTCTGGGGGGGGGGTGTCCGTGAGCCTGGGGGGAGGAGCAAGACCCCCAAGGAAATGAGCAGAGGAGGTGCAGGCTGAGGCCGGAGCCTCGGGGGCCGTGGAGGGGACCGGACGGGAAGGCAGCCGCTCTGAGACCCGGAGCAGGAACACGCTGTGCCCTCAGGGCTGGCAGGACAGGTCGCCAGTGATACCAGGGGTGCATGCCACACTGGAGGGGCTGTTTCTGGTCACGGTGCTTCAGTGGAAGGTTCTAGAACTATGCCGTCCAGGACGACAGGCACAGGTCTAGCGCCCAGAGGCCGTGTGGGGCCAGGGCTTGCCCGGTTGGACAGCACCATGAGCTGGCAGGGGTGAGGCGGAGGGAGAGGCGCTGGCTGAGGGATCCCCGGCCTGCAGGGGTCCAGGGGAGGGTCGGGGCTGCTGTGACACGGGCCTGTGCCCCCCACTGGCCCGGCACATGCTCTGCAGGCCTCCTGGGTGTGTCTGTTTAGTGAGTGACCAGCCAGGTGCCGAGGACAGGTGTGTGTGTAGGGGGCGGGGCCGGTGAATGCGTGAGTCCTGCAGGAGGGGGCAGTCCCCGGGGCGGCACAGGATCTGGGCAGACCCCTCCGAGCCGATTCAGCCGTTTCCCAGGGCAGCTGTTTCCGCTCGGGGTACCCGGTCCCTGCAGCCGAGGGGCCTCCTGGAGGGACGAGGGGCCTGCGGGCGCGGACGTCCAGACCCGGCGGGAGGAGGACGGGGCCACTCATGCTGGGACCTTGCACAGGCCTCTGTTTCCCGTCTGTGGGGGGAGCATCCTGGGGACCCTTGAGGCCAGCAGGGTCACACCCAGACTCCTAGCATGTCCCTCCCATCCCCACACAGCCCAGGAAGGTGAGAGCAGGACACCCGCGAGGCCGGGGTCGGACATGTCCTGTCCTTAGTGGGGGGGTTTGCACAGGGGAGGCGAGACGGGTCCCCAGAACCACATGCCCGTCCCACGGTGCAGTGTTCCTGGATGGGCGCCCTGGGGTGGGCCACCCCGTCTCACCCTTGCACACGCAGACTCGAGCGTGCCGAGCCCAGCTCACACGTGTGGGTGAGCCCCCCCACCATGGACACGGACCCACGTGTGCACGCAGCCCCACAGAGTCACGGGGCACCGAGCAGCAGAGCGGCCATGGGGGGTGGGGCAGGGAGAGGCCGGTAGCCCCGGGGGCGTCCCTCCTCCACAGGCGCCAGCCTGTGATAAGGCTGCTCCAGGCCCTGTAATCCTCCTTAACTTGACTTTGGGTTATTTTGAGCAAGAGATTAAAGGTGATTACAATCAGCATTGCTGAGACACCGCACTTCCTAGACAGGCCGCTCTACGCACCTGCTTCCGGTGGGGGTGGCGGGAGCTGGACTGCCCCCCGGCGCTGGTGGGGGGGCAGGCGCTGGAGTTGCCCTCAGCGCTCCCCAGGGACACCGTGCAGCGCCCCCCGACCGCCCGGGAGGCCCTCGCCCCATCTGGCCCCCATCTGCCAGATCAAAGCGGGGCTCTGTGAAGTTTCCGAAGGGGAAGAGAATCCATTTCACATCATTATATTTTGTTCCTAATTTAAGCTGCCCCGGTGCAGACTACTTGCAAACGTCAATATCCGTGAAGTACACTCCGCTGGCCGCTGGCCAGGCCACCGAGCGGTGACAGAGGCCGGCTATAAATCCAAATACTAACAAGGAAACACACGCCCGCTCGTCTGTCCGGCAGGGAGAACCGGGGCGCAGAGGGCGGGTCCCGCAGACCGGAGGTCCTCCTGCGGCCGGGGCGGGGGTCCAGCCCCGTGTCCCCTCACCTCGTGTCTTGGGAGCCTGTTGCATGAGCTGGGGGTGGGGGAGGTTCTGGGGAGAGTCACCCTCCCTTCCCCGCCCTTCTGCCGGGCTCCACCCACAGGGGCTGGTGGCAGCCTCGGGTCTGTTCCCTGAGACCATCCAGCCGTCTAAGTTGGGGAAACTTAGGGTCAGAGGGGTGTGACGTTCCCGGATCCAGCGCAGGAGGGCTCAGGCCCCAAACCGAGCCGTCCTCGGGGCCAGGGCTCCAAGCACCCTCGGCAGGCGGCTGTGGGTCTGTGCCCGGGCCCTCCAGGGAGAGGACGTCCCCGACTCCCGTGAGTCTGTCCCGCACCCGCGCAGTGGTCCTTGAGTCTCCCGGGCCCGGCTGGGCAGGGGGGGGTTTTGTCCCCTCTGGGAGGAAGTGGGGCTGGGGCCTCACTCCCCTCCCTTGAGGCAAAACCTGTCCTGTGCCCCTCTGGCACCCGGCATTGTTCCGCAGGACCAGGGGCTCCCCAAACGCGCTCCCTCGTTGGAACAGGCGGCAGGCGGGAGCCACAGCCCCTCCTGACGGCTCTCCCCTCTTGTCTTGCCACAGGACCACGGAGCTGGAGGCGCGGGGCCGAGCTGTCCAGACGCCCGGGCCGATGGGGGAGGCGGCGGCCGCCTCGGCGGGACGCGGGCCGATGACCGGGCGCCCGCGGCAGTGAGGGCGGCGGCCGGCTCCTGGCACCCGCGCGACGCCGGCATGCGGCCCGGGGCGGGGGGCCCCTGAGAGCGAGCGCCGGCTCCCTCCGTCCGTGCAGGGCCTCCCAGCCGCCCCCACCGGGACAGGCGCGGGCTCTCCCGCGGGGGGCCGTCCCCATGGCCGGGAGCCGCTGGGGCGCGCTGTGGGCGTGCGTGACGGCCGCCACCCTGCTGCACGCCGGCGGCCTGGCCCGCGGCGACTGCTGGCTGATCGAGGGCGACAAGGGCTTCGTGTGGCTGGCCATCTGCAGCCAGAACCAGCCGCCCTACGAGGCCATCCCGCAGCAGATCAACAGCACCATCGTGGACCTGCGGCTGAACGAGAACCGCATCCACAGTGTGCACTCGTCCTCGCTGAGCCGCTTCGGCAACCTCACCTACCTGAACCTCACCAAGAACGAGATCGCCTACGTGGAGGACGGCGCCTTCGCGGCCCAGTTCAACCTGCAGGTGCTGCAGCTGGGCTACAACCGGCTGCGGAACCTGACGGAGGGCGTGCTGCGCGGGCTGGGCAAGCTCGAGTACCTGTACCTGCAGGCCAACCTTATCGAGGTGGTGGCGCCCGGCGCCTTCCGGGAGTGCCCCAACATCGTCAACGTCGACCTGTCCATGAACCGCATCCAGCGGCTGCACGGCGCCACCTTCGCCGGCCTGGCGCGGCTGTCCGTGTGCGAGCTCTACAGCAACCCCTTCCACTGCTCCTGCGAGCTGCTGGGCTTCCTGCGCTGGCTGGCCGCCTTCGCCAACGCCACGCACGCCCACGACCGCGTGCAGTGCGAGTCGCCGCCGCTCTACGCCGGCCACTTCCTGCTGGGCCAGGGCCGCCACGGCCAGCGCGGCATCCTCGGCAAGCTGCAGTCCGTGTGCACCGACGGCGGGGACGAGGCCGGGCCGCCGCCCCCGCCGCCCCCGCCCGAGCCCGAGCCCAGCGAGGCCCCGTGCGCCGACGAGGACTGCTTCTCCGGCGACGGCACCACGCCGCCCGTGGCCCTGCCCACGCTGGCGCCCCAGGCCGAGGCGCGGCCGCTCCTCAAGGTGAAGCAGCTGACGCAGAACTCGGCCACGATCACGGTGCAGCTGCCCAGCCCGTTCACGCGCATGTACACGCTGGAGCACTTCAACAACAGCCGCTCGTCCACCGTGTCGCGGCTGACCAAGCCACAGGAGGACATCCGCCTCACCAACCTGTACACGCTCACCAACTACACCTACTGCGTCGTGTCCAGCAGCTCCGGCCTGCACCACAACCACACCTGCCTCACCATCGGCCTGCCCAAGCCGCCCGGGCCGCCGGGCCCCGTGCCCAGCCCGTCCACGGCCACGCACTACATCATGACGGTGCTGGGCTGCCTGTTCGGGATGCTGCTGGTGCTCGGCGCCATCTACTACGGCCTGCGCCGCCGGAGGCGCCAGGACGAGAAGCACAAGAAGGCGGCCGCGGCCGGCGGCCTCAAGAAGACCATCATCGAGCTCAAGTACGGGCCCGAGCTGGAGGCCCCCGGCCTGGCCCCGCTGTCCCAGGGCCCGCTGCTGGGCCCCGAGGCCGCGACCCGCATCCCGTACCTGGCGGCCGGCGAGGGCGAGCCCTACAAGCTGGCGGAGAGCGGCGAGACGCCCAAGGCCAGCAAGGGCAACTACATGGAGGTGCGCACGGGCGAGCCGGCCGAGCGCAGGGACTGCGAGCCGGGCCGGCCGGGCCCCGACAGCCAGAGCTCGGTGGCCGAGATCTCCACCATCGCCAAGGAGGTGGACAAGGTCAACCAGATCATCAACAACTGCATCGACGCACTCAAGTCCGAGGCCACCTCCTTCCAGGGCGGCAAGGCCGGGGCCGTGTCCGCGGCCGAGCCGCAGCCGCTGGCCGCCAAGCACGGCTTCCTGGCGCCCGTCTACAAGGACGCCTTCGGCCACGGCCTGCAGCGGCACCACAGCGTGGAGGCGGCCACGGGCCCGCTGCGCGCCAGCACCTCGTCCGGTGGCTCCGTGCGCAGCCCGCGAGCCTTCCACGCCGAGGCCGCCGGTGTGCACAAGGTCGCGGCCGCCGAGGCCAAGTACATTGAGAAGAGCTCCCCCGCCGCCGAGGCCATCCTCACTGTGACGCCCGCGGCCGCCGCGCTGCGGGCCGAGGCCGAGAAGGGCCGCCACTACGGCGATCACCGGCACTCGTACCCCGGCTCCCACCCCGCCGAGCCGCCCGCGCCCCCCGCGCCGCCCCCCCACGAGAGCCTGGGCGGCCGCAAGCCGTCCCTCCTGGAGCCGCTGACCCGGCCGCGGCCCCGCGAGCTGGCCTACTCGCCGCTGTCCCCGCAGTACCACAACCTGAGCTACTCCTCCAGCCCCGAGTACACCTGCCGGGCCTCCCAGAGCATCTGGGAGCGTCTGAGACTGAGCCGCCGGCGGCACAAGGACCACGAGGAGTTCATGGCGGCCGGCCACGCCCTGCGCAAGAAGGTTCAGTTCGCCAAAGACGAGGACCTGCACGACATCCTGGACTACTGGAAGGGCGTGTCGGCCCAGCACAAGTCCTGAGCCCGCGGCCGGCACCCGCCGCCACCCCCCGGCACTCGTGACGCCCAGGGGACCAAAGGACACAAGACCCACTGCAGCTATCCGTAACCCAGAGACTCCCGCGCTGCACACGTACACACGTGTAGACACACACACGTGTACGTGCACAGACGTGCTCACACATGGAGAGACACACACGTGCATACACCCATGCACACGGAGACACACACAGACCCATGCAGAGACACCTGCGTGTGCACACAGAGACACGCATACATGCATGGAGACGTGCACACAGAGACACACACACAAACACACACACACCCATGCAGAGACACCTGCGTGTGCACACAGAGACACGCATACATGCATGGAGACGTGCACACAGACACACACACACACCCAGGGGGCCACAGAGAGCGCAGGGAGGGGGCGTTGCCAGTCCCAGCAGAGGGTGAGCCGCAGCCTCCACACACACAAACATGCACACACACAAGGGACTTGAGAAAACTGTGTCTGGGGATGGGGGTGGGGGAGGGGACTTTTTTCATTCTCTTTCCTCTTTGACTCTTCTCTGCCTTCTTGATCTTACTGTCTTTATTTTCTTCCTTTTTTAAAGAAAAAAAATAATAAAAGTAAAGTTCTCTTAAAGATATAAACCGCTAGACACGGGGGGACACGGCCGGCGTGGCCACCGGCTCCTCCCACGACCGCCTCGCTGGCGTTTGCTGGGGACTCTCTCCCCAGTCCAGCTCTTTGCTGCCGACTCCGGACGCCACCAAAGAGGGACGGAGCGAGCGAGGCGGCCGGGCGGCCTCCAGGACCTCCTCGGAGCCCTGCAGGGCACGAGGGGCGTCAGGGAGGGCTGTGGCTGGGCCGTGGGCTCTGTCCCCGCCCCCACTGCACGCTGCCATCGTCCCCTGTACAGAAAAATATTTCTATATTTGCAACGGTTGCTGTAAAACGAGAAAGAGACTATGTCTACTAAAAAAAAAAAAAAAAAAAAATCTGCAAAGGGAAAAACCCAAATGCTTGTACTGGGTTTTTACTGTGGGGGGTTAGGGGAAGATTTGGGTTTGTTTTATGTGCTGTCTGGAGGTTTTGATTTTGGCCTTGAGTTGGGGCTGGGTTACAAGTAGGGTCACCACTGAGCCCTCCTTCCAGAAGACGAGGAGTGACCCCTGGAGTCCAGGAGCGGGGGCAGGTTGGAGAGGGGGCAGGAAGGGGCCAGGGCCATGTGTCTGCGGTGTGCGGGGGCAAGCCGGAGAGGCCTGGCGGGTGAGTCAGGGTCCGGGATGGGCCAGCCTGAGCCCCCCACGGCCGGACCCACGGGCACCTCGCCCTCCCTGGTGTGGCCCCAGACCTGGAGTTAGTGAGCAGTCTGAGTGTATGCACCGCTCCAGACTGCCCAACTCCAAAGCAAAGCCCCCATCCGTGGCCAGTGCCAGTGGGCTTCACCGTGGCAGCCAGAGGCTCCCTCGTGCCTGGCCGCAGCCTTGGGTCCAGCAGAGCAACTCCCCTCCCCCAGCCCCGGGAGTGGGCGGCCAGCGCCCTGCAGGGATTCCCTCCCTCCCTCCCTCGGCCAGCCCTGGGGCTGGCCCTCCGGCCTCCCCCCATCTCCCTGCTCCTCCTGCCTGAGGCCTCACCCTCTCCACCCAGGGGAAACCCAGACACAACCGTGGAAGCCCCGATAGGGCCTTGGCCAGGGAAGGTGCTGGGCCCCAGAGGCAACAGGAGCCCCGGGAGACGTCGGGACAGGGAGCAGAGTGGTGCACACGGGTTTTCAGAATCTGGCGGGTCAGCAGAAAAGGACTCAGGGCTGGGAACAGTCCTAAGACCGGCAGCCTCTGCTTGTATACCTCCAGGGACAGGGAGCTCATCTCTTTCCAGCTTTAGGTCCCTCCCTGGGACTGAGAGAACCAGTGGCTTCCCACGGGGCCCAGCTCGCCCCCGCCCCCACCCCCGTGGCCATGCTGCGCGGTGGAGAGGCCCAGTCTGCCCCCGCCTGCTCCTGACCTGTGTGCTCAGCAGACCCCATTAGGGCCTGCGTATGGGGCCTGCATGGAGCACATGACCCGGTGGGCCCTGATCGGGCCCTTCCAGAGTGGGTCACCTCCGAGGACGACGTGTGCCGCCTCCTCCCTGCTTGCCCCCCCAGGCCCAGGCTTCCCCAGCCCGGGCAGCTCCTCAGTCCCTGCCATGGGGTCCTGGGAGGACAGCACGGGGAGCCCGGTGATGGGCTAGGGGGCCCAGGGCAGCAGGGGCAGGAATGGGGTGGAGGCGAGACCCAGAGAGAGGACTGCCTGGCCCAAGGTCACAGAGTGACGGGGGACAGTCCTGGCGGGGGGACAGAGGTGGGGCCAGGCCGCTCAGCCAGCTGCTCGCTGTCACCAAGACGATGAAATTGGCTATTTATAGGGAATCGGAGAACAACGGGCACAGAATAGAGGTGCACGCCCTGGGCAGGCAGGGCGGCTGGCCAGACAGGCCAGGTGTGTAAGGGGGACACGTCACCACCAGGAGCACTGCCACCAAGCAGGGCCCCAGGGGAGGGACACACCGCATGGCGGGCTGCAGGTGTGGGGTCCGGAGCAGCCAAGAGGCCCATTCCAGAAGTGCAGACCCTCCTGGGAACAGCCAGGAGGTGGCCCGACAGGTGGCCAGATGCCTGATCCAGGCCGGTCCCGACACACAGATGCGTGTCACCATGCCCTTGTTTGAAAGAGGCCGTAGTGGCATTGACGGGAGTCGACAGCACGGGAGAAGACACACACTTGTTAAGCACCGAATGTGTGCAGAGCTCCAAGCCAGGCACTACTGGGCCCCAGAGAAAGATCCAGCCCTGCCCCCGCCCTGGAGGAGCTCACGGCCACCGGGGCACTCGAGGCAGAGGCAGGTGACCCCGCTCAGGGTGCTGCGAGACCCAGGAGGCCCAACGAAGGTGGGGAACCCCCGCCCGGGAAGAACCTGGAAGGCTTCCTGGAAGAGGTGGCGTTTGGTCTAGAGAAGGGAAGCGTAGTGAGGAGAGGGCGAAGGAGAGGCCTCCGTGCACCTCGGCGGGAACACCGACGCCCGCCCTGCTGCACCACTCGGGGTCACCCAGGGGGACGAGGGGCGCAGGGGCCGTGCTGGTCGGTCATCGGGGACCTACGGGCACAATAACGCTGCACCGCAAACAACCACAATGCGTTACCGCTCGCACTCCTGGGGGGTCGGCCCGCCTGTGTCCCTGGGGCGGCTGGTGGGGGACAGACAGGTGACAGACGCGGAGGGGTGTGAAGAATCAGGTCTGGCCACAGATGCCAAATGCGGGGTCCAGCAGCACGTGTCTGCCCTCCCCGGGGCAGACCTCAGAGCACAGGGAGCAGCAAATCCAAGACGGGCATTGCCCAGGTCACACGCTTTCTCTCATCCAACCTGCAATTACAGAGCCCCTACTGTGTACCGACAGGCCAGAGACGTCAACACCTGTCCCCTCCTTTGAGAGTGAATCAGTCACAGGAAAGAGGTGATACCCCAAAACAGTAATTCAAGGGGGGCTGCCTACCAAGGGACCCTTTCCGGAGAGAGGAGATGGGCCACTCAGGATAGCGAGAACCACGTGGGCAACTGACGGTGGCCCGTCGGGATGAGGGAGAAGCCAGGGGACCAAGTGTTGTCAGAGCGCCGGGGCCCTGGAGAGGGGCCTCCGGCAGACGACCGCACCAGCCTGAGCTGACCCCACAGGAGGGAGCGGGGACCGTGTGTCCACCCCACCCTCTTCCCTTCCCCGGCAGGGCTCCCCTCGGCTGAATGGCCAGAACCCCAGGACGCAGAGGGCCCAGGGATGAGGTCCGTACACATCAGTCAGGCAGGGAGCAGGGACAGATTCAGGGAAGGGGCGAATGGGAGAGGCGGGCACGGAGCGGGAGACTGTGTCCTCCTCTCGGGGAGGCCAAGACCTCAAAGGACAAACGGGCTCTGGGAGACAGGTGCGGGACCCCACCCCGCCCCGAGGGGCAGAGAGGTGCCCAGCCAGCGGCCAGGGGCTGGGGGCTGCCGGGACCCCCAGGCTGGGCTGAGCCGCCTTACAAGCATAAAGAGATGAGAGTCGGGCTATGGGGGGCCGTTGATGGCAGTTTCTAGAACAACCACCTCTATTGATTTTTTCTTATCTCAAAAGTAATGCCTTTATCACATAAACTTTAGAAGACAGTTAACCATAAAGAAGAAAAAAGCAGTCACCATGTGACCCCCGCAGCCTAAGCCATGGGTCACATTCTGGTGTCTTTAGGTCCCCTTCCCTACAAACGCAGCAGGCTTGGGGTTTACACACCATCACCAACTGTGCCAGGAGCGGGTCCTTGCTCTCCACCCTGCAGACCTCCGTCTGGAGCCTCCGTTCTCCTCGAGGGGGTGAGGAGCGGGGCCCACGGAGATGGGAGCCACGCCGGGGTGTTTGCAGGTGGAGCAAAGAGGCTGATGATGTGAGTGGGGTGAGGGGTGGGGGGCGGATCGCCGGCCGAGGTGGAGGAAGAAGGAACGAGGCTTAGCGCTCGATGGGGCAGTGGGCCGTGGCTAGCACCATGGGCAGCTCACCCACCTGCCCCGGAGAAGGGGTGGTACCCGGAACGAGGCGGGGGCTGGGGTAAATACGGGGCGGGGGCTCGGGGGAGCTCTCCCTCCGTCACCGCACACCCACGGCACCTTGTCTCACTCCACCGCATGGCCTTTTTGTTCTTCCTGGGAGACTTTTTGTGTTTCAATGTTTTCAATGCGAAATAATCGCAGGACCCTCAGAAAGAGTACGTAGCCTCCGAGCTCCCCCACTCCCCGGCGCTAAGACCCAACTAATACAGCCCCAAAAGCAGGAAGGCGCGCGGTCTGTGGGTACAACCGTGTCCACCAGGGTACGGATCTTATTCAGCATGAACCACAGGTCACGTGCTCTCACGCATGTGTGGCCTGCAGGCGTGGCCAGCGTACGCGGCTCTGTGTAATCGCCCCACGACCAAGACACAGAGCTCCTCCCATGGTTCTCCCCTGGGCCCCCAACCCCATCCCTGTCCCCTGGGCCCACCAACCTGTTCATCTCTGTCATTTTTAGAATGTTCTATAAATGGGACCAGACACCATGTAACCTTTGGCGATGGGTCCTTTCACTGAGCACAGGGCTTTCAGATCTGTTGGGTTCACGCATGTTTTTGGTATGTTCCTTCTCGTTGCTGAGTAATATTCCGTTGTACAGATGATATGCACAGTTTGTTTGACCATTCGCCTCTTGAAGGACATTTGGGTTGTTTCCGGTTTGGGCTGTTGTTGCAAATAAAGCTGCTCTGAAAATCTCATACAGGTTTTGGTGTGAACTGAAGTTTTCATTTCTCTGGGACAAGGGCTCTCAGGAGGGCAGTTGCCAGCTGTGTGGGAAGACCCTGGTTCCCGTCGGGAGACGCTCACCTGTTTCCCGGGGTGGCTCCAGCATTTTACATCCCCATTTTAGAGTCCGGAGATGCAATTTTGCCACAGCCTCGCCGACAGTTGGTGTCGTTGCTTTTTTTTTTTTTTTTTAAATTTTATTTTGGTTGATCTGATAGTATATAGCGACATCTCATGCTTTTAATTTCTATTCCTCTGATGTCCGGTGTCGTCGAATGTCTTCTCATATGTTTATTTGCCATCAGTACCTTGTCTCTGAAGAAATGCTTCCTTACCCATTTTATGAATTTTTTTTGTTTTTACTGCTGAGGTTTTTTTTTTTTTTTTTTTAAGATTTTATTTATTTATTTGTCAGAGAGAGAGAGAGCGCACAAGCAGTGGGAGCAGCAGGCAGAGGGAGAAGCAGGCTCCCCTGCTGAGCAGGGAGCCCGATGCGGGACTCAACTCTAGGACCCTGAGATCTTGACCCAAGCTGAAGGCAGCTGCTTAACCGACTGAGCCACCCAGGTGTCCCTTTACTGCTGAGTTTTGAAAGTTCTTTGTGCTTTTGAGACCCAGGACTTCTGTCAAATATGTGGTTTGCAAACATTCTCTCTCGTGTGAAGCTTGTCTTTTCCCCCCCTTAATAGGATCTTCCACAACACGAAAGCTTTAAATTTGTTGAAATTATTTATTTATTTATTTTAATTTTAGGCTTTTGGGATTGTATTTAAGAACTCTTGCCCAGCCCTAGGTCCTGAACGTGTTCTTTATATTTTAGAGGATTTATAATTTTACTTTTTTTTTTTTTTTTTACATTTAGCCCCATAGCCTTTTTTTTAAGATTTTATTTATTTATTTGACAGAGAGGAGAGAGATCACAAGCAGGCAGAGAGAGAGGGGGAAGCAGGCTCCCCGCTGAGCAGAGAGCCGATGTGGGGCTCGATCCCAGGACCCTGAGAGCATGACTTGAGCCGAAGGCAGAGGCTTTAATGCACTGAGCCACCCAGATATCCGCCCCCACCCCCATAGCCCATTTTGAATTAACTTTTATAGAAGATGTGAAGTTTAGGTCAATGGTCCTTTGGGCGTTGTGTTCTTGCCTATGGACGTCTGGTTGCTCTCATACTATTTGTTGAAAAGACAATCATGCATCTATCAGATGGCTTTTGCCCCTTGGTGAGAATCCAGCAGCTGTACCTTGTGGGTCTCTTTCTGGGTTCTCCATTCTGTGTTTTCCCTCCACCAGCACTGCCCTGTCTCAGTTGCTGAAGCTCTCTGGTAATCTGGACACTGGATACAGCGACTCCTCCCTCCGCATCTTCTCCAAAATTGTTTCAGCTGTTCCAGCGCCCCTGCCTTTCCATATAAATTTTAGAATAAGCTTGTTTATATCTGTGAAAAAATCTTACGAGGATTTTAGTAGAAATTGTGCGGAACCTATGGATAAATTCAGGGAGGACGGTCACAGTCTTAAGTTGACTCCTCCGACTCATGAACGTGGTATGTTGTTCCAATTCTTTGAATATCTTTTTATTTTCTATCAGCATTTTTCAATTTTCGGCACACAGATTCTGCACGTGTTTTGTTAGATTTATACCTATTCCTTTTTGTCTTTTTATCAATTATGGATGGTGCTGTTTTAAGTTTCAGCTTCCCTATGTTTGTTGCTAGTGTACAGTAATGTGATTGATTTTTGTGTTGAGCTTGTTCTCGGCAACCCCGCTGGCCTCACTTTTAGGACTCTCTCTCTTTGGGTCTCACAATCTTCTTCTCTCTGAAGTACATTATATGGTATTAATGTTGCCATGCATTTTAAAAGTTAATGGTTGCACAGTATATCTTTTACCATTCTTTTACTTTAAACTTACCTATATAGTTGTACTTCAAGTGGTTTTCCTGTAGGCAGCATATAGCTGGGTAGAGTGTGTGCGCACGCGCGCGTGTGTGTGTGTGTGTTTTAATCCACTCTTTCAAGCTCAGTGTTTTAATTAATGTTTTTAGACCATTTAAATTCAAAGTAAATATTGATGTGTCAGGGCCTAAGGCTGACATTTTATTATCTGTCTTCGGTTTGTTCCCTGTTTCTTGTTTTTCTCTTTCCTGTTTCCTGCCTACCTTTTGGTTACTTTAACCTTTATAATTTGCTTTTTCCCCAATCTATAGTGTTTTTTAGTGTATCTAAAAATAGTATTTTAGTGTATTATATAGGTTTTTTAGTGGCATATTACAAAATGCCTCTATAACTTACTACAATCTACTGGTATCAAAATTTTATCACTTGCAGTGGGCTGTAGAAAACTTACTTCCATTTAGGTCCTTATTCCCCCTCCTTAAATATTTCCTCTCCATACACTGAGCTCTACATCACTCTGTTTTTTGTTTTTTTTTTTTTTTAAAGATTTTATTTATTTATTTGACAGAGACAGATCACAAGCAGGCAGAGAGGCAGGCAGAGAGAGAGGGGGAAGCAGGCTCCCCGCTGAGCAGAGAGCCCGATGCGGGACTCGATCCCAGGACCCTGAGACCATGACCTGAGCCGAAGGCAGAGGCTTTAACCCACTGAGCCCCCCAGGCGCCCCTCACTCTACTGTTCTAACCTCCTGAAGTTTCAGGAGGTTATAAATTTCTTTCTATTTGGAGAACTTCCTCTAGTAATTTTTTAAGGTAAGTCTGCTGGTTATAAATTCTCTGTGTTCCTTCATCTCAGAATCTCTTTATTTCCTCTTAATTCCTGAAAGATATTTTTGCTGGACATGGAGTTCAGATTTTCAGGATTCGAACTTTCTTCCAGCACTCAAAAAAGGCTCCCTTCTGGCCTTCATGGTTTTAGGTGAGACATCTGCTACCCCAAGTGTTACCCCTTTGCAGGTGACGTGTCATTTCTCTCTAGCCGCTTTCAGGATGTTTTCTTTGTGTTTAGTTTTCAGAAGTTGGGTGACAATATGTCTCGACACAGACTTTTTTTTTTTCCTATTTGGAGTTTGTTCCAACTTCTTGAATCTGTGGGTTTAGGCCTTTCACCAAGTCGGGGACATTTTTAGCTATTCAAAATATTTTTTCAAGTCACTAAAAGTAGGCTATTTGTACAATCACACAAGTTTGAGATACAATCGAGAGCTGGGGCAGGGTGGGGTGATGAGGGTCATCCCCCCCACGAGGCCACTCCTTCAAGACAGGGAAAGGGGCTGTTTTATCACATGTGTGGGCACCAGCACAGAGAGTCAAGGAAAACAAAGATACAGAGGAACGTGTTCCAAATCAAAGTACAATATAAAACTTCAGGAAAAGACCATAATGAAGTGGAGTTAAGGGATTTCTCTGCTAAGGAGTTCAAAATAATGGTCATAAAGGTGTGCACTTACATTGGGATGAACAAAGTGAGGACCTCAACAAAGGGGTAGAAAATACAAGAAAGTACCAAACAGAAGACACAGAACCGTGGAGTATAAGAAGGGAAATGAAAAATACAGAAAAGGTACTGCAGAGGAGGTGCAGCAGAAGAGAGGATCAGAAAAAGATTCTAAGACGGAGCAGTGGGACCCACTAGATCAGATAAGCACAAAGGGTGAGAAAGAGTTGAGATGGCCTAAGGGAATTATCGAACAACCAGTGACCAACATCCCAATCGGGGACTCTTAAAGGGAGGAGAGCGAGAGAAAGGGGCAGAAGACACACTTGAAGAAATAATGGCTGAAAATGTCAACATAAAATGAACCCAAAGAGACTCGCACCGAGATGCATTATAATCAAAGTGCCAGAAGTTAAAGACACAATATTAAAAAGCAGCCGGAGAAAAACAACTTCTATGTACAAGGGAACCCTTGTAAAACATTCACCAGATTTCTCGGCAAGAACCCTGCAGGCCGGAAGGCAGTGGCATCAGATATTCCAAGTGCTGAAAGAAGAAAGCCTTCTAACCAAGCATATTCCGCTCAGCAAAGCTGTCGTTCAGGATCCAAGGAGAGATAGAGTTTTCCAGGCAAGCAAAAGCTAAAAGAACTCATCACCACTACACCAGCATTACAAGAAACGTTAAAGGGACTTTCTAAAGCTGAAACAAGAGGGTGCTAATTACTAACAGGAAAACATGAAAGTATAAATCTCAAAATTCAGAGTTAATCTAATGTAAAGGTGGTGGGTTAATCACTTATAAAGCTGGAGAGAAAGTTAAAAGACAAAAGTAGTAAAGGATAGCTACAATAATTTGTTAAGGGAAACCCGATATAAAAAGATATAAATTGTGATATCAAAGACATAAAATGTATGTGGGGGGGGGAGTAAAAATGTAGAGCTTTAGAATACATTCAAACTCCCATTATTATCAACTTGAAATAGACCATGATAAGCATAAGTTGTTTTACGCACGCCTCACGGTAACCACAGAGCAAAAATCTATGGTACATACACAAAAAAATGAAAGCTAAGCACACCACTGAAGGAGATCTTCAAATCACAAAGGAAGGGAACAAGGGAAGAGAGGGACAGAGAAACGGTAAGAAAACAGTGAACAGAATGGCAGTAAGAACATACCTGTCAATACTTATTTCAATGTAAATGGACTAAATTCTCCAATAAAGAGACACAGAGTAGCTGAATGGATAAAAAAACAGCAACAACACAAAACCCAGGACCCACTTACACACTGCGTACGGGAGCCTCGCCTCGGATGTAGGGACACACAGGGACGGAAATTTACATTTCCATGTAAATGGAAACCAAAGGAAATCTGGGGTAGCTATACGCTTATCAAACAGAATAGACTTTATTTATTTTTTAAAAGATTTGTTTATTTGTCAGAGAGAGAGAGAGAAAACACAAGCAGGCAGAGGCACAGGGAGAAGCAGGCTCCCCACCGAGCAAGAAGCCCGATGCGGGACTCGATCCCAGCACCCTGGGATCGTGACCTGAGCTGAAGGCAGACGCTTAACCAACTGAGCCACCCAAGCGCCCCAAACAGAGTAGACTTTAAAACAAAGACTATAGTAAAGGGGAAAGAAGGGCTCTGCATGATGGTAAAGGGATCAATCCAACAAGAGGGGATGACATTTGTAAATATTTATGCCCCCAACATAGGAGGAGCGCATAAATATATAAAATAAATTCCAGCAGACCTAAAGGGAGAAACAGACAACTATAATATAATGCGGGAATTTAATACACTTACGTCAATGGATAGATCTTTCAGACAGAAAGTCGATAACGAAATGCTGGCTGACATGTTAGGCCAGAGGGGCTGGATACGTACAGGACAGTCTATGTAAAAACTGTGGAACACACATTCTTCTCAAACACACATGGAGAATTTTCCAAGAGAGATCACATATTGGGCTCCAAGTCTTAATGAATTTAAGAAAATTGGTATCATCTCAAGAATCTTCTGATCATAAGGGCATGGAACTAGAAATTACGAGAAAACTGGAGAAGTCACAAATACGCGCAGATTAAACATGCTACAGAACAACCGCTGGGTCACAGACGACACCGAGAGAGAAGTCAAAAAATACCTTGAGATGAATGAAAATGGAAATACAACATACCAGGGCTTACAGACCGTAGCAGCAACAGTTCTAAGGAAGGAAGTTCCAGTGATAAATGCCTACCTCAAGAAACAAGGAAAAAGCTCAAATAAACAACCTAAATCCACATCTCAAAGAACTAGAAAAAAGAAGACCAAACAAAGCCCGAAGTAAGTAGAAGCAAGGAAGTAATAAAGACCAGAGAGGAAATAAATGAAATAGACTAAAAACAGTAGAACAGATCAACAAAACAAACAGCTGGTTTTTTTTTTAAAAGACAAACAAAACTGACAAAGCTTTAGCTACACTCACCAGAAAAAAAAGAAAGGAATCAAATAAACCAGAAATGAAAGAAGATGTTACCAATACGGTAACGGATACAGAAATACAAAGGGTCATAAGAGACGACTACAGAAAATTATAGGCCAACAAATTGGACAACCTATAAGAAATGGGCAAATTCCTAGAAACATACAACCTACCAGGACTGGATCATAAAGAAATAGCAAATCTGAACAGACTGATTACTAGTAAGGACATTGACTCTGTAATCAAAAATGTTCCAATAAGCAAAAGTCTGGGACCATATGGCTTCACTGATAAATTCTACCAAACCTTTAAAAAAACAATACCAACCATTCTCACATTCTTCAGAAATATATAAAAGGGCTTCTAAATTCATTGTATGAGGACCGTGTTACTCTGATATCAAAACCAAACAAGAATGCCTCAAAAAAGAAAATTATGGGCCAATATCCGTGATGAACATAGATGCAAAAAAATCCTCAACAAAACATCAGCAAATTGAATTCAGCAACACGTTAAAAAGATCATATACCACGATCGAGGGGGATTTATTCCAGGGATGCAAGAATGGTTCAATAACCACAGATCAAACAACGTGATACACCACATTAACAAAATAAAGGATAAAAATATTTCCATCATCTCAATTGGTGCAGGAAAAGCATTTGATAAAATTCCATATTCATTTATGATTTTAAAAAATCTCTCAACAAAGTGGGTCCAGAGGGAACGTACATCAACATGATAAAGTCCACACAGGACAAGCCCACGGCCAACATCACGCTCAACGGTTAAAAGCTGAGAGCTTTTCCTCTAAGATCAGAAATAAGATGAGATGTCCACACCCATCACTTTTATTCAGTACAGTATTAGAAGTCCTAGTGAGACAGTTAGGAAAGACAAAGAGAATGTGTCCCAATCAGAAAGGAAAAAGTAAAAGAGTCACTCTTTTTTAAAAAAGATTTTATTTATTGGGGCGCCTGGGTGGCTCAGTTGTTAAGCGTCTGCCTTTGGCTCAGGTCATGATCCCAGGGTCCTGGGATCGAGCCCCACATCGGGCTCCTTGCTCAGCAGGAAGCCTGCTTCTCCCGCTACCATTCCCTCTGCTTGTGCTCCCTCTCTCGCTGTGTTTCTGTCAAATAAATAAATTAATTAAAAAAAAAAAGATTTTATCTATTTATGAGAGAGAACAAGGGTGCGGGAGCGAGTAGGGGGAGGAGCAGAGGGAAAGGGAGAAGGAGATTTGATGTGTGACTTGATCTCAGGACCGAGATCATGACCTGAACCGAAGTCAGATGCTTAACTGACTGAGTCACCCAGGTGCCCCCAAAGTGCCACTATTTACAGATGACATGGTATTACATACAGAAAACCCTGAAGACACCACCGACAAGCTATTAGAATAAATTAATTCAGTAAAGTCATACCATAGAGAATTAAAGCACACAAATTGGTTGCATTTCTAAATAGTCTCATAACAAACTATATTTATAACTGTGCCAAAATGATAAAATACCTAGGAATAAGGAATAAAATACCTAGGAATAAGTTTAATCAAGTTGGTGAAAGATCTGTACACTGGAAACTATGACACTGATGGGTGAAATTGAACAAGACACAAATGAATGGAAAGCTATCCCATGCTCATGGATCGGAAGACTCGATACTGTTGCAACGTCCACACTACCCAAAGCAATTTACAGATTCAATGCAATCCCGGCAAACGTTCCACAGAATTTCGTTTTTTACAGAAACACAACAAACAATCCTTACATTTGTATGGAACCACAAAAGACCCCGGATAGCCAAACAAATCAAAGCTGGAGGCATCCCACTCCCTGATTTCCAACTCTATTACAGAGTTAGAGGAATCTAAACAATACGATATTGGCATAAAATCAGACACATGGATCAGTGGAACAGAATAGGGAACCCAGAAATAAGCCCACATATACATAGTCAATTAATTTACAATAAAGGAGCCAAGTATATACGACGGGGACAGGACAGTCGAGTCAATAAATGGTGCTGGGAAAACTGGCCAGCCTTCTGCAAAAGAAAGAAACTGGACCACTATCTCCTACTGTACCCAAAAATCAACTCAAAATGGATTAAAGACTCAAATGTAAGGGGCGCCTGGGTGGCTCAGCGGGTTAAAGCCTCTGCCTTTGGCTCAGGTCATGATCTCAGGGTCCTGGAATCGAGCCCCGCATCGGGCTCTCTGCTCAGCAGGGAGCCTGCTTCCCCCTCTCTCTCTGTCTGCCTCTCTGCCTACTTGTGATCCCTCTGTCAAATATATAAATAAAAAAATCTTAAAAAAAAAAAAAAAAAAGACTCGAATGTAAGACCTGAAACCATAAGACTCCTAGAAGAAAACACTGGCAGTAAGTGTCTTGACATCGGTCTTGGTGATAATGTTTTTGGATTTAATGTCAAGAGCAAAGGCAACAAAAGCAAAAATAAACCAACGGGACCACATCCCACCGAAAAGCTTCTGCAATGGCCCAGGAAACCAACAAGATGAAAAGGTAACCTGTGGAATGGGCGAAAAATATTTGCAAATCGTATCTGTGCTAGGGGGCTAACGTCCAACATACATAAAGAACACACACAACTCAGTAGCAAAACAAAACTAATCTGACTTAAAACTGGGGAGGCGACCAGAATGGGCGTAAGAAGACATAGAGTGGCCAACAGGTACTCGAGAAGGCGCTCGAGGTCGCTCGTCATCAGGGAAATGCAAGTCAAAACCACAGCGGGATATTACCTCCCACCCGTAGAAATTGCTATTACCCAACAGACAGGAGGTAGCAAGTGTCGGCGAGGAAGCCCGTGCCCCGCTGGTGAGAAGGCAAGCTAGTTGCCGCACCTCTAATGCAGTAGGGAGGAGCCTTCCCAAATTAAAATCCCAACTACCTTATGAACCAGCAAGCCCCTCCTGGTATCTACCCCCAGAAAGACGCTAACTTGAAAACACGACCGCGCCCCCGTGATCACTGCATTACCCACCACGGACAAGACACAGAAGCAGCTGCGCGTCCACAGATGGACAAACGGATTTAGCCATAAGGAAAAAACCCCTGCCGTGGGCAACAACATCGTTGGGTCTTGAGGGCAATGTGTTAAGTGAAATAAGTCAGAGAAAGACAAATACCGTGTGATCTCACTTCCATGCGGCGTCAGAACCAAAACAAAACCAAGCTCACGGATACTGAGAATGGATTGGTGGTTGCCAGAGGCGGGGTTTTGGGGGGGTGGGCAAAATGGGCAAAGGGGGTCCCAAGACGCAGGCTTCCGGGTATAAAATCGGTCGGTCGGGGGACGTCCTGTACCCCGTGTGACGTGTGCGGACTGTAGTTAAAGCACGGGGGTGCGTATTTGAAAGACAAGACAAAATGTAACAAAATGTTGACAAAATGGCAACACAAGACAAAATGTAACTCTTGGCTGCGATGGATATTGACAAGACTCCCGCCGATCGCTTCACAACAGACACAAATACTGAACCACCCATCACCGGCCACGCCTGAGGCTAATACGAAGTTCTATCTCACCTATATCCCAATTTTATTTTTTTTAATTTTTATTTATTTATTTTTAAAGATTTTTATTTGACAGAGAGAAACACAGCGAGAGAGGGAACACAAGCAGGGGGAGTGGGAGAGGGAGAAGCAGGCTTCCTGCCGAGCAGAGAGCCCGATGCGGGGCCCGATCCCAGGACCCCGGGGTCATGACCTGGGCCGAAGGCAGACGCTCAACGACTGAGCCACTCAGGCGCCCCGATATCCCAATTTTAAAAAAATGTTTCCAGCCCACATTCTTTCTTCTCTTCTTCGGGACTCTGTTGGCACAAGTGTTAGATTTCTCATTGTTGTTCACAGATTCCTAACAGTCTGTTCATTTATTTCCCATCTCTTTTCTCTCTGTTGCTCAGACTGGGTCATTTCCAAAATAGGTCTTCAGGTTGTGGGTTTTTTTTCCTGCTGTCTCTAGCGTTCAGCTTCTCCGGGAGGTTTTTAGTTTCAGTTCTTGCATTTTGGGGTCCTTTCATTTCCATTTGATTTTTTTTAAAATTTTTTTTTTAACGTCTTCTACTTCTCAGCTCAGATTTTCTTTTTCGTGTGTTTCAAGAGTGTTCACAATCGTTTGTTGAAACACTCTTTAGTGTGGCTGCTTTGAAACACGTGTTCGGTAATCCCAACGTCTCTGTCACGTCGGTCTTGGTCTTGCTGTGTGTTGGTTGTCTTCTCTCACCCAAGCTGTGATCATTTTGGGTGTGGGAATGATATGTGGTTTTTACTGTGTGCATCACTGTTGTTCTTTAAAAGTCTCTCTCTCTTTCTCTGTCTTTTTTGGCAAAGAGTAGTGATATTCAGAATCGTTAATGAGTAGAATAAATATGGAATCGGCCAATGGGGAAAAAAAAAATTCAGCCTAGATGCAGACTCTAAACAATCAGGATGTCCATAAAAGTTCATCTAGCCTAATGAGCAGGCCTGGAAAGATACCTTCCTGAAGTCTCTGGAAATAGGAACTCTAATTATAAAAGACTCCTTTTTCCCTGTTTGCATCAGTTTGCATCAGTTTTTGCCATCAGATGCATTGCTCGGATCTCCTGTGAGGGTCTGCTCTCTGTTTCTATTCAAGAGCGATGATGTCACGCGCTCACCCCGACCTCGCACGCCCAGACAGGGTTTGGCAATTTTTGGCCGCAAGGAGGGTGAGCGGGAAGGGCGTTTTGTTGGGCGAAACCAACCACGATTCAGAAGGCTCTTATCTCCAGCCGGTTTCCCTAAAAGCTACCCTCTAACTTCCTGAGTGCTGGGGTCCCTGAGCCCGAGGTCTCTGTGGTTCTCCCTCCCCTGGGACCAAATGCCTAAAACCCTGCAGTCGGCCAGCCCTAGGATTTGGGCCACGTGTCACGCGTTCTCTCCTCTCCTGGGCGTCTGGGCAGGCGTGCCCTCCGCGTGCGTCCTGGGGGGACGGGACAGCAGCCACGCCAGGGTCCCCGGTGGGACTCCACTCTTCCCTGCACCGTGCGCTGAGGAAGGCTGTGGAGACTTTGTCCCGTCCCGTGGCCTCTCGGGGGCACAGAGGGGACAGCTGGGGGTCACCTTTCAGCCTCGCACCCCGTGTGCCGCTCTCCCTGTGTCTCAGGCGGGCTGGCGACCCGGCTCGGCCGCCCGGAACCTCCCCTCCCTCCGGCAGGGCTGCGCCCAGCTTGTGAGCCTGCGAGGGCCATTTCTGTGCCCTGTTTGGAACCGTGAGGTGAAGGACAGCAGTGGGAGAGCAAGTGTGGCCGTGAGCCTCGGGCCCCTGGGCTCCGGTGGGCAGCCCTCCTCGGAAACACGTCCCCAAATTTCGGAAAACCGAAGCGCCTTCCAGGGGCCGCGGGCGGGGGGCCCGGAGAAGGGAGAGCCCAGGACGTGCCTTCTCTCCCGCAGCCCCCCTGAGGCGCCCAGCCCTGCGACACCTTGGTCTCAGCCAGTGAGGCCTCGTGAGGACCCCCCGCCCCCTCCATGGTCAGCGGGCGTTGCCCCGAGCCTCTGTGTCAGGGGGACTTGTCGCGGGGCCCCGGCTGCCGCAGCTTCTCCGAGGGGTCTGCTCAGCAGGACAGCGAGGCGAGCGGAGGCGCACACGCGCACCGGGAGCCCTAGGACCCCACGCCTTCACGGGCGCGCTCTCCGACTAGACGTGGGCCCAGCGCCCCGGGAGGCAGCTGTCCGCCTGCTCGGTGCTCCTCGCAGGGAACATGGAGGGAACGTGCGGAGGGGAAGCCCGCGTGGGTGACTTTGCTGGGCCGGCCATCACCAGGCATCACGCACTGGGGGGGGAGGGCGCCCCACAGAAATGCGACCGCGCACGGGCTCAGGGCCCTAAGCCCTGGATGGACGCGTGGGGGGCTGGCTCCTCTGGAGGCTCTGGGGAGACCCCGCTGTGGCTGTTCCCTGCTGGTCACCCGCAGTCTGGGGGCTCCTCGGCGCCCGCACACATCCCGTCCCCACCTTCACCCTCCTGTGGGGTCTCCCCATCTGCGTGTCTGTGTCCCCACGTCCTCTGCTTGTAAGGACACCAGACAGACCGGGTGGGCCCCCCCCAACCACCTCTTGTTGACTTGGTCGCGACCTCGGGGACCCCGTTCCCGAATCTGGTCACCTTCCCAGGCACTGGGAGTTAGGACTCCGATGTCCTGTCTGGGGAGGTGGTGGGGGCACAGCTCAACCCGACTTCCCTGAGATGCTGAGTCCACCCCGGCGGCCGCGGCTCCGGCCTTCTCCTCCTGCGTCCCGGGGAGCGTGGGCCTGCAGGCGGGCCAGGGCGGGGAGAACCCGCCTCAGCCGGACCTGGCCTGGCCGAGCTCCAGCCAAGTCTGCCGGTTGTACTGGCCTCGCTTCGGGCGGGAACCCGCCACCTCCCAGGACAGCAGCGCGGACCCGGAGTTCTCGGGCTTTGATCCCCGAGACCTTCTGCCTCCCCGACCTCGTGTGTCGTTATCGGGAACCGGCCCCTTCCCCACGAGGTTCCGGGGTCGCTGCCCCGTCGTCGTGTGGGAAGACTTAACATCGATGTCGCGGCCTCTGCACAGCGACCGGTTCCGTCCCGACGTCACCCGACTGACCAGCGGTTTCTCGGACGGAGCGCGCTCTGTGCTCAAGTCCGGGATCCCAGAGGTTCTCTCTACTGTTTCCTTCTCCAAGTGTTCGTTTTCCGTTTGGCATTTGGGCCCGTGATCCGGTTTTACTTACTTTGTGCGTAGAATGGGCGAGTCGATGGAGACTCGGGGAGTGAACGTGTTTCGCCAAATCTGGGAGGTTGGGGCGGCGCCCCCTGCGCTCTGCTCCCGAGACCTTCCCACCAAACCTCTCGAGGCCGTCCTGTTCACAGACAATATTTCATTCGGGTCTTTTCCAGTTTGTTTCTCTGCAGAGAGACTCTGCCCCCCCGTTCGTGTCGAGACTGCTCACCTTACGCTCAGGAAGGACGGCCCGGCAGCACCGGCCCGAGGTTCCCGAGTCGAGCAGTTCTGGGCGCCCCGTGCGGTCTCGGGCACTCGGTCCGTCCGATACTCCAGGGCACGTGGCTTTCTTCTTGGGGCTTCAGCAGCCGCTTAGACGCGGACCTCACGCTCCGGCTCCCTCTGGGTGACTCTCTCCCCTTTCGCCCGCTGAGATCTGCCCAGGTGCCCGGGGACGCTCCCCCTTCCCTCCATCACGCGGAGGGACACACCGGGCGTCGGGGCCGGAGCCTCCTTGCAGCCCGGGCACAAGGGGCGGACGGTGACGCGGACGTTTGATGCCCCCGAGGCGGTCGCTGCAGACACTGTCCTCGGGATTCTGCGAACGTGTGGATTGGAGGGGTTTCTAATCCTCACGGGAACAGCTCGGGACTGTTCCCTCTGGTCCTCTCCCGACTCTGAGTCACGCGGTCGCCGCCTGGGCCTGGAAGAAGCCTCGCCCGACCCCGCCTGTCACGAGGGCTGAGCCCCGGTTCCCGCCGTGGGCCGAGGTCGAACCCCGGGGTTTCTGTGGGTATCGCCGCCCGCTGGGGTGGGGCCTTGCATTTTCCTGGGAGCCGTCTGTTCCGTGTACACAAACTGGTGCTGGCGACCGTCCTGTCAGCCCTCGAACCCATCCTGTTGCCTGCAGCCCCGCCTGCTTCCCCACACGCGCCTTGCTGTTTCTCTTAGAGGGTCGGTCGGTGCTGCTCGACGCCGTCCTGTGCCTTGGTCTCCAGCATCCAACCTTGCGTTTGCCCTTTGCCCGCTGCCCGTCCTCACCGGACAGTTCGCTCATTTCGGGGTTTATTTCTCTGTTCCCCCCTCTGTGCTCTGCGTTGTGCCTCACTGGTAAAGTCAGAGGCTGAAGGCCTTAATTTTTAGTTGGTTTTTCCTCCCCGCCTATCCCTTTACGGTTATAAATTACCCTCCAAACATCCTATGGTATTTCATTATCTTTTTTTTTGGTATTTTCATTATTATTTAATGGCAAATATTTATTTTTAAAGACCTTCCTCTGTTAGAGCAAGCGAGAGCCGGGGAGGGAACCTCAAGCGACCGTCCCCGACCCTGAGAGAGGTCACGATCGGAGCTGAAATCCAGAGTCGGACGCCCGACCGAGGACGCCACCCACACGCCCGAGTCCTGCGCACTGACATCGCCACGGGGACACGGCGGTCCTGGGGGGGTCTCAGCACGTCTGCGCTTCCTGTCACACGTGCTGCACCTTCTCTCTTCACTGATGGGGAGTATCTCCCCCCTCCATCCCTCCCTCCCCCTTCCTCTCT
>CM053621.1:29770176-29785715 GCA_028646535.1 Procyon lotor | reverse complement strand
GCGGGCGTGTGCGACCCCAGCAGGAGGTCGGCGGCCCTGACCCCGGGCCGTGGGGAGCTGTGGGCCGAGGCGTGGACGCCGTGCTCACTCGGACCGCTTAGCGCGTCCCACCAGGGCCATCCGGAGCTCTCCGCGTCCCCACGCCTTCGAGGAAGAGCCTGGGGCAGGTGCGGCCTCCCCTGAGCGCCCGCGAGCCCAGGGCCTTCCCCTTCCTTCACCGCCAAGTGCACCGGCTCCGAAGACGTCACCGCAGCTCCCATCCCTTGGTGTCTGGCCGCGCTGGCATCCGCGTCCCTTTGGAGGGCAGACGCCTGCCGCCCGCCTGCTTCCTCTCCAGGGAGTCCCCTTCCAGCCCGGATGCCCCGGAGACCCTCTGAAGCTCACCTGTGGGTTCCTGCAGCTGGGAAGTGGGGTCCCTCCACCTGCCTGCCCTCTGCCCCCCCGGCGGGCCCTGCCCTGTGCGCCTTCGCTGGCCTCCCGTCCCTAGAGATTGTCCCGAGTCATGAGTCCAGGCTAGAAACGCGCGCTCCGGCCCGGGCCTCCTCCCCGCTGCATCGGGCCGTGCCCCTGGAGGGATCGCCGTCACGGGGGAGGCGGCTCTCTGCTCTCCATGTGGTGTCTAATATTGCTTATCGCACGAATCTATTAACCATATTTCCCTAAATATTTAAACGCTTGCACGATTAATGAATCCCAACTAGAGAAATTAACCAATAAAATTTCCCAGATATTTAGATATTGATTATAAACTTTAATCAAATGCTTCTAGATGTTTAATTAAAATCACAAGCTAAATGTATCAGATTTGCTTCAATGGCTTTACGCGCCTTTACAAGCAGGTACAACCTACGGGCTAAGGGCCGAGTGTCTGTGTCTCCCCCAGATTCTCGGGTGATGTGACTGGAGATGGGCCTCCAGGGGGTGGTGACGGCGGAGACCAGGCCATGGGGCCCCGGCCCGCAGGACCGATCCGGACGAGACAGAGGGGACACTGGAGAGCCCTCTCTGACTCCGTGAGGACACCCCGCCGCCCTGAGGCCCCACCGGAAACCAGCCGCGCGGGCCCCTGGGCCCTGAGATCCTACGGGTGCTGAGACTGGGAACACGGTCGTGTGCTTTTGTGAAGAGGTGCGGGGTCCCGTCTGCAGGGTGTCCCTCAGCGAGAGAAAAGCCCGTGGTTTCTGACCCCGACACCAGCGCCTGTGGTGGCTCTTCTCAGCTGTCCTCACGCCTTCCCACGATTGCGGGGACTTTCCAGAAACACGGAGAGGACACGCCCTCCGTCGGCCTCGCCCGCGCGATCTGGGTTCTTCTCGAACCACGTCTTCCCCGTGTCCACCCCAGAGACGCCCGCCAGGGCCTGGTCCATCCCCACCGGGGGCCACCGCCTGCCACCAGCTACGGGGACCTGGACGGTGCGCCCCCCCCCCCAGTGCTCACGCCGCCCGCGCACCCACGGCGCCTCCTCGTCCAGGACGAGCAGCATCCCCAGGAGGTGGGGGACCCTCTTCCTCCTCGGGATCCCGTGTGGCTGGGGCTGTGCAGACTCAGCTACGCCACACGCAGGTGCACACGTGTGTGCACACACACGCACACACAAGGGGAACGGTCCGCAGACGTGCCATCCAAAGGCACGGTGACGGTTTCCAGGTGGCGGAGTAATCAGACTGTTCTCTTCTTCCTGAGACTTTCCTACACTTTCCAAATGGCTTCGACAACTGGCATGAATAAGAACAAAAAATTCCCCAGATAGGTTTGTTTCTTAGGCAGGGAACACCACTGCCGCCTCCGGCCAGCGAGGGTCCTGCTCCCTGAGCCTGGCTCCCGGTGCAGCGGCCGTGGGGACCCGGGCTGACCGGCCGCAGGAAGGGCGCGGGGCTGGCGTCTCGGGTGCTTTGGGCCACGGGCCCCAGGCCAGGCCAGCCGCACACGGGCCAGCCCTGAAGGGGTTAAGACGCACCACCAGTGCAAATCGGGTTTAATTAATCCTGTTCATCAGTTGCAAATATACCTTCTGAACCCGATTAAAAACATGAATATGCAAATGCAGACCTTTTTAAATTCTCATTTTCAAGGACTTGGTGTAGGGGTTTGATTAGTGAATTCCGTTAACAGCCTGTAAACCTGGTGCAAAATTTAATTTCCATTTTAAGTTAAAAAAAAAAAAGGAGAAAAAAGTCATGGAGGCTGTTGGTAATTGAGCTAATTACTGTGTTATACTAACGAGACTGCACAGGGAGTCCCGGCAGGCGGGGGCAGCGGCCGGGCAGCCCCCAGCGGCTCCTGGCACCCCTGGGCGGGCCCCTGGCCATCAGTCCATTTCCTGGATGTGGAGACTGAGGCTCACGGTGGGGAGGAGGCTGGGAGTCTGCAGGCCGGGGCAGAGACGGCATCCGAGGGCCCCTGCATGGTGGCCGGGCTCCAGGGGAGGAGGGTCCTGGGGGGACTGGACCCGCCTTGACCCCCCGCAGGGCACCATGTGCCCCTGTCTGTGGGGGACACCGCACATCATTTCCTGGCTCTGCTGAGTCCCCAAGAACTCCAGGGTGACCTGCTGTGACGGCCGCTTGCCTTATTAACTGAAGACAGTCTGACCTGTGTCACGCGCACAGGGAGCCTGGAGGGGCCCGCGGTGGACCAGACGTGGTCCTGTCCCCATGGAGGCAGGCGGTGGGCACAAGACGTTGCCCAGACGCAGTGCACTGTAAGACGAATGTCTCGCTCATTATTCCTATGGATTACACGTCGAAGTGACATTTTGGTAACCTGTGACCGCGTGACCTCACTTTACCTTAACCCCCTCTTCACAGACTCCATCTCCCGATACATCCCGTTCCAAGGTCCTGGGGCTTGAACCTGTGGATTTGGGGAGCACAATTCAGCCCCTCACGGGGGTGGCCCAGGCGAGAGGCGGGGACGGCAGGACGCGATGGGCCCGGCGGGTCTGAGGAGTCCAGGCCTCAGAGACACTCACGGTTAGAAACCCCCCCAAACCACTGCTCATTCTCGAAAAGGTCCTTGTGGGGAATCTGGAGCCGAGCGTGGGCGAGGACCAGACGCACAGGTTACGGGCGGACGTACCTGTTAATTTCAGCCTGGGACTTAGTTCCTCTTTTGTTTGTCTCTTTTGGCTTTTGTTTGTTTTTTAACAGAAAGACCCCAATGGCCCAGAACTGTGACAGTTTTGAGAAATGCTGTCAATTTTGCTTTAAAATGAGACTCGGGTGTTTCTGTACATTATTGTTTTCAGTAAAACTTCCTAAGTGAGAAGAACGGTGCGGCCCCCGTGAAATGTGTCGGGAGATGCTCCCACGGAAAACCCCCCAGACGACGGCCTGCGCACAAGGAAGCTTCAGGGGCCGCAGCGCCAACCCCACCCGCCGGGCCGTCCCGCCTACTTCCCTGTGTCCGCCCGCCAGGTGTGCCGGCCGCCCGCGGACCGGGGGGGGGGGGGGGGGGGGGGGGGGGGGGGGGGGGGGGGGGGGGGGGGGGTGGTACCTGGGCCGGGCTGAAGGGCGGCTCTCTGTGCCCCGAAAGTCCATTCGATGAGACGAGATGGCAGCTGCGCTCGGACCTGCATTCGGTCACCGGCCCCCCGTGCTGTGTGACTTCGGGCGAGGCCCTGCCCCTCTCTGGTCTGGAGCAGGAAGGGAGGCCGTGTGCCAGAGCCACGTGTCCTTACTGTGAGCGCGTGCGTGTACGTGGCACACACGCGCGCACACACACACACGCACACGCACAGGTGTGCAGGGACATGCAGTCCCCCATGTCCACGTGCCTGGACCTTGCTTGGCCCTGGGGGCGTTTAACAGTGAAGGAAACGGGCCACGGCAGACCCAGGAGCTGGGGTCTTGCAGAACGTGGCTGGGGTGACCGAGGCAGGTCCCTGCCCTTTCTGGACCCAGCGCCCCTGCGGGATGGGGAAGAACTCACAGGTGGGAGGGAGCTCTGTGAATGGGGAGGTTTCCGGGCTCTGGAGCCTCGGGCCAAATGCAGATTCGGGTTGGGCTGGTCCAGGCACGTGGCCGAGGGAGGCTGGGTGCCCGTGGGGGTGGGGGTCCCGCGGAGGCCCCAGCAGGCGGCGCTGCCCTCCCTGATGCGTCCGGGAAGCTGAAGGAGCCGTCGCACTCAAATCCTGTTACATCCTGCCAATTAGAGTTTATCGCCGTGGCACTAATCCCTTAAAATTAGTCATTAGCGGCTTAAGAACCATTTAGCGTCGGGTGCCCACTAATGAGTTGGCAGAACTTCGGCGGCCTGGCGGCTGGGACCCGGCTGGGACCACGCCGCGAGCCGTCTGCGCCTCCCCGGCTCCCCGGGTGGGCGGCCCCACGGGGCTGGACCAACTCCGGCAGCAGAGGCCTGAGCCAGCCCGGGGCTGGGGGTGTCGGCGGGAAGCCTGTTCCCTGTTCCACCGGGGAGGGCGGGCCTCACCTGCACCCGCCTGCCTCTTCCGGGAAGGAAAACCCTGCCATGGAGCACAGCGACCCGGCCGGCCCGTGTCGGTGCTGGGTGGGCAGGCGGGCCCCGGCGGGCTCTCCGGCCGGAAGGGGCCTTGGAGACCCTCTCTCTGCGGAGGGAGGAAGTCAGGGGTTGTGGCAGAGACGGGCCCACGTCTGGGCGTCAGGACCTGACGGAGGGCCTTGGCTGGATTTGGGCTGCCAGGGGCCCAGCCCGCCCTCCTACAGAAGCAGGCGCGGCGGGCGGGCAGCCCAGGCTCCGCCGAGCCGAGACCCCGCCGGCACCCTAACTGAGAGATGACGAGAGCCTGGGGGACGGGTTAGGAACCCTGGATGGGGACGGTAGTGGAGTCCGGCAGCCGGGGGCCTCGTGGCATGTCGGGCAGTGGGCAGGCGGTGGCCATGGGGCCATGAGTCCACCGGAGGGAGGAGGGACTGTGGCGCGATGCGGCCCATTCCTCAGTCCCGACCCAGATCCTTCCAGAACATTCCTCTCTTGCCCAGGTTGGCGTTGTAACCCACAGTACTCCCTGGGGGGCATCTCACGGGGCCCCCGGGCCCTGGCGCTCACCGCCCCCAAGGCCGCCTGCTGGGCAGAGGTGAAGGGGGAAGAGCTGCTGTCCGGCCTGTCCCCGAGGCCCCACCCGCTGCCGGACCCCGGCCAGACCCCACCTCCTAAGCCGTGAGCGCCGCCCCCCATTGTGTGCAGACCCGGGAGGCTGCCGGCGGGCAGGGCGAGCTCGGCCTGCGTGTCCCCTGGGCCTAGAGCAGAGCCCCGCACACCACGGCTGCTCACCCCGGTCTGAGGGGACGAGTCCACTCTGCAGCCCAGACCCGCAGGAGCCTCCTCCCCACGCCGTGCGGGGGCTGCTCCGGCTCGGGGAGGGAGCGGGGTTCTGAGTGTCGGCCGTGAGGGGGGACGCGAGCTCGCTGGGGGCTCACGGCACGTGGTGGCGGGACCCTGGAGCTCACCTGGGGCTGTGCAGGGCAGAGAGCGCCCCGTGCTGGGCCAGAGTCCCCGGTCTGACGGGCTCACGGCCCTGGAAGCCACTAGACCACACCAGGCCTGTTTTCTCACCTGCGGACTGGGAAGAACCCAGCTCCCCCCTCCCCGGCTGTACTGTGGTCATAGGAGCCGGGGCGGGGGGGCTCAGGGTCCCAGCAGGAAAGCCTGGAGGGCCTGGGCAGGCCTTGTCTCTGAGGCTCACGTCCACAGTCCAAGCTCCAGAGCTGAACGGCCCCGATCTCCTTCGGCTTTGCTGGGTGTGGGGGCTCGGGGACGTGGGGGCAGGGGCCGGGGGTCAAGATGTGTGCCTGGAGGGGACACGCAGGGGACGCGCCCCCCGGGCCCCAGGGAGCAGGTGAACCTAGTCTGGCCCCCACCCCCCACCGCCAGCGGCCTCGGGACCCACCGCTTGGCAGAGCCGGCATGCTCAGGCTGCTCCCCCCGTCTCTGCCGGGCTCAGATAGCGGGCTCAGTGCACGACGCGACCGTGTGCCCGCGGTGAGGCTGCCCGGTCACGGGCTGGCGCCGCCAATGCAGACGCACGGGGCGGCTGACGTCAGGACTCATTTTCCCCATGACTGGTGACAGGCCCGGCGTGCAGAGCTGTGCATGTCAATGAGGTGAGGCTCCGGCCTCCCGCCCTCTCAGGCCCGGAGCTCTGGGCACAGAAGCCCAAGTCCCTCCCGCACCTGCAGCGTGGGCCCCCTCCCGTGCAGGTAGCCGCCGTCCCCGCGCCTGAGCCTGGCCTGCGGGAAACTCAGCCCTGGGTGCCCGGGTGTGCACGTCCCGAGGGCACCAGACCAAGGAGGATGGGACTGCGGAAGGGCTGGCCTCTCCCGTGGGGGCCTGGGGTTTCGGGGGAGCCCCACCCCCATGACAGGCCCGGCCGGTCCAGACCAGGCTTCCGGGATGCGATCCATGGCTGCAGACCGGTCCGCGGTCCACGTGGCAGGTGGGCGGCCCGAGTCTGGAGTCGGGGAGGCGCCACGGCCACACGGCCCCATTGGAGCACCTGCTCCCTTTCCGGGCCGCCACCCACTGCTCTTGGCGTCCAGGGGCTGCCACGGGGCCAAACGGAGGGCCGGCAGAGCGAGGCTGTCTGGTCAGACACACACAGCGAGCCGCGCAGGGTGGCCAAGGAGCAAAATTTATTTCATGAGGTGCCGGGACACGGCTGGGGCTGAGGGGCGGGGCCCACACTGGGGAGGGGACTGGAAGCCGCCCAGACCACAGTGCCCCCAGGCCTTGGCCGGAGCGGCCACAGGAACCATGCTGGGGAGGGGTGGGGAGGTGGAGCCCCCTCCCTGCAGGGCGGGCGCAGCAGGTGGGTCCTCCCGGCTCCGGGCTAGGCCACAGTCTGGCGGCTGAAGAGGTCGAGGGTGAGGGCGCTGAGGAAGGCCGGGATGCTGTCCTGCCGCAGCAGGTGCTGCTCGATGAGCTCCCGGGCCGAGCGCGAGAACGCCGTCTCCAGTAGCTGCATCCTGGCGCCCGACGGTCCCGAGGCCTGCGAGGGGGGCGGGGGACAGCGGTCAGCGTGCTGGCGGCCTGGGGCTGCCCCTCCCTCCCCCAGGCCCCCCGTGACAGGACAGGGAGCGGCGCCCGCCCCCTGGTGGGGACTCCCCGTGGCCCAGACCCAGACTTGCCCGCAAGGGGGAGGTGGGCTCCCTCCGAGCGGCCCCCAGAGCCACAGGGCCGGCTCCCCGGCGCCCCGGCCGGTGTGCAGTGCGGACAGGCCCCTGCTGCCTCCCGAGCGTGCCCACCCTCCCTGAGCAGCCGACCCGTTCCCTTGTCTGCTCCCACATTTAGCCTTGTCAGAGTTCAACACAAACCATTTTTAAACAAAAGTAAAAGAAACCACTCTGACCTTTTACTGAGAAAATCCTTTCATTTCTGCCTTCTGCTCAAATCTGAATTTCTTCCCCTAAATGTCAGAGGGGCTGATTCTTTGCAGCTGTTGGGGGAGAAGCCGACGCAGGACAGGGGGGGTGGCGAGGGAGGCCACGGCGCTCTCCTGGCTCAGAGCACCCGGCTCACTGCACTGCGGGCCTGCTGGGACCCCTGCCCCCCGGGATGGAGGTGGTCTTCCACCAGCTCGGACAGACGGGCCCTCTCCATATGCCTCCCTGGTCCCCTGCGGGGCCCTGGCCGGGCTTTGTCTGCGTGCATCACACGTCCCCCAAGGCCTCCAGCCCTGAAGCCCCGACTGGAGGAACAGGGCAGCTGAACGAGCCAGCGCGGGGCCCATCCCGGATGCCTCAGTCCACACGTCCGGCATTCGGGAGGCACCGACGGCCACCCCAGGATGCCAGGGACACGGCGCACTGGCTGTGCCCGGGGCCTGGGGACACGGGGCCGTGGGCAGGCTGGGAAGGAGGTGTGACCAAGGCCACGCTGTCATCTCGACCCAAGTGAAGGCAAAGCCGAGGGTTGGCGACCCGCCAGCTGCCATGGACCGCGACCGCCCGCTCCGCCGTCAGGAGGGCCAAGTCCTCGCTCAGCGCGGTGCCGTGCGGCGGCCAGAACGCGCCCCCGACTTCCACGGAGCTGATCAATCTCTGCTAGGCTCCGCTGGGCTCAAATACCACCCGATCCCCAGGTACCTTGTAAATCATTCTAATTAGGGGCTGTTCACTTAAAATTAGAGAGTGATTTTTTAAAAAGCAAATTGCCCAGTCAGACGTGTTGGCCGTGGTTGGGAATATTTATGGGCTGCCGGTGGTGTCTCTGCCTCCTCTGCCCCCAGCGTCTGGGACAGACAGGCTGTGGTGCTGCCGGCAGGCGCCCCGTGGCGCGTGGGGCCCTGAGCCCTAATGAGGCCCGCGCTGCCCACATGCTCGGCCCGCGCTCGGGCGGCCCAGACCTCCTCCGGGCCTCGCCTCGGGGCCTCCTCCTCCCTCGGAGGGACCGGCCCAGACCTCGGGGAGCAGGTCTGTCAGGCACGGCGTGTGTCCGCGGAGAAGGCCCAGGGCAGGGGCGCCGGGGGCCTTGCGGGTGGGCGTAAGAGCAAGGGTGCGGTGCTCACATGACGCCTGGCTCCGAAGGGGCTTGGTAAGTGCAGCCTGGCCGCCCCTCAAGCCTGTGGTGTCCCAGCCGGCAGGCGCTTTGCGAGGCTCCTCTTGTGAGACGCCCTGGGAAGGAAACTGCCCGCCCCCATAGCAGAGACAAGAGCTCCCCTCGGGGTTCCCCCTGAGCCCCCCAAACACAGGGGTGGTGAGGCTTGCAGGAAGGGCCTAAGCATGAGGGGCTGCCCGTCACAGGCAAGGTCACCTTTTGCTGAGGGCACCGAAGACCGTCCCATACGTGAAGGATCAGGAAGAATCCAGAGAGTAACCCACGGCCAGGTGTGGGCCCCCAGATCCTGATCCGAACAGACGAGACGTGCGCAATGCGGTGAAACTACAGAACTGGGAGCAGGAACGCTAGTCTCTCAGGACGCGGGGAGCTATCGTTTCTGTGGGATGGTGCAGCGCGCCGTGTCAGGATAGGGCTCCATCGCCGCCCGGAGGGAAATGCAAGACGACCCAGTGCTTCTGGGGTCTGAAAACAGGAGGCAGCACGTGTCACGGTGACTCAGGAGCCTCAGCCGAGTGCGTGACAGATGGGAGAGGTCACGCGGCCACTTCCGCGACCGGTGGGTCCAGGGGAAGAGCCGCGCCATCGCAGCTTGTGGGCTGTGCGGGGCGCTGGGTGCCCTGCTAGAGAGGAGGGGTGTTGGGGCTCTACCGCGGGACCAGAGACGGAAGGGAAGGGTCAGCACCAAGGGGAACAAACAAAACTGAAGCCTGGAGAGCGAGGTACTGAAAGTAGAGCCCCCTCTCTTGAAAAGCAGCAAAAACATCAGCGGAGCAGGAAGAGGAAGGACAGAAGCTGCCAACATCAGGAGCGAGATCCTGGAGCTGGTACAGGAATGAGAAGAAAATGCCACAGACCCGTCGGTGCCCGTAAGTCAGCAGCTGGGCACCCCGGGGCAGCAGGGCCCAGCCGAGGCGAGGCAGACCCCGGGTGGGCCCGCGGAGCCTGTGATCAAGAAGCTGCTCCAACAGGAACCTCCCGTCCCAGTGGCCTCGCTGGGAAGTTATCTGGTGTTTAAATGAGAACCAACACCACCTTACACAGTCCCTTCCAGAAGACAGGGCGAGGGAAGGTGCCCTGCGCAGAAGCATTTTCACGTGCCGCCCGCACGCACAGAGGAGGAGGAGTCCACACACGGCGCTCCGTGAACGCAGGGGCAAACCCTGGCCAGATGTCAGCCAGGTGAGTCATCGTGTGGGGCAGATGCCCGGTCCCTGCTCGGGCACCTCACTTCTGTGTCGGGCCGGCAGGGTGAGCCGCGGGGACGATGGGCCGGGAGGGCCCGACCCCACTGCCCCTCCCGACGGGGCCCCTCGGCGGACCAGCTGCGGCGCTGGCGGCCAGCGCGTGGGGCGCACGTGGTCCTGGTTCTGGGGACACCATGGAGCTCCCGGGAAGACGGCCGCACCAACAACCCCCTTCAACAGGCGCGCAGGAGTCGGCCACGCAGGGAGAGGCCGGTCCCTTCCACGCGTGGTTCTGGGCGGGCTGGATGCTTCCACTTACACAGACAAGAATTCTGACTTAAACCTCACGCCTCATGAAAAATTTTACTCAACAACTATCACAGACGTAAACATAAAACATAAAAACCCCCACAAAACTCAAAACAGAAGAAACACTTCAGGATCTGACACCACGCAAAGACTTCTCAGACTTGACCCCAAAAGCAGAAGAGAGGTGGACAGACCCGACGGATCCCACGCAAACGGCCACCATCAGCTCCCAACAGGCCCGGGAGAGGAAAGGCCTGCCCGGGAGCAGGCCCCGCGGGGCCGCCTGTCCCGGGTCTGGACCCTCCCGGCAAGGTCAGGTGCAGCGAGGGGGCTGCCACGTGGGGTCAAGCCGGGGCCCCCACAGCACCGGCTACGGGGCAACCGCCCGTGCGTCTGAGGCCCTCAGACACGGCGTCCGCTGTGTCCCCGGGGCTCCCGGGCACGAGGCGGCCGCAGTCAGGACAGGGCGGGGAAGGCAGGGACAGCAGCCCCACACGGCCCTGCCGCCTCACCTCGCCCACGCGCTCACATGCCCGGGGCCGGCTCTCGGCTCCCTCACGGGCTCTTCGCCAGAGCCTCAGGGCCACGAGGCCCGGGCGGAGGCAGGCAGCTCGGTGGCTGTCGTCGGTGGCCTGAGTCTAGGTTCCCGTGCAGCTGTGTGGGCAGCAGGCGTCTAACTGGACACGGCTCCGGGCTGCCCTGCTGGCTGTGAAGTGTGGCCCCCCCCATATCGGCCTTGTAGGGGGCGCTGCCCCCGGGCCTTCATGTGGGGGGGGGCGGGGCAGGGACCGGAGCCTGGGGCAGCCGCGCGGTGGGAGGTCAGGCCAGTTCAGGCAGAGCCACGCGGCGCAGCCAGGTCCCGGGTGGGGTGGCTACGCGGGGACAGCGCGGGCGGTCCCCTCGGGCCAGCGAGCTCTGACGGTGCTCAGTGCTCCCGGCTGCACCCCTTCCCTTCACCACTCACGGGCACCCCGGGCCCCGGGGGAGCAGCGTCTCCACACTGACACGCCACCCGCCCAGCCGCTCTCCACAGACCCCTCCCCCGGGGCAGCCTCTTCCGGGTGCCATCCAAGGCCAGGGCGCCCCAGCAAACCCCGGGGCCAGCGTGACGCCGGCCGTGAGTGCTCCTGACCCGCTGGAGCCCAGTCCACGGGGGACCACGGGGCCGGGGCTCCTCCCCGCTGGGCACCAGGTCCGTGCCCCTGGGCTGCACGCGCACACCTGCTCCCGGGGCCGCCGCAGGAGGCGCCCCGCGTGGATGGTGCTGTGAGGACATCCGAGCGTTCCTCGCTTCAGAGGACAGCCCGGGTTTCTCAAGCCGAGACTGACGCGGCCCAGAGCCGTCGCGCGCGCAGGTGACCTGGGCAGAGCGGCTGCACCACGTCCGTCAGGAGAGCACCCTGAACTTCCGGGCTGGAGAAAGCCCCGCGAGCTTGCACAGCGGCGGTTCACGCTCACCCTTGTTCACACCCACACCCACAGAAAGGACACGTAAACGATGAAGCGCAAGCATGGGCAGCTCAGAGTGGAGGTGAAACGTAGCCCTTTACGCTTTCCTGCCCTTCCCAGGTTTTATCTGTAATCAGAAAACTCCTGTCTGGATCGTCTCTTCGGGAGCTGAGGACCTCTGAGAACACAGCGCCCCTGCCACAGACACGTGCACGTGTGGGGGCCTCACTGGCCGGCTGGGCCCAGGCCTGCATGAGATCTGGCTGTGGTGGAGACGAGTGTGGGCTCGGCCCTGGGGGCGCGCCTAGCTGCCCCCCTGCACACCCCACCTGTGGGCACTCGGAGGCCAGCTGCTCCCTGCCCCGAGGTGCCCGGGGCCGTGTGGCCGTGGGCTGTGGCGTAAGTCTGCGTGGGGGAGACGGGACTCCTCCTCCATGCTGGCCACTAGGATGGTTTTCCCGGCCCGCACGCAGCTGCTCGTACTGCCTAGAAGACTGGTCCCAGCCCCCGACCCCGAGCCTGCCAACCCCCCCGGGGTACTGGCCACCCTGTGGGCTTGCTCTCCCTCCCCGTCCACTGTGACTGCCCCATCACCCTCGAGGCCAGGCTGGGGGCGGAGGCCCCTCCTGCCACTGCCGCCCATGGGTGTTCCCAGGACGCCCTGCAGGCCCCCCGCTCCGGCGCACGGCTCGTCCTGACCCACTGGGGTCCCTTGGGGACGGCGGGCGGGCGGGCGGGGTGACGGTGCCCTTCCCGGGGCCGCCAGCGTGGGCAGGCCTGGGCAGATGCCGCCGCGGGAGCCAGCAGCAGAGGGACGCGGTGGCAAGTGGGTCAGGACGAGCTGCACGAGTGCTGAGGAGGCTGTCCCGGCACGAAGTTCCAGAGAACGCGCTGGCCAGGAGCAGGCCCAGCACACGGGGAGCCAGCTCGCCCAATTATCCCCCCTTCATTGTGCCGAGGAAATGTCTCGATGCTGCATGTGCTAATTATACTGGCCCGGCGAGGGGCGACCTCTCCCAAGCGTGATCTGCGGGGGGTGAGGCCAGGCGCCCCCACAGTTGCTGATCCATCTCAAGCCCACAGTTATTATTATTCCCCTATTTATACAGCGCCGCGTCCTTCCTCCGGTGCTCCAGTTTGCGCAGCTGTTCCTGCAGCCTCGCAGGGGAGGGGAGGAGGGCGCACGCGGGCGCGGGGACCGGGGGTCCTTCCAGCAGCCTCGCCATCGCAGGTCGTGGGCCCAGGGCCAGGCTCCCCCGGCGTCTCCACTCCTGGCCTGGGCCTCCCTCCGGGTCCTGCACACACACAGGACCACGGGCGGGGTGGGGATGTGCGGGGAGGCCTGGGACACAGACACAGTCACAGGAGAGAGTGGGGAGAGCCGTGGGGAGCCATGGGGGGGCCCCGAAGGCTCGGCATTCTGGGGGAGCCCGGGCCGGCTGGACCTCATCCGTCACATGGGCTGGACCCCGTGTCCCCCAGGGGCCCTCAAGTGCAAGGACGCGGATCAAACAAGAACCCATAAGAAACCCCTCGTCTCCCCCACCCACACAGGCTGGGCCGTGTGGAGTGACTGTGTGTGGGGCCCGCGGGGCGACTGAACGGTCTGGATGGTGACTGGCTGGCTGCAGGAACGGCAGGGACCCCTTCAGAGACCGGGACTCTGGCCACCGCCGTGGCACCTCCCCTCCCCTCTCCGAGCAGACTCCCCGCAGCATCACGGGGCCTGCGGGTCTCTGCTCCCCACTGGGACGTCAACTCACTCCCGTGACGGCAGACTGATGCTCCAAGCTGCCCCGTCGCGGGGAACCCCAGGGGGCCTCTGGCCCATCGCCCACGGCCCCGTGAGCCGCCTGAATGTCCCGAGAGACGCCAGGTGGCTGCAGGGCGGACCTTCGGGAGCAACCCGCCACCACGCTCGCTCTGGCCAGACGGCTGACGCAGGAGGACAGAAGACACACCCTGAAGAAAGAGCGGCCCCAAACAGCGGGAACAGCACGAGGACGACCTGGCACATCCGAGAAGCCCAACGAACCCCAAGCACAAAAGGGAAGTGAAGGCAATGACACCAAAGCACGTCATAATGCAGTTGCTCAAAACTGGTTAGTCAGCATCTTAAACAGTCAGAGAAGCCAGACCCGGGGCTGCAGACGCGCAAGGATGGGGCCCGTGGGGGCGCCACCCCGGCAGAGCCACACGGGAGGGGGACAAAGAACAGCAAAATTGGAATTCCCCCAAGTGTCGTTCAGAACGTGAGGACTATCTCAGGACGACGAAGCTTGAAACCTGGGCTCACGGGGCCCGGACGGAGCGGGCCCGGTCTCTTCCACGAGTGACACGTGACAACATCTGCGCTGCCACCTAAATCTCTGAGGCACAACAGAGAGCGCCCACCGCAGCCCTCACACTGTGCTGGGAGGCTCGCTGTGCGTGCAAAGTGCGTTTCAAGAAGTGGCTGCGACGGGGTGCTCACGTCCCACGTCGCGTGAGGCCGGGACACACGTGACAAATCCTGCAGCGACCCGCAAAATGACAAAGAGTTGCAGATATGAAGTCAAGGAAGGAGACCCACGGATTTGTACAACATGTCCAACTACGCCAGAGGAGCAGTGAGCTGAGCGGCTGGTGCCCCGTCGGCGCAGGGACCGGCGTGGACGCGGGTGGTCCGAGGAGCCCAGCGGACGCGCAGGGACCGGCGTGGACGCGGGTGGTCCGAGGAGCCCAGCGGACATGCAGGGACTGCAGGCCGGACACGGATGCCAGGCTCGGCCACACGAGGCTCCAAAGGAACACACCGCAAACGTGAGGACACAAGCAGCTTCAAAGTGCAAGGATGAAGGAGCTCAGCCACATGCACGTTAGCCAGAATCCGGGCTGGCCGTGTGGACTTCAGAGCAAAGAGCATCACGAGGGAGAAAGGCTGTTTCGAAAAAGGTGAAGGGACTGACTTATACGCGGACTGAGAAATGACAAGAATACGAGACGGGAGACAAATCCAGAATTACAGTCAGAGACGTCAACACCTGTCGCTCTTTAATTGCTGGGAAAGAGAGACAGTCAGCAAGATTTTGATAGAGGGAAGATAAGAGATTGGACAATATTATCAGAGAACTAACCCTGGCGGACGTTTGCAGCGCATCCTCCAGCGGAACACACGCTCTTCTCAAGTACATTTACCTGCGCAGACAACAGTCTGGACCTCAGAACAAATTTCAGGGACTTGAAAAGGATTCATGTCAGGCAAAGTATGTTCTCTGACCACAATGAAGTTAATTCAGAAACTAGTAACAGAAAGGTATCTGGCAATTTTCACAGTATTTGGGAACTGAGTAACCCACTTCTAAGAAGCCTCCGGGTCAAAGAAGAAACCAAAAGGGAAACCACCACGTAATTTGAGCTGAAGGAAGATAAGAACAAAGTATCAGAATTCGTGGAATGACGCAGCACTTGGGGGAAAACCTGAGCACTGACCGTGTGCACGAGAAAAGAAGAAAGCGCTCGGATCAATGACTGGGATTCCACCGTAAGAAACTGAAATGAAAAGGGCAAATGAGACCCAACATGGGAAGACAGGTAACAAAGATCAAAGCAAAAATCGATGAAACAGAAAGCAGAAAAACAACGGAAAAAAAATACAGCCCGAGGTGGTCTGAGAAGATTAACAAAGCGGACACGCTCGAGCCACGCTCATTAGGGACAAACGGGGAAGACACTTGACGGTGTCACGGAACAGAGGAGGGACCGCCGGGTCCCCCAGCTGTCGAGAAGACCACAGGGAGCGCAACCAGCCACCGCGTGCTGGGAGGTGTGCCGACTCAGCTCACACGGACCCGGGCTCTGCCAGACACAACCCAGCAAAGCTCACCGTGAAGGAGATGCACAACCCGGACGGCCCCGTACCCACCGTGGAAAACCTCTCGGAGCGCTCTCCACGGCCGGGTGGCACCCCCGTGAATCCCACCCGACGCTCCAGCAAGAAATTTCAATTCGACATAAACTCTAAGAAAATGGATGAAGACGGACACTTTCCAAAGCCCCTGTGAGCCCGGCGTCACC
>CM053621.1:29748388-29770076 GCA_028646535.1 Procyon lotor | reverse complement strand
GTTCCGGGGCTCCTAGCCGGGGAAAGACGCGGAGCAAAAGGAACCAAAGCGAACTTTGTCAAAGACATCACGGTCTGTGTAGAAAGCCTAATCAAATCTATTAAAAGCTACTAGGACTAATACACGACGTTAGCAAGCGTGTGAAATAAAAGATCAATACAGGAAAACGAACTGCTTTGACACTAGAGGCAAACCTTTTACAATAGTGTCGGAGTAGGAAACAGGCATAGACGCAGCAAAGCTAAAGGCTGGTGCACAGAGAAACCGTTCTCGGCCCCGTGTTGTTGCTGCAGTGGCTTCAGGAGGTCAGTCAAGCCCTAACCAAAACCCCACCAGACTCGGGACTGTGCACACGGACCACAGGAGCCCAGAATGAATATGGAAACGCAAAGAACCAAGAATACTCCAAACGAGCCTGAAGAACAAAGCTGGAGCCCCCCCCCCCCCCGGCGTGGAGAGAGTGGTGGAGGGAGGGTGGTCCCGGCGACGCCTGCCGCCCCTCCCAGCAAGCCCGGTGTGCGTGGTCCTGCCGCGGGAGGCGCCGGTTGTCGTCTCACCGGGACAGACGACCACATGCCCAGCCCCGGAGCCGGGCCCTCTGCCGGGACTTGCCGGCTCCTCTGCACGCCCGTGATGTGTGGGAGAAACTGCTGCAGGGTCTTCATGCCGCGTGGCACAGCGCGCGTGTGTCGGCCGCAGGGGCGCCGTAAATCTACAGTAAGCCAGCAGCTGAGGGCTCTGCGGTGCGAAGGGGCCTCGCGCTTGGTCTTGTGCCACCGACAGAGCGACCCGCGTGGGAGTGGGGACTTCTCCCCTGCTGGGCCCGAGTGGCCTCCCTCCGCCAGCACGGCTGGGCATGGACAGACTGTGGGTCCCCCATCGGCCAGGGGGGCCCTGGGCATGATGGCACGGAGAGGATGGGCCAGAGGACACCAAGGTCAGACGGGGGGGCGGGGGGGACCCGGCTGGGGGAGTCTGACGCGTCTGCAGGTCTGGACTGTGGACGTCACCGCTGGGCCGGGCTGTCTCTGTAAGCCCACACTTCACAGGGAGTGGCAAGCACGGCCGGAGGCCCGGGCGCCCAGGGGCCATGGGCGCAGTCACGGTGCTGTGCACCAGGCACATCTTGCTGGCCCCGGGCCCAAATGACCCTGTGACCGCTGTGGACTTCCAGAAAGTTCCATCTCCACAGTCATGCTGCCGCTCACCCGGCTGGCGGTGGCAGCGCAAGACCTGAGGGACCGCGATGGCAGTGGTGGGCAGCCCGGTAGTCATGGGAACAGGAAGCCGCGGTCCTCGAGCGCCCCGCCCGGCCCTGCCCTCCTGCGGCTGAGAGTCGGGGATGGAGGCCGTCTCCGCCCTGATGACCGGAGACCATTTTTCTCCCCAGCTTCCAGGCCCACTGCTTTGACCGTGGCCTGACTTCCGTCTGGGTCGGGGGCGGCCACTACGGCAGCTCAGCCCAGGGCAGGCCTCGCGCGGCCTCCAGCGCTCAGGTCCCAGCCCTGCGGCCAGGTGCTGCTCCTCTGCGTGGGTCCGGAGCAGAGAGGCCGGCAGGAGGCTGGGGGGGGCCGGGCGACCTGGAGCCGGGGCACATTCTGCCAGAGCGTGACTTGGGTGTCCCTCCCCAGGATGAGGGGCCGATGCTTGTGTGTGGGGTTCCGCTGGGAGGAGAGCCCATCTCTCGGGCCCGTGGGTGCCCTGGGTCGAGGGTCTCCCTCTCCGCTGGGGACCGCAGGGGCTCACCAAGGTCCCCGGCCCTCACATGCCTGCTGCCGTCCTTGTGCCGACCCCTCACCCTTTGGCACCAGTATCTGAAAACTGCCCTAGTTTTCATCTTTGGCAAGACTGAAAATCTGATCATGAAAGGAGATTTTCTTTTTTAATTAGTACTTGGTACTATCACCAAGCTGCGAGTTTATGGCTTTGTAGATCTTGTGTTTTTGACACTAATTACTCACAAAGGCTTTTTAAACCGCATTTCAACTCTGCAACTGCCACGCCGGTAATTACGCAGGAGAGGAAGAGGCAACAGACTCCAGGCGTCACAGCCGGCCTTCCGACCTGTGCTCTGGCTTCCGAGTGGCCGCAGCGCCGTGGCCCCGGCGGAACCCGGCCCCCCGAGGCTATCTGTCCCCAGGCGCCCAGGCCACCGAGACCCCGGTACGGCGCTCAGGCCCCACTCTGCACTCGGGGGCCTGCACTCTCCACTCAGGCTCCCGGCGGTGGGAAGCACAGGAGTCCTGGGACCCCACGGGGAGGGTGCTGCACAGAACACGGTCTCCCGGAGCCTCCTGGGGGGGCCTGGCCCGGCCGAGGACACCCCACCCACCTCCCCGGTCTTCCTTTCCATGGCCCTGTGGCCACTTGGCTCTTCAGACACTCACTGAGCACCTACTACGTGCCTTCTCCCTCCTGCCGAGCGGAGGGGAGTGTTGGCCTACTGGGGGTACAGGGAGGCCGCGTACACCTCTGCCCTGCCTGGGGCTCAGTGGGAAAGCCCACCTGGGACCCTCAGCCGAGGTGCGGTCCCCAGCAAGCCTGCCAGCAGGTCTGTGGCAGGGGCTCAAGGCCACACCGTGCTGGGGCATCTCGCCCTCCTGCTCTGGGATCGTCCGCTGAGTCCCCCGGGACTTGCTGGCAGGCAGGAGCTGCTCACCCTGTGCCAGGACTCTGCAGCGGGCAGGCACCTCCCTCCCCGCCCTTCCCCACAGAACCCACAGCTTCTGCGATGGCGATCAATCGACCAAAAGGGGAAGCAACCCTCCTCTTGTCCTCGTGTGGCGGGGCTGCCCCTGGGAAAGGCTGCCGGGCGGGCCGGGCCGGCTGGGTCTCCGGTGCGCTCGCCGAGGGCTACGGCTTGGGGAGCGGACAGACCTCACGGGCCGGCTGACTGTGCTGGGCCCTCCTTATATATAATTGGTCAGTCACACTTCAGCGTTCTTTATTGCAATCCTATTTTAAGATATAATTAAAACATCTCATTGCCAGAGTGCGCGGCTCCTACCGCGTTTTCCCCTCGTGTGAAGGAGTCAAAAACAAAGACGGGCTGGCGATTCGGGGCCATTCTCACTCCCAAAGTGGCAGATCCGGTCAGGACGGTCCCCGAGGAGAACCGGCCCCAATGGCACACCGCGCAGCCCGGAGACCGCCCTGCCCCTGACCAGGCTGGGGCCGTGTCACGTGAGGACCTCCCTCCACTCTGCCTGTTAATGGCACTGCCGTCCAGCCACCGCCGTGGAGGGACAGATACCCCAGAAGTCGGGCTCTGCAAACACAAGTACCGACGGGAGAACAGCTCTGAGACATCGGTGAGCCGAAGCCACCACCGGAACATTCATGCAAATCGGTGCAGTTTCACTACGGCTGGCCGGGAACTGAAGAAAGAGCTAGCACGTTCGGATGCCCCTGGGCTGCTGACCCCGTGCCCTGCCCATGCTGGTCCCCCCCACGTCACAGCCCGTCACGGGGCTGCGTGCACCCTGCCATGGGCAGGCACTCACAGACCCTGGGAGGCAGTGGTCGCACACACCTCCGTAGGACCCTCTGTGACCCGCAGCGTGACCTCGTGACAGGTCAGGCCTGAGCCCGAGACCGGCAGGTGGCTGGCAGGATGCTGGGAGGAATCCGGCAGGAGATGGTGGGCGCCCAACAGGCAGACCGCAGGAGAGCCCGCCACGGCCATGTGGGGGGCAGGGGGGCTGTGGCGGGGAACACCGGACCTGCGCAGTGGTGCGGGCTGCCGTCTGGCTGGGGTCCGGCACCTCCCCAGCATTTCCCTTCGTCCTGAGGCAGAGGGAGAGGATCAAGTGACACGGGAGCCCAGGGCTGCCCCCAGGATGGCCTGACGTGACCCAGCTTGTGCTGGGCGCTGTGCAGAGGGTCCCTGTGATGGACTCCGTCTTCCCTTTGGGGCTTTAGGTTGGGGGGGCACCCCATAGGTGAGGGGCTCTGAGCTCGGCTACAACCGGGTGCCTCCTGGGGCTACGGCGTCTCCGGCGTGAACAGACGCAGGACTCCCACCCTGCCTGCTGCTGTCTGGGTGCAAGGCCAGGGAGCTGTGAGTGGGCAGAGAGCCACGGTCGCTGTCACCTCCACCGGGAGGCTGAGCGGCAGGACGGGAGGGCATCTTTCCCTTTGCTCGGGTCCAGCAAGGACGAGGCCCGGGACCGCGGTGACGCTCAGGGCTGTCCTCGCACCCAGGGTACAGGCTGCAGCCACAGTGATGGGCACTGTGCAGGTGGGCTGCAGGGGCTGACCGCGGGGGGGCTGGGGAGGGCTCGGACTCGGGTCCCCTGCTTCCCACGGCCCCTCCTGGCAGGCTCACGGGCTGCCGGGCAGCATGCCAGCCAGGGGGTTGGGAAACAGGGACTCGCGCTCCACAGTGCAACTCGATCCAGCACGGCTGTGCCCAGAATCCTGATGCGGGAGAGACGGTAGCTCTGACCTTGGCCAATTAGGCAGCCCTCCCAGCTCCTTCACAGCCCGAGGCTGAGAAGTCAGCAACCCAAAAATAAGGGTCGGAACGCGACCCGCTGGCCCATCTTGCTCTCTGGTTCCCAGAAAGGAGCACACTGACCAGCACATCTAGGGCCAGATGTGCAAGGCACCGCAGACCACCCACCCTGGCTCCGTCCACGGGGCCTGGGGAGACGGCAGCTGGTGCTGGGTGATGGTCCCTGAACACAGAGCCAGCACGCAGGGGCCTCTCCCTGCGGCCGGACTTGGGGGGGTTACTCCAAGGTGCTGCCACCCAGAACTGTGGGGGGGGTGTGAAGGGCGGATCTCCATCCGCCCTCCAGAGAGCACAGCCAGGGCAGTTGGCCATCACCGAGCAGGCTCTCACCCCACCCCTGGGGTGGAGGCCACCAAGACCCAAAGATACCAATCAAACAAGAGTCATGTGCACCTAAAGTAACCCCAAACCGAGGGGGGACATGGGAATCAGCAGGGGATGTGGCCCGTGCAGAGGATGCAGGGTGGGAAGTGGCCGCCAGGATGGTGGGGTCATTGGAACCAAGGTCTCTCGCCTTCGCTCCCCCTCGGGCAAAGAGCCAGCTGAGGGCGAAGGGTCCCAGGCTCCCCCGCCACACGTCTGGGCCTCGGGAGGGAGACGCTGTGTGCGCACCTGCATTATTCACCGCCCCTCACTCTGCGGCCAGGGCTCAGCACGCACGCTGTTCCCTGCCCCCGGCAACAAAAGCCAAAGGGTGGAAGTCCTTCATTCTTTGTAAAAAATGCTCGGACTGATGCAATTTGCGTGTGCAAAACGGGTGACGCGCACTTTCCAGCCCATCAGCACCTTAGCCTGCACGAAGCTGCTATTTGCTTTCAGCCCTGTTTCACGGAGCTTGAGTTATATTATGGGATTTCCTTCATCCTGCAATAGATTTCATGTCCTGCTGATAACTCTGCATTTTCATTGACTACATTCATCAGAAAAAGAAATTTCAAAACATATTCTGCAGCCCTTTGCGCCTCGGCCCCAAGAATGGAACACAAGTAGTCTGCTCACATCCGGCACGTATCTTCCTGGGATTTAATTTTGGAAACAATTTCCTAAAGGACTCGAACATTCCTGCCCGTCCTGGGAAAGGGAAATCACTCCCCTCCTTGGGCCGTTTGAAGAGCACGTCTGTCCTCTCCCACTGAAGCAAGCAGCGCACTCCTCCAGCAATGCATCCCAACGTTCTGGAGCAGCTGCAGCGGCGGCTCCACAGGGCCCCCAACCAGGGTCGGGGCCAGGGCGCAGCTCAGGTGGGCCGGGGAGCCGCAGCCCTGCGCAGAGCCGTCGGCCAGGATCCCCACCCCCAGGCAGGAAGGAGCAGCTTTACGTCACTATCCAGAGTGTCGTTTACAAACGTGAGGTGATGTTTTAAAATTCGGGGATCCAACATAAAAATCAAGAGCTGCCAGCTACTTTAACCCTGGAAACCCAGCCCACCCCACGCTCCTCGGCGGCCGAGGCCAGTTACCATTCGCTTCCACGGAGGCTTCCCTCACAGGCCGCCCGCCAGGGCTGGGAGAGGAGGGGGAGGCTGCAGGTGCTGGTGCCCGAGACCCTGGCCTGCCCCTGACCCGGCTTCGCGCTGCAGGGCCGGGGGGCCGACGTGGCTTTGGGGGCCTGGGTGGCATGAGCAGCATGGGCCCGTGCCACGCTGGCCACTGGGGCCACTGTCTGTGACTGCAGAGTGTGAGCACAAGGGCTCCCACGGGGCCCGGCCTTCCAGACAAGCAATGACCCTCCAAGCAGGAACAGCTGAGCTTTGCTGTGGAAAACACTGGTTAGCTTTCCAGCAGAGTATGCGACCTTAAGGGGATCGAATTTCCCCAACAACCTGGCAAGGCGCTGGCCCTCTGACTCCCCCCTGCCTGTGCCCGAGTGCTGCCCCCGCGGGAGCGGGGCTAAGGCTGCCCTCCCAGGCAGGGCCGCTCCCGGTCAGGCACCCGCAGCCGTGGGGCACAGTACCCGCAGTGGGCGCTGTACCCACTCCTCACCTGTCTAAGCGACCGTCTTGCTGCGGGCTGTCGGGGCCACGCAGACGCAGTGACTCCTGGAGCCGCTGTCCTGACAGAAAAGTGGAGGAACTGGGCCCTCCGCTACAGGGTGACGGTGAGCACAGGCCGGGCCCAGGCAGGTGGCCGGCAGGTGGAGGGGTCACGCGCGGTCCCCTCTGCCAGGGCTGGGGGCGCGAGCGGGGAGGACCAAAGGTCACAGCCACCCTGGTCAACACCTGGCCCCAGGCCCTGGGACACCTATGGGCCCAGGACCAGGACAGGCCCCTGGCGACTCCAGGAAAGTGTCCCCGAATCCCAGGCTTCTCTGGCCGCCAGGGCCAGAGGCAGGCCAGCGCTGGACGGCCTCCACGGGCGCCAAGGCACAGAGCAGGGGCAGCCTGCGGGCGGGGAGCGCAGCAGGGGGTGCCTACCTTGCGGTGTCAGATGCCTGGCACATGGAAGCACCCACAAGTGCCACCGAGGCCACCGAGGCCTCCACTACGCCAAACAACGTGGGCGAGGGGCATGTTCAACGTGTTTCAGGGTAAGATGACGAATTTGAAAGGATCTCCTGGCAAGTCACAGACTGGCAAACGCAGCAGCGAGCCCAGAGAGCGGAGCCAGGACTAGAGGTGGGCAAGACCGGCCGGTGGAAGGCGCCCAGACGCCCCGCACAGACCTCCCCAGGGCTCTCGGCCAGTCCGTGCCGCAGGAAGCACAGGGAACCCGGCCAGCTGACAAGGCCTGTCTCCCGGCAGCCGAGAGGGACAGGTCAAGGGGGTCCCGTGGGGAGTTCAGGGAGGGGCCCCAAGGTGCCCGAGCAGAAGCTGGGGCCGGCAGACGTGCGTGGAAATCCTCCAGGCTGAGAGCGGACACCCCTAGTCCTGCAGTGACACCTCACGTCTGCTGGCCTGGGAGGGCCCACTGGGGCCAACCGAGACCCCCGAGGGGCCGCAGCCCCAGGGGCCCCAGCCCAAAACCTCCAGTCGGGGAGGGGCCGAGGGCCACCGCCTGGGCTCTGGGGGCCCCGGGGGCAGATGTGGGGGCAGCTCGGCGGGACACCCCAGCCCAGCTGGGAGCCAACACTTGAGAGCGAGCCGGGTGACACTGTGTGATTTAAAAGTTAATTAAACTGAGTGGTACAAAGTCTCACAGCCTCAGGTGTTTATTTCCAAAGAGCATTTGGAAGGAAAAGGGGAAATCTAATAAAAAGCTTTGTGAGGCATTGCATTAGGAAGTAATCACGTCGCTAAATCACCCGCGTCTGCAGCGGGGCTCCTGATGCCTGGGCTCCGTCCCTGTCCCCGCCGTGCCCCGCGTGACCCTTCGGAGCTGGGGGGGAAGGGGGGTGGCGCAGCCAGACCTGCGCCAGCAGTGCCCTCCAGAGGGGGCCGTGCCTGTGAGCCCCAGTGTGAGGGTCCACCCGCTCACGCATTCGCTTGTTTGCTCGCTCACCCACTCGTCTGTTCACGCACCACTCGCTGGCTCGCACACCCACTCATCCATTTACACACTTGTTCGGCACACTCGCCCACCTGCTCACGTGTTCACTCGCTTGCTCGGCACACCCCCTCACATGTTCACTCGCTCACACAACCGCTCATCCATTTACACTTATTTGCTCGCACACCTGCTCACGTGTTCACTCACTCGCCCACCCACTCACCTGCTCACACGTTCACTCGCTTGCTCGCACACCCGCTCGTGTTTGCTCACTGGCTCACTGATCACTCACTCACTGTGCATCTTGCTGGTTCACTCGTGCACCTATCTGTCCACACACTCATTCGCTCACTCACGCATCCCCGCCCCGAGCACTGGCCGGACAGCGGGACGTGGAGGGGAGCGTGCACGCCCCACTGTGATGGGGCAGCATCGGTCAGCAGTGCAGGAGGAGGCCCTGCCCCGGGACGCAGCATTTGGGCTGAGACCCCAAGGATGTGCGGGGCCAGAGAGGCAAGTGGCTGGGGGTTTCCAGGCTCATGGGCACCTCAGGTCTGGACCCGACAGCCACCTCCGGAGGGCAGCGCTGACCCTGTGTGTGCAGTGCCCTGACGGGAGCTCGCCACCTCACAGGGCCACCAGCCTGTGTCACTGGGCTGCAAAGTGCCTCCCTGGATGTCCAGTCTGCCCACAGACGGTACAGAAACAGTGGGCAGACCGGACTGAGGCCGGGCTCCCAGGCTGCCCACACAGAGCCGCAGAAGCAGCACGTCACCCTGCCCCGCACCTGCCCCGGGCCTGTGGGGACGGGCGGCCTCGCCCACACTAATTACGACACAGCAAACACCAGTGTTTTGAAAAATGCATGTTTCTATGTGATTGCTTTTTTAATTGGTTGGGTTAACATTTGAGATCTGATTTAATTTCAGCTTGATTTTCCTCACCATGGGGTCAGGCTCGGAGCCGGGGAAGTCATTACTGGAGCACCTATCATCAGCGGCGGGGACCCTGGAGCTCGTGCACCCGTCCCTCGCTGCCAGCGTCGGCGTGCTGGCACAGGGCGGTGGCATTCAGAGCGAGTGGGGGTAGGAGGAGGCGGCTGCAGGGGTCTGTCCCCACGGTTTCCCCCTCGTCCAGAGCCCGGGCTCCTAGGGTGGCTGTGCCCCCAGGCCAGACCCACACACTCTTCCCGCCGGCTCTCGAGCTGATGGGGGACAGCCCCGGGCCAGTGTGGGTGCTGACCACCTCGCGGGCAGCCTGTGCTGTGTGGGAGCTGCCTGCTAGCTGAGGCGTCCGTGAGGTGACACAAGGCTGGGGCGGGCAGCCCGGCCCCGCACCCTCTGGGCCTCTGTTCCTTCCTAACGCAACAGAGGCCGTGTCCACCGGGAGCCCGCCGGGAGGTCGGCATGACGCCTGCACCCGCAGAGCCCAGGAGCTGCCCCAGCCCCGAGGCCACCGGAGGGCCACCAGCCGTCCCCTCCGCTCCAGCCGCCCCCACACAGGCCAACACCACGGGCAGAAATGCCCCGCCCCACACTCTGCAGCCACGGGTTCCCTACACACGTCCCACACCTTCCCGTCCCATGTCTGCGGGTGCCGGCTCCTCGCCCGGCCCTTCTCATCCCTCAAGGGCCGCCTCAGAACCTGACGCTCCTGCGAAACCTCCCAGAGCCACTTATTCATTCTTCATCCACCCGCCTACCACCCGTCTATCCATCCACTACCCGTCCATCCACTAACCCACCCACTATCTGTCCATCATCCGCCCACCCATCCACTCGCCCATCCGTCCACCATCTTGTCCGTCCATCCAGCCATCCACCATCTGTCCAACCATTTATCCACTCAGCCATCCGTCCATCATCTGTCTACCCCTCCATCCAGCCATCTGTCCATCTACTCTTCCATCTGCCCCCGATCTGTCGGTCCATCCTGGCCATTGGCTCCCACTCTGGCCCTGGCACCTGTAGGCTTCCCCTTTCCCTGCCCAGTGGGCCCTGGTTTGGTGTAAATGGTGCATCTCGCAGAGACCAGCTCTGGAAGCACGTGTCCCATCGTGTCACCGAAGACTCAAGCTGGCCCCTGCTCCCCTCACTGGTTTGGTTTCCTGGAGGCCGTCTGGCTGCCTGTGCAGTTCTCAGGCATGCAGCCACCGGCCAGCATGGGCCTGGAGCACATGAGCAGTGGCCCAAGTGTCTGTGGCCTCTGACCCCGCCTGGAGCCTCCGAGCCGTACTTCTGGAAGCCTGACAGGGAAGAGGGGCTCCCCAACCTCCACAGGCACGTGGGGACGCCCCTCACACTACACTCACATGGTGATGTCCCTATCCACACAGCACGCAGGTGGACACCAGAGTCACCGTGTCGGCCCGTGTGCACCTGCCCCCTCACGTCAGACCCACCGCTGAGTCCCTTGTCCTGCACTGTGCTTGTCTCTGAGGCTGGCCGGGTCCTTCCTCCTTGTTGGCCTGCCCGGCCCATCCAGATGGCGTGTACCGCCCTCCACCCGCCGCGGGGGGCCGCCTGCCTCCCCTCGACTCTACTGCCTGCCCTGTCTCTCTGTCCTCCTTGGAGCTGAGGTGCTGCCTGGGAGCCGCCCGTCCACGGGCCTTGTGTGTGCTCCCTGCAGCCCGCCCCGAGGCAGGACTGCGATGCCCCGGCTGTGGTCGCAGCCCTGGGCCCGAGGTGGGCCCGAGGTGCTCAGAGTGTCGACGGAAGAGTCATCACCGAGAAAAGGGGGAGAGTTCCCAGGTCTCAGAGCAGCCGACAGACACCTGCCAACGCCCCCGACCGCCCCCTGCCCCAGTCCGGTGAGAGCTGCTGCTCGGGAACCCTCAGAGAAGGAAGGGCCCCAGCCCGGCAGCTGTGAGCTGTGCCCGTGGCCATGACCCACGGCCAGCAAGCTCGACCCACGTGCCCGGCACACACGTCAGGGCAGCTCTGCCCCTGGCAGCCGAACAACGCTCACAACCAGGATGCCCACCAACGGACGGCAGATGACCAAGCCGTGGTCACACCTGTGGCAGTGTCGCTCGGCCATGAAAAAGGAGCGCCGAGCTCACCCTGCCTGCCACACGCGGACCGACCCTGACGGCCTGCCGTGAGTGACAGAGGCCAGACACACGGGGGCGCGCCGTGGGCTTCCGCTGACGTGAAACGTCCACAAGAGGCAGAAAGCTTGGTGGGTGCTGGGTTGGGGGTGGGGGCGGGGAGGGGGGCACGTGGATGCGCCCCGGGGCGAGGGCCACACATCACTGTGGATACGCCAACAACAGTCCCGGGTCACCCGCCTGGAAAGGGAGGGTTTTGCGGTAACTGGATCACATCTCAGAGACACCCCGTGGGCGTGAGGAAGTTGCCGGGGTCGCTTCTGCAGATGGACCCAGCTCTCGGCACGACCACGGTGTGGGGGCCAAACCTGCCGTCAGCATCACAGCTGCGGTCCGCTGCGTACCCACCTGGGGCTGTGGTGCCGGACCCTGGCGCGGCCCAATAGTGGTGCTGTGCGGCCTCCACTAGCCGGTCCTCCATGATGTCACCCCCCCAGCACACTCGCAAGGGAAGAGAAGCCGAGGCGCGCTGGGGTGCCGGCACCAGGCCAGGACACCCTCCCCGCAGCCTGCTCGGCGGCCCCCAAGCCCAGGCTCCAGCTCACAGAACTGCCGGCCGTCGCTCAGCATACATGGTGGGGATGGACAGAGAAGCCGCGAATGTGCCAGGAAAACAGATGGCTCAGAAAGGGGGGGACCCGAGCAGGAGGGACACGGCCTTGCACTGTGGGGCCAGCGGCCTCGCCGGGACTGAGGAGCGCCTCATCCCTGGGAAGCACGGCCGTGCACTGTCTACAGAAGGGGCGAGGGCGGGGAGGCCACACACGGACGGCACCAGGGCCACAGACAGGACTCCAGGGAACACAGAAGCCGCCTGAAGCCCACCTCCCAGGTTCCTGCTGCAGATGACGGCAAACCTACTTCTCTTCCACCAACCCAGGGCCCAGGCTCCGTGCGGGTAGACTGAGGCACTTAGCTGGGGGGAGAAGGACTGGGACTCGGGGCACAGCCCGCCTCCCCGTGCCGCCCGGGCTAACATGATACGGCCGCTATGGCCGGCGTCGCAGGATCTGTGGGCGTGGCAGACTTCCTGGGGAGACCTGCCCAGTGCTGCCCCCCCTCCCCCTGCCCCCAGAGGCCACACCAGAGGGAGGCTGGGTGAGGGAGACAGAGCTTCAGGGCAGCACGGGAATATTCCAGACCAGCATGGGCCGGGCCACGGAACAAGTGACCAGGCTGCCCGGTGGCCGTGGCTAAGCACAGTCGCATCATGCATGTGGCTGGGGGACAGAGCCTTCTATGTACCAGTCAGTGAAGAGTCGTGACCGGGAGGGCCATCCTGGGGCAGCCCCCTGGCCCCCGTGGCCTCCCTGTTCCCCCCGGGACCTTGGTGGCTAGCAGGGCAGTGGAAGTGACAGTGAGGAGGGGAGACGCCCTCACAGCCGGGCAGCTTGCTCCCGGCCACCCCAGGCCCCTGGGGGCAGGTGCCACGCTCCGTCCGTGGCACCCAGTGCGGGCAGCAGGGTCAGGGAGGTCTCGGGACACCCTGCCGGCTGGGCCCCACGGCCCCCGCGCTCTCCTAGGGAAAGCGGCCTTCGTATCATCCACTGCGGTGGCGCAGGGGAGAGGGGCCAGACGGGAAGACACGTCTCCTTGTCTCCTTCGGGCTTGTGGACAGTGGAGACCTGAGCAGCGCTGCGCCAGGAGGCCAGTCTTCCCGGCCAGCAGAAGCTGTGCGCACCAGCTCCCTGAGGAACGGCCTCCACAAACTTTGATGGGAACTAATTACGCCTGCACAGTTAATCAGGACTGGCTGCCTCGGGGACTCAACGTCCACACATGTGGGGACGGGTCATGGGGACACAGGGCAACACGTCCGCCCTCCTGCCGGCACGTCTGCTCAGACGCAGAGGCCCAGGCCACTGGTGATGCTCTGGCGCCAGGGTCCCGGTGGCTCCAGGAGCCGGACTCAGGCTTCCAGGCTCTTGCAAGCGCCCCGGGCCTGCTGGTTCAGCCCAGCCACCGCAGGATGACAGATACCGGGGGACGGAGCTATGTGGGAGGCCCAAAGGGGAGGCGGGGGACGGAGCTCCTGACCTGGGACCTCAGGACTTTCTAACAGTCACCTAGACCAAAGCAGGACGCTGGTGCGTGACCTCCACTCTGTGATTCCCCAGCGCACCCCGAGAAGGGCCCTGTGATTCCTTCCCACGCCCCACAGAGACCTGGGGAGACTCCTCGCCCCTCCCGCCATCGGAGGGCCCGCCCCCAGCCTCTGTGGCCCTCTCGTGGCGGCCACCTGGCTGCAAGGTCGCTGCTGCAGCGTGTGGACGACACGGGGGACCTCAGGGTGTCCTCTGCTGCCAGCACCAATGACTCCCCCCGCGAGTCTCGGCCCTGCCCTCCTGCTTGTGGGGCCGGCTGGGGCCCCCCCTGCCAGGTGCCCTGGCGGGGCTGACACACCAATGCGGGTAGCCAGGGTGCAGGGTGGGGGCGTGCGGTTGGTGGAGACCTTGCTCCGCGTGATGCTCCAACATCCCCTCCTCTGGCCTCCGTCACAAGATGTCAACATCGCACTGGAAATGGTGACTCAACCACACGTAACCCCTCCCGGCAGCGGAGAGGGACTCGGAGCCAGTCACTGGTGCAGGAACCCACACGGCCCTGGCCTCCCGCCACCCTGTAGACCATGTTGGGTGCCATCGGCCACCGCCCCTTCAGAGGGCGCAGAAGCTGAAGGTGGGCGGCTGACCTGGGAGCCAGAGTGGCCGCCTGGCTGAGTGGCCAACGGGGGGCTGGCTCGAGGCTGGCAGCCACTTATTAAAGCAGCACCCCAGCCCCCTGGCAGTGCCCATGTGAAGCCCACCCTCGGTGGGTCACCTTGGGAGGCCCTGCCGACCCTCAGCCAGCAGTGGACAGTGGCTGGCCCACACGCCACACTGCCAAGCCGGACAGGCCCCCTCCGGCTCTGTGCAAGGGTAGGGCCGTGGCCCTCACTCCCGACCACGACGCACACGTGCTCACGGTTCCAAAGCCAGACCTCTCAAACCCAGAACCCTGGGGTTCCCCACCAGAGCCACGGCCCTTGCTGGACACAGGTGCTCTGGGATGCTGCCCGGGCCAGCCAGGGAATGCAGAGCCCCTTGCTGAGGATCTCGGGATCACCGTGGGCAGCACTCACTGCCCTGGGCATCCCCCCACCGCCCCCGAGCCCCGTTAGCTCACGACTACATTTCTATGCTGTCAGTTTCTGGGGCAGCCACCACTTTGCTGCCGGGAAGGGGGGCTGCTCTGATGGCTGCACCTGAGGTCCAGGTGGCCCCCCGCTCCTGGCTAGCTACCTCCCCCTTCCAGCCTGAAAGGCAGCAGTCGGGCTCCGACCTTGCATGGGGGCAGCTCTGGGCCTGGCCTTGGGTGCCTGCACCCAGCTGTGCACATGGGATCCCCGCCTTGAGGAGCCTGTGCTCCTGGGGTCCCTACAAGGTCCACTTTAACGTCCTCTGGCTCCTAGAGCTCCAGGGCACCTTGTGTGGGCTTGCGAGGAGGCTGGGATTTGGAGGAAGGCCGAGGTGGACCCAGAAGATAATCGGCCGTCTGCCTGCCCCGCCTCCCGCCAGAGTGGCAGCTTCTGAGGTCCCAGCCCTAGCGCGCAGGCTGGGCGCGCAGACACGTGGGATCTGCCTGGGGAGGAAGCACCCCGCAGGAGCAGATGGCACAGGCGACACTCACCTGGAGGGTGTCGGGTGCTGGGGACATGCAACGAGCCAGCAGGGATGTGGGGGGGAGGCAGGACCCCGACAGGCACCGGGGGAGAGGTGGGGGCTCCTGGGGAGTCTGGCGCCCACGTCGCACAGGCGTCTGCCTCACCGGGGGCGCTGGTGGCTTTGAAAAAGGCGGCTGTGGATGGGCCGGCCTGGGCCGCAGGAGGTGGCCGTCTGCCGGGAGCGCTGAGGCGCAGCGGGCCTGGGGCTGGGGGGGGTTGGCGGGAGGGGATGCCGCTGGCTCCCGTGGAGACGCAGGGCGGCCACACCTCCAAAGTCACAAGGAGGGGGTGGCGTTCTATCTCTGATACGCGCCCCTCCCACCCCTCGAGCTGCTCCCCCCAGGCCCGGGACAGCCCGTGGTTCTGCGGCGGACCCCCGGGGGCACAGCACGGGCGGGACGTGCTCGCGGCGGGAAGCGGGGAATGGCGGCTGTGCTCACTCGCCGTCTGGTGTGCCTCTGGGCCCACACTTGCCACTGGTGGCCGCGGCACCGGGCACGCACCCTTCCCACGGCTCCACTGACGCAGTGGACGGACCGCGCGGAGAAAGCCGGATGTCACGTCAGCCCTGGGGATGCTTGGCGCCCAGCAGGGCCTCCCCTACCCCCGGACAAGGCCCGCACTCTTCTCTGGCATCCCGCTGCCCCCCTCCTCGGGCTCCAGGGGGCCGCGCAGGGCCAGCAGGCAGACGGTGTCCCTGAGTGACGACCAGCGCCGGGCCTTGTTGGCGCCCAGGCCTGGCGGGAAGGGGAGTTCTGGTCAGAGCGGGCGCTGCGGCCAGTTAACAAGACGTCGGAGCCTACAGTCAATCCTAGAAGCCAGGGGCACAGACTGCGTCCCAGGAGAGAAAGCCAACACCCGGCCTCTGACCCACGGCCCCGCTCAGCCCACGGTCAGAATCCGGAGAGGAAGGGCCCCCACTGGTCCCGGCGCGGAGCCGGGAGGAGTGCCTGGGGTGGGCAGACTGTGCCAGTCCCGGCTCAGCGCCTTCTGCCTGGAGCCTCGGGTTCCCCGTTCCTGCAGGTGTGGTGGCAGCCGCACCTCGGGAGCAGGGTGAGGACTAAGGAGGAGCCTTAGTGGGCAGACGCTGGGCAGCAGCCGCGGCAGTCCCGGAGAGAGCAGGCACATGAGGAGCCCCTCGCTGCACGGGCGGCCCTGCCCAGAGGCCCCCCCCAAGGAGCCGGGCCCTGCAGGCCGGAGCCCGAGCAGGCCGGGCAGAGCAGCGGCACTCGGCGACCCGGGAAGGCCACCTGGAGCAGCAGGTGCACGGGGCCTCACCAGCCAGAGAGGTGTTTCCGGTGGGCGCCAGGCCTTGACCACAGACCCTGGGAGGGCGAGGTCTCTGCAGCAGCGTCTAAACAGCCCAAGAATAAAAGCAAACTAGACGAGGTCTGACCACACTTGAACACCGGCCCCCAAGGCCCAGCTGGCCGACTTGTCGGCCAGAAAAAGGCCAACGCTGCTCAAAGGAAGACACTCAGACCCTGTCACGTTCAGGACGCCCATTGCCGCACGGGAAGTTAGGAAACACAGAAAAGGCAATCGTGACCTGTAAACGAGACACGTCCACCGTCAGGAACAGTCCCAGGGACGAGGCGATCAGCACCGCAGGCCCTGGACGCGGAGGTGACGAGTATACACCCGGGTTTATCAGAGGACATAGACACAGTGAGCACACGCCGCGTGGCCCCCAGCCACCCCGCCTCCGGCACTCCTAGCCCAGGGAGTTGCCTCCTACGTGGTCCCCTCACGGAGCTGGCAGCAGTGACAGCCCCGTCCAGGCTACGGGAGTCACCGCGAGCCCCGGGAGCGCCACGTGGCGAGCCGCGAAGCTTCCTGCCGGGAGCCGCATGCTGTGAGGGCAGGATGTGTGCACCCCCTCGGCCTCCCGGAGCCCAAGGCCACGGCTGGCACGGCGCTCCCGGCCCGGCCCTCAGACACCGCGACGTGACGGGCGCCGGCTGCTCTAAGGGCTTTGTTCCTGGCTGGCAGGTAAGCGAAACGAGGGTGACAGTGACCTACGAGAACCAAACGTGTCTGTCGGACACAAAAAGCACAGTATCCGAGACAAAAAACCTACCAAACGAGGCGCACGGCAGGTGGGAGGCTCCCTAAGAACAGGTCAGGGAAGCGGAGACGGAGGAACAGAGACCACCCGATGCGAGACATGGGGACACGCATGCACGCAGAGTAGGGCGACACCAAGGAGCAGCTGTCTGACCCCAGGGAAGTACCACAGCACAAACCAAGGAGCCCCCGGGGCCACAGCAAAGTGAGCACAGAGAAAATCCCACACGCAGCCCAAGGCCCAGAGACCACGTCCGCGGGGCGAGGCTAGGTCGCCGGCCTCACAGGCCCTCTGGGTGTCCGGGGGCACAGCCCCGCGCGGGCCCCAGGCGCCCACTGTGGCGGACGAAGCCGGTGGTGTTCTGGGGGCTGCGGACAGTTCAGAGCACAGAGCGTGAGGGAACCGGGCTGACACCCGGGCCCAGCTCTGCCGTGTGCTTGGGGGTCCCCAGCAGCGCTGCCCAGGGACCCAAGGCACGAGGATGTCCCTACCCTTGAACGGACCACGCGCCTCCCGGGAGCCTCGTTGGAGGCGCGGCACTCACTGCAGCAAGCTGACCAGCACAGACGGACCGAGGTCCCGGCCAACCGCCCCAGTGCAAGGGAGCACCCCGAACCAATGAAGGCAGGGCCACAAACAGTACCTCACGGGGCTGCTGAACCTGTCGCCACGACAAGCACTTAACTGGGTAGAAAACGATCATAGTCTGGCGCTGAGCAAAGTGGGAGACAAAACTCGGTGTTGTGGGCCCGCTTCCCCAGGAAACACACAGGAACACGGAAGCCAGCACTGCCTCTGGGGACGGGGTCTTGCCTGGTTGGGGGTTTCCCTGCAGGCCCGGCTGTACTCAGATAGGGTTCCCACAACTGCTTGTACGATCAGGACCCAGGACCCCGTGTGGCCACCAGGCGAGTGTGGCCGCCAGCGAGGAAGGAGGCGTGAGTCCGGGCCTGTGGGGGCCGGGGGCAGAGATCGGGGGGACTATGGCTGCTGCTTTGGGGCCAGGTGATGGTCCTGGGCAAGGCAGGGGCTCACCTTGCTGTGAACACGGACTGCACCCCCTCACGCTTCTGTGCACCTGGCATCCCTAACAGTTGCCTTAAGTTCTCAGCCCCCATCCTAAAATTACTTGAGCAAGCTCCCGACACTCTCAGAATGAAGGGCCAACAAGCTGCCCCAACCACCAGGGTGTGTGCGCTCCAGGCCCTGCTCCTCACCAGCCTCCCCTCAGACCACCTCGGAAACACCTGGGTTCTAGCCCCATAGCATTATATCAGTTCTGAGGATACCCGCACCTCCTTGACCACAGGGCCTTTGCACAACCTGCTGGAGTCGTGCACTGGGCTGCCTCACAGCATGAGGGCCCACTGTCTGCTGGAAGAGATGCCCCATTTGCTTGGGAAGAAGTTGCGGTCCCGAGCAGTCACCAGCCTTTCCTGAACGTGTCTCGTAACCAGGAAGGCAGCACCGTACACGAAGCCAGCCAGCTCTTCACTCACGTTCACTAATTTTCTTTAGTGTCCTCCTGAGCTGAGGGCCGTGTCCTGGGTTCCCAGCTGCCATGTAATCCCCCAAACAAGCCGGCCACCGCCCCCCTCCCCATACCCCCAGGAGGGCAGACACCAGAAGGCGCCGGCTCTGGCTTTGCTGTCATCCAGGTTGGTCTAAGCCTGGCCTCTGCCCGAGGCCCCGGGGGGCAAGTGTGTCTGGGCAGAGGGGGCCTGGGGGCCACAGTGCACCCCACACCCCACACAGCTGAAGAAATGAGAGAGGTCTGAAGTCAGCATGCATCCCAACCAGCTCTATTTGAAATTCAGGGGACCCGAAAAAGGCAAATTCAAATTAAAGTGTCTATCTAGACCTCATTGTTACAGGGGGAGATTGGAACGCTCCACAAGTAGGCTTCTTCCGACAGGAGCCTGTGCGCGGTCTCAACTGCCTGTCAGGGGAGGGAGCGAAGGACAAACAGCACGGCTCCCCCCCCCCCCCCCAGGAGCCCTGTTACTTCCCCACTTCCTGGTGGGGCTGCGTGGACACCCAGGTTCGCCGGCCTCAGGCAGGCCTCCGTCCGCACAGGCAGGGGCCAGGCCGGGCCGGGAGGGAGGGGAGCTGGTGGGACTAGCTAAGCCACACTCCTCCCAGGAGCAGCCGCTTTCTGGGGTCTGGGGCTCTCTGTTGGAGGCAGCAGAAGCCCCCTCCCCATGATGGGCAGCCCGCACACGGCACCGTAGCCTCTGCCCAGGTCTGGGCGGCTCCCCCAGCGGGCAAGACTCCTCCCCAGGAGGCGTGGACGGAAGCCCAGGCTCACCCGGCAAGGTCTGAGCTCCCTTAGGACCTTTGTCTTCTTTCCTTTAAAAATCAGAGAAAACGCAGTAAACCCCTTTCTTCCCCAATTACCGAGCCCAGAAACAGATATTCATCAACTCTGATTCCAGGATCTGACTCAAAGCAACTGGACAGTCGCTGCCCATCTTGGGACCCTGGCCCCCTCATGCGTAAGCACAGGGGTGAGATCAGGCCACGTCCCAGCACCTTGGAGTCCTGACTGTTCTGCCAAAGTCGCCACAGAGACACGGTGGCGGGGAGGGTTCAGAGGCCCTGGCCTGACTGGACCTCCAGGTCATGACTCCCAGGCCGTGCCCCCCCCACCCCCGTCAGGCCCACAGGCCACATGGCAGGGGTGTCCCGGTGCCCTGGCTGCCAGCCATGCGCTGCGGTAAATTGTCTGCCCCACGAGGTCACCTTTGGGGACACGAGTGCCGGGACGAGGCTGCCGAAAGGCAGAGCCGGTGCTGGCCTGACCCCACCGAGCTTTCCCACACAGCCTCGGCGCCCCAGACCGGTCAGCAGCCGCCGGGCGCGGCAGGAACGCCCGCCCACCTGGCTGGCAGAGGCAGCCCACACATGTCCCCGGATGTCAGCCCGACACGTCCGCCAGACGCCGCACAGGATAGCAGGACCCTCCTCCCACCGCCCACACACCATCAGACTGTCCGGCCCATGGTGAGGGGCTCCCAACTCACGGTGGGGGTGGGGGATCCCCCCAGGCAGCCTCAGAGAGACGGGTTCCCGGCTTCAGACGGGCCCTTCTCCTGACGCCAGGCCCTGGCTTGGGGTTGCACTGTCGGGGCTGCTTCCAGGTCAGACCCTAGCCACGGGGCTGTCCCTGGGGCACGAGGGGCGGCTCCTGCTCCCAGAAGCCCCTTCCTCCTCCTCCAGCCAAGAGCTGCTGGCGCAACAACCGCAAGGCCTGCCAGGCCCGTGCCGGTGTGATGACGCCACGTGGACATCGCCCCATGGCAGGAGCTGCTCTCTTCACCGTGGCCTCGCCCAGACCCCTTCTCTTGCTTGGTCGACCACCCGCCTCTGGACGGGCAGCCCTACTCCCCCAGCCTGGCCTCCGGCCCTTCTCCGCCTCTGCTGACCCGCAGCAACTGCTCCCCGTGAGGCCACCTCCGTGGTGGGCCACCCTGCCCGTGGCAACACAGGAGGCTGCCGGCCTGTCTCTACCCATCGCACAGGGTCCCCGGCACCGGGGCCGGCAGAGCCCAATGGGGCGGGTGTGAGCGAGGGCGGTGGGGGAGCCTGTGTCCTGTGGATGACGGGGGCAGGGGAGGGCCGGCCGGCAGACCCCCTCTGCCGGTTCACGAGACTGCCCTATGAGTAGAGAAGGCGGCGGGCACAGGCAGCGCAGCAGAAAACTCGCTTGGGGGACAGCTGGGACAGCTCGGCCTGTGCGGCCCCGGCCCCAGCCAGGTCCGCGAGGGTCACAGGAACTCAGAGGCTTGGGACAGGATAGCCACGAGGGCAGGGCTGGGGCTGGGCGGACACGGGGGCTTGGCCTGAGCCTCTGTCCTCTCAAGGACAGACGACCTTGGGCAGGACGTGGCTCTGCTCCTCCCCGGGGCCCAACAAGCAGGCATCTGCTGGCAGAGGACTGGACGGGGCAGGGCCAGGTCTGTGGGGTCCCAGAGGGGGTACCAGGAAGCAATATGGCCTACATGCCTGCCCAGGGAGAAAGCTCGATGACACGTCCACGTGGCGGCAGCGCGATGTGAGCCCCCCACGGCTTCTCCGGCAGCTGCACGCCACCCCCCGCCTCCCCTGTCCCCCCGCCTCACACCCTGGCAGGTGCAGGACCCATGTGGCCTCTGATGTGTGCTCAGGCTGCTCTTCCCTGGGAGAGGCAGGGAACTGCTGCAGGGGCCCGTCCCCACCCCTGCCTCGGCCACAGGAGGGGCACTGACCCCTGTACGTCCATGCGTGTGGGCCCCGTGTGTGAGGCTATGAGATCTTCTCGGGGCCGAGCACTGAGCACGGGGCATCACACTGTCCGGAGGGCCGGGTTCCCTCACACGCACGGTCTGAGGGCCTGTCGTGAGGACCCCTCACGGCCACTTCAGAGAGCCCAGGAGGCAGGTACGTGTCCCGTGCGGGACGGGGGCACTGGCTGGGGGGGCGTGGTGGGCTTCAATGGAGGGAAGGGCCGCTCAGGTGGACCCACGAAAGGTCCAGGGCAGAGGTGGCAGGACCTGAGCCCGCATCGGAATCCTGGGCATTCACAGCCTCACCCTGAAGGGAGAGACCAGGCTGGGGCAGAGGGGTACGCCTGAGCCCCGACCGACCCCAGACCCCTGTCCCCCCGCTCCGCCCCCACCCCCAGGGCCGACCCCAGACCCCTGTCCCCCCGCTCCGCCCCCACCCCCACCCCCATGGCTTCTAGGAGAGAAGAGCCAGGGTGAGAAAGGCACGGCCCACCCCTCCACTCCTGCCCACTCAGCACCAGGCACCACGGGGCCATGAGACTGCCCACAACAACACGATCGCAGCCTCCTTGGCAAAGCTGGGTTTCCAGGGGACCAAGGGA
>CM053621.1:29715413-29742042 GCA_028646535.1 Procyon lotor | reverse complement strand
TGTGTGTGTGCTTAACCTTTCAAACTAAGGTAACTTTCACGGTGCGATTCATGGGGAAAATGCAGCCTTCTTAAAACTAACTGTTCAGGGGCGCCTGGGGGGCTCATTCGTTAAGCTTCTGCCTTTGGCTCAGGTTGTGATCCCGGCGTTCTGGGATTGAGCCCTGCATCGGGCTCCCTGCTCAGTAGGAAGCCTGCTTCTCCCGCTACCATTCCCTCTGCTTGTGTTCCCTCTCTCGCTGTGTTTCTCTCTGTCAAATAAATTAAAAAAAAAAAAAAAATCTTAAAAAAAAAAAACAACTAACTGTTCATGTCAATAGGACTTGAAATTCTGTAACCGAATCCTCCTATTTGCTACTGAGACGGGTTAAGGCCTGGGAGTCGAAGCAGTTTGCCTGCAGAGACATAGCCAGTGAAGGGACTGGCCAGGATTACAGCGCAGAGAAGCCCGAGGAGCTCTAGCCTTTCAAGGCCCGTGGGTCCCAACCCCTGTGCCGGAGGGGGCGGGGCAGGCCGAGCTTTCCTCCGGGTGGCTTTCCCTGGAGGACACAGAAGCAGGAAACAGACTTGGGCTATTTTTGGATCGGAGGCCGGTGAGAAACTTACGTGTTCCTGCTCATGATGTTGGCCTTTCCCCTTCATTTCATTAATCATGAATAGTATTATATACTTACAGGCCTCCAAAATCTGCTCCTTAGGGGGAAAAAAACATGAAGCGTTAACCATTTTAACGCAGAGCCCTCTGGAGAAGGTTGTGTCGAGAGCCCGGCCCCTGGAGTGTTGGTACGCTGGGGCCGTGGTGGTCCGCGTGGTCCGGGTTGGAATGCCGGGCGGCCAGGCCGACCTCGTTCCCCTGTGCTTTGCAGGTCGCGCGTTCTTTACAAATCAAAGGATTGTGAAAATAGCAGGAGACCCAGAGGAGGAGCCCGCAGGCCCTGGAGAGAATGAGGACCTGCTGCTCACGGAGGAGCCGAGAGCAGGGATTCTCGGGATGGCGTCTGCTCCTGATGAAGATGCTCTGAGGGTGGTTGGAATGACACCAGAGGACTTAGAATGGTGCATAAATGCAGTTGATAAAGCGGCGGCAGGGTTGGAGCAGATTGACTCCAGTTTTGAAAGTCCTGTGGGTAAAACACTCTCCAGCAGCATCTCACGCTCCAGAGAAATCCCTCCTGAAAGGAAGAGTCCATCAGTGCAGCAAACATCAGTGCAGAAACATTGCTCTCTCATTCTGAGAACTTGGCACGGCCACCCCGGCCCTCAGCGGCCCTGATCAGGCTGCAGCCATCAACACCGAGGCGAGACCCTCCACCAGCAGTGATGATTAGGACTCCCCGACAGCTCAGGAGACGGTTAGCGTCTCTAGCCATCGAGCATTTCTTTCTTAAGGCAGTTCTAGATGTAATGATACCGCCCGCTTAGCAGACCAGGGTACAGCTTAAACATAGTCTCTGTGTGTAGTGGGAACCAAAAAATTCGTTTGACTGGCTTTCTTCTGCCGGCGGTCTGGATCCGAACCTGCGACGTCTCTGAGGTGTGACTGGGGCAGAGTGACAATAATGGGCTGTCTTGTGTGATAGCGAGGCCGGAAACCCCAAGAGAAGGAATAACGGATTTGACTGAGGAAACAGTTTTCACTTCTGTATGGCAAACATCAGCACAGAGAAACTTAAAAGGGAAACGACAAGTTAGGGGGGAAAAATCGCAACCCCCCCGAGATGTTTTCTGGAATGTTGGGAGTGTACGAAACAAGTCCACCACGAGCCCCGAGCTCTTATGAACCGGTACGTGGAGACCCTGCAGAAGTCAAACCGCCATCCTCACTGCTTACCTTGCAAGTGGAAATTCAACCAATAATGAAGGAACTTTTCTCTTAAGGGTTATTTTAGAGAGAGAGGGAGGGAGAGAGAGGGAGAGAGCGCACGCGTGCAGGGGAACGGCACGGGGAGTGAGAGATTCCCAAGCAGACTCCCTGCTGAGCGCAGGGCCTGATGCGGGGCTCGATCTCACGACCCTGAGATCACGATTTGAGCCGAAACCCAGAGTCAGATGCTTCACCGACCTCCCAGGCGCCCCACAAAGAAACTGTTGGCCGGACGGGTCGTGATGATGAAGAATCCTTGGGCCGGGTGAGGTCCTGGGAGGAGGTACCGTCGTCCGCAGGTGGCAGGAGAGGGGCTGGTTCAGCTTCTCAGTGCGTCAGACCCCAGCGTGCTGCCTCTGGGGCAGTAATTCATCGTCCAAGGAATTTGCTCGGAAGCAGTGACCGTGAGACTTCCAGCTTCTAATTACCGCCGGCGGGTTATGCAGAGCCTGCTGCAGATTACTCAAAGTGCTCGAGAGAATGTTTTAAACAACTTTATGAAAGCCTGTAAGTTCTGAGAAGATCATAATAAAGACTCGCCCGGCCACCTCGAGAGCGTGAGACCTGCAGAGGTGAGCCGAGCCCTGGCAGCTGCTTCCCTGAGACGTCCGGGGATCTAAGCCATGAGCCTGAAACTGTGCTGTTGCGTAGACTTTCAGGGTCTCAAAAGGAGGAAGAGACTTAGGATTGCCGGAGTCTGGCAGGAGGACTCTGATAGGAAACTCCCTGCAGTGAGCTGGGACCTCGGGGTAGGGGGTGGGGGTGACCCAGAGTAAACCCACGGAATGGGGAGAGTGGAGAGCGTTCCCTGGCCGCTGGACCAGGGCGGGGGGGGGGGGGGGGGCCAAAAGGAACCCGTCTGTAGGACTCCGTGCTCGGCTCTGTCCGGCAGTCCGAGAAACCCCACTGCTTTGAGCAAAAACTGATACCAGACGGGGTAGTGTGCCTGAGTACTTGGTAGAAGCAGATCGAAACCTCTCTGGAAAAGACACTTTCATCCCGAACCTTGGATATTCCCCAGAAATGTTTTTAAGGCTACAGGTTGGGGGGAGCATCCCAGAGATAGCCAGGATCATAAGGAAACAAGGCACAGTGCCTACAACCAGCAGAAAGGACAGCAGACGTGTTTAGATACTGAGCTTACCAGACGCAGGACTAAAACAACTCTACCTGGGGGCACCTGGGGGCTCCGTCGGTGAAGATCCGGCTCTTGGTCTCAGCTCAGGTCTTGGTCTGAGGGCTTGAGTTCAAGTTCCAGGTCGGACCCCACGCTGGGCGTGGGGACCACTTTAAAAAAAAAAAAAGGAAAACAACTATACTTAATGTGTTTAAGAAAATAAAAGTTAGAAAATATCTTCAGGGGAAAAAAAAAAAAAAAACCTGGTAACTTTTGAAAGTGACTTAACATATTTTAAAAGAATGTCTAGAATTGGAAAATACAAACACCGAAATTAAAACTCAGTGGATGTGCTAAGCAGTAGTTTGAACCCAGTAAAAGAGAATAAAGTAGAAGAAATACAGGAAGCAAATCTCAAGAACGTAGCACGGAAAGACAGAAACAGGGAAAATAAGAAAGCCCCTTTGAGAGGCACAGAGCCTGGTGGGAGACGGTCTGACGTACATTTCAGCAGAGTCACAGAAAGAAGGCTGGAGCAAAGGCACTCTCAGAAGCGATCACAGCTGGTAAGACATCAGATCGCAGCAAAGAATCCTGAAGAGTCTCCAGATCAATTTATAAATAAATAAAACACCAATAACTAGACCTGTCACAACAGAACTGCAGAAGCCAGAGCCTGAAAAATCTTAAAAGCAGCTACAGAAAATGATAGAGATGAACTTTCAAGGAGGGACAGTTGGGCAGCTTGCTTCCCAAAAGCTAGAACAGAGGCCATGAGTGAATGATGTTTGAGGCGGTGTGTGTGTGAGAGCATGACCGCTCACCTAGAGTTCTGTAAAATGAAGGTAGAACAGAAGCAGAGAAGGAGTTTTTTATCTACCGTACCAAAGACTCCACTTCAAGCAAAAGGCAAAGAATTCCAGATGGAGGGTTTGAGACATAAGAAAGAATGAAGATTAATTTATCTCTTATTTTTTTCTTTTGTTGGTCATGCTTTGGGTGTCAAATCTAAGAAATCATGACCAAACCCAAGAATAGGAAGATTTACCCCTCTCTTTTTTCTTTTTATGTTTAGGTTGTCCTCTTACATTTTGGCTATTGATCCATTTTTTAGTTAATTTTTGTATATGGAGTGAGGTAGGGGTCCACCTTCGTTCTCTTGCACATTGACATCCAGTGGTCCCTGTTGAACATCTGCCCTTTTTTTCCCCATCGAGCAGTCTTAGCCCCCGGATGAAAATCAGTTGGTCATATATGTTGGGTTTATTTCCTGTTCAGTTGGTCTATATGTTTATCATGGGCCATTAACACTCTATTTTGATTACTGTAACTTTGTAGTAAGTTTTGAAATTAGGAAGTATAAGTCTTCCAGCTTTCTTTTCTTTTTCCCGCTGTGGTTTTGACTTGCTCTCCCCTGAGGACTAATTATGTCAAACTACTTTTAAAGAAATATAAAGGAGGAGGGCCTTGCTCTTGATAAAGATCAGCAAACTATGGCCCGCAAGCTTTCACGTGGCATGCTTTTGTTTGGACCCCCCCCAGTTAAGAATTTTTTTATATTTTTTAAAGCTTAGAAAAAAAGAATATGCAATAAAATGACTATATGTGGTTCACAAAGCCTAAAATATTTACCATCTGGACCTTCACAGCGGGGAAAAAAATATGTTTGCTAACCCTTCTCTAATAAATCTGACACTGCGAGTTGTAGTTTAAAAAAAAAAAAGTTAATAACCAGCACAGTGGGGAATTGGTACAGCAGAGTAAGGGAAGTAAGTTGGTGGATCTGTGTGGAGAACCTTGAAATTGGACCCTGAGCATACACACCCAACTTCAAATGGATTAGGGACCTAAATCTGAAAAGCGAAACAACGTGTTTTTTAGGAGGTAGTATGGAACAGTCTGCATGATCTTGGTACAGGGAAGAATTCAAGTGATGAAAAGTGCAAGTGCAGGGGCGCCTCCGTGGCTGAGTCATGAGGTGTCCGACTCTGGATTTCGGCTCAGGTCATGATCCTCGTGAGATCGAGCCCCCTGTCGGGCTGCGTGCTGAGCATGGGAGTCTGCTTGAGATTCCCTCTCTCCTCTTCTTTCTGCCCTGCGCCCCCACTCACATGCGTGCCCTCTCTCCTTAAAACAGGGGCACCTGGGTGGCTCAGTGGGTTAAAACCTCTGCCTTCGGCTCAGGTCGTGATCTCAGGGTCCTGGGATCGAGCCCCGTATCAGGCTCTCTGCTCGGCAGGGAGCCTGCTTCCCCCCTCTCTCTGCCTGCCTCTCTGCCTGCTTGTGATCTCTCTCTCTCTGTCAAATAAATAAAATAAAATATTTTAAAAAATAAGATACAATACAAATAAATGCAAAAGAAAAGGTGAATAATGCGACTCCATCAAATTAAGAACTACTGTTCATCCAGAAACCCCACCAGCTGCGGGAGTGGAGAACATGTTCGTCATCTATAACTGACCAAGGGGAAGTGTCCAGAATGTTTCAAGAACTTCCACAAATCCACAAGAAATAGGCAGTTCTATAGAAAAATGGGTTAAAGTCTTAATGGACATTTTCAGAACAATGAAATGATATTAGTGATATCATTATCTGGTGGTTGGCTCACCAGATTGGCAAAATTAAAACATCTGACGGTCCCGAGAATTGGCAGGCGTGCAGAGGGATAGGAACTCTCGTAAGCCCTGGTGCTGGTGAGTGTATAAAGTATCTGCCTCGTTTAGAAAACAGGTCGGTGTTACGTGCTCAAGTGGGAGATGTGCATTCCCTGTGGCTCAGTCCCCCTCCCGGGTGTGCAGACGGGCGTGTGTGCACTGTGCGTGCGGCGGCGTTGTTCCTAACTGGAGACGATGCACATGCTCCTCAGCAGTCAGATGGGTAGATAAATGGGTTTTTATTCCTGAGGACCGCCGCTGTCAACGGGTATCGTGCTGTTGAACCGAAGGAGGCCGGCACGCAGGCCTGGGACCGTAGGACTGCAGGACTTGCAGCCCCCTTGCTGAGTCCCCCGCCAGGGACAGAGCAGCAGGGAGCAGTTAGGAAATGTCGTCGGCAGCGTCAGGACAGTGGTTTGCGCTGGACGTCTCTCTCTCGGGCGCTCGTCTTAGGGCATGTGTAGTTCACAGTAATAATGAGGATTTGGGGGCGCCTGGGTGGCTCAGTCGTTAAGCGTCTGCCTTCGGCCCAGGTCAGATCCCAGCGTCCTGGGATCGAGCCCCGCATCGGGCTCCCTGCTCCGCGGGAAGCCTGCTTCTCCCGCTACCATTCCATCTGCTTGTGTCCCCTCTCTCGCTGTGTTTCTCGCTGTCAAATAAATAAAAAAATCTTTAAAAAAAAAAAAAAATGAGGATTTGAAGGGGAAGATACACTGAGATGAATATGCAGAGATTATGTGTCGAGAATACTGAATGTATTGCTCATAAATGCTAAAACAGAGGAAATCGCCCAAATACTCTGCAGGAGGGATTGACCGACCACCCGTGAGGCCGCCAACCGTGGCCCCGATGCTGAACAGTTAGGAGAGAAGCTGAAAGGGAGGTCTGCATGGCGACGTGGGAGCAAGGCCCTGACACATCAAGGGAAAACGGGCCGAGAAGTAGTACATCCGTAAGAGAGAAATAAGTACACACACGCGCACACACACACACTCATTAGCGTATATGTATATATGCACAGAAAATGAAAACCTCACATAAATATAGCCACTGAACTACTCCCATTACTTTTTATTTTATATATATCCATAGTTGCAAAAAGTCCATTTTAAAAATTTTTAGTCGTGGTAGAACTATATCATTTTCATAATCAGAAAAAGCCATGAAAACATTTTAAAATGAATTTTAAAGATTAATGTCTGCAGACAACGATTTCATAAGCCTTTTGCACTGTTCCTGAGAGAAGGCTTGAGGTCTACATGCTTCCGGTTAACTGAGAGGTGCTGGTGATCTGAAAGTTGCAAAGGATGGCGGCATCGCCTCCCCTCCTCGCGCTTCACCTCCTTTAAGCAGATCTTAGGGAATGTGGTCCGTGGGAGCGCGAGCGCGTGCACCGAGGCCTGGGCTCTCGGGCCCCTTTGCTGCCTGCGGCGGGAGCTCGGCTCCGCAGCCGTCGTCCTGCTGGCATGACAGGTCCGTCCAGGACACCGGTTGGCCGCTCCAGCATTTCTCCTGTGCTTACTTAGTCCTGCGCCGTGGGCTGCACACACAGCCTTCTGTCCCTTTCTTCCCCTGAGCACCGGGGCTCAGACGCCTGCGGCCGGCACCTGCATCTCCCCGCGTGCAAAGTCCTCGTGAGCCTGACAGTCAGTCCGTGTCATAGACAGACCTTCACCGAGGTGGGTCTCCACGAATGTGGACCCAGGAGGGTCACAGGACGAGGGAGGCCACTGCCGGGTTGGTAGGGTCGACCGATAAGTAGTCACGAGACTGAAGAGCTCGATTGCGTCTCGGGAAGGGGGCATCAGGAAAGCCCGTGCTGCCCACTTCCTGTTGTCCTTAGGGGGACTTTTCAGAGAATTTTGCATTAAAGCCAGATGAAATGGTGGATTTATCGTTTTGCCTTTTTTTCTTTCTTCCTTTTTTCTTAATTGTGGTGAAACACCTTTTCTTCGTTGTAAGTCACTAAGGCTTTCTGGCAGGCGCATCCCAGCGAGTCTCGGGCAAGTGTAGTTTGTGGGTGAGCATCTCCTCGGGGGTTCCGTGAGGGTGCGGACGGCTGGCCGTTTAACAAATAGGTCAGGAGATTGGGTGGGGCCCTCATCTTCTGATACTGAGAACACCTTGGCCAGGGTCACCAGGAGCGCCCCACAAACTCAGAGCAGCCCTTGGTGCTCGGAAGTTCAAGGTTTAGAAACAGATCCAAGGTGTTACCTGTGTTATCTGTGAGCCGATTCCACGGCCTTCCGTCTGGGCTGCAGCAACCTTCCTCGTGGTTCTGCAGGCTGGGCGTCCAAAATCTGCGCGCCTGCACATCTGGTTCTTGGCCAGGGCCGTCATCTGTGTGTGCTCAGAGCAAGCTCTGGACTCTTTTTCCTCTAAGGAGGGAGACACCAGTCGCATCGTGGGGCTCGTCCCTCAAGACCCCCGTTAGCCCATTTACCTCCCGAAGGCTCCACCTCCCAATCCCATCGCATGGGGGTCGGGGGAAGACAGACATTCAGCCCACAGCGATGACCCTGCCCTTGCTCGCTCTTCCCGGCTTCGTTTCCCAAAGGCAGTTAAGCAGCCTCTCTTCCTCGGCTCGCTTCAGCCCTTTGAGTTTCTGCATTTCTGTAAGAAGCCACGTTTTGTGTTTGGCTGCGTGGCTGCATCTGTTACTGCTACGCCCTGGGGAAAGGATGCCTTTCTAACTGACATAGGGTTGTCCTCCTCCCTTTCCAAGAGTTTGGAACCCAGAATATTAGATGGCATTGACATTTTTATTTTAAAGGAGACCCAGCCCCCCGAGTTCTGAGGGAGCGAAGAGGGACTGAGGTTCACGTTTGCTCGGGGAATCAAGCGCAGGACATTTAGGGTGCAGCTGTGTTTGTAGTAAGGAAGCTCCAAGATGCTCTCAGCATCAGTCTCTGCCTTCTGCCTTCCTCCTCTGCCCTTCATCTGGTCACTGAAACCTCTGCTCAGTAACTGGGGTTTCAGTCCTGGACGCCGGGTGACTTGTTCTTGCCAGTTGGGCATGTGCGCCTTCCCTGAGCCGGCGTGATGGTGAAGTTCCCGAAGACCGAGCCGGTGGGGGGCACGCGTGCTCTGGTGCTGCGACACGGTACCCGGGAGGGGCCGTCCTGGCCGGAACTTCTCTCAGAGGCTTTGATTTCATTCCTTCTGGGAAATTTGATATAAAAGGGACTTGGTTTGCCCGAGGCCCACGGCATGGGCGTTTTGCATCATTGGGGGCATTTTAGCAAATTCACTGGAGCACGTTTCTGCTTTTGTACTTCCCGGGAGGTATGATGGGGACGCCCAGTGGGACTGTCCTTGGAGTCCTGACGTCAGTCCTGGTGTCCACCTGAGCGCGGGGGAGCCAGAGAAAGACTGGCGGGGGGCCGGTGCCGCCCCACGAGTTTCTGCTGCATTTAGTAACGGCACTGGCAGAGACACAGGGCACAGTGGACCTTCTGAGTTCTGCTAAGATGGGGGACTTAATTCCATTTCCGGGTTACTTTTCATTTTCTCTGTTATTTTTTTTTTTAAGATTTTATTTATTTGACAGAGAGGAGAGAGATGACAAGTAGGCAGAGAGGCAGGCAGAGAGAGGGGGAAGCCGGCTCCCCGCTCAGCAGAGAGCCCGATGTGGGGCTCGATCCCAGGACCCTGGGATTATGACCTGAGCCCAAGGCAGAGGCTTTAACCCACTGAGCCACCCAGGCATCCCTCCTTTTCTCTGTTGTTTTTGACCCACTGCTCTTTTCCGTCCAGAACTTCTTCCTGAAATCCTAGTCTCCTGAGACCATTCTGGCTGGCTGATAGCTCACTTCATCCATCTTCTGTCATGGTTTTTAACCCAAAACAAGGTTGTAAAATCAGGAAAAAGCAGTGTACCAACTCCAGGAAAGGGGTAACTTGATCAAGCCTAAGACCTTAATAGCTGGGAGACCTCTATTTCTCCAGGGCTCCCCGACCCTCTTTTTTAAACTTTATGAATTTTATACTATATGCATGTATTATCTATTCAAAAACTTTAAAAATGCTAAGTAAGTCATAATAATGGTGAGAAGTTCAAATTCTATAAGGAAAATATGTTACCAGCAAACTTGAAAGAGGAATGTCAGTAAACTAACTTATACAATTCACACTAATTTTAGAATATTATTATTGTGATTCCCATACAGTGGGTGCTTAACCATTCTGGCCACTACGCACAAACCATAAACCAAACCCCAAGTAAGAAGCTGGCTCTTCAAACACACATTTTGTTCAATAAATACGTGCAACATTGTCTTTTTTTTTTTTTTTTTTAGGGAAACAACTAATAGACAAGGCTTTATGCATATATTTGTTCTTATAATTGTTTGGTTTTATTCATCTTTAAAAGTGGTTTGTGTAAAAAGGAAGACAAATCTAAGTCCGGAAGACTATTCAGTAACAGGTGTTAACTTACGTCCTTGAACTTTGTGCTTCAGCTCTACCTTATGTAATTAAGATGTTTGATGGATTAATGATGTGGCGTCCTGTTTCCCCACACTCCCGCCTGCTGGTCCTTCTCTCATTCATTCTGCTCCAAGCATTCAGGCCTCCTTGGCATTCCTTCAACATTCGGAGCACAGTCTAGCCTCAGGGCCTTTGCACCTGCTGTTCTCGCTCCCTGGCATCCTCCTACATCTTAGGTTGATTCAAATGTCACCTTCTTAGTGGAGTTTTCCCTGAGTTTCTTGATTAACATCACAATCCCACCCACCACTGCCAGTTACTTTTCCCCGTTTCATTTGTAAAATACTTTTGTAGGAGAATTGGTTATACACGAATACATATGATACATGTGTGTACACACACATCTATGCATTATATGTAAAAAGCATGTATATATTAACTCAGTGTTCAGAAACTGAGTTTCACAAGTACATCCATGTAACCCCCCCAATCAGGACACAAAATTGCCAGCACCCCAAGGTCCCTTTTCTTGAGTCACTACCTCCCACTCTCCGGAAGTAACCAGTAATGACCGTCAGCAGCCTAGAGGAGTTTTGCCTGGTTTTGTACTTAGTATATGTGCCTCCGTCCAGCATTTACTCTTCTGTAAGTGGCTTCTTTCCTTCAACATCACGTTTGATGAGACTCATCCGCGTCGGGGCATGGCTTGGACCTCCTGCACTCTCACTGGTGTGCACGATTCTCTTACATGAACGTAGCGCAGTTTCATACACACTCTCCTGCTGACGGGCACCCGGGATTTTGACAGGACGTGTCACTGTGAATATTCTAGCACATGTCCTTGGATGAAGAGAGGTAGGCAGTGCTGTTGTCTGTCTGGAAGTGGAGTCGCCGGGACAGTGGACATGCATGTGCTCAGTCTTAGTAGCCTTTTCACAGCATTTGTGTCAATTTCTACTCCAGCCCCTTCCCTTCCTTACCAGCTCTTGGTGTTCTTTGTCCTTTTCATGTAGTTATCCTAGTGGTGACCATGTAGAGGTATCTCACTTGCTTACTTTTTGGAAAATAACTGACATCCGTAAACAAATCTTAGGTGTATACAGCTCAGTGAATTTTACCTGTGTACATACTCATGTAACCACCACCTAGTCTAAAATTTAAAAAGAAAATTTTTTTCAGCGTCCCAGAAAGTTCCTCCTGCTTCTTCCCGGTTGATACCACTCTTCGCAGTGATACCACTGGGATTTTTATCACTATAGATTAGTGTTTTGCCTGTTTGTGAAGTCCATTTAACTGGAATTAGTTATGCCCTTAAATCTGGCTTAATTGTTTAGTGTCATGACCAAGATTTTTATGTGCTGTTGCATTATTGGTAGTTCATTCTTCTTTATACACAAAGAGAAATGAGAAAGGAATTTAAATCCTTCACTACTTTCACGGCGCCTGGGTGGCTCATTTGGTTAAGCATCCAACTCTTGATTTCAGCTCAGGTCATGATCTCAGGACTGTGAGATCGGGCCCCACATTGGGCTCCACACTCAGCAGGGAGTCTGCTTGAGACTCTCTTTCCCTCTCCTGCTCACACATGTGTGCGCTTTCTCTCTGATAAATTTATAAAAAACTCACCACTTTCAACTAAACACGCACACAAAAATAGTAATGCAGGAAATGAATATAAAAGCAACAAATAGCAAAATGACAAAGGTAGGGCCCTCCCTACCAGTAATTGTTTTAAGTGCACATTGATTAAACTCTGCAATCAAATGACAGAGACTGGAAGAATGGATGAAAACACATGGTCCAACTATTTCCTGCCTGCAAAAATTCACTTTAAACCCAAAGACACAGGTGGATTGAAAGTGAAAGGATGGAAAAAAGTATTCCGTATAAATAGTTAGCAGAAGAGAGTAGGGTGGCTATACTAATATCCTACAGAATAGACTTTCAATCAAAAAATGGTTGCAAGAAACAAAGGCTTATATGTTAATAAAAGGTTCACTACAACAAGAAGATACAAGTTATTATAATGACAGACCATCAAAACATATGAAACAAAAAGTGACAAAGGGAGAAGTAGACAGTTGTACAATGACAGCCATAGACTTCAACACCCGCCTCTGAAAAATGAACAGAACTGGAGAGAAGATAAGGATGGAAATAAAGGAAGTAAAGAACACAGTGAACAATCAGACCCAACAGGCACATACCAACCACCCAACGAGAGTGCACACACTCTTCTCAAGTGCACGTGGGACATTTTCCAAGATAGACCACTAAATTAGACTACAAATAAATCCCAGTAGAGTGTTAAAAAGATACCATAAAAATTATCTTCTTTAATCACAACAGGGTGAAATTAGAAATCAATAATAGAAGTAAAACTGAAAAGTGCACTGATCTGTGGAAATTGAACGGCAAACTCTTAACCAGCGGATCCAAGGGAAATTAGAAAATACTTAGAAAAATTAGAAAATACTTAGAAATGAATGAAAATAAAAACATAACAAAGCAAGATTTACATGGTGCGGTAAAAACCATGTTAAAGGGGAAATTTATAGTCATAAATGCTGACATTATGAAAACAAGGAAGATCTCAAATCAGCCTAATTTTACAACTGAAGGAATTAGAAAAAGAACAAACTAAACCCAAAGCTAGCAGAAGGGGGGAAACAAAAGATTAGAGCAAAGATGGATGAAATAGAGACCAGAAAAACAATAAAGAAAATCAGTGAAAGCAAAAGGTGGTTTTTCAGAAAGATCAACACAGTCAACAAACTTTCAGTGAGATGGACTAAGACAAAAAAGATTCAAGTTCTAAAAAAAAAAAAGATTCAAGTTCTAAAAAAAAAAAAGATTCAAGTTCTAAAAAAAAAAAGATTCAAGTTCTAAAATCAGAAATGAAAATGGGGACTTACCACTGACTCTACAGAAACAGGGTTATAAGAGAGAACTATGAACAATTGTATGCCAACAAATTTGATAACCTAGATGAAGTGAGACAAATTCCCAGAAATACAAAACCTATCCAGACTAAATTGTGAAAAAATGGAAAATCTGAATGGACCTATGACCAGTAAGGAAATTGAATCAGTAATCAGAAATCTCCCTGACAAAGAACAGCTCTGGACCTGATGCCTTCACTGGTGAATTCTACCAAACATTTTAAAAAGAACTAATACCAATCCTTCTCAAACTTTTCCCCCAAAAAATGAGGAGAGGGGAGGGGAACACTTCTTAACTCATTCTGTGAAGTCATCATTACCCTGATACTAAAGTCAAAGACTATAAGAAAACTAGTATCCCTTACAAACATGAATTCAGAAATCCTCAACAAAACACTAGCAAACCAAATTCAGTGGCGTATTAAAAGGACCGTATACCACAACCAAGTGCACTTTATTCTGGGAATGCAAGGATGGTTCAACATATGAAAACTGATCATCGTAACACCCCATGTTAACAGAATGAAGGATGAAAGGACACATGCTGTAGTTGGTGCAGAAAAAGCGTTGGACAACGTTCAGTACCCTGTGATAAACACAGTAAGGACGAATGAATGGAAACCACTTCCATATGAAAAACCCACCACTAACATCATACCGTGTGATGAGAGACTTGAAAGCTTCTCATCTAAGATCAGGAGCAAGACTACACTGCCTACTACTTCTGTCCAATGAAGTACCAGAAGTTCTAGCCAGAGCAGTAGGCAAGAAAAAGAAAAGGCATCTAAATTGGAAAGGAAGAAGTACAATTGTCTCTGTTCATAGATGACATAATTTTATATGTAGAAAACCCTAAAGATTCAATAAAAATCCCATCAGAGCTAATTAGTGAATGTAGCAAAGTAGCCAGATACAAAGTGAACCTGCAAAAATCATTTGCATTTTTATATACTAACAGTGACCAATCTGAAAAGAAAATTATGAAAACAGTTCCATTTACAGCATCATCAAAAAAAAAAAAAATTAGAATTAACCAGAAAAGGAAAAGACTTATGAATGAAAACTACAAATAATGCTGAAGGAAATGAAAGGAGACATAAATAAAAGGAAACACGTCTCATGTTCGTGGATTGGAAAATTTCATATTTTAAGATGTCAGTATATGGGGCTCAGTGAAGTGTCTGCCTTCAGCTCAGGTCATGATGGGGTCCTGGGATTGAGCCCCATGTTGGGCTCCCTGCTCAGCAGGGAATCGGCTTCTCTTTCTCCCTCTGCCCTTCCCTCCTGTCATGCTTTCTCTTTATCTCAAATAAATCAATAAAATCTTAGAGAAAAAAAAAAGTCAGTACTACTGAAAGCCTTCTACAGTTCCAGTACAATCCCTGTCAAAATCCTAATGATGTTTTTCTATTGATAATAAAAAAGAGGGGACACCTAGCTGGCTCAGTCAGTACAGCATGTGACTCAGCCTCAGGGTTGTGAGTTCATGCCCTGTGTTGGCCAGGAAGCTTACTTAAAAAATTATTATAAGTAAATACTCCTTGCAAAACTCATGAAATCTCAAGGGACCTGAAATAGCTAAAACAGTCCTGGAAAAGAACAGATGGAGTGCTCATTCTTCCTGATTTTAGAACTTGCTACAAAGTTCTAGTAATCAAGATCATCAATCAAGACAATCAATGGAGTACAGTAGAAAACCCAGAACTAAATCCTTGTGCTGTGTTCAAATGCTTTTTGAGAAGGGTGCCAGTAATACTTATTAGGGAAAAGACAGTCTTTTCAATGAACGGTTCTGGAAAAACTGGAAACCCACGTGTAAAAGAATGAAGTTGGACCTCTACCTAACACTGTATACAAAAGTTAAAATGTACTGTAGACCTAAATGTAAGACCTAACACTACAAAATCTTAGAAGAAAACATAAGGCAAAACTTTATGACATGAGATTAGGCAGTCATTTCTTGGGTGTGACATCAAAGGTAGAGGCTACAGAAGAAAAAATAGACAATTTGAATTCTGCATGAAAAATGTAAAATTTTGTGCGTCAAAAGCATAATAAGAGAGCAACTGTCAGAATGGGAAAAAATATTTGTAAATTACATATGTGATAAGAGGTTAATATCCAGGCTATACTGAGAATTTTCAAAACTCAACCACAAAAAATAAACTACCCAATTTAAAAACTAGGCATTAGACTCAAGTGGACATTTCTCCAAAGAAGATATACATATGGACAAGAAACATAAGAGAAGACGCTCAGCATCACTGATTATTAAAGAACTGTAAATCAAAAGTTCAGTGAGATACGGCCTCATAACCATTAGGGTCACTACAATAAAAATAATAGAAAAGAACAAGTTCTGACAAGGATGTGGAGAAATCAGAATCCTTGTACACTGTTGGAACTGGGATTGTAAATGGTGTGGCTGCAGTGAAAAACAGTATGGCAGTTCATCAGCAAATTAAAAATAGGATTACCATATGATCCAGCAATTCCATTTCTGGGTATACACAAAAGAATTAAAAGCAAGGTCTTGAAGAGATATTTGCACACCCGTGTTCACAGCAGCTTATTCACAAGAGCTAAAACCTGAAAGCAACCCAGGGGTCTATCAAGATTAAATGAATAAGCAAAATATAGTATATACATACTGTGGAATATTACTCTGCCTGGAAAAGGAAGGAAGCCCTGTCCCATGCGATAGCATGGAGGTACCTTGAAGATACTACGCTAAGTGAAATAAGCCAATCCACAAAAAGAGAAAAACTATGATTCACCTTATAGGAGATACTTAGAGTATTCAAAATCACATAGAAAAAGTAAATGGTGGTTGCCAGAGACTGGGACGGGAAAATGGGGAGTTTTTGTTTAATGGCCATAGAGTTTCTGCTTGATAAGATTAAAAGTTATAGAAGGCGATGGTGATGGTTGTACAACTTTATGAATATATTTAATACTCCTGAAGTGTATCCTTAAAAACGGTTAAGATGGCAAATTTTATGTATGTTTTACCACAATAAAAATTCAGGGGAAAAAACCAATTATATGCAAAAGGCAGAAATAGTGGCAGACAAAAATAGGAACAATGAACAAAGGTAACAAATAGAAAACAGTAATAGACATAATAGATATCAATCCACCTATATTGCTAGCTCTGAATGTCTGAGTGCACCAATTAAGAGACAGAGATGGTCAGAGTGAATCAAAAACAACCCAATTACAGTCTACCGACCCCCCAAAAAACTCTTTAAATATAAAGGCACATAGTGATTAAAAAGTAGATAGATGGAATAGAATATACCGTGCTAACACTAGTCAAAAGAAAGCAGGAATAGCTACATTAATTTCACACAGAACAGACTGCAAAGTAAGGAAAGTTACTAGGAATAAAGAAGAGCATTACATTATGATAAAGGGGTCAGTTCTCTAAGAAGGCATAAGGATTCTTAACATGATGCTCCTAAGAGCATAGCATCAAACCATGAGACAAAAACTAATAAAATTGCAAGGAATCAGTAGATGAGTCCATTATCATGGAGACTTCAACACTCCCTCTCAGAAATGGACAGATCCAGCTGGTAGAAAATCAGTAAGGACACAGTTGAACGTAATACTGTCAGTCAGCTGGATATTATTGACACCAAAAACTACGTCATCCAACAACTGCAGAATGCACATTCTTCTCAAGCTCACATGGAACATTAAGCAAGATAGACTGCATTCTGGACCATAAACCTCAGAAAAATTGCAGAGAAATCCCCAAATATTTGGAGATTAAACAACACACTTCTAAATAACACGAGTCGAGTCAAAGAAGAAATTTCAAGAGAAATCTTAAATTTTGAACTAAATGAAAACACAACTTGTCAAAATTTGTGAGATGCAGCAAAATCAGTGCTTATAGGGAAATTTAGAGCATTGAATGCATATACTAAAAAGAAAAAAAGATCTAAAAACCATCTAAATTTCTACCTTAAGAGACTAGAAAAAGTACAAAGTGATCAGACGAATTATAGCAGAAATTAATGAAATCGAAGACAGGAAATCAGTAGACAAAATCAACAAAGAAGCTGTTTCTTGGAAAGGATCAATAAAATTGATAATCCTCTAACAGGCCATCTAAGAAAAAGAGCAAACACAAGTTACTAATGTCAGAAATGGAAATGAGAACATGACTACAGATCCCATGGAAACTGGATGGATAATAAAGAAATGCTATGAACACCTATATTTCCACGGATTTGATAATCTAAATGAAATGACCCAATTCCTTAAAAGACACAGTCTGCCAAAACTCACACACAAAGAAATGATCTGCATAGGCTTATATCTATTAAAGAAATTGGATCAATAGTTAATAACCTTTCCAAATCAAAAGCACTAGGCCTAGATGGGTTCACTGGTGAATTCTACCAAACATTCAAGAAAGAAATTTACAAGTTTTCCGCAATATCTTTCAGAGGATAGAAGCAGAGGAGATATTTCTTAATTCATTCCATTAGACCAGCATTACCCTAATACCAGAACCAGATAGGGACATTCCAAGAAAAGAAAACTAGGGAGAACAGGATATTTCATGAATATAGGTACAAAAATCCCCAATAAAATAGAAAATCAAATCCAGAAAAAGTATAAGAAGATGACCAGGTGGGATGTATACCAAGCATGCCAGGCTGGTCTGGCATTCAAAAATCAATGAATGCAATCCATAGTATCAACAGACGAAAGAATAAAATTCATGTGATTGTATCAATAACTACAGAAAGGGAATTTGACAAAATTAATACCCATTCCAATACCAATAAAAACCCTCAATAAACTAGGAATAGAAGGAAACTTCCTCAACTTGATAAGGACTATCTTCAAAAAACCTATAGCTAACACCACATTTAATAGTGGGAAACAAAGTTTTCCCATAAAGATCAAGTACGAAGCGTGAATTCCCCTTCACCACTCTTACCAACCTCATACTGGAAGTCCATGCTATTGCAGTAGGCAAGAAAGGGAAATGAAAAGAATACATATCAGGAAAGAAGACCCAGAACTGTTCTTTGTTTGTAGATGACATGATCATCTATGTAGAAAATCCAAAAGAATTGACCAAAAAAATCCCAGAACGACTAAGCAATTACAACATGGTTGTAAGATGCCAGGTTAATATACAAAAGTCAGTTGCTTTCCCAGATGCCAACAAGGAACAAGTGGAATTTTAAGTTTAAAACTCAATGTCATTTACAGTAGCACCCTAAAAATGAAATACTTAGGCATAATCCTAATAACAAAATATATATAAGATCTGTATGAGGAAAACTACAAAATGTAGATGAACAAGATCAAAGAGCTAAGTAGATATTCCGTGTCTGTGGATAGGAAGACTTAATATTTTCAAGATGTGAGTTCTTCCCAGTTTGATGGACAGATCCATTGTAATCCCAGTAAAAATCCCAGCACGTTATTTTATGGATATTGATAAACTGACCCTAATGTTTATGTGGAGAGGCAGGAGACCCAGAACAGCCAACCCAATATTGAAGGGGACGAGCAAATTTGGAAGAACGATGCTACCCACTTAGAGACTTACCAAAGCTACAGTAATCAAGACACTGTGGTATTGGCAGAACAGAGAAGTAGATCAATGGAACAGACTAGAGAGCCCAGAAATAGACCCACATAAAGAGAGTCAACTGCTCTTTGGCAGAAGAGCAAAGGCGATACAGTGGAGCAAAGATAGTCTTTTCCACAAATGGTGCTTGAACAACTGGCCATTCACATGCCAAAAAAGAAAAAAGAAGTAGTAGTAAGAATCTAAACAGAGACCGTACTCCCATCCCAAACTCAAAAAGGATCACAAACCTGAATGTAAATGCAAAACTAAAACTTCCCGGGAGGTCGTAGGAGGAAACCTAGATGACGTTGGGTGTTGTGGTGACACCTTCTAGTGACAGCGCCGAAGACCTGGCCCATGAAGGAAAGAATTTAAAGCATAGCTTTAAATTAGAATTAAAATCTTACTGTCTGCCAAAGACAATGTCAAGTAAATGAGAAGACGAGCCACCCAGACCGTTAGAAAATATTTGCCGAAAGCATATCTGATAAAGGCATGTTATCCTAAGCACAAAGAACTCTGAAAACTCAACAGTAAGAAGACAGCCTGATTAAAAAATGGGCCAAAGACCGTAAGAGAGACAAGAGACACAGATGGCAAGGACGCACGTGGAAATACGGTCCCCATTGTACGTCAGCAGGGAAATGCACGTCAAAACCATGAGCTGCTGGCTCGCACCTCTGAGAACGGCCCGAGTGCTACCGAGGACGTGGAGCGGCGGGGATGCTGCGACGTTGCTGGCAGGGCTGCAGAACAGCCCACCGCTCGGGAGGACACCTCGGTGTCTCACAACGTCACACATACTTGTAGCGTGTGATCCTGCACTCATGCTCGGAGCCATTTACCCCCAGCAACTGAAAATGCACGTCCACCCGAAAACTGGCACGTGAATTTTTACAGCCGCTTCCTTCATACGTGCCCAGACGTGGAAACAAGGAAGATGGCCTTCTGCGGGCAAATGCGTTAATAACGCGGGACCATCCACACAGCGGACTGTCATTCGGCTCTCAAAAGCAGTGAGCTCTCTCCAAGCCTTCCAGGAGAGAGGGAGGGAGGAAAAGGGGAGAAAAGCACCCAGTGTCCAAGGCAAGCTTGGCACTCACTGTGCCCACAGCCGGCGCAAAAAATTGTAAAAATAGTAATAAAGAAACAGAAATGAGCTACAAAGCCATGAAAAGACACGGAAAAACCTTAAATGCATATGTAAGTCCAAGAAGCCAATCTGGAAAGGTTCCCTGCTGTAGGGTTCCATCTATGTGACAGTTTCTGGAAGAGGCAAAAATAAGAGAAATTAGTGGTTGCAGCGGGCACAGGGTAGGGGTGATGAGGACATCGGCCGGAGGATTTTTTAAAACAGTGGAAATATCTCATTATACTTTTGTCCAAACCCATACGATGTGCACCACCAAGAGTGAACCCCAGGGTAAACTATGACCTTTGGGTGATTATGAAATGTCGGTGCAGGCTCGCTCTGGGTTTAAAAAAAAAAAAAAAAAAAGCTTCATTCTGGTGAGTGATGTTGATCAGGGAGGTTGTGCATGTGTGGGGGCCGGAGGTTGCTGGGAAGTCTCTGTACCTTCTTCTCAGTTTCAATCTTTTTGAAAAATAATTGTATTTTTATGTATTAGCAATGAGTAATCAAAAGTTGGCATAAAAATAGCCTTTACAGTAGCACAAAAAAATATGACATATTTTGCATTAAATTTAAGAAAAGATGTGCAAAATCTTGCGATGTACTGTAAAATTACAGCAACGTAGCTGAGATCTAAATAAATACATGTATCGATAAATAATAAAAAGAAGATCTAAATGTATACACAGCTGCACCATGTACAGGAATCAGAAGACTCGATATGTCAATGCCTCTATTCTTCCCTAAATGATCTGTAGGTTTAACAAAATCCCAGGGGGCTTTTTGTAGAAATTGATAATTTGATTCTGAAATTTATATGGAAATGCAAAGAACCTAGAGCAGCCACAACAACTTTGAAAAAGAATAACAAAGAACACCAGACTACCTGATTCCAAGACTTACTATAAAGCTGTGTAATTAAGACAGCATAGCATCGGCATAATGATAGACAGATGGGTCCATGGAATGGAATAGAGAATCCAAAATTTATATTTTAATTTGCTTTTCTATATAACATGTTTAACTAAAACAGGGCCCAAAATTAAAATCTGCATTTGAGAGACACTTTTAAGAGCATGAAAATTATTTGCAGTTATAGATCTGATAAAGGATTTGTATCTAGAATATAAAAGAACTCTTTAAAACTCAATAACAAGAATAAATGACCTGGAATTTTATCAATGGACAAAAGATCTGGACAGTGATTAAAATGGCAAATTTAAACATGTAGAAAGGTTGAGTCAGTGTCCTGTCGGTGCACAAGTGCAGGTGGGAAGCACCGTGAGGTCCCACGGCACCTGTGAAAGGGCTGACCCTACGGAGGGGTGACCCTCGGTGCTCTCCAGGCTGCTGGCCGGGATGGAAAATGGGGCTGCTGCCGTGGAAAAGCGTGTGGCACTTTAGTAAAAGTTAAACCTAAGCTTCTGTGAGCGAGCCATTCTACTTCTAGGTATTTTTTGAACAGAAATGCAAGGGGCGCCTGGGTGGCTCAGTGGGTTAAGGCCTCTGCCTTCAGCTCAGGTCATGATCTCGGGGTCCTGGGATCGAGCCCCACATCGGGCTCTCTGCTCGGCGGGGAGCCTGCTTCCCCTCTTACTCTGCCTGCCTCTCTGCCTACTTGTGATCTCTCTCTCTGTCAAATAAATAAAATCTTAAAAAAAAAAAAAAAAACGCAAATGTATGTCCCCACAGAGACTCATACGCAGATGTTGAGAGCAGCTTTATTTGTAGAGCTGAAAACTGCGGACTTGCCCGTGGACAAACAGATGAAGGCCACAGCCGCCTCCGCGGCCGCCACTCAATAGTGGGCACAGATGGTGCAGACCCACAACCGCGTGGGCGACCCTCCGAATCAACATGCGGAGTGAGTGAGCCAGACACACACGGGTGCACGCTATCTGATTTTACTGATGTAGAATTCTAGAAGATACAGGCTGGTACGCAGCGATAGAAGCAGGTCAGTGTTGCTGGGGCCAGGAAGGGAGTGCGAAAGAAGGGACCTTCGGAAACCTCCGAGTTGGGGGCACCTTCATCACTGATTTGCCACCACGGTCCCAGGAATGTGCGCTCCACGAACTAGCACGTTGCACCCTCTGCAAAGGTGCATTTCTGAGCTCATCAGTTGTACCTCGGGCCCTTTTCAAAAAGAGAGTAATAATAATGCTCTTCATTCACCGGGTCAGGTTTTAAGTGGGTTCTTTTCCTGGTGCCTTGTGAAAGTCACTCATTGAACAGAGCCTTCTTTGAACGTCACTGTCTTTGTTTACATATTAGGTTCTGCAAGGCCTGGGCGCTCTCCGCCTGCTGCGACGGTCCTGGTCCGGGAGGGGGGGAGGGGCCGCCTTTCCTCAAGAGCTCCCGGGACAAAGCAGTCTCCCTCAGCTTCTGCCAACGTTCCAGAAGTTTCCGCCTTTCACCGCAGGGTCGGGGTCATCCGAGGGCTCTGAGGGCCTCCTCCGTGGCCAGGATCCATCCTGATAACCGGCCCCCGCAGGCGGCCGCGTTGTCCTTGGCGACTTAAATAGAACACTGACGTGTAATTGTCTGAAGATGGGGATTTATTTCGTGCTTCCCGAGTTTGCGTCTGTTGTAGGGAACATGCCAGTGAGGGTAGTGGGCCGGACGTGTTTGCCCGGCCGGCTGCTTCAGCGCTTCTCCTGGGCCCTCGTGACGTGGCGGCCCACAGGACGTGTGTCCTCCAAGTGGGAAGTGTGTGCAGGGGCCGAAACTCTTGGCACCCGGTCGAAAAATTTAAGTATCTGGACTTTTTTTTTTTTCTTTTCCTTTTATGGACAAGAAAGACAAACCATGTCTCCCAAACGCGGACAGCAGAGATATTTCATTAGGAGAGATGACAGGGTAGAGAAACAGTAGATTACAAAGCAGTAAGCCTACCTCGTGCAGTTTAGTTGACCCACAGTCACCGACAGACTTGGTTGTAGTTTTGCAACTTTAGGCACGTGCGATGTTGTTTTTTGTTTGCCTGGAAAGCCAAACGAAATGCAGTTTGCATGTTGGAGATTCCTGAGCTCGTACGTCAGGCTCTTTTCTTTGATTTTAATAATTTCATTCCCTAATTTTCTTCCTCCTGAGACTGCTGTGGCAGGAAGTCATCAGAGCCCATTGCTCACAAGATCCGTATTCATACGACCTTAAAACATTGCCAAAATGCTGCACAACAGCCTGGCGTTTAAGCAGGGAACAGTTAGGGAGCAAATGGGGTCATAACTTGGATTTGTAATAATCCCGCACGGAGAAACAGAGGCGCACTTCCCGAGCTCTCAAACTAACAAGCGAGGCCAATTCTAGGGCCCCGTGTTGCCATAACCAGCCTTCTGAATGATGTCACAGCGGACGTCTTTGACCTGACGGAGATCTGGTGACTCCTGAGCCACAGTGTGTCCGCAGTGTATCTGCATGTAAAATGTGATGACACAGATCAGGGTGTGTTGTTGGTGGGGGGCAGCGGGGGGCACCAAACAAACCCTGCTGATGATTTTACTGGGACAACCAGCTTGAAATGGGGTGCTCCAGGGCAAACTGGGGCATACGGTTATCGCATTCACAATACGGCAGTGAACTTGAGTAAAGTCTTGCATTTTAGATTTATGTGTGCCTCTCTGTGCTCGAGCAGATGGTCCATTTTCCTCCTAATGCTAAGTCAGTGCATAGTCAGAACTGGATCCTACCTCTGCATATTACCACGGCCTTTTTACTGTAAAGTGGTTGCTTTTTATGGAAAAATGCCTAATCCTCCTTCCCCCAGTGCTCAGGATAAAACCCAGACTTAAAAAGTAATGAAAGACCACTTTTCACCCATCAAACCGTGGGGGTAGGGGAGGAGAAAAAAAGAAATTAGATTGCTGATATCTGCTGTGGCGAGGCTGTGGGAAAATAAAATAGATACCTGCAGCCTTGGGGTTCCTTGGGGTGTGAGTTGCCGGAAGCTTCTGGCAAGGCAGCTCGTCCATACAGCCCGTACAGATGTAGACGTGTGTGCGCTTGGGCCGGCGGCTGCGTGTGTGGGAACGGAGGGCGCCGTGGGCACCGTCGCTGTGGCACTGGTGCTGGTGGCGGAGACTGTAACTGAGGACGTGTCCCCAGTCGTCCTAGTAAGTCCCTCCTGTGTGTCACCTTCAGGATCCCGGGTGCTGGTTAGAAGGGGTGAAGATCCACATCACTGAGACACCGTAGAATCTGAGTTGAAAAGTGACACATAGCATCTGATTCCATTTATGGCAAGCCAAAGCAAAGACTAAAACTATAAATCTCTACACCAACGTCTGTGCCTTGAATTTAGAGACAAAGGTCTGGAAGAATATGTATCAAATTAATAAGGGTGGTTAACTAAGGAGATGAGTATAAATGCTCTTTTATCCCTGTTTTAAATTTTTTTTACCCATATGCATTCATTGGTTACCTAGTCTTATAAATAAATGAATTTTTTTAAATTTTATTTATTTATGGGGCAGAGAGAGGGAACACAAGCAGGGGAAGTGGGAGAGGGAGAAGCAGGCTTCCTGCAGAGCAGGGCCCCCGACATGGGGCTCGATCCCAGGACCCTGGGACCACGATCCCAGCTGAAGACAGACGCCTAACGACTGAGCCACCCAGCTGCCCCAAATGAATTTTTTTTTTAAGATTTTATTTCTGTATTTGACAGAAAGAGGAGGAGAGAGAGCACAAGCAAAGGGAGCAGGAGAGGCAGGCTCCCCACTGAGCAGAGAGCCCAGCTGGGGCTCCATCCCAGGACCGTAGGATCATGACCTGAGCCAGAGGTAGACACTTAACCGACTGAGCCACCCAGGTGCCCCAGAATATATTTTTTAAAAACCACAACTCAACAACATCACCCTATTAAAAAAAAAAATAGACAAAGGATTCAAATGGATCTTTCATACAAAAATAGCCAACGCTGTATGAAAAGATGGTCAACATCCTTAATCATCAAAGAAATAATACATCAAAACCGTAATGAGATATCACCTCACTCCTATTGGGATGGCTGCTATCAAAAAACCAGGAATTAACAGGTGTGGGTGAGGGCTCGGACAGTTTGGAACACTTACACCCTTGCAGTGCGTAAGAGTGTAAAATAGCACAACCGAGTCGGAAAAAGGGCATCGAGGTTCACCAAGGGTATGTGAGGTAGATTCATCAAACCAGAACGTAGGATAGTGGTCCCTGGGGGGTGCTGGGGAGCAGCACGGCAGGGAGCTGCCAGTAGGTCAGTTTCAGATCTCCAAGACGGAAACATTCGGGAGATCCATTTCACAACTATGTGAATGGACTTAACACTCCTGAACTGCATGGTTATAAACAGCTAAGATGGTATATTTTATGTGTTTTCACCAAAATTCTAAAAAAAAAAAGTAGGTGTGTGTGCGACAATGCACACCATACAGCAAGGTGTGTTGCGGGGGGTCAACACCGGATGCAGACCTCTCTGCTTGTTACTGGTGATTTTCTTCACCTTTAATTATTTGTGTCACAAAATCCGGAAGTGAGCTCTGGAGTTTACAGGGCACCCACTATTCCCTGCCCATTCAGTCATTCAACAAAATCTTCTTGTTCTGACGTTTGCCATCAGCCTGGCAAAATGAGTGTTACTTTCCCCAAAAGCGATTATAAATGCCAGGGGTGAAAATTTGGGGAAAACTTAATTGGGTTCCAGGGGTTGTGCCTCCTGTCCCTTCAGGAAGGATCCCCATTTTCTTCAGGGTGCAGACTGTTACTTTGTCGCCATACAAAATGCAGGGGACCGGCCTCAGCGCTTCCTGCAGTCGGCATTTTAAATAAATTTTACATAATGTGTCCTTCATTCACTAAGAGGATCGGGCGAAGCAAGGCCCGCTGTGATTAATCTCTGCATTCCCGTCAGGATTCGTGGGCACGTGCTGTGAGAAATGAGAGGTACCTCAGATGCGGCCTAGCACCCAGCGGGGGCGAGGAAACAGCCCCCCGCGGCCTTGCAAAGAGGAGCCAGGAGAGGCAGACTCTTCATGCGCAGCCCTAGCTCAGAGGGCGGCCCGTGGCTTTGATTAAACGAGCTGGTCGGCTCTGCATTAGAAATGCTTTGGGTTTCTTTCCCTCAACTGAGATTATTAGAATTGAAGTCTTACAAATTTTTTGTGAAGTTTTTTTAAAAGTTACAATTTTAGCAAAATATTTGAATGGGAGGAGATTCTTTAGCGTGACTGTGGATCCCTACACTGTGGCAGAGAAGGTCGCTCACGGAGGTGTTGGAAACAGAGAGCAACCTGATACCCGGATGCGACCCAGAGGCGCCTGAAGTCTAAGTAACGGCCGAGCTCCACCCCGGTTTGGAGGATTCAGATAATTGGCCGAATAAACGTCACCCAGAGTCTCAGCTGTGACCTGGTCAGCAGATCCCCAGGAACATCAGGCGCACACCTCTGTGAGAGATAAACCGGTGGGGAGACCAGCGCAGCAGCCTCGGGAGGCTTCTAGAAAAGGCACCGCGACCTTTGCGGGGAGAGCTCTGGACCTCCTGCGGCATTTATGCGTCAGTTAAATACACGACCAGCAGACGCGACTTGTATCCAGGGGTCCCCAAGGCGCCCTTCTGCAGACACGGCACCGTCCCGTCCTTCCTGTGGATGAGACGGTTTCCAGAAACACTCTGAGTAGGCATTGACTGGGCCGGCTCTCTGAAGTCCTGTTAGCCACCTTCCTCCGACGGCACGAGTACGAAAGATCTCCGGTTATAATGTCTTTTAACTCTTTGAGATCGTTTCAGACTTAAAGAAAAGGCGCAAGAGGTATTCTGAGAACTGCCTTCTGCCTCACCGGCTGCCGGACGGCTCCCTCCCTCTCTTCCCCCCTCTCACCCCTCCTCCTCTCCCCCCATCTTCTTTCTCACACGGT
>CM053621.1:29680194-29714913 GCA_028646535.1 Procyon lotor | reverse complement strand
GACTCTTCAACAGTGTCCTCAATTTGACATCTAAAATAAAATACTGGGCTCAGTATCAGACATGGGGCCGACTCCGAGGGAATCCTTAAGCTGGATGGTCGGTGAGACAGAGGACCTCCAAATTCCCCTCCAGTTCTAAGACCCAGACCTGACCACATCTCACTACCTCCACCATGATCACGCTGATCCGGGCCCCCATCCTGTCACCTAGATTATCGTAAAGGCCTCCAAACAGGCCTCCCTGTTCCTATTCTTGAAAGAGTTGCCAAAACAATCCCGTTTAAATGTAAATCAAACCATATAAATGGCTCTGCTCTGGGAACCTGTCCCCTCTTATCCCACCTGCTCACTGGGCTCTGGAACACAGGCATGACGCCACCCCAGGGCCTTTGCACTGGTCACTCTCCCAGCTAGGACACTTTCCCCTTGCCCTGACACCTTACAAGGCCTGCTCTCCCACCTCCTTCAGATTTCTCACGTGCCACTCGCGGCAGCTACAGGAGTCTGGGCTCCCAGGCCAGACACAGAGGTTTCAACACTAGGGCCCAGGTGTCTCTGCCGTGTTCTGCCTATCACTTCCGCTGTGGGCTTGTGCTGAGCACCCAGGTTCTCGGCGCGGGGCAGCAGCCTGCGGGGAGGTGGAGGGGCCGGGGCAGACCTGTCCAGTCACTTTAAGAGCAAGACGCAGAACAGAGGCCCAGGCTGCAGCGGACCACGCACAGCAGAATATGCAGCCTGGCCCTGGGGCCGTACACTCAACTCGATTACTGTGATGGCAGGGAGACCCCAGCCTACGCTGCAGAACCCCCGGCCTGTGATCACCCTGTTTATCCAAGCAGGCTCCCCCTCCCCACACTCTCCCCGCTCCCTGATGCTTTCCTCTAACACACACAATGCGTGCCTGCTCATGTAGCGAGCGGCTCCTCTTATCAGCCAGTCAGATCCTCACGTTGTTTGTTTGCTGCCCTTTCCCCAGGACACAGGGTGGCTGCTCCACAAATATTTGTTGAAGGGATGAATTCCACAGAATTCAGAAGGACACACAAGATGGAAAGCACGTTTGTAAGCTATCTCCATCCGTCCACAGAGGATATTTCACAGTGTTCTATTATGTGCTTTTAGGGTTGGCTCCTTACTCAACAAAGGAGAGTTCCAGTAACTTAGAGATCCAACTCCACCTCCCTCGGGCTCCACACTGAGCACTAACCCCCGCCCCCAATCATCTCCGAGGCAAAAAGGTCCCAAAGGGACTGGGCGGAGGCTGCTGGCTGCCAGCCCAGCCTGGGGCCAGTCTGTGCTTCTGCCCCAGGAACACCAGGCCGGGAGGGCCCACAGGCAGCAGCCTGCCCTGCAGGTGTGGCCAGAGGACTCAGCTTCCAGACGAGATTGGCGAGGATGCGTGCCCGGCGGGACTCGGGACTCGGGGGAAGTTGCCCTAGAAGGAAGAGGCTGGGCCGCTCCTCCCCATCCCCTCCCTCCCGCTCTCTGGCTGGGGCATAAGCCGAGGAAAGGAGCCCTGCGACAGGACACTGGGAAGGGCCTGGACAGAGGCCCGCCCTCTCATCCCTGGACTGGCTGTGCCGGAACTTCTTCACCCGAGAAGGGGGAAAAAAACCAGTCCCTCCCTTGTGGGGTTTTCTGCCACGTGCCACCAAGTGTCGCAGCAGCAGACGTCCAGGAGCACCGGCGCTGTCTGAAAGCAGAAAGATACTCAAAAATGCCCCAAACTGCACTACAGGAAACATCACCCACTAAAGGCATATGCTCACTGCACCTGCGGGGGTGGGAGGGGTCTCCTGTCTCCCTCTCGTCTAAGACCTCCAATTACAGCATTTAAAAAAATCACGACCACGGGGTATCCTGAGAGCAGAGCAGAGAAGATGAAGGGGTCCAGGGAGCGGTAGGTGCCTGGGCAGCACCCGGGCGGGCAGAGACCCAGCCCGACGCAGCGGAAAACGCCTGTGCTCTCCCCAGACAGCCGCAGACGTAACCTGTACCTGCCAGGCATGCGGAGACCTCAGGTCTTATTCCTATCCCACCGGCTTCCAGGGAACCCTGCCCACGTGGCCTTCCGAGCCATCACGGAGGGCATCTGTTCCTAGAAGGACGGGGCTGGGTGCGGAAAACTGTGCTGATGGGGATCAGGCCCTCCGGTTCACGCGCACTCAGGGAAAGCTACAGAAAGTGGCCATAGCGACAGATCGCCTCATCTTCGCTCAGCCTCGCCCTCTGGGCTCCCACAGGCTTACTCAGAAAGCTCAGGAAGGCGAACCCGCGGCATCCAGCCTTTTGAAAAGGGACCCGTTCATTCTTTCCCCAAATGATGTAACTGATGTTTGTCTCAGGAATGCAAAGGAGAATTTGGGGCGCTGCTTTATCCCGGAGCTTTAGGGAGGAGGCATTCCAAGCCCAAGAACTTGTAAACCCTGTTCCTAAGCCCTCAAGCATCCCACATCCCCGGGGTGAGGGACGGGAGGAGCAGGCGACGAGGCGAGCCCCCGCAGCCCGTGCCTCGCAGAACTGCGCCATCAGCCCGCCGTAACGCCGAAGCCCCAGGAGCCACCAGATGTGAGTCTGACACACGTGGACTTCATGCCAGACGCTGGGCTGCCCGTTCCAGGGATGCTTTTAGAGCCAGCATGCTACTGCCTAAGCCACAGGGTCATTTCCCCTCTTAGAACGTCACACTCGGGGGCTTCTAAGGAGGCAGCGTCCGCATGCAGAACCGTGATGAACACCGTCTGCTACACCTAAAACAGCCCGAACAGCCAGCCTTTCCTAGTAGCCTCCGGGAAGGCGACGGGGACCCAGTTCCCTGAAATGTGACACGGAACAAAAATCATTGTGTGTCATAAGCACAATCACCTGATTCCCAGAAATCAAGAAACCCCGCGCAGTCCACATACACTTGCTCCTCTGAACTGAGCCTTCAGTCCCATCTTCCAAAGCCAGAGAAGGAAGACGGTCTCAGGAGAGCACGAGGCCCCTGCCACTCGGAGAGAAGAGCTGGACGGCTGTGAGCAGTGAGTCCCAACCCACGTGGGCCGTGCTGCGTGTGTGGCACGCCTGCTGCGTGGCCGCCCCAGCTCTGCACAAGTGCCTCGGGAAGGCACGCGAGGACCCCCTCGGGAGGCACCCAACTCCCCGGAGCCAGGAGAGGACACACCGGCCCTAGAGCAGCACCGAGCCCCAAACACAGCGGGCCCGCCGCAATCTCAGGAGCACGCTGTGAGAAGCCACAGCCAGCCCCGTTCATTCAGGGAGCTCAGCACCCCGTGATTTCCCTCATTGTTCACCTGGCATGTGGGGGGCTGAGGAGTCCGACGGTGAAGGTGAAGAGGAGAATTAACTACAGAACCAAGAGCTATGCAAAGGACGCTCCCTCCCCCCGTAGCAGCCGGGACGCTAGACGCGGACGGCCCGAGCCCAGGGAAGGGGGCAGAGCCTCGGAAGGCCCAGGGCAGCTCCCTGCCGCCCTCACGGCCCCGCACGTCGTCTCCAGTGCCCCCTCTCCCACCTCACTGTCAGGGTCCCCAGTGATTCAGTCTAAATCATCTTTACAAATCTCCTCCAAAAAACCTCCCTCTGACCGCTACCTGCCTGGTTAGAATTGCCCATTTTCTCCCATTAACTCTAAAACAGCCTGTATAGTCTTATTACATTTCTTGTTGCACCTTACTGCTATCACTTGTTTGCACTCCTGCTCTCAGGATAAACAGGACTCGGCTTCAGCAGAGGGCCTGGCACGCAGGAAGGGGGAAAGCGTGCCAGCCGCACACCCAGCGAGGAGGACGACGGTGTGCAAGCCCTGGGCCCTATCAGTGCAGGAGCTACGCCCGAAGATAGCGGGCACACCTATGCCGTACCGTTCTGATGAGCGAGACCCTCAATTCAAAGGTCATACAAGAAAGCAGACCAACTGTGGAAACAGTATCCATATCCGGTATTACCAGCAGATTAATTAGTTCATAATTTGCAAGACATGTTTAAAAATCCAAAATTCTCTTAGTAGAAAAAGGTCATAGAAGTAGCATATCTATCCCCATTACGCCTATGAAAAAACCTCCCGATTTAGTGTCTTGCTAGGTCTTATTACTTAAGTGTGTTTTGAAAGCTAAGATCTAACACGATACGCTTATCTTCCTTTCTTTTTTCTGAGCTGCAGAGGTTGTATGACATTCTGTGTCCGCGTGGCCGTCGACAGCCTCGAGCACACAGGAGGGCACAGCCCTGTCCCCTCCGGAGCGGGAGGGGTCCCCGCCTGCACACCCAGCCTACCCACCACCAAGCTGAAAGGGCCCTCACGAGGCTGTCACCAGACTCGGCCTTTCTTCTTTCCCTTTTGTGTCTGCCTCTGCCTGCAATGGCAAGTAAAACCCAGAGGGCAGAGGGAACAGGAAAAAAAACCTCTAACACCTGGCTGACAGCAATTCTCAAAGCTACTGGATCTCAACACTGAGCGGACCGGTCAAAGGCTTGTCACCCGGGGAGGAGACAAAAAGCAAAAAACAAGCTGATGAAGCATCACACTGGAAAGGTTTTGACACCAAGAGAAAGATCCGCAGAGAGGAGAGGCCAGGGGTGCGCTGCAGCCAGGGGAGGGGAGGGCTGACGGTGCCCTAGGGTGACGCTCAGACCCCTCTCCGCCGGCCGGCCGCCGCACCCCACGCCTCGGCAGTGAGGACTAGGAAGGCCGACTGTCCTCCTCATCTAAGAAAAGGCTCTCATTTTTTAAAATAAAAGGAAACATACAGAAAAGCACAAAGTATGAGAATAACAAACACACAAGTACCTACCACCCGATGCACCAAACCCCCTGTCACTGCGGCCCTGCTTTCAGGACAGTGACCCTGGGTGCAGGACAGCCCTGCAGGGACACAGCCCCCCGGAGCCGCAGTGAACCATGACCTCTCCAGCTTAGCTCCCCATCTGTGCCCATGCGAGGCCTTGACCTACTCGGCGGGGAGGTCCCTTCTAGCTCCACACGAGTTGTAAATATTCGGTTCTGGATGTTTACACTTGCTGCTTTGGTAAATTCTCAAATGGTGGTAGCGACTTCCGCCTTCTCTCCCGGAACATACGAGTTTACAGGGAGAAAGAGTCAAACCCCAAGGTCACACCTAGATATTGCACTCCCTGGCTGTTTCTGATGTTCCTGCCCTTTAGAAGATTAAGATTTCCTTTCCAGGACAACACCCTCTCGCTGTTTTGACTCCTCCACCTTAATTTTTAAAGTTAAGGTGAAAAAGACCGCAAAGAGTGAGAAAGGTTCTATGAATGTGACCTGTAAGATCTGCCAGTGGGTATTAAAACGGGTGGGCCAAAGCTTGAGGAGAAACAGGGCTATCTGCACTGTCTCCCAGGATCTGACAGTAACGAGAACGAGAGGAACTCTCCAGCAGAGACCCCGGCAAGCACGGCCTTCCCTGAACGCCACAGGCTCACATCACCAGGAGCCGAACCCCTGAGTGGACGCTCTGAGCGGGCACATCATCCCTTCTGCGGTTTTACTGCATAAAACCCTTTGTCTCATCCTAACGATGAGGAAATTCTGGACAAACCCAAACAGGGACACCCCACAGCGACCAGTGCCCTCTAAGTGTCAAGGTCACAGAAACCAAGAAAAAACGGGGGACGGCCGCGGGCTGGAGACTAAGGGGTGTGGTGACTAAGGCCACTAGGGGCCGCGAGCCGGAGCAGGGCACACGGGAAAGTGCCTCAAGGGGAACCGGTGGAACCGGAGCCCGGGCGGTGGCCTCGTGCGCGGTGCCACACCGATGCCGGCCTCCTGGCGCCGACTTCGTCCCTGTAAGAGGTCAGCCTCAGGGGAGACGGGGCGAAGGGCACACGGAAACCGGACGGAGAACACGACCAGGCGGGCCAGCCCGCCCGCAGGACCTCGCCAATGCAGATCCCTCGTTAGAAAAAGCCGGTGAAGTCACAAATCGGCGTCGCCGTCGCTGCCTACTGGGATTTACAGCAACGGGCAGCTTGCCGGGACCTGGGCAGTTTTCGAGGAACTTCTGCTGAAGGTCCACGCAGCCGCCAACAACAGGCCCGTGCCGGCGCACTCACCAGCTGGAACTCGCTCCTCCGGCTGAAAGCCTCCCGGATGCCGGAGTCCCCCCAGAGGGCGCTGAGCGCGGGGACGTACAGCTGGAAGGTGGCGGGCTCCACGGGCAGCCCCGCCTTGTTCTCGAAGGCCAGGAGGAACATGCCGTGCTTCTCATTCTCCGAATGCTGCCACGGAATGCCAAGCTTGTCTCGCGCATCCACGAGAACCCGGGAGCCCTGCGAGGAGAGAGACACAGAAAGGGTTTAACTGTGTTTCCAGGACGGCAGCGCCACAGACAGCCCCTGCACGGGCGTCGGCTGTCCCCGCGCAGGAAACTCCCAGGCTCCCCGCCAGGACCGGTCCCCTGGTTCCCTCGACACCAGGGGACACAGTGCCTCTCTCAGCTTCAAGGGCGGCCAGTAGTCGGGAGACAGGACGAACCGAAATGGGGCACGAGCCAAGCGGCCTGCCCCCGGCCCTAAAACAGGAGCTGGGGAGGGCACAGCCTCGATTTAATGCCACCACTGCTAGTGATGACGAGAAACTGTTTTCAGTATTTTTTTTAAAGACCTTATTTATTTTGAGAGAGAACATGAGTGAGAGAGGGAGCAGGAGCAGAGGGGAGCTGCAGAGCGACAGGGAGAAGACGACTCGCTGCTGAGCAGACTCGATCCCCGGACCCTGGGATCATGACCTGAGCAGAAGGCAGACGCTTCACTGCCTGAGCCACCCAGGCGCCCACTGTTTTCATTATTTCCTTAGTTCCTCACTGCCAAAGTATTTCCGGCGTCCTTCTGATCTCGCAGATGAGGCCGAGGGGATGGAGAGCTGCCTGGGGTTCAGGAGCAGAAGCGTCCGGGTTGAGGGAGAACGGGTCCCTGCGGGAATCAGGTCCGGTTTACCTTTCTCAGGCCCGTGCTTCTGAGTTAGCGAGACTGTACCCGAGCCAGTTTCCGAGTTCTGAGGGGGCCCAGTGAAAACTGCAGTGGGCCAAGAGCAGCAGGGACAGCCGTCACTGGTTTGGAGTGGTCCGGCGGGATCCCCAATGACCGGGAACAGTAACTCACCCCCTGGCACAGAGAACCCCAGGAACCCACTGCCCACTTGGCACTTGCTTTAAAAAAAAAAAAAGCTTTATTGGATATAAGTCACATAACATACAATTCCCCCATTTAAAGTGTGCAACTCAGTGGTTTTTAGTTGGCAGCTACCCTAAAAAGTTTCCCTTCCAACACTTGGGTCAGAGCGGACTCCTCAGTTCTGCCTTCCTAGTATCTCTGCAGCCGCATTGGTTTGTGCCCACGACTTCCATTTCTGCCTGGAACCACCAAGTCGAATGGTGACGGGGACCAGAAAGAGCAGCCAGGGTCTCTGCCCCAGGCGGAGCAGATCGGGACTGTTGGTGAGAGGTGTTCCCGTGACTTCCGTCCTTAGGGCCCTCGTGCATCTGCCAGCAGTAACCAGGCCTGCCTGTACTGATCCACAAACGTGCCTTCAACGCTTATTCTGGGAAAAGCATGAGGTTTATAAAGCAGAGTCTGATCTCTAGAAACTTGGACTCTAGACAGAAAGACCTAGGAATTAAAAAAAGTTAACACCAATCCATGATGAAAAACACCCAGAAAACTAGAACTAGAGAACTTCCTGAACTTCACGAAAACTGACAAAAACCTACAGCTGAATCCTTTCCTCCCAAACTGGGAACAAGACAAGGATGGTGGCCCCTCTCTGCAGTGCCCATCAACAGGGCACTAGCCAGTTCTAGCCAGTCCCGTAAGGTAAAAAAAAAAGAAATGTAAGGTTTAAAGATCAGAGAGAGAGAGAAAAAAATAAAACTAAGCCTCCTTTCAGATGAAATGAAATGGTGGTCTATGTAGAATCCCAAGGAACCTACCAAAAAAGCCTCCTAGAATTCAAGTGAACTCACTCAGCAAGGTCTCTGGATGTAAAGATCAACCCACAGAAGTCAACTGTCTACTAGAAGTGACCATGCAGAAACTGAAATTTAAGATGCAGTATGATGAGCAATCACTAAAAAGGTATAAATCTTATAGAACATGCACAGGACCTGTATGCTGAAAACAAAATGTTGATGAAAGAAATCAAAGTAAACCTATCAAATGGAGAAACATACCATGTTCATGGATTGGAGGCTTTAAAACAGTAAGGACATCAATTCCAAGTTGGTACACAAGTCTAACACGAGGTCTATAAAATCACAGCAAGACCTTTCACAAGTACAGATGTGGATACGGTGTGTGTTCTGTGTGTTTTGTGTGTGTGTGTGTGTGGTTATTCTGAAATTTATGGAAAGGTGCTGGATTAGCTACAGCAATTTAGAAAAACGGAGCTAAAGAAAGCCCTCAACACTTACCATACAGCTACAATAGTCAAGACTGTGTGGATTTAGTGAAGGAACAGACACACGGGTCAACTGAACACAGGCGAGAACCCAAAATGCTCCCACCCAGGTGTGGCCCGCTGATTTTTATACGGATCCAAAACCAACCCCATTGAGGAAGAATAACCTTTTCCACAAATGACGCTGGAGCAACTGAACAGCCACAGGCAAAGAAAAAAAAGAACCTTGACCCAAATGTTAGATTTTATACAGAATTACCTCAAAACATAAAACCATAGCACAGGAGAAAATGTTCAGTACCTACAGCTTGGAGAACAGTTTTTAGGACATGAAATGCGTGATTTAGAAAAGAAAGGTATCCCTAAATTGGGTTTCACCAAAATCAAAACTCCGTTCTGCAAAACACTCTCTTAGGAGGCTGAACAACCACAACAAAAAGAGGCTGAAACGATGCCCCCTGGGCTGGGAGGTGATACCCACCGCACCTCTAACGAAGGACTCCTATCTAGAATATATGAAAAACACTCAAAACTCAATAGCTACCACAGCAATCCAGTTAGAAAACGGGCAGAAGGTGTGAAGAGACGTCTCACCAGAGAGCGCGCGCACACAGCAGGGAAGCAGCTGGGGGCGAAGCAGGTAGGACCTCAGCAGGGCACCAGCACCCACTATTAAAACGCCTAAAACAAACCCAGCGTGGACACCAACTGGGGGTGAGGACGCAGAGGAACTCGCCATCTCGGGCAGTGCTGGCGGGGGCCAAGACGGCACAGCCACTCTGGAAAAGTCTGCCAGTTTCTTAAACCATGAAACATACCCCTCTCATACAAGCCAGCGGTCTTGCTCCTGGGCGTGGAACCCACAGAAACGGGAAGTTAGGTCCTCACAGAAACACGTGCAAGAATGTCCAGAGCAGCTTCTTCGTAACGACCCCGAAGGCCCTCAACAGAGAAATGCCCACAACATCGTGGGGGCCCCCGTACTACAGAACAGGGCTCGGCAGGAGAAGGAAACGAACACTTGGATCCGGTAACGACCTGGATGCATCTCAAAATTACATAGAGTAATAAGAAAAGGCAATCTCCACAGGTCACATGCTATGTGACTGTTTTTTTATAATATTCTTGAAGTGACAAAGTTATAAAGAAAGGACACAAATTAGCAGCTGCAGGGACTGGGGACAGCAGGGGAAGCAGGAGGGCGGGTGACCGGGTAGCTGGACGATCTTGGAGGTGATGGAGCTGAGCTGTGTCGGTTACACAGACCCTCACGCGGGAGAGCACGTCACAGAGTCTCTCACACACACACACACACCAGTGTCCATTTCCTGGTGAGTTTGCACTGCAGTTCTAGGAAACGTAACCACTGGGGGGAACTGTGTGATACTTCTCCCTGTTATCTTTGTGAGTTCCTGAGACCCTATAATCATTTCATAGTAAAAGCTTTTTAAGAAGTTAACCAGCAGGGGCGCCTGACTGGCTCAGTGGGTTAAAGCCTCTGCCTTCGGCTCAGGTCATGATCTCAGGGTCCTGGGATCGAGCCCCACATCGGGCTCTCTGCTCAGCGGGGAGCCTGCTCTCCCTCTCTCTGCCTACTGTGATCTCTCTGTCAAATAAATAAATAAAATCTAAAAAAAAAAAAAAAAAGAAGAAGTTAACCAACAGCCGTGACAATAAATGCTCCAATTTTGTGGTGTGGAAAGGGAAGGTTTACTAGGGGCCAGTAGGAAAAGAGAGATGGATGGGTCTTTAAGGGACCTTTCCAAGTGCAGGTTAATGTCAGCAAAAGGCAACAGCGGGTTAGAACCCACCCGGGGGAGAAAGCAGGACTTGACTAAACCCTCAGCTCTCCTGCCTCTGGGTCCTTCCCATCCCCCCCCCCTCCCCCCCCCCCCCCCCCCCCCCCCCCCCCCCCCCCCCCCCCCGTCCCCCCACCCCATCCCTCCCCCCCCCGTCCCCCCACCCCCATCCCCCCACCCCCCCTGACAACCTCACACCAAACTCCCACCTGCCCCGAAAGGACAATATTGAAAAGCTTCAAGAACCCAAGAAAACAAAGATGTTTCATCTGTCCGCGTGCTGCACAACGAAAAGATATCTGCGTACAGAGAAGAGGTCTCTCTGGTGAGATTGCCGGCGCGGGGTCACAGCACCTCTGTGCAAATCAGACAAAGCCCCCTACCATCCTGGCACGCGAGGCACCTTGGCGGGCGAAGGAGCGGGGTCAGGGTCTCAGCCCAGCCCCAGCCGCCCCCCCGCCCCCCGGGAACCCACCCGCCTACCGCTCCTGCCGGCCCAGCCTGCACAAGTCACACTCAGCAAAGTCAGTCTGACACACCAGTATCTTCTCAGTGCTCTTTCCACACGCGAGAAAAGCTCGGCTTCACCAGGAGCACCTCCTCCCTCACAAGGGAAACTGAACCGCTGCCCCCTGGGGAGTTGCCTTTTTATACGCAGGGAATCAAATGGACTTAGAAGACTGAGTGATCATTTCCAAGCCTGCTTTCAACGCTGCACAGACCAGGCCTTCCCTAATTATTGGGGTGAACGCAGGTTTGGCTTGGAAAACCCTGGTCTCTCCAAAAGCAGCCTGTGTTTCCGCTGCACACACTGCCACCCAGGCAAGCTTGGAACTGGTCCAAATTAACTGCTCCCAAACACGAAGAAAAGGCTCCTTATTTCTCTTTTTAAAAATCCAGGGAAATTGACAAAACTGCTGATGGACTTTGAATTATACCAGTTAACTTATCGCCTGTTTTCTGTATCTTAGTCTCTTCATTTGGAGGGGGAAAAAAGCATCAAGAAAAAAGAGGTCCCTCTCGCCCTTTTAAATTTATCCTAGTAAAAAACTACTATCTGCTAACTTTGTTCTGAACACCCAAAATCAAGGTAAAGGAGAAGTTTCTATTTTGCGACATCTGCCTAAAATCAGAGTCTTTTTCTTGCTTTTTCGAGAGAGCATAAAATCCTTGGAAATGCTCTATTTCCTATACTTTGGTGGAACTGATAGCTACACGGGTTCACCATCAACATAGAGCTGCCGATGTCTGGAAAGAAAGATACTACCATATAGCAGGCATACAACAATAATAAAACACCTCGCCTCCTTCTTTTGTAATGAAAGACCTATTTCCTGAAACACAGAGGCTAGAAAATCCTAAAAGTCCATATACACTCAGAAGAAAAAAAAAATTCAGGCAGAGGACAATTTGCTTGTGTCATTAATGGCTTTAAGGAGAGCTGTTTTTTCAGTAACAATGTTACAGAAGTATTAATTTTTTGAACACCGTACATCTTATTCAGTTAGACAAATATGAACAGTTAAAGTCTTAAGCAGTTTGGTGACTTCATCTCGATACTATGTAACACTTTAGACTGTTCAAAAAGCACATTTTTAAGACAACTTATAAACCCAGCAATTTAAACTTCTGGTGGAAGAACAGATTCCCTGTCTGCTGGGGATGTAGATTTGGGGGGTTTTCAGTTTTACTGGATGGAGCCCAAAACTTGGAAATCCCGTTATCTCATTTCAAAATAAATGTTGTTAGTTTAGCCCCAAATCAAACCAAATCTTTTCAGTCATTCCTTACTCAAATCTTCCCACAGTAAATACTAAAGCTGAGATAGATCTAAAATGCTAGTAGATCAAATTAGCTTTTTCTGCAAAATGGAACAGTGACATTAAGGGCACGTTAAGGTCTAGAATGCTCCCCAATCAGATAACAGCGTATCTACTTGGAAAGCTCTTTTTCTTACTTTATTTTTTTTTAAGCCAACGAGGGCTGAGTTGTTTGCCTTTGGCCGCCATCCAAATAAAAGAAATGCTGCCAAAAATGTAAACAGGATACATTTCTTTCAGTTAATGAGTCCAGCAGGCAAAGGCAGATGGCTCCTCTTAGTTTCTCTCTGAAACTGAAGTGGAGAAGAGCTTCTAATTGAGAGGTCAGAGAACAAGTGAGAAGGGGAAGCGGCAGGCGGACAGCCCGGCCCTCAGAGCGCCACTATTGTGGGGACAGGGACAAGCCCCCCCCCCCCCCCCCGACCCGGCCCCTCCCCCACTGAGCCTCCCTGCGGAGCTGCTGGGAACAAACCCACTAACAGAACAGGCTAGTCCTCCCCGGTCGGGTCGGGTCGGAGTTCTACACTGAGTTCTACACTGAGACGTCCCTCAGACAAAGACAAGTGCCAGGCAAGGAGGGGGGGCCATGAAGGTGGTAAACACGGGGCCCTACCTAGGAGCAGCGCAGAGCACCGCGTGCGGAGGCCATAATCAGAGGCCAGAGAAGGTGGCAGGGCGCTGCCCCCTCGGGGGAGAGGGGCATCGAGCTGCGGGGTGGGGGATGTACTCGGTGGTGGGAGGGAGCCAGTGCAGGTGTGGGGGAGCACTCAGAAGCCCCCCTCAAAGGAAGAGGAGAGCTATCAGCAGGAGAAAGAAGTCACCAAATGTGGAGAGCAGGGCAAGAGGAGAGAGAGCACAACCTGACCACTAACCAGCCCTCCCGAGCTGAATCCAGGGGACGGCTTGGCTCCATTTGGCTCGGGAGGGAGGAGATCTGGCTAAGTTTAAGACAAATTAAATGTAGCAGGAAATCCAAGGCAATGGTTCGAGGAAAGAGAACTGTAAGAAAAACTCTGGGTTTAGGAAGCGTCTGGGAGAAGCAAAGTGTCAATCACGAGCTTTTTCCGGGTACCCAGGAAAGGCCGGGGCGCTCCCAAAAAGCTAAGAAAATAAACAAACAAACAAGGAATTCAACATCAGTTCAGAGTTCCTCAGATCTCCTCAATGGGATGTGAAAATCCATGCTGGATGTCAGAACTCAAGAGCTGGCGGCTGGAGACTTCTGAAGTCCCCTCGTGGAGCCACGAAGGGAGCAGGCTCCCTCCTCCCTTCCAACCCGCAGGCTCCCAACCCTGGAATCCGCCTGCACCCGCAGCCATAACGGTACTATAAAGACAGGCACTGGCGCATGGGGGATCGAACCTTCCTGCCGAAGGACAGTAAGTAATAAAGACATTTGAGAATAAAGACTAAATATCATTCCGGGGCGGGGGGAATCCCATAAATACCACACACCGGTAAACACAGCTCAGTGTGCTAATTCAGGGTTTTCAAAATTCAAGTCAGGATCCGCACAGTGAAATAACGCAGTGAGCTTTTTAAGAATGACATAGAACATTATGGTAAATATCTGAATAACCTGTAAATAGTAGCAGCAAGAGTTTCATAGAAATTCTGTGTTAGGGGCACCTGGGGGGCTCAGTCGGTTGGGCGTCCGACTCTTGATCTCACGGTTGTGAGTTCAGGCCCCGTGTGGGGCTCCATGCTGGGTGTGGAGCCCACTTAAAAAAATTGTTTTAAAGCAAGATGTGTACAACAGGGAGAGATACATACACAGACGGTTGTGCCTGTGTATGTCCAGGCACCCACATGCACCCCCACGCTGGGTAAGATGTATTTTCTACGGTGCACTGAGCTCAGCGAGCCTCCGGGCCAGATTCCTGCAGTCTCTGCTCTGGCGTGGGCCCTCTCACTTCAAAGCTAACGGGACTGAGCGGAGGCTCAGGACTCCAAACAGAAATGAGCTGGGTTTGGGGAAGAGCGGATAACAGTGTGGAAAGTGGTAAAGGGAGGGGGCGTGAGAAAACCGGGCCGCTAGATTGCATTTGAGGAACACAACCTCGGCCCGTGCATCGGGGTCACCTTGGACAGCAAGGAGAGGTCCGCGAACACCTCTCACAATATTTTCTACCCTGCAGACACTGGTCAGGACAGGCAGTGAACCCGGGCTGCAGAAAGACCCCCTCTCCACTTGTCCCGAGGTCGGGGGTGTGACGCTCGCGTCAGAAGCCAGTCCCTGAGTAAGAGCTGCTGCGCCCAGCCTGCTCAAGCGCGGGGCCTTGACATATGGTGGGGACGACAGCACGGAGGCCACAAAAAGTCCACCTTTCCGCAAATCCTTTACACCCTGACCAAGGTGTCCACTGAGGAGGGACCGACACGCACAGAAGTCCCGCTCTCTCAGCAACCTGGAGGCCGTCTCAGGGATGCCGCAGCAACACGGCTCACCCCCAAGTACTTGCCATGCGAACGACACTATGCCCAGTGCTTAACATCCATTGGCTCGTCTGTCACGCTGTGAGGGGAGCAGCAGCGTGCCCATTTTACAGATGAGACACACTGACGCCCAATCACACGGCCAGTTCAGTGTTGTTCTGTGGGTCTACAGCGGGTGCTTCTTACCTAGATTCTGTTCCTCCGTGGGCTCACCAGGGAAGTGAAGGCACCCAGAGAGGCAGGAGGCAGACGCTGCCGGTCTGCTCCCTGTCTCTCACACAGCTGACAGCAGCCCGAGACTACAACCAGATCTGAGCTAGGCTCTTTTCTTTAAACAGTAGTTCAAATCTAGAAGCATGGGTTATGCTTACACCTGGCTAACTTAGAGAAAATTTAGTGAGTTCAGATCATACTTTAATCTCCGAATGGTTAAAACCTTCACTCATGTAAACGCCTTGGCAGCACAGAATTAGAACATTCGACGGCTGCTCTGCCCAGCAGAGGCCCTTAGCCACCCGTGACCACTGAGTAGTGGAAGGGCGGCCAGTCTGAACTGGGACTTACATACATACTGTTTTACAAACATACTGGCTCTCAAAGGCTTGTGAAAAATAAGGGCAAATAATTTTAGTTTTTAATAGTGATCACATGTTGAAATGACAATATTTGATGAATGAATGAAATATTTCGGGTTATCAAAATATGTTAATTTTCTTTGTTTTACCTTTCTTAGTGTGGCTGATTTAAAGTACATACGTGGCTCACACTGCATTTCTGTTGGACTGAATCACTGTATGGGAATATTTCTTCCAATCACAAAAATATTTTGAGCATGGAAAACAGAGGAAATATAGAAATGCATTAAGAAAAAATGAAGTCCTCAAGAATATTACTATTTAGAAACGACTGCTGTTAACGCAGAATGTTATTGATCTTGCTCTTCACAGAATTGTCTTTGTGCATGTATGTATAAACATCTAAACCTTCAAAAACATTTCCAGCAGTGTATCATAAACATTTCCCATGTCATTAACTATTTCAAAACCTCAGGATCTGTCACTGCTGTGCAGTATTCCCACCTATGGGTAGGGCTATAATTAAGCAGGTTCTCTGCTGCTAAACATCTGAGTTGTTTCCAAAGCATGGAAAGTATGAACAACAAGGCCGGGAGCTCCCTGGACAGGCACATCTGCACGTACTGGACTCCTGTCCTGAGACAGATTCTTCGAAGTCGCATGACGAAACTGGCGGGTCAAAAGTATGCACACATTTTTGAGGCTTCTGATAAGTATTACTAAACTGCTCTCCGGAAAGGCTGTACCAATGTACACATATTTATAGCTGGTAAATTTCATTTTCCTGCAATTGATTTTTTAATTGGTCTGTTTGACTTTCCTAAAATTGGTCTACAATAATATTTAACCAGTCACATCCTCCAGCCACAGCTCCAAGGGAAATCCCAAACATTACCAACCGAAGATGAGCAAATTTATGCGGTGCCTGAAGGGGCTTAGTCGGTTGAGCAACTGGCCCGTGATTTCAGCTCAGGTCATGATCTCAAGGTCGTGAGATCTAAGCTGCACGTCGGACTGTGTGCGGAGCACAGTCTGCTTGAGATTCTCTCTTTCCCTCTGCCCCTCCACCCATTCATGCTCTCTCTCTAAAATAAACAAATCTAAAAAAAAAAAAAAGAAAAAAAATATGAAGCAAATTTCACACGCACATACATATACTGACAACCCAAAGTCAGAGAAAAAAAGAAAATTAATAGGCCTTTAGCTTCTATACTTTCAATAAACTTTTATAGAAGCATTTTTTCCTCTAAGTTCTATTAATAATAAAACATGAATAATAAGCCAAATAAATCAAATGATGAGTAAAAGCGAGTTAATTAAAAAGAGATAAAGTCTGAAGTAACCGTTAATCAAAATGCTTGAATTTCTAAAGCCTCTCACTTCTCGACAGAGAATGAAGAACAGCCAGTAAAGCATCTTGCATGAAGGCTGAGAGAAGATGTAAAACCTTTAGCCTGGGATCCTAGAAGCTTCCCCATCGGCAGAGCCTTGGGTCTGATGGGAGAGTTAATGCCAAGTCTTATCTGTACAGACAGAGACCCCTTGAAATAGTGAGGCATTAAGATAAAGTGCAAGAGGCAGAAAAGTCGCCGGGACGGCAGGCCAGCCTGCTGATGTTTCATTCCTCTCTCCGGAGCTATCAGACGGGAAGTCTGAGGCTGCCTTCCACACTAACTGGAGAAAAGGGAAAAGAAGGTAAAATTCCTGCCGCAGAACATAAGCAGCACCAACAATGCCTGTGAACGTGCCGTGAAATCCGAGAGCAGCATGAGGCAGGCTCCCGCTCAGCTGCGGGGACCCCGCCGGGTCAAGTCTCTGGCGTGCGCACACCTGGGTACGGGGGCGATGGGGGAGGCAGCTGCCGGCACGTCAGGAGCTGCCGGCACATCGCAGACCCGGCTCCCTGGCCCCACCGGGGAGGAACTACGGTCACACGAGGTCAAAGCACCTGCGAGCCCTATTATTAGTCGGGCCCTTTCCTGCACGGAGGCCCTGCCCTTGGGGCCGCCAGGATTTTCACTGCGTATTTCGTGACTGTGTGCATGTGCTTCCTACTGACTCACGCCCTACCACGTCCCTGTTCAGATGCCGCAGCGGAGAGAATGTGCAGTGGTGGCCAGCACCGCACAGACCGGCACGGCCCCACTGTACGTTTGGCCCCGCGCGCTTTCGGTGACCCTTCTGCCCACAGGAAAGCTCCCTCAGGGCCCTCTGCGGGTCACATCTGCAGGCGTCCCTTCCAGTCTATCTTCAAAATAAGTCAGTTCAGGGCACTCTCTGCTCAACTGCTACAAGAGTCCCCGTCTTATCAGAGTTAGAGCCCAGGTCCTTAAAGAGGCCCACAAGGTCCCACGTGACCCGACCTTGCAGTTTCTCTGACCAGGTCCTTACAAAGGCCCAGAAGGTCCCACATGATCTGACCATGTTGTTTCTCTGACTTCACTTCCTACTCAGGTCTCCCTCTGGCTCCCCTACAATCACATGGCTTTCCTGTTTCTGCCTCAGGGCCTTTGCACTTCCGGTTCCTGATGCTTGAAACCCTTTGGCCTCACAGATCCCTAGATCGCCTTAGATACTGCACTCCCTTAGCTCATTTGATTCTTTACTCAAAGATCAGCCTCTTAGCAAGGCCTTCCATTGGCCATGTTATCTACGACTATGACATTCTTCTGCCCCAAGCCCACCTCCCCTATTCCTGCCCCACTTTATCTCTCTCTTTAGCACCGACCACTAGCTGGCTAATGGACCCTACAGTTCACACATTCATCTGGTGTCTTTCTCCTCCCACTAGACCCGGAATGCCCCTGAGGGTGAGATCTCTGGTCTGTTTTGCTTACCCCCCTATTCCCATTCCCGGAGCCTGGCGCACAGTAGGTGGTCTATTTGTTCAGAGGACCAATGCCTGAATTTCAGGTTCCTCGTCTGCTAAACAAGGACTACCGTTCTTTTCACCCTTGAGGGTCCAGCGAGGAATACCTGAAGAACTCATCTGTACACGAACTAGATCTGTCTTGGACCCAACCTGATCAAACAGCACACGGACTAAACGTCAATCACTTCGGTTCACTTCTCACTGGAAGCCTTGCCCTACATGGGCAGTCATGACTGAAATTAACAACTTAATATTGGCTCATGTACTACCTGAGAGTAATTAAGTTGTGGAATGGGTCTGGAAATTCCTTTAAAAACTATCTCCTTTCTCTATGTCCAAGATAAAAAGCCAGTTTACAGGAAAAGTTCAACCAAAGAGACAGCATTTTAATTTACTGCGGCAAGTAAATGAAAACTGCAGCGTGACAGTTTAAATTTAAGAAATTAAATTGCTCCACATCTGTGTTTCACTTCTTTTCAAAATATACAAATGCTTTTATGATTAAGATATAAATAATTATCTAAAGGCATGATGCACTTGGAGCAGTCTTCCAGTGTTAGACCGACTCCTGACCCACGGGCCCAGCCCGGCGGTCCCTGGGAAGATGGTAAGAACAAACAGGGAGGGAGGGCTCCAGGGAAGATGCCCTCCGGGATACGGAGGCCAGCAGCTCGGCCCTTTTCGACAGTATGCACAGAGGACCAGCAGCAACGAGGACGTTGGCACAGTCAGGTGAGGAGACTTCCTCTTCCAACAGCAAAAGGAGCTGAGAACGGGGCCGGGAACACAGAGCTGGCAGACCACCAGCCTGAGGATCCCGGGCCGGGCGGCGATGTCAGACCCAGAAGGGAGGTCCCAGCTCGTACTCGGGGCTGTAGCTGCCGACCTGGCTCTCCGCCACCGGGACCGAGCCGGAGGCGCCGCTGCAGGGTCAGGCCAGCCAGCGTGGAGGACAAAGAGCGACAAAGCTCCCAGCACTCTGGTGCATCCACAGCCGCACCGGGATCCCCACGACAGATGAAAGCAGGAGCACATTTAAGAGGAATCGGAGAATACACTTGCTGCTTGCTACTCAGATGGATCTTGTTAAAGGCCAGTAAAGGAACTCGGGGGAGAAACCACAGAGTGAAACCAGGGTACCTGCAAGACGACTGCCCGGACTCACAGGCTGGAGCTATAAAGGGCTGTAAAATGAGGACTGAGCCCTCGTGAGCACCACGCGACCCCTTCCACTGGGCAGTCCCAAGGGAGGCTCTGCTGGGCCAGCACTGGGGGCGCGCCGGTGGTTTCGGACGCACAGTCAAGGGCTCCTGCAACACACACGGGAGACGGGCTCGCTCCCCCTACATGGGTTCTGCTGACCCTTTAAACACAGCCCCGCAGGCCACAGCGAGCACCATTCAGAGGGCGCCTGGGGGGGTCAGTCGGTTAAGTGTCTGACTCCTGGTTTCGGCTCAGGTTGTGATCTCAGTCCTGGGATCAAGACCCGCCCCACACTGGGTTCTGCACTCAGAGGCGGATCTGCTTCCCCTCCCCCTCGGCCCCCCTCCTCCTTGCTCACACTCATTCTCTCGCTTTAAAATCAATCAATCTAAAAAAAAAAAAAAAAAAAAAGAGCACCCTCCATCAAGAACCAGGTTCAAAGTCACATATTGCTTCCATGTAAAACCAAAGGTAATGCGACACTGAGCACAGAAAGCTTAGTTAGTTAGTTAGTTAGTTAGTTAGAGGTTGGAGGGAACCTCCCTGAGCGGCTCCCTAGTAACGCCAAACGGAGGAGGCGGGCCAAGAGGCTTTCAAGTGTTAAACACGACAGGCGTTTCAGACTGTTCTTCACCAGGAACCTTCAGACTAAATTAATCCTTGTGTTACTAATTCCATGAAAAAAGAAACTATTTTTAGTTTTCAAGTAAGAGGGAATATCTCCTTAAGGACACACATCTGCTTTTCCTCAAAATTACGATAAATCATTGCAACAGTGTTTTCCTTAGCTTGCTTTCTTTTTCTCTTAAAGCTGCTCAGGCTTTAAAGACCCCAGTCGTTAGACCTCCGTAATGTCCTCAGATGGGTGGCTTACGCTCCCGCGTGGGCACACAGGATTTCCCCGATGGCACGGCCGAAGCCAGGCGCGCACACCAACGCCACGGCGAACTTCCAAGGCCACCTAGGTGCCACGCGGGGGGGTGGGCAGAAAGGGACAAGCAACCCACCGCAAAACCTGCAGCCTTCACTAAGGATAAAGCTGGTAAGCAGTCACAGTTACTCAGCATCTGTAGCTGGATGTAAACACAGCCGACTCCTACACAAAGCATGGGTTAGGGGTGCCGACCCCATCCCCATCCCCCTACACAGCTGAAAATCCCCCAAAACTTTACTACTGTCCGACCGGAAGCCTTAAGAGGAACACGAACACTCAATTAACACATACTTGGCACATTCTATGTATTCTATACTGTGTTCCTACAACACAGCGAGCTGTCGAAAAAATACTAAGAAAATCATCAAGAAGGAAAATACGTGTACAGTGTTCAACTTATTAAAAAAAAACACCCACAAAACTGTGGGTGGGTCAACGGCACACACACATCAGGAGAAGCGAGAAGGGAGTGACTTTTTAAAATGTAATTACTTCATCTTCAATAAGGAGAGGTTACAGTTTCAAAATTATAAATATTTATCAGCTTCGATGTAACAATGCTCTTCCTCAGCAGGAGGATGTTTTTGACGGTTTCAGTGATCTAACAAGTAGACGAGGACAGACGCTCACTGAACCATTTTCCTTAGGTACCCGCACCGCGGCAAAGGACACAGAGTGCCCACTGGGTGCCACTTGCGACAGGGGTTATAGACACCAAGGACACTTGCTGTCCCTGCAAGTAAAGCACAGCTCGTGCCATGAGACTGACTGTATGCGTGGGCCCTCGAGAGGAAGGTGCCGGGGACGAAATGACAGTCATTCAGGGGGAGCACCGACATGGGAAAAACGAGCCAGGCCCGAAAGGAGGGGCCGAGCGGCGTGCAAGGGAAAGCCAAGATGAAAACACAGGCAGCGCAGCGGTGTGAGGTATAAGAGCAGAACTGGAAAATCCGGAGGCACTGGGATTAGTCACAAGACTGGGATCCGAGGCCGCGGCTGTGTCCGCCCGTCTGCAAGACTCACGGACGAGCCGGGAGCCGCTCCGGCAGCGGTGCCTGGCTCCAGGCGGCTGCGGCTGGGCTCTGGCAGGGCTCACAGAGGTGGCGGCGGCCCCGGCCACGGTGGCAGCCGTGGTGGCCCTCGCTGTGGGTGTGCTCGGCCCAGCGGCAGGCATCTGAGTTTCCGTCCGCTGTCCTGCTGCCTGCAAGTCAACTTCTGCCCCCACGAATCCCATAACCTCAGCTGAGGCCCACGGAAGACACCAGACTGAAGACCCTCTCGATGCGGGCTCACGAATCCAATCGGGGGCACAAACCAAGACTCTCTGGGGAGATCCTCTGCAAACATCACGTCTTCTTCCAGAGTCACCTTCTCAGTGCGGCCTGGCCCAACTATCCTACTGAAAAGCACAACTCCCACCACGACGCTCCTTATTTCCTTTTCCTGCTTTTCTCATGGCACGGAATTTCAAAGTTGGAAGAACCTCTAAAAGGTGCAGCAACAAATCACCCTCCAGATAGGAATTCCTTATAAATATCAGCTTTCTGCCCATAAAAGGTTACCAGCCTACGTTTGATCTGGAAGAGGGGTTCCCTGCGCTACCCCGCCAACCCCTAAGCACTCTCCTGTGCCGGGCGCCCCCTGCCCCCACCTTCCCCTCTTCCACGGAGCCCTCAGTCCCCTTTCCCTCGCCACGGCACCGAGGCCACGTGCCCTGAGCACAGCGCCTGTGGCACACGCACCATTTTATTTCTGCACCGGACACACGGGAGGCATGCTGCACCACAGCTGGGCGACGAGGCATACACTGCATTTCAGCCCCTTCGGGCAAGTTTAAAGCCACTGGGTGCCAGCGCCGCGCAGGCACCCAGGATATGGCAGAGATAAGATGGGCCGCTGCCCTCCTGCAGCTCATGCGGAGGGCGAGGGGAGAGACGAATCACAAGGCAGCAGAGACAGAAGCAAACACCGCAGCCCAGCCCTGGGAGGGGACGCACGCTCTCCAGGCAGCAATGGGTCTGCGGAGGGAACGGGGCAGGAGGTCACTGTCGGCAGGGTTGTCAGGGAAGGCCGCTGCGGTGACCAGCTGACCTGGGGGACAGGAAGGAGCCAGGCATGCAGTAAGTGGCAGGCTGGGCTTTCCCAGCGGAAGGGAAACAAGGCCCTGAGCTTAGCAGTTTTGAAAAACTGAAACCAGACACCGGAGGGGCTGGAGCGCGGCCGGCGAGGAGGGGGCGGGAGAACGCAGCCAAGCCTGGTGGGTGCAGGAATCCTCAGGTCACCAATGTGCGGGGTGTTGGCAGTTTTCCTGGACTATGGTTTGAAAGTATTACAAACCAAAACTCAGGACTAGCAGAAATGTAATGTTAGTGTCATTTCACCAAACAATCTTAAAAACGTGCCAGAGTGGATTCAGAAAGAGCCCATCTGGGAGCGTGGCTCTCTGGGTCCTCAGTTTACTCACACGCACAGACGTGCTTTCAGATTTTTCCATCATCTGTCAAGAAGACAAGAGAACAGAGGGTTCTACTTATACGTGCCCTCATCACACGGCAGTGGATTAGGGCAGAGCAGAGACTTCAGGGAACTGTCTTCTTGTATTTGTTGGCAAACTGAAAGTTCTAGCACTACCTCTATTCTGCGGCACCCGAGGCTCCCTACTCTCTGGAGCCCAGCCTTGGAAGCAGCCTGCAGTCGTCTGAGCCTCAGGGGAAACACAAACCTCGAGGCAGCCCAAACGGATCTATATGGCACTCTCATGAGACCAAAGAATATACAGAATATTCCTCCCGAGGCCACCCTGGTCGGAGCACCACCCAGAGGAGAGGGAACAGTGGCTGCCCTCGAGCAGAAACAGCAGGCACCCCCGGCCTCGCTCAGAAGAGCTCGCCCTCGGCCCTCGGCCCTCTCGCCAGGGGCGGTGCTGGTCTGCAGACAGAGGCCTGCGGGCCAAATCCATCCTGCCTTCTGACTTCTGCCTGTGAGCTAAGAATGATTCTTCGACATGAGTTTCTGCATTTGATTCGATGATAGGAACACTAACTTTGAAGCCCAATTAAAGGCAATGTTATCTGCCCCCCCCCAAGACCCTGTTCTTGAGAGTACACCTGTATTACATAAAACTGTACTCTACATAACAATCCTCACTGTTCCACTTTGGATTTTATCAGCAAAAAACTCACCGAAATCCATTTTCTTTCTTATTACATGGATGTCTACATAACAGACTTGCTCTGGACTCCTGGCCCGCAAAGCCTGAAATACTCTCTTTACAGAGAACATTTGTGACTCCTGTGACTTTTGCTTCTTGACTGCAAGGTGGGTGTATGTGCCATTACAAAGCCCCATGAATGGGTTTTCAGGCTCCTCCGCAGACCACGACTTCTCAGCCCTAGCTGCTGGGAGAGTCACCTCGGGAGTTTTAAATACGCTGATGCCCAGGCTGCACCCCAGACCCAGAGTCCCTGGGGGTGGGGCCTGAGCTGGTCCCTTCCAGAAGGACCTCCTACCACTGTGATCACTCGGACCTGAACTCGGAGGGCAGGGGGAGAAAGGAGCGATTTCATGTTTCTGGGCATTGCTAATCGAGGTGACAGCTATGTTTGAGTTGTTTCTTCTGTTAATCGTGCTCTCTGTTTCCTGTATTCATAATGCCCTGACATCTATGGGTCTTGGAATCCTGGAGGGATGGGCCAACTAACTCCCTTTCACAGGCAAAGCAACCAATGCGGAGCCCAGGAGGCAAGACCCCGTGGCCCCAACCAGCCAGGGCCAGTCACAGGAGAAGCAGGGACCATCCCTGCACTCTCTCCCCGTCAGCTGCTCACCCTGCTCTGCTCACTCTTTCCCATGAAAGTACCACCGAGGCTCCCGGCCATTCTTTTCCTTCTGCCTCTGCCTCCTGCCGGACCCTGGTGCTTCCCGGGGGCCCTGGCTGGTGGGCTGGGCCCCTTGGCTGAAGATCTGTCAGTGCAAACTTCTTCCTTCATGACCGCCATCTCCGTGTCTACGTGTCTTACCACCCGTGCTTAGAACAAATCTGGGCCTCTAGCTCATGCACTTGACAAGTCCCAGTACTCTGTCCACTCAAACACAGACATGAGGAATTTTTCATTTATCTGAAATAAGGAACTGTTTTCCAGTTCATTTAATAGCTTCGCTAAGACTTTCCACGAGGAGCAGTGTTTGACAGCACTCCGCAAATCTTCAGATGCAGAGCTGACCCGGCAAGTCCATGTCTCAGCACGTGCTCTGGATAAACCGTGGCCACAGTGCACCGCAGACGTGGACGAGGACACACAGGACGGCTCTGACGGTCACAGGGAAAACGGGAAGCTACCTTGCTCCGCGTTAGTAGGGAACAGATTACAAATTATGTACCTAGCATGATGGTTCACGTAACAAACTAGATCTGTATGTACAACATGGACGGAATGCAAACATATTGCTGAGCAAACCCATTTTTAAAATAATATATTCAAAAGGCCATTTATATAAACTCTTTAAGATTTATTTTAGAACGCGTGCACACACGTGTGTGCACACACGCACAAGTGGGTGGCAGGGAGGGGCAGAGGGAGAGGGAGAGAATCCCAAGCTGACTCTGGGCTGAGTGCGGAGCCCAGTGTGGGGCTCAATCCCATGACCCTGAGATCATGACCTGGGCCCAAATCCAGAATTGCTGAGTGAGCCACCCAGGCGCCCCTTATATAAATTTTCATAAACACATGAAGTATATATTGCTTATGGATATATGCATAGGTACTAAAAGTATCAAAACACAGACTGAATACAATCAAATTCATGCTCGGCTGCCTCTGGGGAGAAAGTAGCAGCTGGTAGAAGCAACACTAAGAACGAAGCCGGTGTACACTGAACCCTAACTATGTCCAGGGACCAGTCTGGCAGGCAGTAGCCCACATGATTCTTAGGGCAACCAGGAGACGGCTACAGTTATTATCCCCGTTTCGCAGATGGGAAGACTGAGGCTAGCAAGATGACAAAAAACCCATATCCCCTGCTCCCGGTCTGACTGAACTATAAGTATTAATATGCAGATGCCCATAGTCCCATCTCCCCACCTGGGACCCAGAGTGATCCCTTTACAAACTCAGGTGGGATCATTTTGGTTCTCTCCACTGAAAACTTCCCCAGAGCTTCCCATCACACTTGTTTGTGTGTGTGTGTGTGTGTGTGTGTTTTATTTGACAGAGAGAGAGAGCGATCACAAGTAGGCAGAGAGGCAGGCAGAGAGGGGGAAGCAGGCGCCCTGCTGAGCAGAGAGCCCGATGTGGGGCTCGATCCCAGGACCCTGAGATCACGACCTGGGTCGAAGGCAGAGGCTTCAACCCACTGAGCCCCCCAGGTGCCCCCCATCACACTTGGTTTTAAGTGTGAAAGCTTTAGTGTGGCCTCCGAGGCCATGTATGACACTCCCCATTCCCGCCCTAGCCGACTCCGCTTCATCCCCACTGACCGCAGGTTGGTCGCTCCGATCCAAGGGCACGGGCCCCTGGGCTTCTGCAGTCACTGTTGCCTCTGCCCAAAGCACTCTCCCCGCAGGTATCAGTGGGGCTGGCTTCCTCTGGGAGCCTTCGCCAGCTGTGTGACGTCCAGACCTCCCACAAATCAGTTACGCTCGCCTGCTTAACTGACCACCGTGGCTTTGACCCTATAACTCAATAAAGATGCAACTGCAGCCGCAGCCTAATGGACAGAGACAAAACCCGTGGGAATCCTGCACACTCTACAAAATGTTATTTAAGTGAAAGATGTGAACCAACGATTTTCTGATTAATGTTCTGCTTATTGTAGGCTTAAAAATTTTTGTGAAGATTCTTAGATTATCGACATTCTACAAAGACAGGCTGAGAAAGAAAAGCGGCCGGATCACTTGTGCTTTATTTCGGGGAAACTCCCTTCTTTCAACAGTGGGGAACCTGCTGCTTCTGGTACTCAGGTGCCCGGGGGGCCGCCCGCCCCCGCCCCCCTGCAGAAAGATCACGTGGATGAACTAATCCGCTAGCATTCCTTTCGGAAGTAAATACAACTGTGGGAGCATGGATGCTGGCCCCGAACTGCAGAGAGAAACCAGACCCACGTGCTTTCAGTTACATGGAATCGCCTTTATCGGCTACTTACGCATCTCCTGGTCCGCATGCAGGACTCTATATGAGGAAACAAGGCTGCAAGTCCCCACTAACTCACTGGGTGGCCCAAAACAAAGCCACTCACCCTGAACACTCCCCAGTGGGTAACGGTGGTTCCTCTGGACATCCGACCCTCCGCGCCCTCTGTTCCACTTCCACGCCCTCTTTGCAAGAAAGCTCTACACAAGACCAGGTAGGCGATTCTTCTTCCCTTCCCTTTCCTACCAGCACAGGGCTGATGGCCAGGAAATACACGGACAGCCTTGACCTCCATGTTATTAAAACATGAAAAATATTTTATGAGATCATCAAAATTAAAATTTGAGTTTTGAGTTCTTTCAGGCTTCTCTCCTCTGAAAGCACTTATCTGCATGCCCAAGAAATACACAAGCGCCTACGACAGGCCTGCACTGTGCCAGGTCTCAGGGATACAAGGCACGGGAGGTCTGGTCCCCGCACATTCCCCAGGACTGGCATTCCAGGGTGCACAGACTAGAACCAGGTAAAAGTGTAATACAGGCACACAGACTGAAAAGATTCAGAATGACGTGACAATTCCTTAACAAATCTACTTAAAAAACTGTTAGAATGATACCTACTCAGCTTTCCTATGTTCTGGTTTTCTAACTTTTTACCTAAATTTATAAATTCTGAAGCTGCTGCTGGACACGCCTTTCCCTTTGAGATGTTCCACTTTGGAGGTTTTTTGTCTCACCTCCCACGTCTCCAAACTCAAAGACAATCCTCCCGTGTGAACCAGCATCTGGAGGTGTCCAGTGACCAGGAGTGGCAATTCTGCATAACGGGGACCTTAGATCTGCACACTCTTACCTCCCAAACCTAAGACCTACCTTGATGGGAGTCCCTTTCTAAAGCTCCACTAAAGATTAAGACACTGTCTTGCAAAGGAGCTGGACAAAATTAACATCCTGGGCCCCCGGAGCCCCCCAAGATGGTCTGCTAAAGCCATGGGTCCTTGGATTTATCATCGGAGTTCCTCGTGCCCGTTCCCCGACCCCACACTTACCAGAATTCAGCGCAGGTTCAAAGATGAGCTACAGTAACTTTCGGGAACACTACAGTGACCAACCACTGCTACTACGCCTTGGAACAAGCAATTTTAATTCTCAGTGACACTTCCTATGTTATTTGTGATGATAAAAAGTCTGGTGTGGGCGTCTGCGGCAGACTTTGCTGGAAGGGCTCCCCCACACGCGCGGGTCCGCACAGCCCAGAGCCAGCCTCCAGCACGGCTGGGTCCTCCTCCCGCACCGACACCATGCCCACCATGAAACCCAAGGGCCCTGCTTCTCTGCAACGGCGGGGACAAGACCATTTCTAGAATGGGCTCAGATCTACCTGGAGTATCGATAGCAGGAAGGGCAAACTGGGTCCCGGGTCTACCATTTCCACGAGTGGAGGACTTTCTGATGGGACAGCATGAGCACCTGGGGAAGGTGACAGGAACAAAGGAGCTTAGAGCCGGGAAGAATGAGACATTCTCGGTCTTCCAGTCCCACTGATAACAAACCTCTGCAGATGCAGAAAAAGAAAACCGTTCTGGAAGGGGCCCATTCGTTCCTCCAAGGAACTGGGACAGTTCCTCCGACAAGCACTTAGAAGAATGTGGTACAAGGTGGAGCACAGAGAAAACCAAAAGAACATCCTGAACCTCAAAGGATCATGAATTCCAGTTGGACAGACACACAAAATGAACTAAAAAGATGAAAAAAATTAAAAAGCATGTGGTAGACACAATAAAGTGCAAAATATAGGTTAATATCCATAAAGTGCAATGCAAATGAATGGTCTTGATGGAAGAAAGGACTTGCAGTAAAAGTGCACAGAAAAAGTTGTTGATGGAGTTTTTGTTTTCTATGAAAGTAACCCACGTGCTTCTGTCAGTAAGCAAAAGAAAGAATAAATTCCCTTTAATGAGAGATACGTACTCACTACATTTTGGTGAATATAATCATGGCCCCTCCCAGCGGGCATGCATGAATTTATTTATTTACTTATTTATTTCACTCCAACTTTGGACCTTGAAGAATAATAGCTCACTCCTTCATCAGTTAAACACATCACAAGCACATTTCCATGTCACTATTGGTACCTTCGAAACATTCCCAGAACCCGGTGGTTTCTCACCATCTCCAGCCCTCCCGAGTGACAGCAAGCACTAACCCCTGAATGCCCAGCTCCAATCCACAGGGTCACTCCTCTGGGGAAAACCGTCACACAGAACCTGTGTCCCTCAGACATAAAGCCAGAGTGCCTCCGAGGACCTGCAGGGCCCCACTGGATCTGCACCCCTTCTCGGAGCCCTCCCCTTTCTGGGGCGGGGTGGGACCTGCTGGTTCTAAGCTGCCCCCCAGTTTCCAGGCTCCAGCCTCTTGGCATTTTCTCCGTGGGAAGCACTGTCTCCATGTCCCCCCTGCTAGCTCCCAGCCTCCTCCCACTGCTCCAATGTCCCCTGTGACAGCAGCTCTCTCCAGGCCACTCCCCTGCTCCTCCCTCCCTCTGCTCTTCCTTTTCCCATGGCCCTCACACCTTCTAACGTTCTGGAGAAGTTAACACTGATTGTGTTGGCCGCCCATTTCCCACACTAGAGTAAAAGCTCTAGACAAAAGGGACTTTCTTCCCACGGATGCATTCGAAGTATGTGCGATGACTTCTCGATGGCTGTGTGGCACCCAGGTGTTCTGGGGGGGTCGGGCTTATCAATCCCCACCACTGTGGCACGGACTCCCGCCATTCAAAGTGTGGTGAGGACCAGCCGCAGCCCGGACCCCACCTGGGAGCTTACGAGAAACGCCGCTCCGCAGGCCCTCTCTCTCCCGGGCCTACTGAATGGGACTGTGCGTTTCCACAAGACCGCCGAGGTTGCACACACAGGGAAGGGCCCGGACAGGGAAGGCGAGCAGGCGCCCAGAGTGCACCCCTGACGGGGGCTCCTGTCTCGGGTCACACAGAGTGACGCCCTGGCCCCAGGGGGCACACAAACCCCTGTGGCCAACTTTAACTGTGGGCTGGCCCCCCAGAGAAAGCTTAGGGTATGCCCTAAATCAATCCCGGTGACTGGCAGGAAACAAACAGCACGCTCAGACTAGGGAACAGTTGCGAAGGTGTGAGGGGCACTGGGAAAAATGCCCTGATCTCATGCTCTTTCCTCCCCACCCCTCGTCTGCGGCCACATCACTAAAGACCAGAATCTTGGCTTGAGATTCCAAGGACCGCCCGGTGGTCTACGTGAACTTGAAGTACAAACCTAAGGCCGTGGGAGGGCGGCTCTGGGCCAAGCAGAAGCCGGACAGCACCAAACCCAGGCAGGTCAGCCCCGCGGGACAGAGAGCTGAGCCCAAAGGGTGGAGGGGCCCAGAGAAGCTGCCAGACGCGAACTCCCACGGCAGCCTTTCCCTCTGCGCAGAATCAGTGTGTCCTCCTTTTGCAGCAAAATACACAGAGGCCAAGCCAAAGCGTCAGGTAAAAAACAAGGAACCGAAGGTAGGGAGCCGGGCCGGCAAGGGCAGGGGGCGCATGCGCGCCAACAGACCGACTGCGGGCAGCTCTGCCTTAGAAGTTGCGGGGCCTGAACGGAGACTAAGGACACTCTGATTTCTGAAGCAGAAACACAGCCTTCTGAAAAGCGTCTGAGAAGACTCGGGCTGAAAGTCCCATGCAGGGCATGAAAGGGACAGGTACGCAAAGCAGACAAGCCAGCAGAACCGTGGCTGGGGAAAGGCAGGCACGCAGCAATCAGGACAGCGCAGAAGAACACGCCTTGGAAGTCTTACTGCCCTGATTTTAGCTTCTCAACATTTTCTTTAAAATAATTTTTAAAAGGGGCGCCTGGGTGGCTCAGTGGGTTAAAGCCTCTGCCTTCGGCTCAGGCCATGATCTCAGGGTCCTGGGATCGAGCCCCACATCGGGCTCTCTGCTCAGGGGGGAGCCTGCTTCCCCCTCTACCGTCCCCCCAGCCTGTGATGTCTAATACTTAAAAAAACAAAACAAAACAAGGCTTATTAACTTAAAAAAAAAAGGGTTAAGTGAAAAACACTAGACATAAAAGGCTACACATTTATATGAAATACTCAGAACAGGTAAATGGGAAGAGCGAGAGAGAGCACAGATAAGCGGGCGCTGGGAGGGGCTAACAGGGGGCAATGGCTTACTGAGTCCAGGTTTCCCTCTGGGGTGGTGAAAATACCCTCAACCCAGACAGAGGGGATGGCTGTACAATACTGTGAATGTACTAAACGCCACTGAGCTGTTCACTTTGAAATGGTTAATTTTATGTTATGTGATTTTGACCTCAATCACAGAAAAAGCAGAGCAGAAATAAGAAGATCATGTCAAAGCAACTTTGCCAGTTAAGTTTTCGATGTCCGACCGAAATTCAAACACTGCTGTCCTGATTTAAGGCACCCAACTGAGAGCAGAGCCAGCAGATGGACTCCATCAGAGGCCACCCAGGGGGTGACTGCAGGACCGGGCAGAGGGCAGTGGAGCTGGGGGTGGGGGAGGTTAGGTTCTGTGCATCCCGTTCGAGATGCCCATCGCACACTCGGGGGGGACGTCCAGGCAGTGGCGTAGGAGTCCAGAAATCAGGGCTACATGTGTAAACTCGGAAATTACCAGTAGAGGGTAGAACATCAGAGGACTAAGGACATCCGTTTTTATCACATCCCGTGAATACTACTTCCCGGTTTGTTCAACCTCATGCTCTTTTCTGCCAAGCAGAATTTAAGAAGTTGTTACAGAATCAAAAAGATCCATCCCTCGTCCCTTTTATGCTCTGTCTGTGGTGTCATAATCTGAAAGGCCTTCTTTAGCCTGACATCACATGAGTACCCACCTACACTTTAGTATTTTGATTTTAATGTTTTTGCCTTTAATTACATAGAATTGGAGTATTAGGAATGGATCTAACTTCTTGTTTTCCTACATGATCAGCCATTTCCACAGCACCACTCGTTCACTTATCCCTCGTTCTGCTCTGTTCTGAAAGCCTCCCTTTGCAAGGTTCTAAAGACCCTGGTGAGGCTCTACCTCACCGATCCTACTCCTGGGCCAGTAAGACCCTGCTTTGATCACAGCAGCTTCTCATGGTAACTGCCCCAAACACACAGCATTTTTTCCCTAGAATTTATTCATCAGGCAAATCTCAGAATCATTCTGTCAAGTTCTAAGAAAAACAAATTAGGATTTGACTGGTGTTATGGTATTATTACAATATAAAGAATTCCTACTCACAAAAAATTTCTTCCCAGTCTTTATGTTCTTCAGCAAACTTTCGTGGCTTTCATCATATAGGTTTTACTTTCTTGCTCATTCCTAGTATTTTATCCTAGGTTGCTGTTACGAATGGGATACGTGTTTTTAAATTTTTATTTAGATTCAACTAATTAACACGTCATGTATTATCGGTTTCTTATGTAACCCCAGTGCTCGTTACACCGCAAGCCCTCCTTAATGTCCATCACCCAGTTACCCCATCCCCACACCCGCTCCCCTCCAGCAACCCTCGGTTTGCTTCCTGTACTTGAGTCTCTTGCGGTTTGTCTCCCCTCTGATTTTATCCCCCCCCTTCCCCAGGGTATTATTTCTATTATAGCAAAGTGCATGGGCCAAGTGCATGGGCACACATGTTGAGACACCAACATTTATTTTGTGCCCGGACACTTCTGGAACCGTGTTTAATTCCAGTAACATTCTGGGTGATATTTATCGCTTATGACGCTAACGTTGTCCCTTCCTTTCTGGCAGACATGCGTAATTTCTTTTTTCCTTTTATTTAATCGACTAGAAACTCCACAATATCACTGAATTAGATTATTACCTGGTATCCTTGATTTGTTCCAGTCTGAAATAAGAAGGTCCCTGTGCAGGGAGGGACCTTTCCTCCAGACAACACGGTGACATATTGTGGTTCCATCTACTTACTGAGCACGGACCAGTCTCCTCTCGGATCGTGTTTATATAAAATAGGTTAGATGACGGGATCAATGTCAAAACTATTTGGGGAAAAAGTCATCATCAAGGAAACAATTACCTGAGTATTAATTATAAAAACAGTACAAAAGAAAATATTTATGGGTATCACCAATTACCTATAAGAACAGTGGATAGTTTTTTTTTTTTAAAGGCTCAAGACTTGTCTTTTAGCCTACTTCAAAGACACCTATATTTAAGACTTATACTCAATACTTTATCTTTAAGAATGTTACTGATTTTAAAAATTAAGGGAAGACTAGAAAAAGGCATTTACGTTGTCAAAGTTTTACTTTGTACCAGATATAGGAAAGAGAGCTCAGGCAACATGTAGCTCTCTTCTTGAAGCTTCTGAGCATTTGGAAACAAGACGAGTTTCCAATTAAAAAAAAAAAGGTTGAAAAAAATGCTAAAGATGCTGTGGTCTCCTTGGTAAATATTTACGCATTCTGAAAATATTCAAGATTACAAAAATTCTAAAGGAAGATTCAAACCACAAATTAAAACACCTACAATCAAAAATGAAAATGTCCCTGGGCACCTGGGTGTCTCAGACGGCCAATCAGCTGCCTTCGGCTCAGGTCAAGGTCCCGGGGTCCTGGGATCGAGTCCCGCATCAGGTTCCCTGCTTGACGGGGAGCCTGGATCTCATCCTCTGCCTCCCTCTGTCCCTCTGTCCCTTATGAATAAATAAAATCTTAAAAAAAAAAAAAAGAAAAAGAAAACATCCCTGGAGCTATAGAGAGTTGCATAGGGGGAAAAGAACCATAAGTGATCACTACTGGATTGTTTTGTTATATTAACTGTATTTATCATAGTTATATTAATTACATTAATCACATAGGATATATTCCTAAGGACGCACACTGTAAAATTACTATGAAAGGCACTCTCTAAAATCACGTTTACTGGAGAAAACGTATTTTAAAAAACAAATCCATAACTGCTTCCCAGAAATAAACAGGTGGCATTTTGCTACTCTCTGGTACTCTCTGCTGGTTCGGTCACACCTACCTACGCAACAGACTGCAGTCCTTGGACTGCTGGGCTGGGTGTGTGTGTCCCGAGTTCTGAGCAGCGTCCCACGTCTGTCCCACGGGAGACCCCAAACCTACTCCTGCTGCCCTGCACGGGGCAACCGCCCCACCGCTGCTAAGGGTATCACCGCTTAAGCAACACACCCATGCTTTTAAAAAGTGGAGCCTACGTCACCACGGGCCGCTGTCCCCAACTCCCGCTCGGTGACGTCGTTCTCATCTGAAGCGTGGCCCCGACCCTGCCCTTCGCCTGTGGTTAGGAAGCTGCCACGGGCAACAAACAAGGCACCTGCAGGAAAGGAGGTGTAGAAACCGTACGCCACGCACGTGCACCAGGGCTCAGTGCTGGTCTCCGGCGCCGAGGAGGCAGGCCGGGGCTGCTGCCCAGGGTGAGGGTGCCTGCCCCCGAGTCCTCCTGCTGCCGTCCCCGCGTGCTGACAGAGCTTCCGTGCGGCCCTTCCTGCGCCTGCCTGACTTAGGAGACCCCAAACGGCGTGTGTGACTTTGCAGTGTCCCCCCAGCCCTGCGGCTGTCCCTTCTTCCTCATGTCACTGCTCATCAGACCCCCGGGCTCTGGGCCTCCAATTAATGCTTTCGCAGCGCACCTTCTCTTCCGGGCTCGGGTCCTCACCCGCCCTCTGCCTGCCCCTCCGACCCCCGTGGGTACAGGACCCAGAGGGGCCCGGCCAAGTCTCCCCACCGACCCGTTCTTCGCACAAGGACGCGGGGGCAGTTCCCCAGACAGCACTTCTATCCCGTCTGACTTCCCGGACCAGAGCCGAGTGTGACAGACGGATGCTGCTGTCCATCTGTATCTGCGGGAAGGAAGCTGGGACCCTGTGTGGGGCACGGAGGGCTCTCTCTGGAAATCCTACCAAATGTCCTGTCCTTGGAGCTCACTTCCCGTCTCGGGAGCTTTGGCTCAGCACTTGCTCTGCCACCGCCAAGGTCCTTCTGCTTTTCAGTGCTTTTCCTCACGTCTCCCAGGGCTCCCTTCCAGACCGCGGCTCGCTTCTCCCCAAACTGGGGGGATCAGTGACATGTTCCGGGTCACGCTGACCCACCATCCTCCCTCGACACTACAGTGGGGGTTGGGGTTGAGCCCAAGAGGTGAACCACATGCCCAAGAATCATGTTCCTGCCTTTGGCTGCATTGTTTCTGGTTGGACCATACAGAACTACAGTTTTTGTAGATTAAAAAGGGTCAAAAATCAGAATTTCAGACACTTCAACCTACATGTGTAATAAGGCCTCTTTCCTTCTGGTGAGTTTTTCATATTCACGTGTAGGATTATTCTTAGAGAGATACACCACCACGTGTAAATGTATTTACACATCCTGTCAGGTGACGGGAGAAGGTCCTATGAACAGGCTCCGTCCTCACACCCCACCCCAGATGGGTCACTAAACAAGGGATAATGGCAATCCCCCGCTCATGACTCTGCCCTCATGGGCCACGGCCTCGGCCAAGGCGGCCCAGCCAGATC
>CM053621.1:29661372-29679694 GCA_028646535.1 Procyon lotor | reverse complement strand
AGAAAGAAAAGCATCACATGATCTCTCTGATATGAAGAACTTGAGAGGCAAGGCGGGGGTTTGTGGGGGGTGTGGGGGAGAGAAATGAAACAGGAGGTGATGGGGAGGGAGACAAACCATTAAGAGACTCCTAGACTCATGAAATGAACTAAAGGTGGCTGGGGGGTGGGGTAGGGATAGGGTGGCTGGGTTGTGGACATTAGGGAGGGTATGTGCTAGGTTAAGTGCTGTGAAATGTATAAGCCTGACGATTCACAGACATGTACCCTGGGGCAAATAATATATGTCAAGAAAAAAAAAAGCAAAAAAAAGCAGCATGTCCGGGGGAGAGGCAGCCCAGGTGAGCTCCCGGCCTAAGGGCTGCAAAGGGAAGGGAGGATTCAAGTGCCGTGAGGGGCACTGTGGGGATGGCAGAAGCTCAGGGACTCCAAGGTTCCAGCAGGTCCCTCACGCTTCCACAGACCAGTGAGCAGTCAGCATCCTCTAGCAGGTGGGGCTGCCCTGATGGTGAAGCCCCCAAAACAGAAAATCTCCCTCCGCCCACCCCCCCATCACTACAGGGGGTTGGGGAGGGCAGGCAAGAGCACACTGGACCTGAAGCCCACCCCCACCAGAGTAAAACTCTTGCCCTGACTTCACAGGGTTACCGAGGGGCAGAGGAGGCAAGAGAAGGGACCTCGAACACAGAAACCAAAGCTCCCGATCCAAAGAGCAGGGAGCTTTCCCTCTAGGCAGGCCCATCCTCCCTCTCTTACACACACACACACTCTCCCTCTGCCGGCTTGGACTCCCAGGAGCATTACTGAGTGAGACCTCTGCTTGAAGAGGTCGCTCTGGCGGTGCGGGCGCGCTCCCTTATGCTCAGTCGCACTTCCTGGTACCCGTATCAGTGCGCGCCGCTTGGGAGGTGAAGAGCCAGGCTTCCACCTCTCAGTCCTGACCGGCTAACCTCGCGGGGAGGGTCTCCACTCCCCGTGGCTCCCCACTCCCGTGTTTCAGCCTACAGGTCTCTGATCAAGTGGTCAGAGTTCTGGGGGAAGACCCTTCCCTGCCCCGTCCTAGAACAAGAGTTACAGAGCCCCATTTTGTGGAGAAAACATGTAAGTGGCCGCAAACATACAGCTGGGGGTCAGCCCAGCTGTGCGAACAACTGCAGAAACACCACCGGTATCGATGGAAAACAGATTAAACATCCTGTGTTATAAAAATTCCAAACACAGGGGCGCCTGGGTGGCTCGGTCGCTGAAGCAGTGGCCTTCGGCTCAGGTCATGGTCCCAGGGGCCTGGGACCCTGCTTCTCCCCCTCCCTCTGTCCGTTCATGCGTGCTCTCTCTCTCTCTCTCTCGCCCACTCGTTCCCAAATAAAAAAAGTCTTCAAAGTAAAATAAAATTCCAAAAACAAACTTCTGAAGCAGCTACTCCCTTTGGCCTGGAACGGAAACCAGCAGCACGGTGAGTGTTAAACAGTCACCCCTTTCCTCCCTCGGCAGATGGCAGGGGTCCGGCCGGGAATGCCGTGTAACCTGTCTGCGGTGACGAGCACCATCTTAGCCCGGAAAGCCCAGCACTGGGCGTCACGCGGGGCTCGGTCGGCCGCTGTGAAGCGCGCGCCCCTGGCCCAGCACCGAACTGCCCTATTACAGGTCTCTCGGCATCCGGTCACTGATCTGTCCCAGACACGGGCCCAGAGGAATGTCAACGCACATCCTGCGGACGATCGTGACGGCCTCCTTCAGCTGGGCGGGGGCTCCCGCCCTTCCAGTGACTTACCCAGTGATGTCCCCTCTCCTGTCCCACACTCTCCTGTGTTTCCCGTCCCCACACCAGCCGACTAGGCAGGTACGCGGTGCAAATGGACTCACCGCTGTGCACATAGCCCAGCAAGGGGCCTGGCTCCGAAGGTCAGGAGCAGGCCTTGCTGTGCCCCTGACCTCCACCCTGGCCCTCCCTTGGTACGGCAGGGAGCCTCCCTGCCCCAGACCGGATGGAACCCACACCACGCACAATCACCAGAACCTTCCACCAAGGCAATGACAATATTAACACGGCACAGGACACGGATTCTGAGTCATTGTTCCAGGGGCTTCTTCTCAACTCAGTTTCGGGAGCTGACGCCGTAAGGCCTGGGGGGTCACTGGCTAGCACCAGTCTGTATTCAGGAAGATCAGTCCTCGCTGCTGAGTCTTGACGTCACAGAGCCATTCGGCAAAGCTGGGGCCGGGGCTGTCGGCTGGACAGTAAATCGGATGCCCACGGTCAGAGAGTGGCGCTGGGTACTCGGCCTCTGCTGACGAGGGCGGGGTGAACGTTTTCTCGGGATCCCGGACAAGTGCACAGAGGCTCTCCAGGGCCTTTCTATCCACTTGCAAATTCTCCCAAGAGTTAGCAACCAGTCCTCCTCTGTCCTACGGACACGGCCCTCGCGGAGCACAGTTCCCGAAGGACTCAGCCCGCTGGACCAGCACACAAGCATCGGCTTCCCGACCCACATGGCACAGAGCCAAGTGCGTTCTCCTTCCCGAGCCCCGATGGGCCCGGGCCCGCCGGAACGTGCACCCCAGCGGACACACATCTTCGCGCACTGAAGAATCACTCCGAGAGCTAACCACGTGGTCAGCAACCATTCCTCGTATTCTGCTCACTCGACGGGCCACCAGGGGAAGCTAAGCAGCTGCTCGGTCCGGCCCATGGGGCAGAAGAGGCGAGGAGGACCACAGACTACAGGAGGTAGCACTGGAAACAAGGCCGCGCGTCCAGAAGGGATGATCTGGCCTCGGGGTCATGCACGGCAGCTCTGTCACATGAGCTTCCTTGGTCTGAAGGTTGCCCTGTAATTACATCTCTAGATAAGCCTGAAGTATGACCCTCCAGTGCCATTCACAACTGATAGGATCCGTGGCCTCACTCTCAACGACGTCGTAATGGAAAATAATTACGGGCTATCAACGCAACGCCATCTAACATCGAGCACGGCTGTATTTCAAGTCTCACAGGACCGATGACTGAGGGTCAAAACTGCTCCCCTAAAGTCGGTTCGGGTAAATAACCAACATGTCAGCCTGAAAAGCTGGAGAGGAAGACCTACTGTCCACCTGCCACGAATCCCCAACGAGGGCCAGAGGGGCCTGTGGATTTTGTGACCCCACGGAGAGAGAGGTTTTTGTTTCTCGGCATTATCAAAGGACCAAACATGTGTGTCCAGGTCTAAAAGGTAAATTTGCTTACTTAAATGCAATTAGCTGACAAGGAGTAGAGCCTCGACTGTTCTCCCAGACCCCAGGAGCGCACCGACGCGTCTGCTCTCACGCGACCCCCCACCCCCACAGCATCACACACAAAGGGATTCCGAACCCAAGACACACACGCTCTGCGGGGCTTCAAAGGGCTTCAGAATGCACAACGGCAGCAGAGGCCTCTTCAAGGTCCTAGTCACCTTTGCAAAAACTAATGATACAGCAAACGATCCTAAAAAAGATTTCAATTTACAGAAATTTAACATAATCTTAGCTAGTCTACCACTAAATTTCTTAACCTGCAGTCCATAGAGCACAAGTAGGCCCACTTCGAGGCTTAGGATGGCAAGGGACCCCTTTAAACCACGTGCATGTGTACGAACTTTCCAGGGAGAAAGTCCACGGCCTTCAGATGAAGAGCATCCTGACCAAGGTCTCTAGCCAGCCACTGCATTATGACCAGTCCCCTGCATAGAAAGTCCTGTCTAGCTCCTACGCTCCTTAATATCCCTTACTGCTAGAATTCTCTGTCCTGCCTGGTGGAAATGCGAGCCACTGAGACGCTCTCCCCTGTGCGCCCCTCCCCACCCGCTCCACCCCCACGGAGCCTTCAGAGGCCGGCTCACATCACGCTTCCTTCACAGGCTTTTCCAGGCAGCTCAGCCAGACTTCATCTTCCCTGTTCTCCCCGAGCCACCTGTCTCCTTTTACAATGGCATTTAACGTGACATACATTCAGACCTTATATTCAAGGGTGTAACCGTTTCCGCAGCTCGTCAGAGTACCCGGAGGGTGGACGCCGGGCAGGCTACACCGTTAACTGACCCCTTCCCTGCCAGCGCCGAGCACAGCACCTTGGGTAGACAGTCAAAAAGCGTTTGAATTCTTCTGTTTCAGTGTCAACTGGAGACCACTAAGTCTAATAATCGCACCCTTCACGAGGTTTCTAAATCACCCCACAAGCATACACTAGGGGGGCCCAGCTCCGGGTAGTTGAATGATCCCCTCACACAACTGTGTGTGGTACTGGGATTTCCTGTCCACAGAACAGACCCTAACCTTTCAAACGGCTTACGCGGTGTCTGTTTCCCACTGGAGGTGGGATTGGGTCCCCACAGTTGACTCCTGGAAGTACAGGTGAGGGGGGCGGAGACCCTGGGAGATAAAGCCAAGCTGGTCTGAAGCCTCCCACACAGAGGGAGCCAAGGGAGCTGTCACCAGAGGCATCACCACACAAGCTCTGAGACACCACACACACGAGCTTTAGGAACAGCCCGGAGAGGGACAGACTAGCACCTTTAAGATTATAAAAGTGAAAAGAATGACTAAAAAGTCTTCCTGGGAATGTGTACAGGACGTCAAAGCAACGTATAGATTCAAATCATCCCTGGAGAGGGTAGTGTGAAGCGATGAAGTTAAAGAAATGACAGGTTCAAGTTCAGGCACAACTGTGACCCTAAAGGAGGAGCCCCGGACCTGGAATCAAAAGACCGGGATGAAGGAAACTTCTGGTTCTGCCAACATGGAGTAGCCCCATTCCTCCAGAGTCCTCTTACTGACCACTAACGATGCTCTGCCCAGAACACAAGCAGGAATAGGGAAGACAGTGGAGACAGGGACGCAGGCTGCCTGGGACTGCGGGCCCTGAGGCACCACGTGGCAGGGCGTCCCCAGGAATCCTCACTGCCTGTCCAGACGGGGCGCTGCACAGCCTCCGAGCTGGAACAGCCAAAGGGTGCAGAGGGAAAGAGCCCCGAGAAAAGCCTGTCCTTCCCAGCAGCAGGACTGGGGGAAGGGTGGTCTTACAACAGAAAACTGTTGAGGCAACACCTACCCTACTCTAGTCAAATACCAACAGGAACACTGCACACATCGCCCACCGAGGTTTCAGCAGGATTTAAAGAACAGCTGATCTCCCATTTCCCTCCCCTTCCTGCCCTGCAGAACCAAGGAGCACTTTCCGGGCCAAGCAAGGATCTCCTCTCCTAGCCCCTGCCTGGAAATGCAGAAGGTGCCCCAATTCCCCGACCCGGGTGGCGTCAGTGGGGAGAGAAGCCTCCACCCTGACCCAGTCCCAGAGGGCAGGAAAAGGAGGTGGGAGGCTGGGCGGGGTTACACTCTGCTGCTCCTAATAGTCCTCGGGATCAGCCAGGCCAGGGGGAGCTGATGTCACATCCCACTCAACAAGGCAACAGAGGCTCATGGACCTAGAGGTCAGGAATAAGAGCCACTGACCCTCCTATCACCAGAGTCTCAGAGGGAGGGGACAAAGAGTGGGGCTGATAGTGTTTAAAGAAATAACGGCCAAAAACTTCCCAAGCTTGGCGAAAGACACATGTGCACAGGTTCAAGGAGCTGAGCACACCCTGAGCATAATAAACTGAACATCCAGACAAATCAGAGTTAAACTCTGCAAACTAAAGGACAAATGAGCAATCTTCAAAGCAACCAGAGAGACAGGACACATTTACTAACAGAGAAAGAGCGATTCTTTCCGTGGATTTCTCCTCTGACACCAGGGAAGCAAGAATAAGGCACATTTTTCAAGTAGTCAAAGAATGTGTCAGCTGTGAATTCTGTAACTGGCAAAGAGATCTCAGTGACGAAGGGGATACAAAGACATTCCTGGATGTAGGAAAGCGGAGTCTGTTGTAAGCAAGGCCACCCTTAAGAATGGCTGAAGGAAGTTCCCCGAACAGAAAGGAAAGGGTAACGGAAGGCTCAGGACCTCAGAGAAAAAAGATCATCAGAGCAGGTGGAAATAGGGGCAAATGGAACAAACCATTTCACTTCTCACAAGTTTCTTAAATCCTACCTGATGACCGACAGAAAACTATCTGATGTGGGACTCAAAGTTTAATAATAAATACTTACAACGTGTACATTTAAGAAGTGGGGAGGGTAAAGGGATCTAAATGGACGTAAAGTCCCCACACTTCACTCACAGCTGTAAAACACTGAGGCCAGTGCACTGGGAGAAGCTGGGTGTGTACATTCTAAACCTAGAGCAACCAAGAAAAGTAAGAAAAGCTTTAATCGATACATTCAAAAAGCAATCACCAATTGATCAAGATGGAATCCTAAAACATGCATAAATAACCCACAGGAAAGTAAAATAAAAGAAACAGAAAAATAACAAAATGGGAAACTTATGCCCTAACATATTAATTACCTTACCTTAAATGTAAATGGCCTAAATATGCACATGAATAAAGACTGACAGAATAAAAAAAAAAGTATGATGTTAACAATATGCTGCCTACAAGAAACTTACTTCAAACCAACAATGTGGGTAGGTTTAAGGGATGGGAGAATATACAACACAAAAACATTCATTAAAAAAAAAAAGAGTGGCTATATTAAAATATCTGATAAAGTAGACTTCAGAGCAAAGAAAATTACTGGAGACAAAGAAGGACATTACATAATGACAAAAGGATCAATCCACCAGGAAGTCGTGATAATCCTAAATGTTTATACACCACACAACAGAGTCTCAAAATGCATGAAGCAAAAATTGATAGAAGAAATAGACAAATCCACAGTTATAGTTTGGGAGACTGCCACACCTCACTCTCAGCAACTGACAGAAATACTAAACAGAAAATCTGTAAGAATACAGAACTCAACGCTACCATCAACAACATTACCTGACCTGTGTAGAAAACTCTACCAAACAACAGTTACACATTTTGTTCAAGTGTCCATGAACATTTACCAACAAAGGTCCACAGAATATATACCAAGATGGATCATATTCTGGGCTATAAAACAAACCTTAAGTATTTAAAGGAATTAAAATCATATAAAATATGTTCTCTGACCTTAATGAAGTCATAGAAATCAATAACAGAAAGATAACAGTAAAATCTCTAAACTCTAGGAAACTGCAACACACTTCTAAATAATCCATGGGACAAAGAAAATATCTGAAAAGAAATAAAAATACACGACACTGAATAAAAGTTAAAATAAAATGTAACAAAATATGTGGACACAGCTAAAACAGTGCCATGTGGGAAATTTACAGCACTTAAAATGCTTACATTAGAAAAGAGGAAAGGCCTCAAATAATCTGAATCTCTACCTCAAGAAACTAGGGGGGAAAAAAGAGCAAAATAAACCCAAAGAACAGAAATACATGATATTGAAAAGAGGAAAGCCGGGGCGCCTGGGTGGCTCAGTGGGTTAAAGCCTCTGCCTTGGGCTCAGGTCATGATCTCAGGGTCCTGGGATCGAGCCCCACATCGAGCCCCACATCGGGCTCTCTGCTCAGCAGGGAGCCTGCTTCCCCACCTCCCCCTCTGCCTGCCTTTCTGCCTACTTGCGATCTCTCTGTCAAATAAATAAATAAAATCTTAAAAAAAAAAAATCTAAAGAAAAGAGAAAAGCCATAAAGATAAAGAAATAAAAAGCTGGTTCTTTGGGGTGGAGGTGGAATAAAAGTGATAAACATCTAAGACAAAAATAAAAGACACAAATCACTGACACCAGGAAGGAAAGAGAAGATATGCCTCTTACCATTCTCATTCAACATACCATCAGAAGTTCTAGCCACTGTGGTAAGGCAAGAAAAAGAAATAAAAAGCATGCCCCAAGAAGAAATAAAACTGTCCCTATTTGCAAGGAACATGATGATCTGTGTAGAAAATCTCAAGGAATCTACAGGAAAGCCCTCAGAACCATTAAGTGTATTCAGCAAGGTTACAGGACACAAAATCAAGACAAGTATCAATTGCATTGCTGTCTATGAACAAGGAGCATGTGGAAACAAAAAACCCACACACACAGTATCATTTACAATTCTCTAAGGAAAATAAGATACTTAGTTTAAACTCAAAACACAAACCCGATCTGTCTGCTGAGAAATGCAAAATGCGGATAAAGAAATCAAAGAAGATGGAAATAAAGACATACCATGTTCATGGATTGGAAGCCTCGATATATAGAGATGTCAATTCTGCCCAAAATGATCTATCACCATTGCTATCAAGATCCCAGCAAGATTTTCTTTTTATAATAGACACAGACAAGCTTATTCTGAGATACATATGGAAAGGCATTGGCCCTAGAACAGCTAAGCCAGTCCTGAAAATGGCAAATGAAGTAGGAGAAAGCACTCTATCTGATATTAAGGCCTACTGTGTAGCCACAGTAATCAACAGAATGTGATAATGGCAGGAGAGACATACAGATCAGTGGGACAGGATGGAGAACCCAGAAATAGCTCCTCACAAATATGCCAACTGATTTTTGACAAAGGAGCAAAAGCAATTCAATGGAAAAGGCACAGTCTTTTCAACATGTGGTGTTGGAACAACTGAGCATTCTAGGCAAAAAAACCCCAAAACCAAAAAAAACATAAAATTCCACCTAAACCTTGTACATTTTCATGGGATATTGAACTCAAAATGGATCAAGGACTTAAATGTAAAACGTAAAACTACCAAACTTCTAGGAAAAAAGAAATCTTGGGATCTAGGGCTAGGCGAAGAATTCCTAGCTTTGATACCAAAAGCATTACCTATAAAGGGGAAAAATTGGATAAACTGGCTTCATCAAAAAAGTTTTGTTCTGTGAAAGACCTTGTTAAGATGAAAAGGAAAGCTACAGACCGGGAGAAAATATCTGCAAAATGTAATACGTGACAAATGACTGGTATCTAGAATGTATAAAAACGCCTCTCAAAATAGTTACCAACAATAAAGGACAATAAACAACAAACAATAAAAAAAACAAACAACCTAAGTAGAAAATAGGTAAAAAAAACATGAAGCCATTGCACCAAAGAGGATCTATGGATGGCAAATAAACACATGAAAAGATGTTCTACATCACTACCTGTTAGGGAAACGAAAATTGAAACAGCAATGAGCTAGCTCTTCCACGCCTATCAGGATGGCTGAAATGAAAAAGGGCCATGAAAAAGGGCCGTCCAGTCCTGGCGAGGATGTGGGGAAAAGTGTCACTCAGACATGGTTGTGGGGATGCTAGATGATACACGCTCTCTAAAAACAGTTCTAACATTAACCACGCAACTGCCATACAACTGAGCAACTGTACTCCTGGGCACTTAATTCCACACGCATGAAGATGTGTGCATGTGCAAAGAGACGTACATGCGTGTTCACAGATTTCTTCATAAGTCAGGAAACTGGAACAATGGTTACACGGTGTGCTGTGCTAAATCTGGACTATGGATACCACTCGGCAAACAGAAGACACAAACTACTGATTTTTGATACACACAACAACCTGGGTGATTCTCCAGGGAATTATGCAGAATGATAAAAGAGGTCATATTCTGCATGGCTTCATTCACATAATAATCTGGAATGGATTAAAGCGATAGAATCGGAGAACTGATTAGTTACTGCCAGGGTCAGGGGAGAGCAAAAAGGAGGAACTATAAAAGGCAGCGTAAGGGATCCTTAACGGTGATGGGAATGTTCTTTACCTCGCTGTTTGCATTGTCAATATCCAGATTGTGATACTGTATCACAGTTTTGCAAGCTATTACCATGGAAGGTAAGCAGGTAAAGGGTACATGGGCTCTCTACAACGGGATGAGACTCCACAATTATCCCAAAATTAGAGTTTAAAAAAAAAAAAAAAAAAGGACTACGTTTGGTCGCCAGCTCTGCAACGTTGTTACTGGGCAGCTGACCTTGAGCAGATTTTAAATTCTATCCTCAATTCTCTCATTGGCTAAATGGGACAATACCATCTGCAGAGTGATGAAAACTAAGTGTCATTTGTGAAGGACAGGGTGATGTGCACAACACACAGTCAGTACTTCAAAATTAGCCTGCTGACACATCTCTACGTACACACAATATTCTAAACAGTGTCATTCAAACGTCCACTGCTAAAGCCATTACAAAGCGATTCATTTAAAAGGTCTCTTCCCAAATTGATTGGCCTAAAAATGGTGTGGCGATGGGGAAGAATTTTTGGTTTTTAAAATCAGAAGACAAATTTCTAACCAGTTACTGAATAGTCACAGCAGATAAAGTGAGTTTAAAATGGAACTACAGTTAGTAAAAAGTTGGGGAGGAAAATAGAATACTGGCCAACAAATCTTATTTCTGTTGACTAGGAAGTCAGTAAAAGGTAACGTTTCTGGGCAATGGGAAAGGTTAAGACGGAGTTTTCTAAAAACTTTTATACCTTTATACTTACTTTTATACCTGCCTGGTCTGGAGGTTCAGAAAAGCAACAAAAATACAATCTGGCTCTGTGATAGAGAAAGACAATGACATGCACTTTACCCCAGAAGACGAGGGGAATTTTAAGCACACAGTGGATCCCCTTGAATCACACTGGGCTCCTAGCCTTAAAGTTGATGAAGTACTGGCCAGAGCTGACTCACAGAGAGGCTTTTGAAAGAGGTGAAAAGGAAAGGAGTGTTTTATCATTCAAATCATTCTCTTCCTTTCATTCCCCGGCAAGATTCTAAAAGAGCTATTTTCTATCAAAATAAATTATTTTAATAACAAATACGGAAAGCGGGAATACCAGCGCAAGCCTGGGAGGAGGGAGGCCTGGGACGCTGGGCCCAGGAAGTCAACCAGGTCCCAATGAGCAGCCACTTTCCCTCAAGGCCTGGAGAGTCTTCCTCAGGGGTGAAGTGAAAGAAATGTGCCCGATGGGTTTCCACAGCCCTCTGCTAAATTTAAAGTCCCTTGGGGCACCGTAAAATCTAGTCTCCAGACAGCTGTCTGGTATGACACACTCTCCTCTACCTCTGCTTTGAGACATACCTGGGATTGGCTCTCCCCAATACGGGCCCCGGGGAAGGAGTAGGGGAGAGGACGGGGAAAGGAGTAGGGAAAACTAAAACGCAAAACCCAAACAAACAAAGAACCCTGAAATGATCATAGATGCAGGAGAGAATCTACTTTCTGCTGCTCCTGGTCAATTTCTCTCCCGATTTCCGTTCTTTGGGGCCCTTGGGCCCAGACTCACAGTAGAGACTAGAACCCAGACTTGGTCAACTCTACAGGTCCCCCCCGCCCCAATACTGCCAAGAATAAGAGGAGCAAGGCATAGGAGAGCCGGAAGATCACACAGCACTTGAGAGATACACTGCAAGTTGCAAAGCAAGTAACGACTTCGGATCCTGATGCAGACAAACAAAACAATTACAGGGCCGCCGAGGAAATCTGACCAGAGGCAGGAATATCAGAATAGCAAGCAGTTACAAACCCTTAGGTCCGATAAGGGTACCGTGGCAGTTTTTAAAAAGAGGTCTTATCTGCTGGCGACATACGCTCAGAGCCCTTCTAGCGACGTAGCACGGTGTCTGGGGTCCGCCCCCGGCCCCAGGGCAGGGGTCTGGGTGACCCCGGCTGCGAGGGGGCGATCCGGGCCCAAGGTGGGGGAGGGGGCGTGGGTGCGTACGGCTCGTTCTGTTTCCTGGGGTTGGGGTAGGTCCGAAATGTCCCCCAAGAAGCAGTTCCGCCGAGGGCCTTGCGGCCGGTTTCCCCTCCGGTCTACACTGACCGGGAGGGCTGGAGAAGGGGGGCTCCCTGAGCCGGGGAGGCTGGCTGTGCGAAGCGCGCAGGAGCCACCCCGCAAGGGCGCGTCCCCGAGCCGGCGTCCAGGGCCGGGCCCTCGCCACCCCCCGCAGCCGGCCGGCTTCTCCGCTCGTGCGCCCCCAGCCCCCGAGAGCCAGAGGCGGAGAGGCGGAGAGGCGGGGGCACCCCTCCCCCGGCCGGCCGCACCTGCGCGCACCTGGGCGCACCTGGGCGCAGGTGCGCGGGGGGCCGCGGAGGCGCGCGCACCTTGAGGATGTTGTCGAAGATGGTGTCGCGGAACTCGAGCAGCGCCTTCTGGTCGAACTCGCGGCCGTGGATGATGCGCATCTGCTTGAGGAAGGTGGACTTGCCGCTCTCGCCCGCGCCCAGCAGCAGGATCTTGACGAGGCGCCGCACCGCGCGCCGCTCCCGGGCCAGCCCCGCGTCGATGTCCCGGCTGCGCCGCCGCGCCTCGCGCTCCGCCTCGCGGGCCCCGCCGCCGCCGCCGCCCGCCCTGCGCTCGCGGGCGCCCCCGGCCTCGGCCGGCAGCAGGCAGCGGCTGAGGGTCCGCACCACGCCGGACATGGCCGCTCAGGCCATGGACCCCGCCGCGGGCGAGGCGAGCCCCGCGCGGCAGCCGGCCGCTCCCTCAGGCCGCGTCCGTACGCCGCCGCCGCCGCCGCCCCGAGGCCCGCTCCCGCCCGCCGCTCGGCCCCGGCGGAGGGGCGGGGCGCGCGCCACCAGAGCCCGGCGATTGGGCCGGCCGTCGTCCATCCGGGCGGACGCGCCCTCCGATTGGGCCGTGCCGCGCGGGGAGGCGGGCGTCCCTCCGCCCTCGGGGCGGGGCCGGCGCCGAAAGAGGCGGGATCTCTGGGGTGGGGGCGCTTCTCATTGGGCGCCCGGGAGGAGGCTCTTTTCTTTCAGAATGAAAGGGAGGCGGGGTCGCCGGGGAGGCGGAGCGGCCGCCCGCCGTGACCAAGTGTAATTGCTCTGGGGTCACGTCAATCACGGCGAACGGGCTTGGGATTGGGGGATTGGCGGAACCGGGCGGGACCAGAAGTGCCAGGTGTACAGAAAGATTCTCGCCCTGGGTTCCCAGATCGGGTCAACCTGTGAGGCCAGAAAGTTCGCCGAGCGGACTTCGCGTTGCCGGAAAATGCCGGTAGGAGGTACAGCTGCTCGTTTTAGGCTTACGGAGACAGCTGTTCTTAGGAACATTTCCTTCCAGAAACACGGGGGAAGGGGACACACATTTTCAAACTAATGCACCTTTGAGAGTGGCATGGCCTCGGGGGGGGGGGGTGTCTGTCTTCTCTAAAAGCTGGCTAAGCATCCAGATCCCCAGAAGCACCCCCTCACACCCCGAAAAGTCTTAGGTAGCACAGCGATTGGGGTTTGCAGTTGCTGGGTCTGAGTTGGAATCCTCCCTCAATCCCTTACTGGTTGCGGAACCTTATAAGCAGCTCCTGCCCCCCAACCCCCAACTCCGTATTTAGCTTCAATCTCCTCTGCAAAAAGGGGGCGATTATAGCAACTACCTCATACGGTTATGAAGACACAGACCGAGAACGTGAACTTGTAAATCACTTCACAGGCTGCTGAGACCCAAGTAAGATCTTGCTAAGAGTTAGCGGACCTGATTACAGATTCGAGCCTGTCCCAGGTGAAGCGAGTCAGAACCCCTTGGAAGGAGCTCATGTACCTCAATCTCCAGGTCTCCAGGTGACTGGCCAGATTTGGGAACCATGGTCCATTAAAAGATAAACTGAAGCATATTAAAAAAATTTTAAGGGTATGCAGCGTTGGAGCAAAAAATGAGTCAAACCAGAAGTGGTTAAGAGTGCTCCTCAGAATGGGCATTCTCTATGGACATTCTCTATGGACTTTCTATAGAGAAAGTGCCAGGAGCAAAGAAAGGAAATTGCCTCTAGTTTAAAGGCTAGCTGGCTGTTTGATTGGTTATCTTCAGCGTTTTAATTTTGTAACCCTGAAGCACTTACGGGATTTTGGTTTGCCTTCCTAAGTCGTCCCCGCATTAAAGCCACTTTAGTCTAATAATTTCAATTGTGGAATTATTTTAGCAAGTCTTAAAGATGATCCTGTGTCCGAACGCTTCTCACCAGGTGGATAAAATAAAAACCAGCTTGCAAACGACTGACCCAAGTGCCCAGGTTCTACACGGGGTGGACTGGAGCCCTGCTCTCTCTTTCGCTGTATCGGTGTCTCTGACTAGAGAGGAGTGAGTGTTAGAAAAAGTGATTTGTGAATGTTATGTCATCCCATTCTACAAATAACGTTTGCGTACTCATGAAAATGCCAGGCACTGGGGACTTTAGGAGAGGAGGCTGAAGGTGGAAAAGAGGAGTTCTTCATGTCAAGAAACCAACACGTTAGTTAGGGAACCAGGCTGCTCACGTCACTGAACACAGTGGAGACTATAGGAGTCCCTAGTCTCTGCCCCAGAACCAGGGTGTTCCAGGATCGCAACATCCCAAGGATCCCAAGTCCTAATGATGGCTGGCGTGTCATTTACAGAGGCATGAATTTGTATCACCTATGAGTCAACATATTATCTGGTACTCTGTCATCCTTCAAAACAGATGAAAAAGAAAGTCTTGTTTCTCTGTGAAAATGGCCTTCTGCAAAAAAGACAAAACACGAGTGTTGCGACAGAAGTGGCAAGAATGTGCAGAAGCCTCAGAAGGCAACGTTTTTTAAACAGAAAATAGGACTTTTGAGCAAATAAAGAGGAAAATGTAGACTTTGGGGGCAGACCAGAGTTAGCTCTTCATTCAGTTAAAAGAAATTTTGAAAAGGTGAGGTACAAAATGCTCTTGAACAAGTTACAAATAACTTTACATCTTTATAAATAACTTTCTGTCTGTATTTATGCAATGATTACGTAGTATCCAATTTGGGGAATCCATAAGATCTCCGGACATATCCTCTACATCTGTCAAAGGGCTCAGGTGCTTGAAGTAAACAAGCTTATCTGGGTACTTAATAATAATCTCTTAATTATCCCTTACATTCGTGTGACGAGTTAGAGTTTTTGAAGTGCTTCCACATACACAATCTCATTTGTCCTCCGCTGGGAGGGAGGCAAGGCAGAGGTTATTGTAATAGGACAGTTTGGGTCCCAGGAAGTTCACATCACATCGGTTAGTAAGTTGCGGAAGCTGGACTGGAAACCCGACCCAGTGTCTTCCCCACGTGCAGTGTGAAACGGATGAAAGCATGAAAACTCTGAAGCTTAGCTCTACCGCCTACTAGCTACGTGCCCTTGAACAACTCACTTAACCTCTCTCAGACTTAGTTTCCTTATCTGTAAAATCAAGAGAAAATAGGGCTGTGATAAACGTTGACTAAGCTAACGCATAGCAGGAAGGCCCCAACACATAATGGGCATTCAGTAATTTCTAACGTGGTTATCATTATCCTGGAGCTTTGGGGACCCAGTGCTAGAAATTTAGAACAGTAATACTGGCATGATGATGAAGAATCCAGAAGGACAATACGCTGTATGATATTAAAATCTAAAACCTGGGGAAAGGTCAGGTTAAATAAATTAAGGTACATCCATATAAATGAAATAACATTCAGTTCCTAAAAATAAGCAAGACTGAAATTTGTAAACAGATGGTCACCATGTGTTTAAAGATCGGTCGTGGGGTGGGAGGAACCATGTTCCTCCCAACTCGTGTTCAATTCCACCTCCCGAGCTAAGGGGCAGCCAGGAGGAAGGGTCCGATGGCAGGGCCTGGAATGCATATGTGGAAGAGTGAGCTTCTCTGGCATCTCTAGAAAAGAGAACAGCCACAAGACTCTCAGTGTCCAACTCTTCACTCTCACTCGTCAGCAGCTCCAAGGTCAGGGATAAGGGCCAGGACTCTGGGGTTCCCAAAAGGAATAATCTCCCCTTGCATCCTATGCACGCAGTCCCGTGTGATGTCTTTTCTGGCCTGGGGAGACTGTGGGAGGGCTGCATGGGCAAAGGGGCTGAAAGATTTCCCGTCTCTGAGGAAGGGAGCTTGCCAACAGCCACAAATGCTGAAACGTGGGAGCTTCCTCTCTGTGCTCGGGGGAGCAACATCTTGCCTGTTACCTCATATTTCACCACTGCAAAGAGACCCTAAGAGCTTTCCCTGAAAGCCAAAGAGCTATGAGTAGAAAAAAGAAAGTCTGAATAGGCTTAAGGGGACCAAGGTGCCAGAGAGAAGAAACAGAACATCTCAACTAATGGTAAATGGATGAAAGCTTTACATCATCACCATCACCACCACCACTACCATCATCACCACCACCATCATTATCACCACTATCGTCATCACCATCAGCATCACTACCACCATAACCATCAGCACCACCATCATCAGCACCACCATCATCATCATCACCACCACTACTACCATCATCACCACCACCATCATTATCACTACCACCATAACCATCAGCACCACCATCATCATCATCACCACCATCATCATCACCACCACTACTACCATCATCACCACCACCATCATTATCACTACCACCACTACCATCACCACCACCACCATCATTATCACCACCATCAGCATCACCATCAGCATCACTACAACCATCACCACCATCACCACCACCATCATCATCACCAACACCATCATTATCACTATCAGCATCACTACCACCATCACCATCAGCCCCACCATCATCATCACTATCATCATCACCACCACCACTACCATCATCACCACCACAATCACCATCATCACTATCACCATCACCACCACTACCATCAATTCCACCACCACCACCATCATCATTACCATCATTCACTATCACCATCACCACCATCATCATCATCACCACTACCATTATCATCATCACCATCATCACTATCACCACCAACATCATCACCACCACCACCATCATCATCACCATTACTGCCATCATCATCCCATCTTAGGAGAGTTGTTCATGGTATAAAATGGCACTGTAGGGGCAACTGGGTGGTGTGCCCTTGAACATCTTGGTTGAGCATCTGACTTTTGGTTTTAGCTCTGGTCATGATCTCAGGGTCATGAGATCAAGTCCTGCCTCAGGCTCTGTGCTCAATGCAGAATCCGTTTGAGACTCTCCCTTTACCTCTCCCTCTCCCCTCTGCTCACACATACTCTCTCTCTCAAATAAATAAGTCTTTTTTAAAAATAAAAATAATAAAATGGCATTGTACAACAACAAATGATAAAGGTAACCATTGAGAAATGTCAAAAACAAGATGAGAGAACTGAAGATAAAGTGAAAGAAATATCTCAAAATAGGACAAGTATAAAGAGATGGGAATCATGAGAGGAAGGAAGGGAGAGTTACATGGGAATGCTAAGAGTTCTTGAAGAACAAGGGAGAGATGGAAGAGAGAAGTAATAAAGAGACTTCTTTTACTGACAGTATTATAGACCACATACTCAGACCAACCCTTCTGCAACAACAATTAAAAATGCCTTATAAACTATTTAAAACTTTTTTAAGAGTCACTGAGCTGATTAAGGAACCCTCAGGGGCCAAAATCAAAGTGGAAACAAAAATTCAGAGTTAAGCAGATTCGCGGTGAAGCCACCAGCTTCCCTGACAACATCTGTTGAACCCTTGAAGATTAGAGTTCTGTTTTCCTGGCTGCAGGAGATAAAAACCTAAATATCATTAAAGGTCGAGAGTCTGATAGAAGACATCCGTGTAAACCTAGGACCAGACAGGAAAAGAGCTGGTAAAAGCAACAGTATGGATGTCAATCATTTATCAACAGATTAAGGTCCAAGGGAAGTGAGTGTAATTTTTTAAACTTTTTTTAATAACCAGTGAACACTGAAGAAAATAAGGCATCACGAATGGAAGCCAGCCCAAGATACAGACAACGGAATCACACTAAAAAATGTGGGATATTGCCCTAAATGATAGAACGAATATGCATAATATCACTAAACAAATAAAAGAGCCTGAGTGGCTCAGTCATTTGAACATCTGACTCTTGTTTTCGGCTCAGGATGTGATCTCAGGGTCTTTGGATCAAGCTCTGTGTTGGGTTCCATGCTTAACAAGGAGTCTGCTTGGGATTCTCTCTCTCTCTCCTCTCTCCCTGCCCCTTCCCCTGCTCCCACATGCATGTGTGTGCTCTCTCTCTCTCTAAAATAAATAAATAAATCTTAGGGAAAAAAGAGAAATAAAAGAGGGTATTGAAAGTATGACTAAGGAATAAGAGAATATAAAAAATGTTTGGGAGGTTGTGAACAAGACCCAAATAATACATCTAAAAATGAAAACTACAATCAAAATAGAAACATAATGGCTATGTTAAGTTGCAGACAAAGACACAGACGAAGAGAGGGAGCTGAAACACAGACCTGAAAACATCACCTTGAATCCAACACAACAATACGGAGAATAAGGGACAGGAAAGACCTACTGAACTTCGATCTAACCAGAGTTCCAGAGGGGCTAGAGAGAAGAAGAGGCAACATCTGAAGAAATCACAGCTTAGAATTTTAAGTGACAAATGACACAAACTGCTCAGCTTGATAAATGAAATCTAGG
>CM053621.1:29637664-29660872 GCA_028646535.1 Procyon lotor | reverse complement strand
ATGGTGGTAGGGGCTGATTCTGCCTGTGGAGTATCAGGGAAGGCTTCATGGAAGAGGTGATCTTTGAGTTTCATTGTAAAGGGCAAGCAGCGGGAGGGAATGGCCTGGGCAGAGGTGGCTCTGCAGCCTGGACAGCACAGCGGGTAAGGACTTGCAGGGAGCCCCGGGGGGATGGGGCCCAGGGCCTGTGTGTGCTGGGGCATGAGGCTCAGGTAAAGCCCCCTGAAGATCCTGAGAAGCATTTTGGACCCTGTTCCTGAGCTTCGAGAACTCTCACAGCGCTGAACACATTATGAAATGATCTCATTATTTACACGCTCGTTCTCTGCCTCCCCCACTAAGGTGGACACTGTGAAGCCAGGCAAGTGACCCTTTCACTCATCTCTAGGTCCCCGAGAGCAGGTAGGCAGTGGGCACTCAGTGCATGCCTGGGGGAAAGAATGCAAGGAGTCCACCTGCCTGGGAGGTGTGGCCCCTGTAGCCAGACCTCGCTGCCACTGTCTCCAAGTCCTCCCGGGAGCGGCTGCTGGGCTCAGTGGGTGGTCCCACCTTGGCCCCAAGCGGGTCTGGCCTCCTGGAGAACACGGCTTGAAATCCCCACTGACAACCACTAGGTGGTGCTCGAGCCACACAAGGAAACCCAGAGCCGGTTCTGTCAAATTGCGGGTGCAGAGGGGTAGGTGTGGGGGGGAATCTCATCTGGGAGCCACAGATGAGTTCTCCAGGCTGCCATTTGTTCTCATTAGTGCCTAGATTCCTTTCTCCAGAACCAGACAGGGGTGACCAGCGTCGTGGGCCCAGGGTCCATGTCCCCCCTCCCCAGCTAGGGGCGGCTGTAGGTGAGAAAGCACGATGGCATGGGGGAGGGGGTTGCTGGGGTCAGGACCCGGGACGCCTGTGACTGTCACTCCCGTCCAGCCAGCAGCCCTACCGCGGACCACTATGCCTGCCCACCAGGCTTGGACTCAGCCGGTCAGGAGAGCAAGGCCATTCATCAGCATGTTGCACGCTGCAGCCCCCCCACCCCTCCCCATCCAGGGCTGCAAGGTCAGCCTCCTGACACAGCTCCAGGGGAATTCACCCCAGGGGTCTGGCCACGCCTGCCTTCTCCGACACAGCTGAGTTCTGGAAGCTTCTGAGGCCACCCTGGGAAGGAAGTGGTCACATGACCCGGGCGGCGGGGATGCCTTTCTCCCTCCTGGGACTCAGGTGAAGCAAAACCAGGCCTGTGTTTTTCGGTAACTCAGCCTGATGCCTACTTTGAGCCCCCGTTCTGACCCCTGGCAGAAAAATGCCATCTTGGCCAGTTCTGGGTAAACTGGGTCATTTAACTCAGAGTTTAGAGGGTCCCTTTGCCTTTCTTTTGGCCCTAGCATGGCAGTTACATTCTAGGGGGGTCATACAGACTTACGGCATCGGGGAGGTGCCCGGTCATTGGCTGCTCCTGATGCCAGTGTGCCCTAAAAGGACACGGGCATGTCTCATCTCCCGGTCTACTAGTCCCAAGGTGTCCAGGACTCAGAGTTTCCTCCTTGGTAGCCTGCTGGCTGTCCCTTACGTACTTCTGTGCCCTTTGTCCCTGCTGCCCCCTGCCAGCTCCTCCCGTGTTAGCAAACCGCCCCCCCAACACTTACCAGATTTCCCTGGGTTCCGTCTGTCCCCAGCAGTCCAAGTCCTGGGGACTTGTCATTCCTTTCCCACAGGAGGGGGCAGGCTGCAGGACCCCTTGTCCGACCCCCAGTGACATCCAAACCCCAAGCTTTCCCCTCTGTTTCTCCTCTTTCCTTCCCCAGCTGGAAGGGACTCCGGCTAGTTTAGGAGCAGGGAGAATGCGTTCTCTGGATCTTAGTTTCTTCCCCAAGATCCTGGAGCCACATTTTTTGTTCCGACACAACGGTCAAGATTGGGTTTTCTAAGCTCTGTCGCCCGAGGGGATGGCTGCGCGTCCTGCCAGGGTGGCGCGTGGGGTCAAAAGGGAGTGTGCATCTGCACGTGAGCCCTGCGTGTTTCTGGTGGGGTAACGCTCCCAAAACAGACACACCTGCCTGGTCTCCTAAAACAGACACACCTGTTCCACATGGCAGGGGCGAGGCCTCGTTCCTAGGCTCCGACACGGGCACGCTCAGCCCTGCAGAGGCTGCCTGCGAGCACCGGGGCAGGTGTGTGCTGGGCAGCGGGCGGGCGCTAATGGCGTCCTGGGCTTCTGCTCCCACGGTTGGAGCAGAGCCGCTGACCTTGCAAATAGCATGCACGCCGCAAACACAAGCCGCGGAGGTAACCTGAAATGTTCTAGTAGCCTCATTAAAAAAGGAAGAAGGAACCGCCAGCATAAATTTTAAGAACATATTTTACTTAATACGTGCACAGTAGCGACGTGTGATCAATACAGGAGTTATTGATGATGCAGGTTAAGTCTCCAGAGTCTAGTGTGTATTTTACGTGTGTAACACAGTTAAGCCCTGGTGCTACATTTTAACATTTTAACAAGAAATAGTTGACCTGCATTTAGATGTCACAAAACCTACAGCCGGAAAAGAGATTCACATACCCCAGTTGCACTGAATGTACTTAAAAGTTTCCCAATAACTGAATACAGGGTCAGTTTTCAAATTAAAAGAAAAAAAAACCTGAGTCCTCAGTCTCATGAGCCACGTGTCCAATGCTCAATGGCCACGTGTAGCCAGGGGCTACCCTGTTGGACAGAGCGGTCTAGAATGTTCTTTCTCCTCTCAACACATGTTCTCTTCTACCTTTATCTGGCTAACTCCTCCTGGCCCATGAGCGCTTGCGCCCCCCAGCTCCCCAGTATGGCCTGGCCCCTGGCCTCGGGGTATGTCCTGCTACAGGTTTGTTTTCCAGATTAATGGATGACTTCGCGGGGCACAAAGACCCACCCCTGGGGTTGGGCCTTGGTGTTAAAATGAGGCTGCAGTAGAACCCATATCTGACAAAGGACACGGATCCAGCATATATAAAGAGCTCTGAAGACTCAAGAGCAAAGAAACAACCTAATAAAAAATGCACAAACAATTTGAATGGACACTTCACCAAAAATAGTGCTTGGAAGGCAGACCAGCACACGAGAAGACACTCAACTTGGGATCACAATGCAGGTGTTATGTCCGGAAAGGAGGGTGGGTAGGGAGAGCCTTGGCTGGCAGGGCAGCTCCCGAGATCTCGGCCATGCCAGCAGGGGATCCACAAGAAGTCGTGGGAAGGGGAATGGCAGCCCCTCCACGCCCAGGGCTCCCTCCAGCTGGGCCTGGCAGCTCAGGGCACTCCCTTGGCACTTGCCTCCCGAAGGGAGAGCGAGGGCTGCCCCTGTGCTAGCCGACGGACACGCGACGCAGCAGGGTCCTGAGGTCAAGGAGGCTTCTCCGAGGGGACCCCACAGCCGAGATGTTAGCCAGGAGAAAGGGGCGTCAGAGAGCAGGGGATTAGAATATCCCTGGGACGGACTGGACCAAGAATAGCATTGTGGGAGCACACGGAGGGCGGGGGGAATCATATTTGAGGCGAGGCTGTGAAGGTGGCAAGGGCCGGTCTTGCAGGGCCGACGGGCCACATTTAGGATTTTGATCCTGACTCCCGACTCCGTTTGAGTCCAACGGCCGGTGCAGCTCAGACCAAACCTCCCCACTGGCCTGGCCCGGGGCCTGCCAACCAGTGTTGGACCGCTGCCAAGCTTGCGCTAGCCTTCTGGGCTCTGCCGCGGAAATATGGCCCGGTGCCTTCAGGCGAGGTTTGAGAACTCTCTCTCTTGGGCACAGGGAGCTCACGCCGGGGAGCTCGTGAGAAATGCTGATTCTCAGGCCCCGCCCAGAGTGACAGGACCAGAGTCCCGAGGGTGGCATCCAGGGACTGGCCTTTCCCAAGCTTGGCTGGCGATCTCGTGCCCATTTGTGGGAACACCATGGTCCAGGGGCAGCTCTGTGTTGCACAGGTGTGTGGACTTACGGCCCGAGGCTTGCTCCAGGTCCTGCGTGAGACCGGGGCCGCGTGGGGCCGGAGGGCACGCCCGCCCTTTAGGCTCTGAAGAACCCAGCTGTCAGTAAAAAATGCATCGGGGACCCACCTTGTGCTTTGTGGAAAAACGCCTGGGTGGTTGGCATGAAATAGAATTCCTACGCTCATTCTTCTGGAAAAGAAATCCATCCATCTGCAGGCGGAGAAGGGTGTCTGTGCAATGCAGGGGGAGGGTTTTGGGAGCCACAGTATGGCCTTGGCCAAGACCCACCCGCTCTGCCTATGGCTTCTGAAGCAGCCGAGGAGGCTGCCACGGAAGTTGCCCACGATTCCGGCCATGTTCCTTGCTCCGCCGAGAGGGTGCCTCTGCTCTCCTCCTCTCCAGCCGGTGGGGTGCCCGCTCACCCTTGGGCACTTAGCCTCAGTGTCCCCTCCTTCCTGCTTGAGCTTGTGTGGGACGTGCCTTGGAACTGCCCCCCGAGGGTGAGCAGCTGGGGTTTGAAGCCAGCCCCTCCCCTCCAGGGAAGACCCAGGATGCCCATCTTTCCCGAACTTCGCAGCAGCACGTGGCTGGCTTGACATGGGCCACGGAGGAGCACCGACATCACAGACCCCGTGGACAGGACCCATCGGGGCTCACTTTCCCTCCTAGTTACCCGCTCTCCATCCGGCGCCTGCCCCTCTACGGTTGGGGTGGCTCTCAGCGTGCTAACTCCTGGCGCCCCGGTCTGCCCTGCAGGTGGGCAGAGCAAGCTCCCCTGGCCGGGCATCCCCGGGGGAGGCACACGTGGGAACTAACTGCCCAAGGGCGGCCTCTGGGCTTTGGCGGAGCCCGGAGAGCCACGGCCACAGGGGCTGGGCTGGGAAACATCTGGGCCCAGCTTCCAGCTTGCCGGGTTTGCCAAGGGGACCGAGCCACTGACTGCTTCTTGGCAGAGTCCAGGCCGCGCTGACAGGTGAGGCCAAAGGGCAGAGGGTGTTATTACAGAGGAGAGACGGTGATTTAGAGCAGCAGTGGCCCGGGACGGCCGGGCTCGCGGACAGCAGGGAGATGGAGGAGAGCTGGCAGGACACTAACTGGATGAGGGATGCACATTTCATTGAGATGGTGTGCCCGAGTCCTCGCGGCAGAGATTAAATAGCCCGTCCCCTGCATGCAGAGAGGCAGAGATAAATCAGGCTTTACTGCAAGCAGGGTGGCAGGGAGTTAATTAGGAACGGGAGAAAAAAATACATTTCAGCTCACAAAGAAGCCGAGGGAGCCGCGATGCCCAGCTCGGCCCCACCCGGCGTCGTTTCTCTTGGGGAGGAGCCGGGTCCAGTCCGCCCCCCACCCCCACCGAAGGGCAGTGCGGGGAGATGAATGGGGAGGGGGGTTGCACTCAGGGGCTGTCACAGCAGAGCCGGGCGGCTGGCCTCACTTTGTGGTAGGAAAAGAGGGGCTTGTGATCAGGAAACTGTAGAGGGAAGCTTGACTTGATGTATGTGACGGTCAGTTTGGGCTATAGTTATCCTGCAGTGACAAATACCCCCAAAGCTTGTCAACTTAGAACGATGAGGCTTTGCGTGTTGGTCACACACCTGGCAGCAAGTCCATGCGTCTCTCAGGCAGTTGTCCTTCAGGTGGTGACCCGGCAGCTTAAATCTGTGGTGTCCCCCGCGTGTGCTGGTCCGTGAAGGAAAAGGACCACAGGAGTCTCTTCCTCGGTGAATTCAATGCTCTGTCTAGGAAATAGCACAGCGCACTGGGCACGACGGGTCACGTGATGTGGCCTGACCCCGGGGGCCGGGAAGTGGAAACCAGCCCGTGGATCCCTCTGGCTGCTGAGAGGCCAACAGGCAGAGGGAGCCTGAGCAGATGGGGGAGACCCCGCCGTTTCCAGCGGAGGGGACGAGGGGCTTGCCCTTGGGGAGGGGCTGACGATGGAGAGAGGGACCTCGCTCTGAGTGTGCCTGTCCTACGGGCTCTCGCGCAGGACCACCGGCCGGGCTGACACTTTGGACACGTTGGTCCTGATTGGTTTCTAAGCCTCACTCCATGGGGTGCACAGATCTGGAAACTGTAGCCCCTGGGATGTGAAAGAAGCTTTAGTAACTATTGTAACTATAGTTACTATATTACTATATTGTAACTATAGTAACTACAGTTACTATAATATTATATACATATATTACATATACTACAATATAGTACATATACCATACTATATATACATATACTACATATATACTACATATACATATACTACATATACACATATATACATATACTACATATGCAATATACTATATATACTACAATTCTATAGTATCTATAGTAACTATAGTAACTATCTCAAAAAGAACAATGCGAAATGGGGAGGCAATCACCATGCTGGCCCCCCACCGCAGGGCAAACGGTGGTCCAGGAGCTGGGAGCTCCCTAACACGGTAGGAATGATCCCCCTGCTTTTCTGGGCCTCACCCTCTTTCCTCCCCACCTTCTGCTTCCAGCTCCAGCCAGTCCCCTTGTCCTGCAGCTCCGCAGCCCCAAGCCGTCATCCCCGCTTCCTCAGGGCCACCCCCAAGGGCCAGAGGTGCCCCAGTCCTTGTAGGGGGTGCCCAGGGTTCCAGCAACAAGGTGGGCACAGGGCGGGGTGAGTGGAGGCAGGACACGGATGGCTGAACTCGCCTCCTGTGCCCTGGCGTGAACATCTGACGCCCAGATGGAGGTATGGAAACTTCTAGAAGCAGCCAGATGCTCTGCGGGGGAGCATACGGGTCTTGAAAAAAGCTTCACGGTTTTTATCATTATGGAAGTATTATGGGCGTGCTGCAACATTCGGATCTTTGTGAGGCGGGACGCGGACCCCCCTCCTCCCTCCAGGTCTGCAGCCCAGAGGTGAGCCTTGCTGACGCTGTGGTATCTGCAGGCACATTTTCTGTGTACACACAAGCCTGCACACATGCATATGCACAGCTGTACGTGTGCACACCCTCACACATATGTATGTGCATCACGCATGTAGTACACAGAAGGGTTACTTTCCTCTGTCCACGGGCCGGCACAGCTTTGGATGTCAGGACACACGGAGCAGCCTCCCTCTTTTTCACGAGCCCAGAACCCCATGGGTCCGTGATGGCTGTGCTCCGTGGACTGCTGATTACATTTCTTTGCTCCAATTTTGGGCTATGACAAGCAGCGGGCACGCATGGACACGGCCGGTGCGCCCTCGGTGGAGGATTTCACTGGTGCCGAGGCTCAGCAGTAGGCTCTGCCGTCAGCTGGCCTGGGGCTGAGGCCTGGCTCTCCCTGAGCAGGTCGCGAACTCTGTGCCTCAGTTTGCCCATCTGTGCAATGGGACTCCGGCACACACCCCCCCGCCCCCTTTACAGGATTGCATGGGTGCGTGTTCAGCGGGGCATCGACCCCACTGTGGGAGGAGCTCTCTGACCACGGGTCTCCGCCTGGGGGTGGGCGGCGTGGGGCCCAGGATCCCAGGCTCCGAGTGGGGCCCGGCCGGCAGGGGAACAATGCCAGGCTCTGGGAAAACAAGAGGCCCTTCCCCGCCTGTCAGGGCGTGAGGATTACGTGCAGAATAATGCAGTCTCCGATCAAACCTGCAGCTGTAACTCAGGCCCCAGACGCTGCCAGCGCCATAAATTTGGGCGGGAAGTGCTGCTCCAGCAGTTTGCGAACAAGAGCGGGGGAGGCCGGGTGAATTACAGCCACGGAGGAAGCGGAGGCCCCCTGCCCGGCATTGTTAGCCCCAGCCTGGGATTGATTGCTCACTGGCTTAATGAAATTGAATTTTAATTTATATCTCAGCCCACGACGGGGGTGGGGGGTGGGGGCGTGTCTGGGCAGAGGTGGGCTCAGCCCCGGGATGGGGGCCTCTTCTGCAGGGCTGCGGCCAAATCCTACAGGAGGGGTCCCCAAAGTTTCAGGGGCATTTGGAGGTTTCAGGAGGTGGCGTTTCTGCGTCCGGCCCACGGCGGAGGCGAGACTTGCGGGCACCACAGTCCCCGGTGGAGCCTCCCCAGGCGTGGCCCAGATGTCACGGGCAGCGTGGGACCCGCCCCTGTGGCCAAGGGACAACGAGGGTCTCCTTCAGGCCCGGTGAGGAGGGGCCTTCACAGAGGGCCCTGGGGGTGTGTGTGGGGGTCCCGGGAGCGGGGGGTCCTACCTGGGCGGGAGGCAGGGACAGGCTGCAGGGACAGGCGGGGCTGAGCCTCCGCGGACCAGCCCGGGAAGCTGGGAGCAAGAGCAGAATTTTTCTTGCCCTCTTCCGCCCGGTGGTCCCCAACATCCGGCCCCTGCCCGGGGGTTCCTGTGTGACGCCCGGCGGGCAGCTTCAGGCGCCGTCCCCCCATGAGTGAGGCAGGGGAACGACCCAGCTCCGGGGGGTCTGGACCCCTCCTCACATCAGGCCCTGCCCGTCTCCCACCTCCACCAAGCAAGTTCCTGGTCTTCAATGTAAACACACTGATGAGAGCAGAAAAGTCCAGGGGAAGCCAGCGGTGCTCGCCAGAGCGAGACAACTCAAAAATAAATGTCTCCGCTGTCTCCCGTCTCCTCACACCGTAGTGTATCTCATCTGTATATGCAGAGACATGCATTTTAACATATCACAGGTATTACTTATGTATATCATATACATATCATTATACATTATTTTTCAAAAGTCTACGGACTCCTAATGTCACTTGTGTATTTGCACGCCGGCAAACACTCCCTCAGTCTGAGCCCGTGACTTCGTTCTTTCGGGTTGAGGTCTGTTGCTAATCCGTGCACCCTGCAAGCGAAAGCAAACTCAGGCCCAGGGAGGAGCTGATCGGCTGGCTGTCCCAGGGCTGGGGAGGGACAGAGGACTGCGGAGGGGGACAGTGGGGCCCCGGGTCAGGACTGGTGGGGCTGGGCAGCAGGTGGTGGGCGCGGTGGGATGGACAGGGAAGGAGCCCGGGGCTCTGGCCTGGGTGCTTTGCCCTCACCCTCCTAGTGGTCCTCTGAGGGATGTTAACATTCCTGCTTTGTTTTAACAGCTTTTCATGAAATAATCCACCACAGAGAAAACTAGAGAGCCGCGGAATGGACCTGGCTCGTACCTGTCTTCCAGCTCCCCTGAATTCTCTGACTTGTCCTGCAAGGGCTTTTCCGGATCTGATAAAAGAAAGAGACCGTGACCGGTGTTACTTAGCCCCCCGCCCCGTACCCTACCCCACGCCTTTTCCCCTTCTCTCTCCTACCTGGGAAAGAGCCACATTTGCAAGTGACTGTTTGACAAATGCACGCTGTGATCGGGGACGTATGTCAGGGTAAACAGTCCACGTGACCGTCTTCCAACTTCATACAGACCCACGCCCATTTTACAGCTGGAAACACCCGCGCAAGTGCCCACGGTTGTGAGCGGCACGGCCAGATTCACACCCTGCGGACGGGGGCTCCAGTAAAACCAGAGAGAGAAATTTCTCCCCCCCGCACGGGTCACCTGGGGCCCGCGGGAGGATGCTGGAATTATCAATATGACTTTTGGGGTCTGCGACGTCCGGAGGAGCGCCAGGCCTTGGAGGGCCCTGGGTGACTCGGGGGATGGCAGGAGCCAGGAGGAACCCGCCCTTTTGGCCCCGTGTTATTTTACAGAGGAGAAATCAATAGTTTCTTGCTCCAGCAGCTGGTGCGGGGAAAGTCTGTGGCTCTGGAGGGGACAGGGGAGGCCGAGCCTCTGCAGAACCAGGGCGGGCTTGATCCTGGGAGACTGATGTCACCAAGCATTGCAGAACTCTGGGCCGGGGAACAGGGTCCCGGTCCCCCATCCCCGTCTCTCTGACCGGAAAGTGGGTCAGTGGGCCTGAGGGCGAGGGTCTGCGGGGGACTGAGTGTGACAAGCTGGCTGCAGCCTGCCTGGGGGGATTTGGAGAGGGAGGGTCCAATGGGCGGCAGATGGCAGTCACAGCCTGCAGGGAACAAGGCCACCAGAGGGGCTGGGGGTGGTGGAGATCGGGGCGGCGGGGATGGGGTCGCTCCATGAATATGCATGCGGCCCAGGACTCCTGCGTGCCCCATTATGGGCCCGATACCCCACACACGTGTGCACACCCACCCGAAACACACTCACACCCAAACGCACACGCACACTGGCACGGTGAAGCCTTTCCCACCACTAGAGGGTGCTAGAAGTCTTCCCAGCCTGTATATCTATTGGCTGAAGCTCGTGTGATGGACACACACACACACACACACACACACACACACACACACACACAGTGTGTTGTGTCGAAAAGAAAAAAGAAGGAAAGCAAGAGCAAAGAAAATCCCGGGAAAAACCGGCGGCTGACAGTAATTGGAGCGGACGAGGGCTGTCGATCCCAGAGGAGGCGTACAGTAATCAAGTATGAAAGGATCGGGGCCAGACGGATGGGCATTTTGTGCTTCCCCTCCCAGATCGAGGGGCTGCACAGACCCTGCTGCACCGACCCCAAGGCCTCCTTCCCGGCGCTCCCTTCTAACTCCCCTCCGGGCCCCTGAGAGCTGAATGGGGGCTCGCGGGTAAGAAATCACCTTTCCCTGGGCTCAGCCGGCCACCCTGCTCCCCAGCCGTGACCTGAAACTGGGCCTCGCAAATGTCACCGAGCACCTGGCCACCACCCTTCCTGCTGGGCCCGGACCCTGGAGGGCAGGCCCTGGCCGCCCAGGCTTCCCACCCAGCCCCAGCAAGGGGGTGCAGCACTGGGTGCCCCACGTGGGCCCCTCGCCCTTGGGCGCAGACGGCCAGGATGAGCCCCAGAGGTTCTCCCTTGCGGCGCCGCGGCCTCTCTCCCTCTCATCAGGTGCACGGGCAGGGCGGCTGGGAGTGTCCGGGGGGCTTATTTTCAGCCATTAGGGGTTCCTCTCTAGGAGAGTTCTGGGCCGGGGCTCCCCAGCTCAGGCTTTAGTTGAAGGTCTGCCTTCCTTACTGCTTAGGGGTCCCTGACAGCATGCCCCCAGCCACGCTCAAGGTCAGACACGCCCTCAGCCCTCGCCAGGCACCCGCCCCCCCACCAGGGCAGAGCAGGCACATGGTCCGGGGGGCGCCTGGATCCACCGTCAGCAGACCTCCTGGTCTGTCCGTCCCGTACCCTGGAGGCGCCCTGTGTCGGCGACACCTGCTGCCCGCCCCAGGCTTTGCTAGGTTTGGGAGCAGAAGGATGACCTAGACCCACTTTGTGTCCAGACGGGCTCCTTCGCTCGGGTCTGTGGACAGAACCCAGGGGCGTCTGCGTGCTTTGACTGGATGGAACGACCGCCTCACTTTCTCAGGGGGCAACGAGCGAGCCCCCTGGGGCGTGCACGCGTCCCCGGGCCTTCCTCGCCGACAGACACACGGGCACCTCGCGGTGGCTCCGCTGGTGGCTGGAGACCCCATCATGACGACCCCAGCCCTAGATCTTGCTGCTGAATCTTGTTACTTGGACGCGTTTGCAAGAAACCACATCGGTGACCAGATTACGAGTTTGCTCTTAAATACTTTGAGAATGTATGTCGACAGAGACGGTTTCCCTTATGCTCCTGTGAGCCTTATTTGACGCATGAGCAAATGTTACTTTGAGAGGAGGGCTCTCTGAGGGGTTCCCGATGCTGGAGGGATCAGGGGGCACACAGCGGTGAAAACTGGTCCCGGCCGGGGACATGCCAGTGGTGTGGGGGGGGGTTGGGGGGAGGTCTGGCCAGCGGGCTCCCTGGGTGGGTGAGGGAGAGGATTTGAAGGGCAGAGCAGGTTAGCCTGGGCACTAAGGCTGAGTGTTGGTGGCTGGTGGGGGTCGAGGAATCGCTTTCAGGCCAAAGGGCACCCTTGTTTGGTTTTGAACATTTGGGGCAAACCCAACTTGAGAAGCCCCGGGGGCCCTGGCCTTGCCAGACCGGCCCATTTGGGGGCCCCCTTGTGTGAGCTCACTTGGTCCTCAGGACCATCCCCCCCGTCGGGTGTATCAAGTTTTATGGCCTCACTTTACAGAAGATGATCTTCGAGGAGTAACAGAAAGTCACCTTAGAACTCAGATGTCCCCCCTCCCATTGCTGGGATCCTGCATCCGGCAGCCAACAGAGGCCTGGGGACCCCTCCCCGTGCAGGCTCGCTGTCACCAAGGAGCCTGGTGTGCACCCCGTGCTGGCCTTCGGGCTGGGGATGCGCAGGGTAAGGACCAGTCTGTTCCGGAGCAACGAGAGGTCTCCGGCCTTGGTCTGCGTCTCTCGGTCCCTCGCACGCACGTGTGAGCACACCCACGCTCACACCCCCCACAGCCTCGTACCCACATTCGTGCCCAGTCAGCCCAGCTGGGAGACTTGCAGCCTCGGTCAAAACAAGGTCAGAGCCGAACATGTGATAGAAAAGGAGGAAATTCCTGTTATTAGACATTCATTTCCAGTCAGCCGTACCGGCTCGGAAACTTTCGAGACAATTTTTAGATGAGCACCTGGGGTTTCGACTCAGCCAGTGCTGAGAGCCGAGCGTGAGCCCGTGGCCCCCTCAATCACAAGCCACTAATTTTAGCCCCCAAACCAGCAAGCCAAGCATCTCCTTTCCTGGTCCACGCCCCCTCCTCTCTCACCTCCTTTCTTGGGGGCCCCACGCTTCCTGCCGCCCCCCGCAGGGGGCCCCTCTCTCTCCCTCCCGAAGACCCGGGCGCTACCGGTGTGACCTCGACCCCCGCCGACAGTGGAGCCTACCCCTAGGATGCCCCAGCCCGCTGGGAAGGGCATCCCGAGGCCCCCCTTCAAATCTCAGCTTCCCCTTCCCAGCAACTGAACCTCAGTTCCCCCATCTGTTAAATGGGGGTGATGCTTGCCACTGGGACAGGTCAGTGCCAGGCCTGGTCTGAGGGTCTTGTTCAAGGTCAGAGGCCCAGGAGCCTCAAAACCAAGGGAGCAGGCGATCCTGGCCGGCTCGCCCGAGGTGGTGCTCCGAGGCCCAGGGGAGCAGATGACCGAGAGAATGCAGGGGAGAATCAATGTGGGTGAGGACGGGCTGCCTGTGCCTGGTGGCCCCCCAGCCCCATGGGTGCAGCTTAGATCAGCCACAGAGGTCTGATAACAAGAGGCCAGGGCGCGAGGTGGGACGGGGAGCCGCCAGGCGGAGGGCAGGCTGCCTGGATGGGCCATCGCGTCCCTGACCCAGGTCTGAATGGAGGGGGCGCTTGGACCCCACAGGAGGAGCCGGGCTGGCCCAGACCCCGGGAGCCCCATGAACCCTGTAAGCGAAAGTCACCTCCACCTTTGGTTTATGACTTTTTCTCCAACGAATAAAAATTCAGCAAAACAGGATCGGGAGAAATTAGGTGCAAGCCGGGGAAAGGTCACAGAGGGAGGCGTGACCGTGGGCTGCCCTTTCTGCTCAGAGGGATGGTTCCAGCGGCCAACATGTGCAGTGTCCCTCTGTGTCCCTCTCGGGGTTCTACTCTCTGAAGGCGGGAGCCTGGGGGGAGCCGGAATCCCCAGCCGGAGTCCAAGGGCCTCCGAGGCTTGTGGGAGCACGTGTATCCGCCCCCCTTTCTCTGCCAACGGCTGGTCCCCTAACCCTGACCTGCCTGTGCCTATGGCTGGGCATGCCCCTGCCCGCTGTTGGGGGAGAGAGTCCTGACCCGGAGCTTTTGCCGATCCCGTGGCCCCCCGGCCGAGGCTCTCCCCGGTACCGTCTGGCTCAGCCACCCCCGGGGCTGACTTGTTTGCCGGCCACTTCCCATCCCCACGGGGCCTGGCTGCTCTGGAACTTTCTGGCTGCAGATATTCTCAGCTCCTCTGGTGATGTGACCCGAGGGTGCCCTCCCAAAAGTGGCCGAAGCCAAGAAACACCGTCCGACAACCAAAAAAGGCATCCCAAGACTCCAGTTCCTTAAATGTCCCGAAGCAAACACATCGTGCACTATAACCCTGGAAAACACGTTCTCCCTTCTCCCATCGACTTCTCTCACTGTGGCAGCTTCCTTCTCTCTCGGAGGATTTCCCCCAAGCCCCTACTCTCCTTGCCCCGCTCCTGACATAAAAGCTCCAAGGGTGGTAGTGATAGAGCCCTCCTCGGGGGGAGAGGGAGGGAGAGGGGACAGTGTACCCCATCCCACAACAACCCGCCCTTTGTTCTCACTTGAGCTAGCTGGGGCAGGCCTCTGTGTCTGCCCCAGGACCTTGGCACTTGCTGTGCTCACGGCTTGAATGCTCTCGCCTTACATTTTTTTCCCACAGTTTGTTGCCATTCCCTTCACGCCCCTGCTCAAATGTCACCTCCTCAAAGAGGCCAAACAAGCTCTCCTGTGGCAAGTGCTGTTTCTTCCCATAAAGACCAGTCCTGTTTCCTATGTTTGAATGACAAGATGCATAGCCCCAGAGTGGGTATATGATTCAATACCGGCCAAATGGGGCATCAGGGAAGGCCTACTGAGGGTTTCTGGGAAGCATGTTCCTCCACAATAAAGGAGAGATCTTCCCTTCTTGTTTTGGGCACCAGAAACGAGGATGTGATGTCTGGAGCTGTGGCAGCCATCTTGTAACAATGAGGTGACTAGCCTGAAAAAAAAAGCCAACTGTTCTCTAGAATGAGAAGGTCTGGTAAGACAGGGTTTGCTTCCTACATGGCACTAAGTGATTGGGGCTGAGTCCCAAATATCTCTTTTAGATGAACTACATGCTGGCCAGTTTGCCACGGTCCCTACCTGTCCCTATGGCCTTACCAAGGCCCACTCCACTCACTGACATCCTTACTGGACCCTGGGCAGCTCCAAAGGGGACACGATGACTTGCACTTAATTGCATGTCAATCCCAGCAGCTGCCAGCATCCAGTACTGGGTGCGAGGGGTAAATCAGACAGACCGGCTCTCCACCCTTGTGAAGCTCATGGTCAAGATAGTCACCCCAACATGGGCTGACAAGAATTGTGACGGGTGTGCCCCTCAAGTCAGGTCAGATCACGTCTGGCTATGTTCCCCCAGAGGACACCTGGGGAACAGCATATCCGAAGAGGAACAGCCTGTGTGGAGCCCCAGAAGCCAGAGGAAAAGCCAGAGGGCTAATGTGATTGCGGGTACATGTGTGGCTTGGGGGTGACCTAGCCATCAGTGAGAGGTAAGGCCAGCCTGGACTGGCGTGGCGTGGAGGGATGGGGAGAGGAGAGGTGAACGGCTTCAGGAGGGAGTTACGAGTTCAATCAACAGGATGAGTGACTGAGGCTGTGAGAGAGAGACAGAGACATAGTGAGAGAAGGCGGGATCGAGTCAGGGGCGGGTGAGGGGAGGCAGGTTTGGGGTCTGAGGGCATGAATCTGGCTTTAGGCCCGTGTGGACTAGTACCCCTTAGCAGAGGGCAGTTGGTGGGGTGGGGTCCTACACAAAGCCCCCCCACCCCAAACCACTGCTTACCACTTCGCAGCAGAGAGCAGCCCCAGGGGGCGGGGTCTCAGGACAGCTAAGGTTCCCCGAGGCCAGAGGGGATTGGCCGTCCGCACGCCCACCCCACGGGTCAGACAGGCCCACGGGGAAAGCCCCAGACCAGAGCGCCAGGCCTGCTCTGGCCGCCGGCCGTGGAAGCCCGGGCCGTGAGTGGGCACCACCGCAACGGGGGGCCCCGGGGGCCATGCAGCGGGGTGACCCGGGCAGAACCCCTCTCAGGGGAGCACGTCCTGCAGAGACGCAGGCCCACGTCTGGTCCCTACCAATGACCCACGTGTCTGTCAAGGAAATGATGGGACGGCCCCCCGGGGAAAGGGATAGGGAGAGAGCCCCCAGGTACAAAGTACGGGACGGCATGAGTAGCATCCTCTGTTGGGCACCAAAGTGGGGAGCAAGCACGTCCATCGTTTGTCTGTGCAAGGAGAGCCTGGGTGGGCACAGGTGGCTCTGGGGGGACGGGGACGGGGACACGGCAGGGGGCAGGATCCACGTGGATGGCCTCTTCTAACGTGGGCTTCCGAAGCCTGTGAACATTTTATCGGTTAGAAACAGGTACAGAATTCCAGATTAAAAACCAAAGTGAGCTGTTGCATCTCCCCAAGGAGCCTCTGCCCCCTGAGGTTCCCGGGTCCTTCCCGCTGGCCTCAAGGGCGGTGCTCTGAATTGTTCTCAGGGTCTTGTTTTTTCCCCAGAGCCCCGCAGCCTGGGTGGGGGAGGGAGGCCGGGACAGTGGGGGTAGGACCCTTCCTGTTACTTTTAGTTTGGGTTCTTGGGGTTTGAAATGGAAACAAAAAGCCAAGGTTCAGCCTCAGTTGGAACTCTCCCCCGACCTCCGACTCCTGCCCCTGGAGATTTCTCTGGTCCCAGGTCCTCAGAGCACAGGCCGAGGCTCTCTGGAGTTACTGGAACCCCTGCAGATATTCTGCGTAATGTAGGGGCTGGAGCAGGTGCCGGGGGCTGCGTCTCCCCATCCAGCAGCCAGAGCATCCTGGTTGACCTTGGCAGGGCTGCCAAAGACAAATCCAGGACAGGGGGCCAAGCGGGGCTGGAGGGGGTCACCAACCGAGATCAACGCCACTCGTGGGGCACACGGCCCGGATGCTGTGGGTTTCGAGGCTGGCGTGATGGCACGGCAACGCCAGGGCTCAGAGATGAGCCCTTCCTGCATTCCCCTCCCCACCCCCAAAGTGTGGCCTGGTTAGGCAGAAACCCAAGCAGGCTCTCTCAGGGGAAGAGAGGAAAGCCCCATCCTCTTCCATGTGATCCTGAGACCCGGCCCCCAAGCCAGCCACTGCCTGCAATGCTGACCGCGTCCCCAGTCACTGCGAGAGCAGAGAGGCCCCGCAGTGACGACCAGGGCCCCCCCTCTGAACTAGAAGATCCAGCAGAGGCCAGGCCTGGCCAACTTGCCAGGAGTTCCAGCTTTCCAGCTGTGTGACCTTGGTCTAGCTACTTGGCCTCTCTGGGCATTTTTTCCTCCTGTATAAAATGAAGGAAAGTTTTGGGGTCAGTAAGTCAAAGAACACTTACAGAGTGCTTGGCACAGAGTAGGAGCTCCAAAAATAGCTGCTAATATTTTCCCAACCTGAGAGCACGGGTCACTAATCTGGGGATGCAGCCCCTCCCCTCCCCGGGAATCTGAGAAAGCCTGCCGCTTCTCCCCCAGGAAAGTGTAGATCTACACACGCAATGCTGTTTCCGGGGCTCCGAGCTGTGTGGCTGGCGCCCTTGGAGGAAGACCAAGTATCCATCACTGGCATTATCCCCCTGGCACAGGCTCCCTTCTCGAGCCTGGGGCCCTGGGCTCCCCGCGCAGGCAGCGAGCCCCACTGTGCATCTCGGGCACCTCCCTGAGCCCCGGGCTGGCTCCCAGGGGAAAACGCGGCTTGCAGACTCTGGTGCGGTAATTCTCAAGTAATATTCGAGTAATTCTCCCCATCGCCCAGCCCCACACGGGCCCCACTTTCATTCCCAGGCAGCCTGGAGCTAGAGCAGATGATGTCGGGGGTCTTCTTTGAACCCCCCCGGGGGTGCAAAACCCCAACCTCCTGCTGACTCCGCCGTTCCATCGGGGACTGACCCAGAACACAGAGACTCCTTCCTGACCTTCTCTCCTCCTGCCACATCTTATCAGCACACACACAGCCCTGCCTTCTGGAACCTGGTGAAAACGGCTCGGGGGGTGCAGGGGAGGGGGGGGAAGAACCCACTACAATTTTTTTCCAGGTATCTTTCCCCCCGTGTGTCGTCTCTTCACGCCTCCTTGCCTCCTCCCACCCCCCAAATCACATGCAAGCCACGACTTTGGTTATTCTGCACAGGCCTGAGCAACTGGAGTTGGATAAATCAATAGAAATAAATCAGCAGACCTTTGACTCCGGGACCCTCTTCCGGTCACGTCTGTCCCCTTGTACTTTACGAGGAAGCACGGGGTGTGAGTGGAAACATGACCGCCTCGGCTTGGGGAGAATTTACTGGTCAACGTACGGCTCCTGCAACACAGAAGCTGAAGACCTTCCAGCTCCCGCAGCTCCTCGCGAGGCCGGCGGCTTATCTGGCCCTAAATAACCACAGCTGGGCCTTCAGAAGCACGGCCTCTCCGGGCCCAGCGCATCCAGCTTGATTCTGGGGGCTGTTTTGAGGAAGAAAAAGAAAAAAAGCCTCACTAACTGGCTCTTGGGGAATGTATTTTGTTTTTCAGGGTGTCACTCTCCCCGGCAAACTCGGATCTCAGGGGTGCAGGGACAAATCATCATCACAGAGGGAGGAGGGGACCAGACCCCCCTTCTCTCGGACACCCCCCCGTCCCTGCCACTGGTACCTCCCTGAGCTTTGTGGTGCTCATTTGACTTTTAAGCGTCAAAACGCTAAAAAAGAAAAATAAAATCCCACAAGATGCACTGTCGTTTTTTTAGACTCAGATATTCATTGAAAGTTCTTTTATTTGTAATTAGTATCTTGAACATGTGGCAGAAAACCTAGATCAACTCATGCCCACGACGTGTAAGACCAAGGGTTGTTCCTATATCTGTTAGGAATTGCTTTAAGTTGTTAAGTAACCAAGGACTGAAGTAACAGTCACTGAACACAAAATAAAAATTTATTTCTGTCTCATGTAAACAAAACCCAAGCAGTAATCCTGGGCTCCAAAGTGCCACCAGTAACTCAGACTCCTTATCTCTTTCTTCTCCACCACCCTCTTGCACAGAGTTTCCATTCTCAGGGTCACCTCAAGATCTAAGACAGCTGCTGGAGCTCCAGCCATCACATCTGTAGTCCACGCAGGAAACTGGAGGAAGGGCTGTTGTTTGTCTGCTTTGTCTCTCCTCCAAACCTTATTGCCTTACATTTCCTTGATTCCTCCCTAGCTGCAAGGGAGGCTGGGGTATATGGTCTCTTAGCTATACAGTTTCCCAGAACAAAAACAGGATTTTGTTAGTAACTGGGTTGTCAACCAGCAGTTTCTCCCACGGTTCCCACGAACATGCAGACCTGGGATGGAAGCCCAGCCTGCCACCTACCCGTTTGATGACTACTCAGTGTCGTGCCAGGCTGGACGTGGCCTGGTTTTGGCCACGCCCGGTTGGGTCCATACTTGGAAAGTCTCCGTGAGGGGGTCCAGCAGGACGGCTCTAGAGCCCACAGGGCCTTTGCAACCTGCTGTGGTGGGAAGCACGGCTCTGCTGCACACGCAGCCCCCGGGGAAGTGGGAGGAAACCCAGTACAGGTCCTTGCCCCACACGCTGACCAGAAAGAGGAAGCCAGGCTTTGCGTAAGAACGGGGCGTGCAGAGGAGCAGAGAGCCTGCGTGCGGAGAGCCGAGCAAGGGGCCCTTGCCTCTGGGGCTGGAGTCAAGGCCGGGGGTGGGGGGACCTCCCTAGCAGCCTACAGAAGGACAGGCCATTCTGGAGTGACCCGGTAACTTGTCACCCCAGTCAGCACATGGCGTAGTCGAAGAGAGGCCACTAGCATCCCGCCCAAAGCCCAGGTACGAATGTGTCCACACCCCACGCGGGGCCTGACCTAAGCTCTCCCCAGGTGCTTTGCAGGTTACAGAGGGAGCAAGAGCTGAACACCTCTGCCAGCGATGAAATAATCGTAAGTTGCATAAAGGTTGAAAACAAGAAAATGGAGTGATTTTAATGCAAAAAAAATAATAGCATGGCCCGCGTCCCCCTCCGCCCCAACTGTCCTGCTTGGGAACATGTCTCTGGCGTGTCCTGAGGGCTGGTGGGTGCCCTGGCACTCAGGGTCCCCGCCCCCCAGGAAGGGCACTTGCTCCATGCGTTACATTCATCTCCTGCCCCGGCTTCCGAGGGGCTGCTGGCCTCGGGCCTGGCGTCGTGTCCTTCGGGGGGCCCTGCCTCCCTGCTGGTGCTGCGGGGCCGGGTCAGCCCCACGGGGGATCCTGTCCCCCGTCCCCCAGCGGAGAGTGTCTGTCCCCTCAGCTGCGTCTGCCCCGGGGCTCCCTGCGGGGGGGGGGGGTGGCCCATGTGCACGGAGCCCCCTCGTCCCCGGCACTGCCCGCTGGGGTCCGGACACCCCTGGGAGCTGCGCTCGGACTCTGGGGCTCCCCTCACAGCTGGTCCTCGTCCACCCAGACGGTCTTGCGCTGCTCCTCGCTGATCTTGTCCTTGAGGACGCGGAGCAAGTCCTCCACGCTGCCCCACATGTCGGCCTCCACGGTGGCATACAGGCAGGGCAGGGCCTCCAGCTCCTTCTCCTTCAGCCGGCACAACCGCAGGAACTCTTCCTCCGTCTCGGGCCGCGGCAGCATCTTCCTGCGGGGACACACGGGGCGCTGTGGGAGCTGCGCGGGAGCCCGGGGGGCGGGGCACGGCCGTGCAGGGGGGGCGGGGGTGGGGGCGGGGCGGGGGGAACCTCGGGGTGGGGATGGGGGGGCCGCTGAGCCCCGCGGCCGCCCCCTGCCCCCTCCCAGCACTCTGCCGCACTGTGGGCCGTTACTCTGGGCCCTGCGGAAATTCCAAGAGGTGGGGCTTAAAAACAATTTTATTTTTATTTCCTTTAGTTTACTTAAAAAAAGAAGTCCTTCTGTTTTTCAGAGCGAGTTGGCTGTCAGCGCAGGGGAGCTGTGACAGTCCTTAGTCCTATTTAATCTCGGTAGCACACACGTCTGAGTTCCCGTCCTGACTGCCGTGAAGGGTGCGGGCCGGTAGTGTTAGATCTATTCACGTCATCGTGCACCGAGCCCCAGAACTTCCTCGTCCTGCGAAATGGAGACGCACACCCACGGACGCGCTAACTCCCCGCTCGCCCTCCCCGGCCCCTCGGCTGCGACTCGTCCCGGGGACCAGAGCCGAGGGCAATTGTGCAGAGTCTGTCCTCTGTGCCTGGCTTATTCCTCGGAGGCTTGTGTCTTTGAGGTTCGTCCAGGCGGTCGCAGGTGCCGGAACGTCCTTCCTTTCTAAGGCTGCGTCGTGGCCGTGAGCAGTTATCTCATCGAGATGATGCTTTGGGTTCCTCCCGGCAGGTGCCCCGGCGTGGAACCGCTGGGTCACGCGGCCATCCCGGGGGGACGCTCCGTGTCACCGGCTTCGGCAGCGGCCGCCACCTCCCATGTCCCCGCCCGCAGCGCGCCGGGCTTCTCCCCAGCCTCGCCATCCGGACGCAGCCACCTCGGCTTTCCGGACGCCACAATGTGTGTGCGGTGGCGAAGTGGGGATTTCTGTCTTGATGCCCATTCGGCCAGTGAACAGGTGCGCCGGAAGATCTGGTCGAAGAGGCCAGTGGCCTCGCCACCTCCTCTCACTTGCAGCCGTGGGTGGGAGAGGCGGGCTCAGGCCAGGCCCCGAACCCCACCGCCTCCCCTGCCACAAATACCACCGGCTCAACCTCGTACAATGTCCAGACCTCTCCTTGCCACCCGCCAGAGAGGATCCGGGTCCCAGCTCCTCCCTCAGTCCTGACCTGTCTCCACACAGCAGCAGGAGGGAGCCTTTGACGTCCCTAGAACGTGTCACTGGGCGTGGTCTGGACCCCTCGGCTGCAAGGTGGCTCTCCCCGCCGCTGCCCCCCCCAGGTCTCCTGCCTCGAGGTCTGGGCCCTTCTCCCTCAGCATCTGCCCAGCCTGCCCTCGAAGCCCTGGGGCAGCACCAAGGTCAGCTTCCCTTCCCCAGCCACCTGGGTCCTGCAGCCGTGCCTCCCAGCCCTCGTCCCCCTGGACGTGCTCTGGGTGTTACTGTCTCCACTGCTGGGGGCTGGGGGTCGCATCTGCCCTGGACTGCAGCTGGGCACTTGAGGACCCCCTCAAGCGGGGAGCAGGGGGACCAAGCACCCAGCGGTTCTCGGTGGGAACCCCAGAGGTATGGCGAGGAGGGAGGGGCTGCAGGAAGCCCGGGGGGAGGGTTCTCCAAGCCCTACCTGAACCTCTTGATGTTCTTCTCTGACACCCGAATGAAGAGCACGATGGGGTAGATCCTGGACTTGATCAGGTCTCTGGTGCAGCTGATCCCGGCCTCCAGCAGACAGTGTTTATCCTGCAAGCACGGCGGCCGGTGGTCAGTAGCTCCCCCAGCCCCTCCGGGGAGCTGGGGCGGGGCCCGTGGTGCAGGGTCAGGCTCCGCAGGACTTGGACGGGGCGAGAGGGCCCTGAGCGCCCCCCAGCGGCACTGGGGATCCAGGTGAAGCTGACCCCTGCCTGTCGGCACACTCAGTCCCACAGGGCTGTGCACAGCGGCAAGTGCTGCCAGAGCCCATGCATTGAGCCCGAGGGGAACCAGGCCGCAAGAGTGAGTTTTAATGAAAAGCAAATTTAGCTTCGGGAACACATGCTACTCCCCTCCGTCCACAAAGGCGTTCGTGGTACTATCAAGGGTGGAAACCACCCGAAAGGTGATGTGGGGCTGGAGAGTCCCAGGGAGCATCGGCGAGGGCTCTCAGGCGCCACTTCTGAAGGACAATCTTTGTGTGACCCCAAGGTCACCACCCACTGCAGAGCTGACCCCCCACATACAGGGGTAGCACTCAACTTATGGATAACTTTGCTTTGGAGAGATCCCGGAAGGACAAAGAACTCAACGTTTGGGGCTGATAAAGACCATGTCGTCTGGTTTGAGAAGATTCTAGAATACACACAGAGAATTCTCCTGCATTGCTGCCTATTTCCCTCCCAAGGTGAACAGAACTCCTGGCACCCACTTGTTCTCCCCATCTGTCTCCCTGACCCACGCTCCTGTCTCTGGCCCTTGTTCTCACGGCCAGGGACGTGTGAATGGGGATCGCCAATGCCAGGGGGCCATCGGAAATAGAAGGTGGCTTCTATCAATGTGCATGTTGGACCCCAGAGAACGAGGGTGTGTGGAGAGGGAACACGGAGAAGACAGGAAAAGGAGGAGGTGGGGCCACAGGGAGGTGAGAACAACTCTGCACCCCACCCTCGTCCACGGCCGAGGTGACCTCACAGTGATAACCGGTGGTGTCACCCCATCCAGCCCCCAATCCCCACCTTACCTTGGCGGCCACAGCTTCGATGTTGGCAGGAACGATGCATTCATAAGTGTTGGGGTTCTTCTCTCGAGAGTAGATGATGGTCTCTGTCTTTTGCTTCCTGAGGAACTCGTCTCTGGTGACAACATCTGCGGACAAAGGGCCAGTCCTGAGGCAGCACAAACTTCCCCTTTCTGGGCTCAACAGAATTCCACTTGATCTCCTTCTGGCCACATTTAAATGAACCCTAGGTCCTCTAGTAGACTGTGAGGCTTCTCAAGGGCAAGGGCAAGGGCTTCTTTACACTTGCCATGGCAGCCCACAGAAGAGTGGTTGGTAAATTCTCAGCATTAAGCTTCACTGGACAAAGCAGCTCAAACACTGAGGTGCAATGCTAGTGAGCT
>CM053621.1:29609919-29622542 GCA_028646535.1 Procyon lotor | reverse complement strand
GAAATCTGAGGCTCTTACTTAAGGCAGCCCCCCTTTCAAAGGGTCGTCCTCCAGCAGCCATGCACCTGGGGGCATCCGTCCCTGCCACCACCAGCAGGCCCCGGGGTTTTCCTCTCCAGAGTCGGTGCCCACGGCCAGCGAGGCCGCGGGGGGGGGCGGGGCATGGGGGGCTCAGCCAAGCAGGGTTCAAGGCACCGCCCTGGCCCCCCGCAGGCCACACCCTCCAGCCTCTCGGCCTGCAGCCTGTGCCCTCCCTGCCCGCGCCCCAGGCGAGCAGATGTGCGAGCGGATGTGCACCCCGCTCAGCGACTGCATCCTCCCTGAGCCGCCCCGGGCTGAGCGCAAGCCTTCTCTGGCCAAAGGGGCTGCCGAGAACCAGCTCCGCCTGCCCGCGTCGGCTCCAGTTGAGCCCCTGGGCGGGTACTCTGTGCGCCCGCGGAGGCGCGGGGGCCCTCAGAGCGCGCCCGTGTGTGTTTCAAGCAGCCCCACCGGAGCCGCTCCAGCATCATGTCCATTACGGCCGAGCCCCCCGGAAACGACTCCATCCTCCGGCGCTACAAGGAAGACGCGCCTCACCGCAGGTGGGCGGCGGGGGCCCCCACACCCACCCCCTCAGCCCGTGAGCCAGCCGCGTGCCCGAGAAGGCGCCTGGCTTTCCCAGGGCCGCCCCGCGAGCTCCCAGACCCCACAGCCTACGTCGGTTTGCCCCAGGCCGCCCAGAAATCAGGCTGTTCCTGCCCAAGAGCAGTAGACTCCCCAGTCCTGCTCCCCCTCCCCGTTCCTCACATCTGGGAAACCATCCACGTTCCCAGCTGGGGAGACCACAGTGGAGGGGTTCCCCAGGCTACCGGTCAGCAGGATGTTGGGCTTGTCCCGCTCGGCGTCACAGATCCCTGGGTGGTTTCCAGAAGGTCTGGCAGCACCAAGTGCCCTACGTCCCTGACCTGCCCGAGGCCTGGTATGGGCCTCGAGGCCATCAGGCCATCGGGAGCTTGGGACTCGTGCATCGTGTCTCCTTCTGTGTGAAGGGCACATTCAGCCGTGTAAGCCCGTCCCACTTGGGGGCTTGAGCTCGAGTGGGGGCTCAGGGCTCCCTGTGGGGAAGGGAGTGAGTGGGAACAGTGGGGCCACTGGGTCGGGGTCATCAGGGTCGCTGCTGATCCGCCCTCCGTGAGCCTCCTCACGCCAGTCACCTGGGACACCGTGCTTACAGTGGCGCGACCAGCCCTGTCCAGCCCTCTGTCCACCTTCCCCTCTTGCCCATGCTGCCCTCTCCAAGCCAAGGCCTCTCGGAGAGCTGGAACATTCCAGAATCTTCCCTTGCCCTCAACCACAGCACACAGCCTGGGAGCTCCCTTGCTCATTCCTCGTGCCTCCCTTGTGCCTTGCAGCACTGTTGAAGAAGACAATGATAGTGGCGGGTTCGACGTCTTGGACTTTGACGGTAGGTGCCCGCCGGACCTCAGAGAGACACTGGTGTGGCGGCCGCCTGCCATCTGGTGGGGGCACAGCCATGTCCCCCACGCCCCGGACCCTCCGGCTCAGGGCAGAGCCCTGCGCCTCCTAGGTCCTCGGGAAACACGTGTGGTTTGGATGTCGAGAGGGCGGTGCTTCCCTCGTCTTCCCCCCCCCCGGGACTGGAGGTGTGGGGTAGACGAGCCCTGGGAAGACCGAGGGTAGGCGGTGGTCCTAAACCAGCCCCATGGCAGAGCCGGTGTGATGGAGGGAACACTCCCTGGGCCCAGAAGAAGCCGTGCAGAGAGCCGGGAATGAGGGCTCAGTCTCCAGGGAGCCACGCCCCTTACAATTTGGGAGGTAGGGGGGTCCGTCCAGCGCACATGGAGCCCCCACAGCTCACCGCGCCTGGGGCACAGGACGCAAAGACTCGCGTCCCCAAGTCCTTGCGCTGCCCGACCCTCCGGTGGTAGGGCTGTGACATACTCACCCCGAGCACCTGCCTGGGTGGGCAGAAGACAGGGGCAGGCAGGGTCCAGAGGCCTCCTGGAGACGCCCCGTGCCCCCAGCGGCCCCTCCTCTGCCGGAAGCACGGAGGCCGCCCCCAGGGCCTCAGGTGGGCCTGCCCGCCCTCTTGTTCTGGGGCTTCCCCCACCCCTGCCCGTACCCAGCTGCTCGGCCGCCAGCAGATGCGATGAAGGATTAGCAGCTCTCCTTAATTGGGGACCATCAGAAGCTATCAAGTGTTAAAGAGAGGTTAGCACCTAATAGAGGCTGGGTAATGAGAAGAATTGAAGGAGTTTTTGAAAGGGGAGAGCTCCAAAGAGAATTCTGGGCAGCCGTCCAAAGCATTCTGCAGTGTCAGGACACATTCCCGTCGCACAGAGGCCTTTGTTACCAGCCCAGAGCGGGTTTGCACGCCCTCTCCCCCGGCGCCCGGGCTGCAGGGAGCAGATGTCTGACCCCCAAGGCCTCGGGGTCCCGCTGACTTAGGAAGGAGGGGCTTCTGTCCTCCGTCCAGACTCTGCCCTGCGGGCCCTGCCCCAGCCCACAGGCCTAGAAGCGGCAGACGGTGAGACCTAAAGTGGTCCCAAGATGAAAGTATGGACCCCCCCATCCAGTTCTGCTGTGGCAGAGCCCTTTGCCACGTACAGAAACGGGAGTCCTAAAAAGCAGGTAGCTGGCAGCGCTTCCCATAAGAAGAGCTTCGGAGCAGGGAGGGGCAGGGCTCTTTGGAAGACGTTTCGGTGCAGCATCTGCGGCCGGAAATCATGGGGTGATTTCCAGGGGCCGCCCTCCCCGTTCTGCGGGTCCTCATGAGCGCTGGCCACTTTGCAGACGACAGTCACGAGCGCTGTTCCTTCGGACCCCCGTCCGTCCACTCCTCCTCCTCCTCCCACCAGTCCGAGGGCCTGGATGCCTACGACCTGGAACAAGTCAACCTCATGTTTCGGAAGTTCTCTCTAGAAAGGTACTGCGGTGGCGGGAAAGGGGAGCTAGGGCTGGGGGAGGGGACGGCAGGGTAAAGCCAGTCAGCCCCTAGAACTCCCAAAAAGGGACCATCCAGCTCCCCTGGATTCTAGACTCAGTATCCCAGAGCCAGAAAGCACTCCTCCGGACCCCCGATCAAGCCCAGAGAGGAAAGGGCCTGTCCAGAGCCGCCCAGAGAGGCAAGGGGGCAGCCCTCGATGTCTGACGGGCCCCTGCCCCACCAGAGGGAGGAAGCCCCGTGGCTGGTGCCCATGGCGGCCCATCCCGTGGGCTAGGAGGCCCGAGCGTGGACGGCTGGTGGGAGAGCTCAGTGTGGCCGCTGCTGCAGGCTGGGGGCACAGAGTGGGACGCTGCTCCCCTTTATCAGCCGCGACTCCTGGGCAGTTCCTGAGGTCTAAGCCCCCAAATTCACCTCTGGGTCCCCCCCTCCAGCAGCGGGAGCCGGTTACAAGCTCTCCCCCCAGGTGGCTTCTGCCGCAGCTTCTGGGAGGGGACCCTGTCCCCGGAGGCCTGCCCCGGGGCGCGTCCTAACCCCTGCTCCCTTCTCTGACCCAGACCCTTCCGGCCGTCAGTCACGTCCGTGGGGCACGTGCGGGGGCCCGGGCCGTCGGTGCAGCACACCACCCTGAACGGCGACAGCCTCACGTCCCAGCTCACGCTGCTTGGGGGCAACGCGCGAGGGAGCTTCGTCCACGCCGTCAAGCCAGGCTCCCTGGCCGAGAAGGCGGGCCTCCGTGAGGGCCACCAGCTGCTGCTGGTGAGGGGTGGGGGGCTGCGGGGAGGTGGCAGTGCAGCCGGAGCAGGGCCCGCGGCTTTCCCCATGCTTTCCACGCGTGTGCTCACGGAGGGCACGGCCCACCCCCGAGCCCGCAGGAGGGAGCTGGAGGGGGGCAGGGCTGCACCCCGTCACCCCAAGTCTCTCCGGGCCCTTCTCTCCAAAGGCTCTCGAGCATGTGTCCGGAGCCTGTGTGCACACCCATGGGGAGGCAGAGTTCAAGTGGGCCGCTTCCTTGGCTCTTGGTGATCTTGAGCTGGTCACGGTTTGGGGAGAGGGGCTTTTGTTTTCTGGCTGGGCAGCCTCACCCCTGCAGCCCCGCCTGCCCGTGGAGCCGAAGAGAACAGTGTGTCTCTGATACCTAGCTGGAAGGCTGCATCAAAGGCGAGCGGCAGAGTGTCCCCCTGGACACGTGCACAAAGGAGGAGGCGCACTGGACCATCCAGAGATGCAGTGGCCCCGTCACTCTGCACTACAAGGTCAACCAGGAAGGTAAGACCCACGCACAGACCGTGCACGGCCACGGCCAGCAGGGGATAGGCGTCCTCCACGTTCGGTGGGAGGAACGAGCCAGTCACAGCCCTGTCGGGAGGGTCTGACAGGATGGCAGGCAGGTGAGGGCAGGTGACCAGGAGCCTGGGGGTGCACGCCTTGGCCTTGGGGGGTCTTGGTGCAGATGGCCTGCTTGGCCACACGCAGCCTGCCGGGCGGGGCAGGAGGAGCCAGGGGCCCCCGGGCGACGGCCCCCTCCCCGCCGGGCCTGCCTCACCCGCTCCCTGCCCGGTGGAAGCTTACTTCCTGGCCCCGACAGAGGCAGGGACTCTGGGCTGGCTGCCCCAGCACCAGCAGGGCCACTGAGCCACAGCCTGGGCCACGCCTTCTGCTCCATGGTCGTGGCTCCAGGACTGTCTCCAGAAGGCCTCACTGCCTTCTCATCTGGCCCCAGCAGGGCTCTGCTCACTACTCTCTTCCTCGGCCCGGAGTCCTGGGCAGTGAGGGCCAGGCTCTGCCTTGCAGTTCCCAGATGCTAAGCCCCTATTCTCACCTCTGGCTTTTTGTTCTGCGTGATTGTCTCTGCAGCCGGGTCTTATTTTTAACCCCTAGGGCTCGTGAATGTTTCAACAGAGAATAAATAGCCACTTTCTGTCTAGCCGCTCCCCACTGCCGCCTGCTAGCCCCCACTCCTTCCCAGCAATGCCTGGTTGGTAGGGAAGACACACGCAGGGCCCAGCCACTGTGGCCGCCGCCTCCTCCTCCTCCCCACCCCCCTGCCGTGAGCAGGCTCCTCCCCTTTCCCAGCCAAGCTTTCCTCTCCCTGAGTTAGAGCCCTGTTGTCCAGAATTCGGGGCCCGAAAGGTCCCGCCCAGCAGGGTCCCGTCTGTAGGGCCTTTCTCTGAGGAGGCGGACAGCCCAGATAGTGATGGGCACCAAGCCTGCCCAGGGGAGTGGGAAGGGCCCGACCGGGAATCCCCCCGCTTCTCCGGGAACATCAATCAGACAGCCCTGTGAGTTCAAGCCTCCCGCAGCGCGTGTGGCGCGGCCACGCCGGGCCTGGCTCTTAGAACAGTTGTAGCTTCTGCTGTGGTAGGCTGTGCTCTGTGCATATGGCGCTGATTTGGAGATTTGCATTACGGATTTATGTTACAGACATTCAGTTTGCTGGATTCATGTGTTTGAGGTTTATGCCCTGCTTTCTTCCAAAGGGATTTGTACACACTTATATTGTGGAGGACAGCAGCATTAAATAAGGTCAAAACAGCACGCACCGTGGTCCTGCCACTTGGGAAGACCTTTGGGCGGCGTCTAGACAGCTGCACATATAGATAATCAAGGACCTAGTGATTCTACTTTCATGAGTAGAGCCAGGAGAAACAAGCACGCGTGTCCACAAAAGACACGTATGAGACTGCTCCCCGCAGAGTGACCGTCACAGCTGAATCCCGGCAACAGCTCCGAGGGGCACACAGCACAAGGGCTAATGAATGCGTGCAGGGCATCGTAGCAGAGGTCCCAGACTTGTTGCAACTTGGCCCACAACTTAGCTGCGAGCTCCCTGGCAGCCAAGACAAAGAGGGAAACCCGCGCAGGACACAGGGGAGTCCCCGCGAGCTCTAAGAGGAACGTGCCCCTCGGGTGCATCCCCAGGGGCAGCGAGGTGGGAGTTTGGGCCTGGAGGATCTCGACAGCGGGAGGCCCTCCACCGGCAGACAGCCCCTTCTTCCGTGACCTTCTCTCCCTGCACAGGGTACCGGAAGCTGCTGAAGGACATGGAGGAGGGCCTGATCACCTCGGGGGACTCCTTCTACATCCGGCTCAACCTGAACATCTCCAGCCAGCTGGATGCCTGCTCCCTGTCCCTGAAGTGCGATGACGTCGTGCACGTCCGCGACACCATGTACCAGGACAGGCATGAGTGGCTGTGCGCGCGGGTCGACCCCTTCACGGACCACGACCTGGATGTGGGCACCATACCCAGCTACAGCCGGTGAGGCCAGAGGGAGGGGCTGCCGCCCCACAGAGGGGCTCACTGGAGGGTGGGGACTGGCTCCTGCCGACCAGTGAGAGCGCCCCACTCCCTCTTCTTCCTGAAGCCTCCCCTCCCTGCCCAGGGATTTTTCTCCCTTGATTCCTGTTGCTTCACTCACGCCAGGGAAACCCTCCTTCGGTCATCACCAGGGAATGCTGTGGGCTCTCGATTTTATGCTCCTTGGCTAGTGAGGGTGAGCGTTGCCACAGGCCACCTCCCTGATGTCCTTGCATAATTAGACAGCCGTAGCGCATCGGTTAGATGTAGCAGGTGTCTGTTAAGCACCTGTGGACTCCAGTGGCCACTCAGGCTGGCCCTGTGAGGTCAGCATCGGCAGACCCTGCCTCCCAGGGCTCGGAGAAGGGGCTTTGCCATGGTCAGCACTGGCTATGGGCGCCGTGTCCTCCCTGGGGTGCCCCTGGGTCCCAGAGCTGCCCCTGCCCAGGGTCAGGCCTGGCCCTAAGGTTCTGCCCTCCCCTCCTGTCTCCCCCAGAGCCCAGCAACTCCTCCTGGTCAAGCTGCAGCGTCTAATGCACAGGGGAAGCCGAGAGGACACGGACAACACCCACCACACCTTGCGGGCGCTCCGGGTAGGTCCCCCTGCGCCCCGCCAGCGGCACACCTCCCCGCCCAGGGGCGGTTTGGGGGGGCTGACACGGGAGCCACTAATGTCAAGGGTGATGGGCGATGGGGACTGGGTTCCTGGGGAATGTGACCGCCCCTCCAGGAGGAGCCCCGCCCTTGGGGACCTTCCCCGGCGGGGAGGCAGCCTTGCCCCTGCACCTCTGGTCTCCACCAGAACAAGTCTCAGGGCTCCCCTTGCTCTCCAAGCTTGGCGCCCATCTGGAATGCCCTAATTCCACGACTGGCGCTTCTCCCCTTCGCACTGAAGGGGCTTGAGGATGGTCCCTGGTTCTCAGCTGCCCCCACGGGCTCTTGCGTCCTGCCGAGCCCAGTGCGTCTGACCGACGGATAACTGGTTTCAGAACACCCTGCAGCCTGAAGAGCCGCTTTCCACCAGTGACCCCCGGGTCAGCCCCCGCCTCTCTCGAGCAAGTTTCCTTTTCGGCCAGCTCCTTCAGGTAAAGCACCCCAGGGCACCCACTGACTCTGCAGTCACGTTTGTGTCTCTGCCCTCTCGCTGCCGAAAAGATCTGATCAGGATAACTGTGCTCTGTGTTTGTAAGCCACTCGAAACTCCCCAGTGTCTGCCATTTCCCGTACCGTCGTACCCTCACAGGGACAGCTCGGTAGACAGTCTCTGCACCTGTGGAAGCAACATCACTTTCATAAAAGATGGGAGGAACTTAAGGCTAAAGAACTTAAATAACTTAGCTTTTAAAGTATCAGTAGATCAGAAACAGTGTATCAGGAGGAGAAAGCAAACATGGCAGGTGTCTAGGTCAGTTTCGTCCCTCGGATCATGCATGAAATGTATCTCTGAGCATCCTGGCAGCCAAGGGGAAAAGGGAAACACTACAGATTCTTTAAATCTTATCTGATCACAGAAACATTTTAGCTCTTTGGAACCGGAAAAATGTTTCCTGTGTGCTTAATTCTAAAATAGATTTTTTTTTGCATGAATCATTTTATAAGGACATTAACTAGCATAGTATAGGTGACAGTTTCAGAAGAGATTTTCCATAAATGCAGAAGCACCCGCCGACAAGAGTTAAGGGAGGAAGGTTAAGGTATGGTCCCACGAGGATGTTCCTTTGCCGGTGCTAATGAGGCCCCAGCAGAACTGGTGTGTCACTCCACTTGCTCCACCCTGACATGAGAATGTAGGGAACCCAAGGAAACAGTGTGACCCCGAAACGAGAGATGCAGACAGGTACCAGGAAGATCCTTAGAGAGGTAGAAGGAGCCCTAGTGAGTCTGAGCTACTCCCGGAGGCAGGACCACGTGAGACCACACAGTCCTGCCCACGTCACTGCCCACATGTCACGCAACAATCATAAACCTTGGGCGTCTCTGAGTGGCTCACCCAAGGGCCAGTGACCGACAGAGCCCGACCGAGATCGCAGCTCCCGGACTTTTCTTCTGCCACAGGAGGGTATATGGAGAGATCAAAGCAGCACAGGGAGCCGGTGGGAATTTAAATTCTCTGTCCACCACGGAGGCGTCCCTCTCCACCCTCCAGGGCTCAACTCTGAATTGTACAAGGGAGTGGGTACCCCTGGAACACTGGGGGAAACTGAGGCAGGGGCTATGGAGTCCTGCCCACGCCCACCAGGTGGGGGCTCCCAGCCAGAGACCTCCCACCCGCGGCTCCCCAGGAATGTGCATGGGATTGCCAGGGGGACTCCCCACACACCCCACCTGCACCCCACCCTCGGCAGGCTTCAAGCCTGGTTAGGGAGGAGAGAGAGTCGGCCTTTGTTTGCCAACTTACGTACTAACAACGTCCGAAATTGCTCAGGGACCCTTCCAGCCTGCTAGGCGTCTCACGGGGGAATGTGACTGACCCCGTGACTGACCCCGACCCCCAGGGGCAGAGCTGGGGTCCTAGCAGGTGGCGGCAGCTCAGTCTGGGTAGAAGCAAAGCCCACCACCCCCGCCCCCCATCCTCCAGTTCGTCAGCAGGTCTGAGAACAAGTACAAGAGAATGAACAGCAATGAGCGAGTCCGCATCGTCTCGGGGAGCCCGCTGGGGAGCCTGGCCCGGACGTCCCTGGATGCCACCAAGCTCTTGACTGAGAAACAGGAAGGTATGACGTCCCTGGATGCCACCAAGCTCTTGACTGAGAAACAGGAGGGAGCCAGGCCCCTCCTCACCTCTTGCTGCCCTGGGGGCTGCCAGGGGTCCGGGCAGGTCCTGTAGGTCCCCACCAGGGGGGCTGGGACACCCACTCCCTCAAAGGAGGGGTTCCGCCCTGGGAGGAGCTGCCAGGGGACCCGCCTGGCCTTGGCCAGGGGATGTACACGATGTGCAAGCGGGGTGGGGGAGGGGGGCTGGGGGGCCGTTCCATGGGGTGGGGGCCATCCCACCAGGCTCACCCCTAACAAACATTCGCTGGCGTTGGCTGGACCCGGATGCCTGTGTTAATTGGAGGTGTTTGCTGTGAAGCATTCACTTACTGATTCCTCTCCCCACTGCGTGCTTCTTGCCATTTATCGAGCCAGCCCGGGGTCACCGGCCGGCACAGGCCCCTGTGGAAGGGGACCGATGGTGAGCCAGCCTTCCCGGCTGCCCTTGTGGGGCCAGGCTGGCCCGGACCGGATGGCAGGAGGGCCTGGGCTCCTCTCCAGGCTGGCCCTCCGACGGCCAGGTCAGGGAAAGCACAAGCCGCTGGCTCCTGGGGCGGCGGTTCCTGGAGTTCCCCGGGGCCGGCTCTGCGCTGCTCCCACACACCAGCCAGAGAGGCTGGAGAAGGCGGAAAGGAGGCCACGTCAGTCCCTGCCTCTGGCCCTGGTGGCTTCCCAGAGCTGCTGAAATAAGCCCCAAGCCCCTCTTGGCTGGCCCTACCCACCTGTCCCCTTGTCCGCTCCTGCCGGCCCCTCACTCTTCCTTCTGCACCCCTCCGCCCCCCGCAGGGACGGCCCTTGCTCCAGCTCTCCTCCTCTGGCTCCTCCTCTAAGCACCGGCCCGGGTCCCTGACTGTCCCCAGAAAAGCCATCCTTGCCCATCCCGCTCAAGCTCCCTCCTTGAGGGCTCAGCACGGCTTCCCAGGGTTACACACCTCTGACCTGCCTCCAGCCACCACCACCTCCCTGAAAGCAGGGCCCAGGAGGGGGGCCCAGCGCAGGGCCAGGCCCGATAGCGTCCTGGTTCCTGCAGGCTCCGTGGGGTCAAGGAGGCTCCCAGGCCCTGCGTGCCCTGCACCCCGGCGGGCAGGCCGGGCTCTCACCGCTGCCCCTTTCCTGTCCCCTCCCAGAGCTGGACCCCGAGAGTGAGCTCAGCAAGAACGTCAGCCTGATCCCCTACAGCCTGGTCCGTGCCTTCTACTGCGAGCGCCGCCGGCCCGTCCTCTTCACGCCCACCATGCTGGCCAAGGCACTGGTCCAGAAACTGCTCAACTCGGGGGGCGCGATGGAGTTCACCATGTGCAAGCCGGGTGAGTGCCCCCACCAGCCAGGAGCCTGTCCAGCCGCCCCCATCGGGTCAGGTGGGCGGGGCAGGCAGGAGAGCGTATGGAAGGGCCGTGCTCCCTCCTGGCCCCGTGTGCGCGGGAAGGTAGAGTCACGGTCCCTGTCACCGCGGCAGCCCTCTCGGAGTTCACCACAGCCCCAGAGTGGGGAACACTGGTCTCGCCTTCACCATTCACGCCGAGGGTCCGGGACAAAGGGCACGGGGTCAGTCAGGAGACGGGACTTGGGGTGGCCACTCCGGCCCCTTAGGGAAGAGGCAAGCCGCCATCACTAGAGCGCCCTTGTCCCTGATGTGGCTAGGGGACCGTGGTCACACACCCTGCGACAGAGGGCTGAGCCCCAATTCTGGCCGCAAACTACAATCATCTGAACTTAAATCACGGCCATCGGGTCCGCCCATGCCAACCAAATGTCAGAGGCCCGGCGAGGGGTTTGTTAAGATAAAATACACGTAATGTAAAACTTACCACTTTTTCTTTTTTGAAGACTTTATTTATTTGACAGAGAGAGATTACAGTAGGCAGAGAGGCAGGCTGAGAGAGGGGGGAAGCAGGCTTCCCGCTGAGCAGAGAGCCTGATGCGGGGCTCGATCCCAGGACCCTGAGACCATGACCTGAACCGAAGGCAGAGGCTTTAACCCACTGATCCCCCCCAGGTGCCCCTAAAATTTACCACTTTAACCACTTTGAAGTGTCCAGTTCAGGGCTGTTAAGTATACACGTGGCTCCAGAACTTTTTCATCTTCCCAAACTGAAACTCTATCCCCATTAAACCCTCAGTCCCCCCCCCCAACCCCGGGTGCCCTCTAGTTACTCTGTCTCCGTAGAGCTGACTTCTCTGCGGGCCTCACGTAAGGTGAGTCATCCAGTGTCTGTCCCTTGGCCTCTGGCTTCTGTCACTCGGCATCACGCCCTCGAGGTCCGACCCCGTGGTAGCCGGTGGCAGCACGTCCTTCCTTGTTAAGGTCGAGGGACAGTCACGGTGTGTCTCTCTCACCATCGTTGGCCACTTGCCTTAACAGTAGTCATCCTAGCGGACGTGCAGCGGAGGCCCCGAGGTTTGGGGTTCGCCCTCCGAGGTGCGGTTTACATACAGCAACACACCCTCAGCTTCGTTGTGCATTTGAACAAGTTTGGGCAGGTGTGTGCGCCCCACGACCCCAGCCACAAGCAGGAGACAGAGCATCGCATCCCCTAGAGCTCCCCCCACCCCTGCCCCAGGCACTCTTGATCTGCTTCCCATCATACCTTGGTTTGCATCTTCTAGACTCTTCTACAAACAGGACCGCACAGTGTAGATTCCCTTGTAGCGGGCTCTCTTCACCCCCGTAATGTTTCTGAGACCCGTCCATGCTCCTGCTGCTTGCAGAGTCCCAGCCCTGCGAGCCAGGCGGCCGTGTCCCTCCTTTGAGAGTCCTTTCTGCAAAGCTCCCCCGGGGTTTCTCCTGTGGGGCTGGGGCCAGGAATGCTCAGAACCGTGGCCGGCCGGGGTGCCGACTTCACAAGCATTCCCTGGGGCTTGTGCCGCCTGTGTTGAGCAGCGTACCAGCCCTAAGGCTGGGCGGGGATGGCCCCTGCGAGGGAGCAGACCCCCCTGCTGATTCCCGGGATGCGGCTGCACGTGCAGCCTTCTCCTGGATGCTGGCACCGATGCCCCCGAGGTCTCCCGGGATGCCCGGCTCAGTGGGCAGTGAGAGGCTACACCCCTGGTGTCCGTCCGCGCCCTGCCCAGTGGTTTAGACCCTCTACAGTCCCTGGCCGAGAGGGCCTCGACCAACAGTGTGGTCCGTGGGAATGGTCGCGTTCTTTGAGGCTAGTGGTCTCTCCAGGTTAGGTTCTGCCCTTCCCATCCCTCTCCAGCTGTTTATTGGGGGCAAGGTCTCAAGCTATTTCTTTCCCTGCAAAACCAGGGTAATAGCGGCCAGTTCTCTGAGAAGTTAGAGGCTCGCGGATGGCCAGAGGCTACCCTGGGGCTGAGGACAGCATGGGTTCCAGGTTCTCAGCCCCCCACATGGAGCAGACGGGCGCAGACGTGGGTCCCACAGCTCACTGAGTCCTGCAGCCGCCGCGGCACCACCCTCCTCTCTCGACAGGGTCCGCTTGCCTCCAGGGCCCTCCCGAGCTGAGCTGCGGGCGCAGGAACCTTCCAAGGGAGTGCGTCTTCCTCTGCCTCCCTGTCTGGGAGCCTCACAGTCCCTGCAGGGAGGCTCTGGGAAGAGGACCTCACTCCTGCCTGAGGCTCCAAGCATTTTTTCCTGGCTCCCTCCCTGGCGATACGAGCTTG
>CM053621.1:29586542-29599405 GCA_028646535.1 Procyon lotor | reverse complement strand
TCCCCTGTGCGATCTGGTCTCCTGCCCACCTACTCATCGCAGCCTGGCTTATTAATGATGGATCTTTGCTGGCAGGGCCTCTTAGAACCGTAAGCAACTGTCCCGTTGGCTCAGTGATATGTTCTGGCCACAACTCAAAGTCACCAAGGGCATGGGAGCGGACGCCTCCGCCAATAAGCGGCCCAGAAAGCGCTGGGAGCAGCTCTTCCCACTCCCCGCCCCGATTCACCTCTTCCCCACCCGGGGTCACTGTGGGAAGGGGCCACATCCGAGGCCCGCAGCGCAGTCTACTCCAGGCTGGGGCGTCGCGAGCCTCCTGCAGGTTACTATGGAGGAGGGATCCCCGGTCCCCACAGAGACAGGATTCAGACAGCTCCCGGGCGAATGAGCATCATGGGCTGAAGGACCAAGAGGCCCAGGACCAGGCGGAGAGGTGGTTTCCGGGCTCCCAAGGGGCTGCAAGAGTGGCCAAGAGAGGAGGGGCAGCTGGGTCAGCTGCTGGGCGTGCACTTGACAGAGGGCAGCATCCTGGGGCGTGCCGCACAACCCACAGCCACACGCCAGGGAGTTCCAGAGAGCAGACCCTGCCTTAAAGCACAACTTGGGGCTGGGAGAGAGGCCAGCAGCTCCCCCCTCGCCCTCCCCCCCTCCCCCTGGGCTCACGGCCATGCCTTCCCAGGGAAGCACTTGCACCAGGGAATCTCAATTACTTCTGCAGCTAAGGCACGCCTAAACGTGCCTGGCACCACGCCGATCTCTTCTGGCAGGAAAGTATGGCCACAGAGAGGTTAAGTGAAATCTCTAGAAAGAGACCAAGACCCTGGCGGCACCGCAGGTGGGGTCCCCTGGGTCGCCCTCCGCTTGAGATGAGAGACTCAGTTTTGCAAGCTTGAGGAATTGAGTATTTTCCCTTTCGTCCCGGGTCGTCTGCAGCACCTGACTCTTAGGAGGCTGACTCATGAGGCAGAAAGCCAATCCATTTCTGTCCTATTATAAATGGTCTCGTTGCCCCAGAAGAGCACAGCAGTGTAGACTGTGGAGTGAGGCAGGCCTGGGATTGAACCTGGTTCTGCTGCTTATTGGCTGAGGGAGGTGGGAAGTGACTCGAGCTCTCCAAGCCTCAAATGCTTTACCTGTAAGAGTAACGATGACTCTAGGAACGTTACAGGGTTGCCGCAGGGAGTAGATGAAGTAATGTGTAGAAGGAGCTTAGCCCAGGGCCCGACACATGGAAAGTCGGTATATCCTGTTAAATCTGCACAGGCTTCTGCCCCAGGAGACCAAAATAACGACGGGAGAAACATTTGCTCTATTTGCACACACTTCTGAGCACTACTACACGCCTGTTCTTCTGGGCACTAAGTTTGCAGTGCTGAATAAAACAGGAGTGATCTCTGCCCTCATGGAGCCTACAGTCCAGGGGGTAACATTAGCATGAAATAAATAAGCATACTAATAGACCCACGTTAAGACATTGCGATGAGATTTGAAGGCAGCAAACTGAGGTTATAAGAGAGTAAAGGACTGAGGTATGTGCCCAATGAATAAATTCAAAAAGAGAGCAAAGAATGCGTGGTCTCTAGAGTGAGAATTTCGCTCAAAGTATGTTTAAGAACAACAACAAAGTGAGCAGTGGGGGTGAGATGTGGTCAAACTGATTGGAAGCCTGGGATATTGCAGGACTTCTCAGAGCCTTAGCTTGTATACCTCCCCAACAGAAGAGCAGCAGGCAGCCTCTCCCAACTTGTTTGATCATACAATCCTTGCTTTGTGGAGCAACTCACAGGGCTGGTGTTCTTTGTCACACACTTCGAGAAGCAGCATCTCAGCTCCACGTTCGTCAACGTGGAAAAGCGTGATGAACTCCTGTTCACTCCAGGGATGTGTCTGTTCTGAAAATGGGGACTTGTCAGTAGCACCGGGCTATGCCTTCCCTGGGATGGTGCAGGTAAAAGCCACAAGATCAATTCTTGCTCTCCGACAAGAAGACTGTCCTCCTCTGTTACAGCACCAATATTCACGATGGACAAGCCCAATGAATGAGATCGCGTGCATTCGGTGACATGTGGCTTTGGTGTCTACTGATGAGGTGTGGGAAGGACCCCGTCACTCCAGTTCATCTTTTAGGGTCGGTGGCCCCCTGCTAGAGATCACCTCACTCATTTGACCTCAATTCCTGTCAGGTGGAATTTTAGAGGATGGTGTTTGCGGAGCCTATTCCCAAATTGTGGACTGGGTGGTGCCGCACCTGGGGAGAGATCACATGTGCCACAGAGCGACTGGGCTCGGAGTCAAGACAAATAAACTCCACCATAACCAGCTGGGCAACGTATGCAAGGCATTTCCTCATCTATAAAGTCACAATCACAACATCTCTTCAACCGTGATATGGTGAATTACTAGTTGTAGTCTTGAGCATAATGGCTTCCATGTCAGAATGAGCATACGCTTAACTATAAAGCCCCCCAGGAAATGACATGACTACCCTCCCCCAAGAAGCTCCCACACCCACTAGGGAGATAAACCAGTATATCAGAGCAATCAGGAGACAATGAGACAATTATACGCTGATCTGCTCGGATTAATAAACGGTACATCCTGATTTTAGCTTCTGACTAATTTTCTATGATAACCTTGAGGATAAGACAATCGAATTTGGACTGACGATCCTTCCTGACAGGTGAACTCAGGAGATGTTGAACAGCATCTCCTCAAAAGTACTGACAACATCTCTATCTTTATAAATGTTTCCTGAATAAGTAAGTAAACATTGGGCAAGGTCTCAAGTGGTAAAACCAGAGGGCTCGTTTCTGGGCCCTGCTGTGTTCAACATTTTTGAGCGATGACAGTGAAGGAAGATGTAGAGGGGAGTCTTATCAGATCTGCAGGTCACACAAAGTTGGGAGAGATAGTTAATATGATAAATGGGCTCATCAATATTCAGAGAGATCTGACAGGCAAGAATATAGGGCCCAAACCACAAGATGGAATTCAACAGAAATAAATGTAAAATGCTGAAATTTGCCTTTAAAAAGTACAAAAGGACAGGATATGGGAAACTCTGCATGGAAGAGTCCTGTGCAAAACACAGAAACAAAAAGACACTATGTGCATACGCTTTTGACTAACTAAATATTGAAAAGGACCCAATAATGTAACATGAGTACTTAAAATATAACGTAGGATCATATGAAGAAGGGAAATTCTGCACACCATGTAATTTCTCCCTTCCCGCCCACCCTCAGTCAGTGCCTGAGAAACTGTGAGGACTCTTTGATAAGTAGAAGATTGAAAGAAGAAATCCAAGTCCAAATGACTGCAGAAAGGGCCAAGTCCAAGCCTGGAAGTATCCGACACAGGAGTGGCCCTAGGGTGACAGGCTGGGGTGCTGCAGGGACAGGGGCAGCTCAGAAGACTCCTACCGCCTCACCCACGACCAGGCAGCACATCATGGAGGTGTCCATCCGCAGGTGGGAGCCTGGTGGCCCGAGAGGCAGGGCAGCACCTGGGGTGAGGGATGAGGGATGGGGCACGCAGGCAAGATCCAGGGGCCTCGGGGGAGTCGAAGCCAAGAAAAGGAATTCCCGAAGCATCTTTCCCCAGAACACACCTGCCATCATCTCTCTCACAGAAAGGCCGAAGTGAACAGATGCAGCCATAAGAGACAGGTGACACAGTATATTCAGTGCAAACATAGTCCCTTCACTAGAAACTGTGGACATCTGCAGAACGCCAGTGCCACCGAAGAAAACCGAGTGCAACAAACAGAGCCTCCACCAGGGAAACTGTCCGCAGAGCCAGCGGGACAAGTCATGAATGAGCACGTGCATATTTAATGTCCTCAGAAAGATGCGGGAGAATATTGGCTCAGCCGGGAGAGATAGGAGACATCACTGAGCCAAAAATCAGCAGAGGATCGAAGCTGCAGAACAGACAGAGCTCATCACCGAATCAGTGAGCTGGAAGATTTAACTGAGGAATTCTCCCAGAATCCAGAAAAAAAAAAAAAAAAAAAAAGGCAGGGGGCTGGAAAGAACAAAGAAAAGTCAAGAGAGATGGAAGTTAGAGCCCGGTGGGCCAACATTTCTCTTACAGGTGACCCAGAAGGAGAAAATGAAAAGAATGGAGAGGAAGACAAACTCGAAGACACTGCAGGGAAAAAAACCCGCCAGAACTGAAAAGAGTTGGGAGGCCTCAGCTAACAGGACGCACAAAGCACCAGAAAGATGAAGGAAAAGACACCACATTTACCTTGTGATGATGTTCAGGACACGGGGCGCACACGGAAAAGTCCTAAGAGCTGACAGAGATATATTGCCTACAGAGAAATAGAATCAGAGGGACCAACTGCAGTACCAGATAGAAGAAGACAATGGGGACAATATCTTTACAGTTCCAAGAAAAAATACTTTTCAAACTCGAATTCTGTGTTCAGTTAAAAATGACTCAAGGGTAAACAAAGGGAAGAGAAACGCTTTTCACACATGCAAGGACTCAAAACATTTACGATCCGCACACCAACAACGAAAAAAATCACTAAGCAATGGACCTCAGTGAAGAGGAAAGAATTTCAAGGGGGAAGAAACAGTGGTACCTGCCTGCTCTGATCTAAATTGTGTCTGCAAAAGTTATGTTTTGTTTTGCTTTTTAAGTGGGTTCCATGCCCATCGTGGAGCCCAATGTGGTTTGAGCCCACAACCCCGAGACCAAGACTTGAGCCAAGATCAACAGTCAGATGTTTAACTGACTGAGTCACCTACGTGCCCTGCAAAATTCATATGTCAACGTTCTCCAACCCTTGTACCTTGGAATGTATGTGTATTTGAAGATAAGGTCTTTAAAGAAGTGATTAAATTAAAATGAAACCATTAAAATAGGGTTCTAAGAAGAATGGAAAAAGATATTCAATGCAAATAATAACCAAAGAGGACGGGGGGGGCAGCTTTCCCAATAGGAGACAAGATAGACTTAAGTAATAACTGTTACAAAAGATAAAGATATTATATATTGCAAAAGACCTAATCAGTCAAGTAGATACAACAATTATACACATACATGCGCCTAATAACAGAGCCCCAAACTACATAAAGCAAAAGCTGACGTAATAACAGAGCCCCAAATTACACAAAGCAGAATTAGAGAGAGAAACAGCTATACAGATCGTTGGACACTTTAATAATCCACTTTCAATAATGAACAGAATAACCACACCAATTGACGAGAAACAATGATGAGGGGCGCCTGGGTGGCTCAGTTGGTTTAAATGTCTGACTCTCCATTTCGGCTCAGGTCATGATTTCAGGGTTGTGATACTGAGCCCTGCATTGAGCTCTGTGCTGAGTGTGGAGTCTGCTTAAGATTCTCTCTCCCTCCGCCCCTCCCCCACCTTTAAAAAAACAAAAGAAAAGAAACAATGAGGAGCAAACCATCACAGGAAAAAAATAGAACAAAAAATACCCGATCAATTCTACAAATGGTAGTAGGCTAAAAAATCATGAGAAATGGGAATCATGAGATGAAGTCCTGAGAATAAGTCCAATGTGTCATAATTTACAGTAAATATAAAATTACTATAATATACAGTAAATATATAAATATAAAAATATAAAATAAAAAAGAAAATAGAATTCAAGGAGAAAAACATTAAAAAGGACAAAAAAGATTTTTACGTGATTAAGAGGAACCATCAACCACCATGAATGTTTATGCACCTCATAACACAGCTTTGAAGCACATAAAGCAAACTAAGAGAAATAGAAAAAGAAGTCGGCAAAGACGCTGCCCCCATTAGCGATTTCACAGAGCCCTAGAGAAAGGACCAATAAGTACAGTTGTAAAAGATCAAAAATAACAAACATGTTTGCTCTAATGGATCTACAGAATTCCGTGCCCAACAAACAGGGGAAACAAATTCTTCTCAAACACACAGAGAAATTTTACAAAAATTTACCATGTATTAGCCACAAAGGAAATTTCAAGCCAGCGAAAAGCAAAAATAACATGGCATATTTGCTGATGAAAATATAAAAGTGAAAAAAATTGCCAAAGAATCCCACTTCCAATCTATACATCCCAAAATATAAAAACATAAATTAAAAGCTATTGGAAAAGGAACAATAATGAGAATTCTAACTGCCAGAACTAATAGGGGAGACTGAGCAGGGGTGCTAAATACGAGATCAACTTGTATCTCTCCAGATATTAAAACATATTGTAAAATAATAGGCCATCGAGGCACAGATGCAGATAATTAGATCAACGAACAAAAGTGTAGCAAACACCTCAACTATGTGTAGAAATTAAGTGCATAAGTAGGGTAGTACTCCAAATCCAGGCAGAGAATTAAAGGAGTATTCAATGAGTGTTGGGATAATTTGCTCACTGTTTGGAGAAAATTCTATTCCTCCCTTGCCCCACTACAAAAATGATCTATGGGTAGATTAATGACTTAAAAATTAAATAATAAATTCTGAAAGTATTAAAAGAACCAAAATATGCTTATGACCTTGGGATCGGGAAGGCCTCCCTACACAAGGCATAATACGCTAATGTCATTTGGGAAAAGATTGATGCGTCCGAGTCCATCATAATTTAAAAGTCCTGTATGATGGAACATAGTGCAACAAAGTTAAAAATGTAGGCTATGGTCTAGGAAAACATCTGTAATGTATGAAATAAAGATTAATGCACAGAGGATCAATAAGAAACAGACAAGGAATGTAGCCGAAGGAAAATGAACCTGCGAGTGACAAAGGTTCCTGTGATCAATAAACACAAAGCAATAATTAGGCTCTGAAACCGGATGAAACAATGAGATCTCATTCTGCACCTGAATTTCTTCAGCTACAAAACGGGAACAGTAAAAAGGACCCCACCTCACAGGGTTGCTATGGGATTCACTGAGTTGCTATAAATACATACCTCGGGATTCTAGAGCGGTGCCTAGAACACAGTCAACTGTCTATAAGCATTAGTTACTATTATTGTCTTTAGCATGTTTTCGCAATCTGAGTGGCAAAAATGTTTGATCTTGGTAATACAAAGTTTTGGAAAGGATACGGGGGAAAAAATACTCTCACGCTGTCTTGGTAGAATATAAATTGGTTCAGCCAATTCTGGTGGACGATTTGGTCCACATACAGTACTTGTAGCCTACATCCAGGAATTCCTTGTTGGCACCTAACCTAGATGGACGTTCACCTTTCTGCACAGGAGACACGTGCAGACCAGGAAGAGCAAAGATCAGAAAGAATCCTAAATGCCCATCAATAGGGGGCGATTACGTGAACCATGGGGCTTTCATACCGTGGAAGACCTTGCTGGCATCGGTAAGAACCCAGCAGAGCTTAGACCACCGACAGGCTTGCTTTCGTCGGGGTAGCACCCCAGGACTGACGATATGCTTGTACACAGGGACGTCATAGCTTTGTCTACATTTCTTGAAAAACTTAAAAGGATGGCTTCACGTATGAATTCTTAGAAAGGCAAATAAATAAAATACCAAACCAAACCAAACACCAACGCAATCTTTGGTTACTTTATCGTGGAGAGAGTAGGGTGTCCAGAGTATAAGAAGGACGTCCCCCCACCCCCGCCCCACAGTGTGTTGCGGGTGCCAGATGTTTGTGATTCTGTGACCCATCAGATATCGTGCTCCAAGACAGACATTCATGACCAGAGTGCACTATCTGCATGATACTTCCCCATTTTGCCCAGTACAACCTGGTTCATGCCTATTGCCCTAGTGTGATTACAAACAGCACCCCTTCTTTCTGTCAGGAGTTCCCTGTTTTGGGGCACCTGGGGGGCTCAGTCGGTTAAGCAGCTACCTTTGGCCGAGGTCATGATCTCAGGGTCCTGGGATGGAGCCCCACATTGGGCTCCCTGCTCAGCGGGGAGCCTGCTTCTCCCTCTCTCTGCCTGCCTCTCTGTCTACGTGTGCTCCCTCTCTATCAAATAAATAGATAAAAATCTTAAAAAAAAAAAAAAAAGAGTTCCCTGGTTTGATGTAAAGGAGTTCCCCCCAAAACAAAAATAAATACCGCAGGCATGATTCTCCCCAAACAGGTGCGGGATCCGTATACCGAACAAATATTGATGAAAGGAATCAAAGAAGACCTAAATGAATGAGGAGACATCTGGTGCTCAAGGATGAAATAATTCAACGTGGTAAAGATATGAATTCTTGCCAAACTGATCTGTACATTTAATCTGATTTCAGTAAAAAAAAAAAAAAATCACAGCAGGATTTCCTGTAGATACAGAAAAGTTAGTTTTAAAATTTATACGGAATCGCAAAAAAGCTAGAATAATCACAATGATTTGAAAACCTGATCTTGAAACTACTTTAAAGCTGGAGTCGCCAACACAGTATGGTCTTGGGGAAGGAAAGGACTTAGATCAAAGGGACAGAAAAGAGTCCAGAAATAAACCCACGGAAATATGACCAAGAGATTTCTGACAAAGGTTCAAAGCTACTCAATAGAAGGACAGTCTTTTCAATAAACGGTGAGGAAATAATTGGACATCCCTAGGCAAAAACATGAACTTCCACATATACCTTGCCCCTTGTCTAAAAATTAATTCAAAATTGATCCTATATTTAAGAATAAAACATACAACTATGTGACTTTTAGGGGAAAACAGTAAATATTTGCGACCGTGGGTCAGACAGAGTTCTTAGACAAGACACCAAAAGTAGAAGCCATGAAAGGAAAAATGGAGAAATGGGCAAATGGGACTTTTCAAAAATTAAAAACTTTGCAAAAGATAGTATTAAAAGGATGAAAGACAAGCCACCGATGGGGAGGGTAGGATTGCGTATCGCCTGTCTCACGGAGCACTTGTGTCCAGAACATCGTGCACTACTCAGCAAGAGGAGGAACTCGTTGTTGATACGCACAGTAACATGGATGAATGGTATTGTGCAAGGCCATTATACCCGACGGGGCGCCTGGGGGGCTCAGTCGGTGAAAGTCAGCCTTCGGCTTAGGTCATGATCCCGGGATCCTGGGATCGAGCCCCGAGTTGGGCTTTCTGCTCTCTGCTCAGCGGCGAGTCTGCTTCCCCCTCTGTCTCAAATAAATAAATAAAATCTTAAGAAAAAGGGGGGGAGAGGGCATTCTGTGGGCTGGGTTACAGCGGTGGTCACCTGAATCCACACACGCACTGAAAATCAAGGGACGACACAGCAAAGGGCATTTTGGGTACGTTAATTGAAACAAAGAGTGTCCTGATTCGACAGGAAGGAATACGGTGATCCTGACCATCCAGGAAGAGGGCCGATTCGGTGATCAGTAGGAAAACCCCGACAAGGACAGTGGAGGGGACTGACTGGTCCATACCTACAAGCTATGACCAAGCTGTCCACCGGCCTGGGACCGCCTGCTCATCAGGTGTGGCCTCTCACGCATCCCCACGTGGGACCCCTGCCTGGATTCCCCTCCCTCTGGCTCTAAGAGCCCACGATTTCTTCCTTCTCTTGGGGATGAAATTCACCGAACAGGAAATCAACCGCTTTGAGCACACGGTTTAGTGGCGTTTTATACGTTCCCCGCGTCGTGCGTGTACCTTTACCTGGTTCTAAACACCCTCAGTGTCAGGTCCTCCCGCCAGCCGTGGGCAACTGCCGCTGTGCTTTCTGTCCCTGTGGAATTGCCTATTCTGGACATTTCGTGTCAGTGGAAGGAGCTGAGGTCTTCTGTGCCAGCTTCTTTCACGCGGCGCGATGGTTCCAAGGCTGATCTCGCAGCAGGTGTGCGGACGCCCTTCCTTTCCACGGCTGATTAACAGCCCATTGTCTGAATTCACCACATTTTGTGAATCCCTCCCTCTGCTAATGCGCACTTGGGTTGTTTCCACCGTTTGGCTCTTGCGAATAGTGTTCCTGCGAACATCCGCGTACAGGCATTTGTCTGAGCACCTGTTTCCAGTTCTTGCAGGGGGTCGGGGGGGCGCCCACCTAGGAGTGGAACCCCTGGGTCATACGGTAACTCACTCTTTAACCCTTTTGAGGAAGTGCCAAAACATTTTCCGCAGCAGCGGCACCATTTTTCATTCCCCACCAGGATTTTGCTTTTAATCACAGAATGCAATAGAAGTTCCGAGGAGGGAGGCAGTCGAGTGGAGGACGGCACCCAGCAGACGTTCCACGGGGCCCGAGCGAGGCTGAGGGATGGCTGGTCTGCAAGGGCACAGAGGACAGCCAGGCAGCGCAGGGAGGGAGCCCAGGCTGAGCCCCAGGGGTGGGGACAGGTCCGGCCGCCGGCTGCGTAACTAGCTCTTGAGTACCCACATTAGGTTGTAGGAAGTTTACTTGATGGGTGAGTTGAGGGCCCTTTAGCAGAGACTGGGCTCTGGCGTGGTACCCAATCCCTGTCACCCACGCCCCTTGGCTTCTAAGCAGATCATGGGAATCTGTGGCAAAAGGCGATAAGACGGGACAGAGGGCGAGGGGCCAGGTAATGAGGTCATTCTTTTGTCCTGACCCCTGAATTACAGAGGCAGGACACCCAGACCTGTCATTCATCGGCTTCCAACTACCATAAAACAGATGTGCCAAGTGGGGAAAATCCTAAACTAGATTTAGCATGCAATCAAACCAGGGACTCAGTCAGCACTGGCTTCTCCTCTCTCTCTGACTTTATGCTGAACTCCCAGATGCTCCCACAGTGGGCCTGGAACACCAATTAAAAAAAAAAAAATCAGCTCAGCTCCGTGTTCACTCAGGGGCTCCTCAGTAGTGGGGAAGGACACTGGGGAACCGTGGGGACGGCACAAACCCAAGCTGCTCCCCACTCCACTCTGGGCACCCACGGGCTGGATGCACATTCGGGGCTGGTGCTGTGGCCACTTGTCGTATTTGCCACCCCACGGCTTCCGGTGTCCAGAGCAGAGCGTCTGGTTCCGTCTCGGGCTCTTGCCCGCGTGGGGGAGTCACATCAGAGGAGGCAGACGTCGGCAGGACCCCCGTATCAGTAGCACTGAGCAGGCGGCCTGGACAGCAGAAGTTGATTCTCTCGGAGGCCTGGAGGCTGGAAGTCCAAGACTAAGGTGTCAGCAGGGTCGGTTCCTCGTGAGGCCTCTCTCCTTTCGTGCTCTCCCGGTGTCCCCCGGGGTCATCCCCCTGGGTGTGTCTGTGTCCCCATCGCCTCATCTCAGGAGGGCACCGGTCAGACCGGATTAGGGCTCATCCTACTGACCTCACTTTACCTTCACGAGCTCTTTCAAGACCCTGTCTCCACACAGTCCATTCCGAGGTCCTGCAGGTCAGGATTTCAACAGGTGAGGTGTGATGGGGGAGCGCCACTTGGCTTGGAACACCCCCGCGGTGCCTTCCGCCTGGAGTCAGCCCCCTCTCCTCCCCAGGTGGCCGAGTCAGGCTGCTCCAGCTGGCAGCGCGTCCAGATTGGATTCCAGAACCCGCTCAGGACGTCGGAGAGTGTGCTGAGGACCTGTTATTTCAGACAGCAGCCCTGGGCACCGGCTCGCCCTGGTCTTGTCCGGCGGGCAGAAGAGAGAGACAGTGGGGCCCGGAGAACCCAGCTCTTCAGGGGCCCGTCCTCCACTTACGAACCCGAGGCTGTGTTAGGGATGGCTCGTGGGAAAATCAGAAAGGAGGCAGAGGGGACGCTGTGGGATGTCAGGGAGCAGAGGCCCGCTTTGCCTCTTTGTGTAGGGCAGGGGCCACCGGGCTCACTTGCAGAGACAGATGGGCCCCTTTAAGCTGTCAGCTCAGGCAGGACGTCCGCAGGGTAGGACAGGAGCATCTGGGTACAAACGTCAGGAGGGTGCCGCTCGGTGGTACCCTGGTCACAGGTTTCTCCCTACACCGGTCCTGGGTCCCGCTGTGGATCCTGGACCAAGCGATCGAGTTCAGTTTGGCCACTTTGTCACCGGGGCCAGAGCTTGGCCAGGAAGACCCTGGGTACTTTGATGAATCTAAGATCCCAGGAAACAAAGCTCTGAGACTTTTACCACGAGTCCGAGCCTCTGACTCCAAAATAATGCTGTTGCTCATTAGCTGTGTGTAATTTACATTAATTAAATGCCCAGATATCTACTCTTTGCCTTCAGGGCTGCTTGTGACTCTCTGGAATGTTCTCTCGGCGCCAAGCTGGGAATTTCCCAAGGCCACGGGTCTTTTATACTACCTTTGCATCTCTTGGATACAACTAGCTCTCATCTGTGGAGTTTCTAGAACATGATGCTCAATGTGTGGGGCCCTGGTCCAAATAAAGATGTGACTGGTTGGGGTGTGGCCCAGGAAGGGTGAGTTTTGGATGCTGGTTCTACCATGGAGGTTGAAAAGCACGACAGCAGAGCTCCCGGCTTGAACAGGGACCCAAATGGAGAAGGAAGAGGGAGCCAGGACGCGAGAGGGAGCAGGGCCAGGAGAAGGGGTCGGCGCAAGCCCAATGCGTGGAGCGCTGAGCTGGGCCTCCCCAGGGGCTGTGTGTAGGCATCACCAGGGGCTCTTGTAGAAACAGCTTGGAGAGTCTGGGGTGGGGCCTGGGAGCCTGGATTTCTAACAAGAGCCCAAGAGATGTCAGTGCTAACGCTCTGAAGACCAACTTTTGAGAACCAAGAGAAAGGGGCACGAGGAGAGAAGTCGTCAGCAAATACAGAGAGAGAGAACAATTACTTAAAAGGCTTCAGGCTGGATTTCCAGTTAAATGCCTACATCTTTCTCTCCGTTACCTCCTGACACAGCACCGATCTGACAGGGAACGAAACACATGCACACGTGTGTGTTCATGGGGACACAGAGAATGGAAGGGACCCGGGCAGATGAGATTCGTCAGTAAAATTTTGGGAGATGGAAAACAGACACAGACTATTGCCTCTGGGAAGACTACACGGTC
>CM053621.1:29552323-29586042 GCA_028646535.1 Procyon lotor | reverse complement strand
ATTACAAATCTTACTCTAAAAGTCAGTACCACAATTCTACTCACTTTTTTTAATAAAGATTTTATTTATTTATTTGACACAGAGAGAGATCACAAGTAGGCAGAGAGGCAGGCAGAGAGAGAGGGGGAAGCAGGCTCCCTGATGAGCAGAGAGCCCGATGTGGGGCTCGATCCCAGGACCCTGAGATCATGACCTGAGCTGAAGGCAGAGGCTTAACCCACTGAGCCACCCAGGCGCCCCAATAGCATGGTTTTTAAAGCCCTCAAAGAATGGATCAATGGTAGGACAGACACACTAGAGGGGAGGTAATCAACTGAAAACAGACACGAAGAAATCACTAGGGGCGCCTGGGTGGCTCTGCTGGTTGGGCATCTGAGTCTTGCTTTCGGCTCAGGTCACGGTCACGGTCTCGGGGTCCCGGGGTTGAGCCCTGCCAAGAGCTCCGTGCTCAGCAAGGAGTCTGCTTATACCTCTCTCTCTGCTCCTCCCCCTGCTCTCTGCTTCTCTCGAATAAATAAATAAAATCTTAAAAAAAAAAATCACTAAGATACCAACTGCCAAGAATTTACCAAGAAGGTGGTGCCCAGCAAGGCGAAAAGACAGAAACTGTTGGGGAGGTTGTGGCACGGGGAGGCACAATGGAAAGGACACCACGTGGGTTGGGACGTCCAGGAGGAGAGACGGTCCTCGGAGGGGGCGTGGCTGAGCATTTTCCAGAACTGAGGAAAACCCAAATCTCCAGACGCAGGATGTACGAGGAATCCCGAGACGCAGAACAGACGTGTCAATCCACACCCATATATTTTGTGGGATGACTGCAGAACTAACACCGTAGACAGAAAGCAATTGTAAGAGAAGCCGGGAGAAGAAAATTACCTTCAAAGGAACAACAGTCACTCGGGGAGGAGAAAAAGGCCAACGAGAAGGGAAGCTCAGGCAGTGGATGGTGCATCCATTGTACTGAGAAAACACACTGGCCGACTCACAATTGTGTACTTTGAGAAATTTCATTTCAAGAACAACAGCAAAATCAAGGCATTTTCAGACCAAGAAAAAGAGAATTTATCGCCAACAGACCCTCATTAAAGGAACTTCTAAGGGACATATTTCTAGAAAGAAGAAAAATACTAGGTCTGGATGTGGAGAGGAGTAGTGACCAAAGAAAATGGTAAATGTGTACATAAATCTAGACAAACATTATAGAGAACAAAAGTAATGATGCCTATTTTGAGGGTTTAAAAATAACAGAATTAAAATACTGGTCAGCAGTCCACGAATCGGTGTGCTCAGTATTTGGAAACGAATGCAAAAGTCCCTGCGTTTTGGGGGAGGAGGGCCAGGATGTTAGTTAGCTTTAGATCTTATTACATACGAATGTTAAAATATCCACAGTCTCCAGTAACTGAATAAAACACGAAGTGTATAACTTTCAAACCAGAAGCCAGTGGGTGAGGGATAGAATTGGGAGGGAAACATAACAAATATCTCAATCCTGAAGGAAAGATAAAAGTATATATATAAATATATATAAAAGTTGGGAATAGAAAAAGCACAAAATGAGTGCTTTAACTCAAAAAGATTGTCCAAGTAGAAAAAAAAGAATCTAACTACAATAAACAAAATTATGACCAAGCTGGGACTATCCTAGAAATACAAAGTTGCCTTAAGTTTAGAAAATAGCATAAAGAGATTTGATTAAGGGGCGCCTGGGTGGTTCAGTCATTAAGCGACCGCCTTTGGCTCAGGTCATGATCTCAGGGTCCTGGGATCGAGCCCCACATCGGGCTCTCTGCTCAGCAGGGAGCCTGCTTCCCCCTCTCTCTGCCTGCCTCTCTGCCTACTTGTGATCTCTCTCTCTGTCAAATAAATAAATAAAATCTTTAAAAAAAAAGAGAGAGATTAGATTAATTAAGAATAAGGCAGAGCTATACATACTTCATTAACAGTAGAAACAGCACCTGATAAAATCTGACGTGTGTTCAAGATCGAATATATTTGTAAACTAGAAATGGAAAAGAAATAAATGTTCATAAACACACACACACACACACACACACACACACACACACACACACATCTCCACAGAAATCCTCCAGCAAACATAATAGTTAAGAGTGAAACTCTGAAAGTTTTTCCTTTAAGACTGGAATGAAAACATAGATGCTCATCATTACTGCTGCTATTCGAGATGCTAGCCAGCATGGTTAAAAAAAAAATGAATGAAAGAAAGAAAAAAAAATAAAAGATCTAAGAATTGAGAAAGAAAGGGGAAAAAAATCATTATTATCTCTCACAAATGATATTATTATCTTCATAGAAAAACCAAAAAACTTGGAGATAAATTATCAGAACTTAAAAGAGTTCAGTATCATTCTGATTCTGAGATTAAATATACAGAAAAGCCCACGCTTCTCTACACTCATAAAAACATAAATGCGAGGTTTTAGAAGACACTCTACTAGCAAAGACTAAGCAAGACCTTTATAGCGATTTTAAAAGTTTATTGAAAGACGTCTTCTTTAGAAGACCTAAAGAAATGGAAAGACAAAGCAAATGCACAGATGGAAACAACATCAGGAAGATGCCAGCTCTCTGCAAACTGATCTCTAGATATAGATTTGATCCAACTGAACTCCCAACAGGGTGTTTTACAGAACACCGGGAGCAGGAAGGAGAAGCAAGTGACCACAAAGAGTCAAGACACACAAGATAAAAGAAGGAGGTCAAATGCTTTGGTCCTAACAAGCATCAGAAGCAAAGCAGTAAGTGAATAAGATTGGTAGCTGTTGGGGTGCCTGGGGGGCTCAGTCGGTTAAAGCCTCTGCCTTCGGCTCAGGTATGATCCCAAGGTCCTGGGATCGAGCCCCGTGTCGGGGTCCCGGCTGGGTGGAGAGTCTGCAGTCTGCTTCCCGCTCTGTCCCTCTACCCACTCGTGTGCTCTTTCTCTAATGAATAAAATCTTAAAAAAAAAAAAAAAAAGCCTGGAAGCTAGTGGGGGTTGGGTGGATGGATGGGGGGAGACGGGTGCGTGACTGAGTACATTCCTAGTTTCTGAATGTACTTGAAGTTAGGTGTGGTCCTATGACCGTGTTCTTTTCAATTCAAGGTGAACCAAAGCAATATGTTTTCCTCCCAGGACAGGTGCATAATAAACCTCCCACATGGGTGCTGTTCTGCTCTTTTTCTTCCGCTGACCGGGTGAATACAACACTGTGGCCGGAGGGCACGGTGGGAAGAGCCCGGCGCCCTGCACAGCAGGGAGGGCAGCTGGCCTCCTGGCCTGAAAACCCGTCTGCATCTAACGGGAGACAAAGCATACACTCTCTGTTCCTTCAGAGGCTGGTATTGTGGGGTCCGCTGGCTCTGCGGTGTGCGCCCCACCCCCCCATGATACACCACAGTAACGAAGGCAGCTTGGTCTGGCCCTGTGGCTTTGGCTAGAAAAAGCTAGATAAATGGCCAGCCAACAATTTTCTTGCAAACTAAGAGACTCAGAGAACTGACATCTGAGAAGTGAGGTCACAGGACAATGGCCACCTTGAGAACGTGAGAGACGGGGACATCTAGCAGGACGCAGCCACTGAGACCTACTTAGGGGGAACAGAAGCTGCTGGAGTCATAAACCGGTAGGAAATCTTCTTGGCGATTCTGGCAGATTGCAGGAGGCCGAGTGTAGACCAGTGAGAGTGAAAAGCGAGGGGGACCTCCGTGTTAAGGAGACACCACAATCCTTTTGGCTTTTCTACCTGGTACCCGACCAAGTTCTCACAGGGAGGATGCCAGGAAGACACGCCCGGTGGCTCTGGCAGAGGGAGATGAAAGGAACCAGGACCTACTTCATAGCCACAGTCACAGGTAAGGAAGGAGTCAAGGGAACAGACTGAGACACTGCAGCTGGAGGAGGGAATGGGGCGAGAGGGAAATCTGAATCCCCGGGTATCCCTTGGGAGTGTCCCAGCCCCGAGGCACAGGCCCACTAAATACTGACACTTCATCACGGGTTCTAGAACATTCCACCACACCAGCAGGCTCCGGGACTATTGTGGATCAGAGCCGAAGGTGCTGTAAATACTCCCGCTTTAGGGAGGAGGGAAGCTCAAAGTCAAGAACGGAGACAAAAATAGGGATCCTCCAGGTGGCAGAAACTTGATTTGTCCCTGTGGCTCCTGAGGACATTAAACAGAATCGAGAGGACAGGTTAGAAGCAAAAAACCCAGTATCAGGAATGAAGAGTGCCTCTGACAAGCTCGTCAGTAAGCTGGACGTGGGCGAAGGCGGGGAAAATATCAGTGAGTCTGAACATAACTTGAATATAATATAACTTCCCAAACCGAAATGTAGAAAGAGAAAAGAGTGGGGGAAAAAATCAGAATTGTTGGATAATTGGGTGAGTGGGGGTTGGGGCAGAGAAGCAGGAGGAATATTTGAATTAATAATGACCTAGAACTTTCCAGAGCCAGTGACACCAAACCGCACAGATCTAGGAATTTCAGAGAATACCAAGAGGGATAAATAACAAGAAAAACACACCTACAGGGCGGCTGGTGGCTCAGTGGGTTAAAGCCTCTGCCTTTGTCTCAGGTCGTGATCCCGGGGTCCTGGGATCGGGTCCCGCATCGGGTTCCTTGCTCAGTGGGGAGCCTGCTTCTCCCTCTCCTCCCCACTCATGCTCTCTCGCTCACTCTGTACTCTTTCTCTCAAATAAATAAAATCTTTTAAAAAAATAAAAACAAAAACAAAAGAAAAAAGAAAAGGAAAACACACCTACATAGGTCAGCTCCAAACTGCAGCAATCCCAAGATGAACAGAAAATCTAGAAAGCATCCACGGGGGGAGAAAACACCTACAAAGCACTAATGGTAAGAATCACAGTTGTCTCCTCATCAGCCGTCATGCAGCGAGAGGGGAGGGCAGTGGTCCAAGTATCAAGAAAGAAAAAATTACCAGCCTAGAATTCTATATCCAAGGAAATTGTCCTCAAAAGGGAAGGAGAAATAAAGGCTGTCTCAGATAAACTAAAATGCAGAGAATTTATGGCAGAGAAATTATGTTAAAAGTGGATCTTTAGACAGAAAAAAGACATTATAAAGAAAGGAAGAACACTGGAGAAGGAATAAATAAATGCATGTAAAATAAGACTTTTCATTTTTCTCATTCTTAATTGACCTAAAATAGAACGGTTCTCTCGAGTACACATCTTCCTGGCGTTATGATGGGGTTACCTCCCGATAAGCCCATTGGAAGCTGGACATACTGTGAAGTCGAGAATGCAACTTACTACACTTACCCTATCAAACATTACCTCGTAGCTACATTTAGACCTACCTTCAATGGGCTCAGAACACTCACATTAGCCCATAGTTGGGCAAAATCATCTACCACAAAGTCAATTTTATAATAAAGGGCTGAATATCCCATGCCATTCATCGGGTACTGTACTGAAAGTGACAACACGGGTGTGTGAGTTCAGGATGGTGGGAAGCGTATCCGCTGTGCTCATCCTGGCATTGCTGTGGCTCACGGCTGCCCAGCATCACGAGAGAAAATCATACTGCAATCGATAGCCTGGGAACATGCCGAGATCCAGCTCAAAGTGTAGTTTCTACTGAAGGCACTTTTGCACCATTGTAAAGTCGAAAAATGAGAGGTCGTAAGTGGAACCATTGTAAGTAGGGGCGGGTCTACGATAGCAACAATGTTTGCGGCTTTTCCATAATAGTCACAGTGTATCAGGTGATTCGGGTTCGGGGTTGGTGAAATGATTGACCATGTTCTGGGGGGGCGGGGGGAGGGGAGAACGGGGAGGGGATACTTAGTGATCCTGTGCCCATACCACCTAGTGCCCTTTGAAGGGGAACTTGGGGTAGTTAAAAATGTATTTTCTAAATTCTTTAAAAAGACCTTAAAGAAGTATAACTGGTAAGCTAAGAGAGGAGATAAAATGGCACCAGGAAATGTTCAGTTAAAAATCTGAGAAGGCAGAAAACAAAAGGGGAAGGAGACAGTGCAGGGCTTGTTTGGCTAAAGATAAGCGGGTCTAAGGAACAGGACAATGAGCTCAGATTTAGAGCCAGGGTAGAGGGAAATCTGAGTCCTGAGAAACTCGGCAGATCAGAGGGGAAAGGAGGTGCTGGGATAGCCCCCGGAAATACCTTTAAAGGGATTTCAAACCATTCACAAAAATAAATTCCATAGGGACACCTGGGAGGCTTAGTCAGTTAAGTGTCTGTCTTCAGTTCGGGTCATGATCCCAGGGTCCTGGGGTTGAATTTTGCATTGGGGTCCCTGCTCAGTGGAGAGCCTGCTTCTCCCTCTGTCCCTCCCCCCACCACTCCCCCTGCTTGCGCTATCTTTCTGTCAAATAAACATCTTAAAAAAAAAAATCCACAGACTAAAATGCAAAATCTTTTTGTTAGTATTCTTTATTACAAATCATAATATGCTAATATTCTCCATTTTATATATATAGTTTTTAAAATTTAAAAAAATTTTAAGTTAAATTAAAAATTTAATTTTTAAAAATTTTATTTATTTGAGAGAGAGCGAGAGTGAGAGAGCACAAGCAGCGGGAGCAGCAGGCAGAGGGAGAGGGAGAAGCAGACTCCCGGAGAGCAGGGAGCCCGATGTGGGACTCGATCCCAGGACCCTGGGATCACGACCTGAGCCGAAGGCAGAGGCTTAACTGACTAAGCCACCCAGGAGCTCCAATTTGTTTGAATTTTCAAGAGATGTTTAGTGTATAATTTAAAAATGTTTAGAGACTTAGAGAAAGATGTAAGCTAGGGCCTCATGGTCGAGAACTGGAAAGAAGAGCCCAGGAGGGCTCAGGACATAGAATCACCTTCTACTGCAGACAGTGGACACGCAGGGAGGACTTACGGCAGGAGCATGGCTGAGGGTGTGCAACAGGAGCAGGTGAGCCCCAGATTCCCTCCCCAGCCCAGCAGGAGAAGGAAGGTTTGCTCCCTGGAGCACAGGGCACCAGGTATGGACGGTAAGGAAGAGGAGGTGATTACGATGTTATCAGATTTGGGGGGCTACCACTTTTTATTATAAGCCAAGAGAAAATACTGGACATTTAAAACCAATACACAGTGGGGGGTGGGGGGGCGCCTGGGGGGCTCCGTGGCTTAAAGCCTCTGCCTTGGGCTCAGGTCATGATCTCAGGGTCCTGGGATGGAGCCCCTCACGGGGCTCCCTGATCAGCTCAGCGGGGAGCCTGCTTCCCCCTCTCCCTCTGCCTGCCTCTCTGCCTACTTGTGATCTCTGTCAAATAAATAAAATCTAAAAAAAAAGAAAAAAGGTAACAAGAACCCCCTAATTAAATCTCTTCTGAGCTCGGTCCTTAGGACGGCTTTCTCTTTTTTGGTCCAGGGCACAGAGCAGGACGCAGTGGCCCCATAAGGCTCCCCAGTGGCAATTCCTGTCCCTCCTGGGAGCCTGCCCCGACACGGTTGGGGCCAGGACTCCATCCGAGGACTAGAAGGTGCCCCCCTAATGACTTCAACACTTCTTCCCAACTTAGTCCTTTTTCTCACTTTCATTTTTTCCCCCCAAACGGGATAATCTATCATTTACCCTGCTTTGCCTCGGGCTATGCTATTTATAACAATAGAAATAGCATTTTTGGCTTGTCATCTTTCTCCAAAGGAACTCAGATTGCCTCTAAACCTTTAATGTGCATACAAAGTACCTTGGAATATTGTTGAAATGCAGAATCTAATTCAGCAGGTCTGAGGAGGGACCTGGCACTCTGCATTTCTAGCCGGCTTCCAGGTAAGTGGAATATTCATAAAATGGTGCTGCTGGTCCACAGACCACACCCTGAGTGGCAAAGGGACCTGGGGGAACTTTATGGGGTCATGGAAACAGTCTATGTCTTGACTGTGGTTGTCATCACATGGGTATATACATTTGTCAAAACATGCTGGATTGTATAATTAAAATGGGTGCATTTTATCCTACGTAAATTATCCTTCGGTAAAATTTATCTTAAAGGAAAATCACTCTAGAGGGATTACAGATCTAAATGTGAAAGAAGAGGGGCACATGAGTGGCTTGGTCAGTTGCCTGTCTGCCTTCTGCTCAGCTCATGATCTCAAGGTCCTGGGATCAAGTCCCTCATCAGGCTCCCTACTCAGCGGGGAACTTCCTTTTCCCTCTCCTTCTATCCCTCTTCCTGCTTGTTCTCTCCCTCTCTCTCTCAAATAGATAAATGAAATCTTAAAAAAACAAAAAACTGAAAGATGAAACAATAAAGCTTTAAGAAGAAGCCATAAACCTTGGGGTAGACAAGGCTTTCTTGCAAAGGATTCAAAAAATAATTGGCCATGAGTTGATAGGCCAAGTCCCTATCAACTAGACTACGTTAAAATGAAAAGCTTCATTCATCAGCAGACTTTCTTAAGAAGGTGAAAAAGCAAGCCATAAACTGAAGAAAGATAGCAGGAACACATTATGTCGGACAACGGACTCTTACCTATCGTATATAAAGAGCTACTATAATTCAATAAGAAACTGCCAACCTAAGGGATGAACAGGCAAAACATGTGAGGGGGTGTTTTGCCAAGGCGATATCCAAAAATGGCCAATAAGCACATAAGAGTTTCCTCGACTTAGTCACAGGTGAAATGCAAATTAAAACCACAATATTATTTGTTTTGGCCGTACCCCCAATGGAATGGATAACATGAGAGACGGACAAAGATGCCGGGCAGCTGGAACTCACATGTGTCACTGATGGGGGTGTAGTCCGGAACATTCTTGGAGAATGACTTGACAGTATTTAGCAGAGCTGACTAGCAGCAAACTCGATGGTTCAGCAGATCCCCTCTGGAGTGGAAATACCGGCATGGACCTCCAAAAGATGGGGCTAAGAATGTTCACAGCAGACTTATTCCCAATGGCAAGAAATCAGAAACAGCCCAAGGAACCTCTGACAGTAAGTACAGACAAAATGTGCGATATTCATAAAACGGGCTGTCGCTGGCAAGGGGCCATGTGCAAAGTACAGCCACACGTGCAAAACGTAGATGTCGCTCGGGTGTCCAGACAGAAGACGCAGCCCTGAATTAGATCTGTGGCTTGAACAAAGAGCCGATACATTTTTACCACCTCGATATTTTTACCACCTCCCACGCGGCATTTGGGACATACCTCTACTAGTCATGATCACTACATGGAGAGTCCCTATGATCACTAATGACACTATTTTTCACCCCGTCACGTTCTGTTTCCTGACACGGGCACGTGGGCTTGGCGTAACCTCCCCGGGGCTGCGTGCATGGGTTTGCACACGTCCTGCACACGTCTCTCGTGTGAATGTTATCCTTCGATGGGAGGGTTATTTTAAATAACAATAAAACGAATCCTGGCCTGTGTCCCATGGGGGGGGCGGGGCCCTGCCTCTCGCCTCCAGTCTCCCATCTGTTCTCCTTGCTGCCGCTGGTGATCTCTCGAACCCACACATCCATCCTGGCTCACGGCTCCCGCTCAGAGCCCCCCAGTGGCCGGCCCTCGCCCACAGGACAGCATCTGCCTCCTTGGCACGGCAGCCCACGGCCCTCAGTGGCCGCTCCTCCCCATCTTTCTGTCCGAGCCTGACACTCGCCGCCCCTCCGTGGCGTTAGCGTAGGCTCGTTCTCTGCGGGCAAAAGCCTGGTTATGCTCCCAGACTCTGTCCAGCTTCGACCGGCCCTGGGAAGTCTTCCTCGGGCAGCCCGGGTGCTGCCTCACTGTCTCCTCTCCACACTGCAGGCCGGTTGGGGCCGGGATGCCAGCCTTCCCTCCTTTTATCCTCAGCACCTCGCAGGGGGCCCCTGGATGGTGCACACTGGGCACGTGTGAGCGATGGGTAAACGGATAACGGTCGTGATGGGGGCCCAGGTACGGGGGATCGGGCAGATGAGTACACTGTCTTCGATGAATTCTAGATTGGGCAGGAGCCCTTTGGAGCTCGCTCTACGTCCCTGTGCCACGAGCAGCATTACCGTGAGTGTGTATGTGTCCCTTCCCGTGTGTCTCCCGTGGGACGAGCCCGCTGCGGGTGCCTGGGCGCTCAGGAGACGGCACCTTGCCTAACACTGCTGTGATCCCCATTTTACAGAGGAGGGGAGGTGCACAGACGCTCGGGGATGCGTTCGCGGTCTCACGGCTGGTGGGAGGCAGAGCGCACACCTACTACACGTACTCTTTCTTCTGTGAATAACAACCAGGTGTCGAATCACGAAAGCGTCCCTCGGGACAGGAAAGGCGAGGGAGGAAGTGTCAGGACCCACTCTGCCCCGGCGGTGATTTGACTCAGGCTACCCTCCCGGTCCGCTCAAATCAGTCTCCGTGGGTAGACACCCCCTGTCCTGTGGAACAGCCCGTCGGCAAGGGGCACCACCCCGAGCCCTTAAACGCGGCGTTGGGCTCTGTCCAGAGACTTGCGATGCCTGCCTGAGATTTTCAGGTTTGAAACAAAACAAAAATCTGATTCACTGTTTCCAGGCCTACAGGAAACCCAAGTCCTTTATTTTTCTGCCGCGAGCCAAAAAAAGAAAAGAAAAAAAGAAAAAGAAAGAAATCAACCCAGAAAAAAAAGACCCTTTGTGTCTTAGAGAAGTTGTGAACGCTGCTCATTTCCACACCACACCAAACATTGTTCATGACAAAGGCCGGAGAATGAAGCCAGAAGGAAATGAATTACAATAAAACACGCTCACTAATAAATAAGGGCCCGACCGATGAATCCGACTCTGAGTATACCACCGGCAAGAAGAAATGGCCCAAAGCCTCGCTTAAACCAAATAATGTAAGAACAGATGACTCCCCTGGGCCCGAGGGAAAAGTTAATGCAGATAGGATGCTACAAATGGGGACTCTTGTTTGGGATTTTCACAGAAAACACAGGGCATTAACAATGTTCAAGGTGAAAGAAGGGAGACGTGTGGATTTGGGGACAGGGACGTTTTTATCAGGTGACAGACGGATAGATGTGGATTCCTCCCTGGATGCCCACTCCAGAAGTGAGCCAGAGCTGGGACCAACCACTCCCGACTGCCCAACGGGAGAATTAAATTTAACTCCAGAATTTGGGTCCTAAGGACGAACCCTGAAGGGAGACAAACATTTACTCTGGGAGGATTTTTGTTCCTTACCTGTTGTGCGGGAAGCATCACGAAGCGGGGGGACCGGACCACGGTTGGAGACGCCATGGCTCGGCCCTGACCGCCTGCGAGGCCCCAGAGGAAGCCACCCGCCCTGGTGTTGAAGATGTCACAATTTTCCAAGCACAGAAGATCATGCCCCACGGCCGACTTCATGGTCACCCCCTTCCTCGTCATGACAAGCAAGTACGCAGATGACTCATGGGCGGGAGGATGGGCGGGAGGGTGCGGGGGGGGGGGGGGGGGGGGGACACCCAGGCTTCAGTTTTCAGTTTTACACCCACAGCAGACATGGGCAGTCGAGCACAGAACTCTTCCACCGAGCTCGGTCCTTCTCACACGAGCCATCACTAGCTGCAAGGAACTGGCCCTCGAGAAGGGCCCCGCGCACCGTCCCAAGTCCTGTGTAATCGCGTCACGTCGGAGGAGACTGAGCCCAGAGGGCAGAAGGGACGTGGCCAAGGCCGTGCAACGGGTTCGTGGCCCAGACTCCGAGTCCCCCGCCCTTGCCGAGGGGGTGGTGTCTCCAGCGCCCCCACACCATACTCCACCTGCTGGGGGAGCGAGGCCCCAGACGGATGCACCAGCGAGGCGTCAGAAGGGCGTTCTCCGTGACCTCGCCAGAGCAGCTGGGATTTCTGCACTGAGCGGGGCACCTGGCAGGGCCGGGAAGTTCAGGATCTGCCCCATGTCCAGGTCAGGTTGAGATTGTTGGCTGTTAGTGTCTAGAGCTCAGGAGGGGGCCTGAGCAGCAGATAGAGACCGGGCTGTCGTGAGACCGGGGGCGCCCGGGGAAGGTGGGCACGGGGAGAAGAGGCCCCGGGCACTCTGCCCCTGACGTCAGGGGTCACGGAGGAAGCAGAAAACAGAAGTAGGGAGGAGTGGTCAGCACGGCGGGACCCGGGCTGTGTTCTGAGGGGGACGGGGTAGACGGTCGCGTGAGGCCCGGATCAGGTCCTGGGAGGACTAAGAACAGGCCCCTGGACTAAGCACTAAGCTGCCTGGGGGCCGTCCGTGACCTTGGTGAGAGCTACTGAAACCGAGTGCTGGGGCCCAGACGGAGGGCAGCGGGGGACAGACGGTGTAGACAACCTTTCCGAAGAGACCTGCTCTAAAGCTGAACTGCATCCCCGGGTTCATACCCTGAAGCCCCAGCCCCGGGAGCTGTAGTTGGCGATAAGGCCCAGGAAGGGGTGGTTGCGTTAAAAGGAAGCTGCTAGCGTGAGCCCCAATCTGGCACAACCCATGTCCCAGTCAGCGGAGGAAAGGGACATACACAGAGTGTCAGCGGCAAACGCACCCAGAGAGAAAGGCAGCCGTCCACCCGCCCCCGAGAGGGGCCTCCAGAGACCCCAGCCCTGGCCACATGTTCCTCGGGGACTTCCAGCCTCTCGGACTGAGACAGTAAGTCCCCGCTGTGGGCTTCTGGGGGACCGTGCGGAGCCGGCCAGAGCCAGGCCTGCCGGGAGCCGCGAGGGGCCAGGAAGGCCGGAGGGGGGGCTGTTCTTTTTTTAAAGCTGGGTAGAGCTGCAGCCTATCTGTAGGCGGATGGCCATGATTCTTGGGGAGAAGGGAGATGCAGATGATACAGGGGAGCAGGGATGCAGGGGGGCGGGGAGCCTCCGGACAGACGCGATGGGCCCCGGGACCCATGCAGGGTGGAGGGGAGCAGGGAGCGGCCGCGTGCCCAGACCCACGAGGGAGGGGGGCCGCCGGCTTAGGGCGGGAGGGCCTCTTGGGCTCCATTCCTCTGACTCTGCCACAAGACAGAGAAGGTGGGGCTTAAAAAGGGTATTTTAAAATTAGTTAAGAAAGATGCAACACAGTGTCGAAGTTCTATAGGACACTGAGGGGGAAAGAGAAGTGTCCGCTCCCCGGAACGCCCCGTGCTCTGCTGTAGCGGGGGTGGTGCCCTGCTTGGAGTCACTTTCCTCTAGGACCTAAAACCTCCATGGATACAGAAGCCATGCGACGGAACGTCCCCGAGGGAGCCCCGGGAGAACGTCCCCGGGAACGGGGGATGTCCGCGCCCCTGTCTCTTTGTCCACAGACAGGGCTGCCCGCGGGCTGTGGGGCCCCGGGAGTGACGGAGGTTAACGCGCAGGGGGTCGAAAAGCACCTGAGAATCGGGGCCTGGAGCCCGGGAGGGCCCAGTGAGGTATCCCTACTATTCAACTGAACACGTCCCCCTGAACCAACTACACTTGAATCCCTTAAAAAAAAAAAAAAAGGCCATTTCTTCTTAGGAAACTTCAGTGAATCCCATAATCCTTACTCGGAGGCCAGGTAAGACACGGCTGTATTTCATGCCAACGTCCATCCGCTAAAATATAACTTAGTGAAGGTCAGTAATGCTGGTGTGGGGCTTCTGGGCGCCGTTAGATTTAAAAAAAATGGGTCACTGCCACCCAGACTTCCGCAGGAATGTCCACCGCAGCTGTATCGTCAGAGCCCCGGAGTGCAAACACGTAGATGCTTCCCAGCGGGAGACAGTAAAGAGGGTCTGGTTCCATTTATGGGATGTCCAAGGGCAGGCAAAGCAGGTGGGGGGGGGCAGGGACACCAGATGCTCCCCGACCCCGGGGGCCTGGAGGGGACCTGTGTTTCCATTCGGGCGCTGGGCTACGAGGGTGAATGAAAACACTCGGCGGCTGTGCACGTCTGATGCGTGTCTTGCCTTTCGTCGGAAGCGTGAGGCCCTGGGATTTCTCTCACTGGGATGCAGCTGAGAGGGGCAGTCAGGCTCTCCTGGGGGGGCCACAGGTGGGACCCAGGGCAGCTAGGACAGCAGCAACAGTGGATGGGAACGACCCTAGACACGCTTCCTAACCTCACTTTACACCATTGTTTTCTTGTTTCAAATGTATTTGTTTGAGAGAGACAGAGAGCGCGTGCATGCGCGAGCGAGGGGGAGAGGGGCAGAGGGCAGGGAGCCCGACACAGGGCTTGATCCCAGGACCCTGAGATCAGGGCTCAAGCCGGAGGCAGACATCAACCAAGCCTCCCAAGCGTGCCTACACTGTTGTTTTCTTGATCATAAAGATAACAGATGCTCTTGGTAACAAAACAAAAATAAAGAGGGACAAGGACACAAAATAAATCCTACAAAACACAAAATAAATACCAAGCCCCTCTCCCCAAGGTCCCGACTAGAGCAGTTTCTTATATGTGTTAGTGTTTTTTTCCTAGAAACTCCTCAGATGTCCCCTAGACTCCCGCCTGGCCCGTTAATGGCCTCACAGAATTCCATGGTATTGGATGGACCTCACTCCTGGGGCACATTTGTGTGGCTTCAACCTTTCGCTTGTGATAAACAATGCTACGGTGGACGTCGGCGCGCAGAAGCCCTCCATCTGGGAGACACGTTCTTAGAAGAGGGATTCCTAGACCAGAGGGTTTACGCACTTATCCTGTTGGTAAATACTGTCAAAGCCAGGACCTACGAGTATCTGCTGCCCTTCACCCTGATGACCTTTGCCAGCGCGACAGGTGGAAACTGCTACATTGTGTGACTCCGGGTGCATTTCATTAGAAAGGAAGAGCGTTGGCTGGCACGCTCATTTTCTCTTGGCTCAGGTCCTTTAAGATTTTTCCTTTTGGGGCGCCCGGGGTGGCTTAGTCGGTTAAGCATCTGAATTTGGCTCAGGTCACGATCTCGGGGTCCCGGGATCGAGCCCCGTGTTGGTCTCCCCGCTCAGCAGGGAGCCCGCTTCTCCCTCTCCCTCTGCCACTCCCCTCGGCTCGTGCGCTCTCTCTCTCTCTCTTCCCCAAATAAATAAATAAAATCTAAAAAAAAAAAAAAAAAAAAGAATTTTCCTTGTGGGTCGGGTTCTCTCGTTCTGGAGTTGGCAGACTATGGTCAGGGGTGAATCCCGCACGCTGCGTTTTGTGCCCTTGGCCCCAATCTGGCCACATTCACTCGTGCCCGCTGCTCTCATGCGGCAAGACGAGAGCTGAGCAGTTTCCACAGCGACTGTCTGGCTCGAAAAGCCTAAAATATTTACTCCCTGGACCTTCGCAGAGTAAGCGTGCCAATTCCTGCATCTCATTGATTTTCTTTTCCTTTTTTTTTTTTTTTTTTTGGTAAATTAGAAGATAGCGCTGAGGTGCATACGGTTTTGTATTTAACTCCTCACCGGGTCCTGCCTCCTGCTCCGCATCTCCACCACCAGGAACCATGTCAGAAGTGTGACTTTAAAAGCAGAAGTCTGCTGGGCACCCTCCTTTGGAGACACTGAGGTCTACGTTAATTTAGGGGTGGCATTTTTATACCCATTTTACACATGGGCAGTTGAGGCTTAGAGCCATGATGACTCTCCGGAGTTTCCTGGGGTCACGCAGATGGCGCTCTGCAGAGCTGGGGTGACCTCCTAACTGCCTGGCTCCAAGACCCCAGATGGTCCCACTCGAGGATCCTGCCTCCTGGTGGATGGGGCCGGCACCAGGGAGGGGTTTGAGGTGACTAGAGACAGTCAAGGGTGATGGGTGTTGCCCCTGGCACTGCCCGGATCAGGGGGTGGGGGGGACGTGGGACAGAGCGTGGGGTCCCCCACCTTGTCGCTGCCGCATGTGTGTCCGAGGACTGCTCGTTCCTGAGTGGGAGTGGGGCAGGAAGGAAGTCTATACCCTGAAAAGAGAAAGCAGTGGGGAGGAGGGAGCCCTCTTCTGGGGTACGGAGTTGCACACCCCTCCCTCTGGCTCAGCCACGAATGAGGACCATCACCCAGCGGGGAGCTGTGACACAGTAGATGTGTTTGGGGGAGCCGGACCACGCGGCGGGAGCAGGGAGAGAGCACACGAGCCCGGGGAGGTGGGAACACGACCCCTGTGACCCCCTGGCACTGGGCCACAGCCACCCTAACACAAATGTGACAGCGACCATCATAATCTCGAAGCCCAGAACAGAGCATGACCAAAAAAGGTTACCCTCCTAAGAACAGTCACCCCATTAAAACCACTGACCCACAGAGCGGGAGGGGCTCGCCGAGAGGTCAGGGACAATGCTGGGAGTGTGTTCCTCCCACGAGGCAGGCTTCCCGCCAAGAAGGGAGCCCGATGTGGGGCTCGATCCCAGGACCCTGAGATCATGATCAGAGCCGAAGGCAGACACTTAGCGACCGAGCCACCCAGGGGCCCCGGAGAAAAGCATTTTTAAGGGCCTCCCCGGAAAACTGTCTTTTCTTTTTCTCTCTGTTCCTATATTTAAATCTATGCGAATATTTTCTAGGCTGATGGTATACTGAGGTACATCCACAACTGCCTGGAGGACAGTGTTTGCGGACAAGGAAGCCAAGTGATGGTGTCCACCCAGCCGGGCCGTGTGGGAAAGTCTGGACCTCACCGTCCCCCCTCCTCCCCCCCAGATCTCAGTAATGCTCACAAAGGGGGTCACTGGTCACATTTCGTGTCTTCCCATTTTATGCTTGGTGTGACCGACAATCCTGAAAATAATCAGTATTAATATCTGGGTTTCACTGGGGAGAAACGACTCTCAGAGAGCTGATGTGACGGCCCATCCAAGGTCACAGGCGGAGCACAGAGGAGATGTCACAGCGGACCCCGTGGCTGGGCCACAGCACAACGCACCTTCCCACGGTCCCCACCAGCCTCAGACCCAAAGGTCTGTGTGGGGACCTCCTGGCACCTTCTCCCCTCGATCGGACTTTTTAAACAGTTTCGCGGGTCAGGCTGTGCCAAGAGCAGTCATGCCTGTGTCGGGGAGGTCACCTGGGAATCCTGACCCACGGGGGAGTTCCAAGGTGTCCCCATCCCCAGGACGCCCTGCCTCCAGGCTGAGCACAGAGAGCGGAGGACAGCCTTAAACGGACCTGAGGAGCCCCGGGGACCCTCCGACGTCCCTCTTCATCACCACCATCTGAACATCAGGACCCAGGCTGGCCTTCCACGCGTGAGGCGCTGTGACGAGCTGCCTTCATCCTCTACCACCTCCCCCCCCCCCCCCCCCCCCCCCCCCCCCCCCCCCCCCCCCCCCCCGCCCCCTGCCCCCGCGCACCAGACACACAGCCCCTCCGTCCTGGGAAGCAAGTCGTCTCTCCAGAGGGTGGAGAAACACTACATTGGAAAATGAAGAAGAGGCCAGGACATTGTCCTGCCGGCGCTGTCTCAGCCTGGAACCTTCTACCAGTCCACCTGCCCACCTACCATGTCCTTAATTCCGTTCCATCTTGTCTGAGTCTCAGTATGCTCAGCAGGAACTACTCAGGGCGAGGACATCTGGGTCTCACGTCCCTTCCGTGTGTCCCCCACGGCACCCAGGGCAGCGTCCCCTAAACAGTGCTCACTGCCTGATTCAAACGAGGGTCGCGATGTTTAGACAAATAGTTAGGTCGACGAGTCATTTTAAAAGACCTCATCAAGGATGAACGGAGGAGACAAAACCGAGCCGGTCGGCACAATGGAATACAACTCAGCCTTAAAGAGGCAGGCAATGCCGACGCCCGCTACAACATGCTTCAGCCCGGAGGACACAAGGTTCAGTGCAACAAGCCACAAAAAGACCAACGCCGTAGGAAGCCCTTTACGTGAGGTCCCTGGAGGAATCAGACTCACAGAGACAGAAAGCAGAAGTGTGGATGCCGGGCACTGGGGGAGGGTGTGGGGGTTATTGCTGAATGGGGACAGGGGCTCAGAGTGGTTAAGATGAGAAAGTTCTGGACACGGCAACAGCAGTGGAGAAGGTAAATTTCACGTTACGTGTATTTTACCACCATTAAGAAAAAAAATCCCATCAAGGATCACTCGTGCGCCGACTCAAGCTGGACTAGGGGGGCTTCGTTTTTGATGCTGGAGCTGACCTAATCCGCAGGCGCCCAAACCTTGTTGCTGGAGTGTGGCGAGGCTCAGTGCCAGGCTCCCTCTGGCCTCGGATCACCCCTGGCCCAGAGCGGGACCAGCATTTCTTTATGGCTTCCTTGGGGGTGGACACAAGCGGATATGCAAGGAAAGGACCGAGTGGGGAATTTTCCCTAAATTCCCATCGTTGCACGAATCCATGGCCCCCGGGACAGCCAAGGGACATTACGCACAGGGTAGGCACTCAGGAATTGTCAAGGGACTGGCCAACATGTTTTCCCTTTCCGGAAGGTTGATAACCTTGTAGCTCAAGAGAGTTGTAAATGTCAGGACGAATTTTTGGAATTACAAATCAAAAGCTCTCCGGGCACAGAGGTCAGTTGGGTCCGAGACCAAGTGTAAGCTAATGGCCCTCCGCTGACCCACTCCGGAATTGGTGCCGGGAGGCGCCCAGCGTAGACAGACCTCTCCCATCCTGCAGGACAGGTGCAGCTGGGAAGGCTGTTCCCGACAGCCCACCTGTCTCCCTGTGGCCCCTCCAACGTTGCTCTGAGCGCTGAAGCCACAGAGAACTCACCTTCCCCCCCTGCGCCCCAGGGTGCAGGAGAGCTTAGGGGAGGGGGAGGCTTCCAGCTGGGGTGGTCCTCCGTCCTGGGGAGGGAAGTGCCAGCTGGGGTCACCAGGACCCCCTCCTGGGTTGGCTGGGAACCCGAGCCCCTCCTGTCCCCTCTCACACACTCCCCACGGGAGAGGCTGTCCCTCCCCCTCCGCACGCAGGGGCCCCACCTTCCTGGGAGCCTGTGAGTCAGGCCTGCTGTGGTATGGAAACTTCCGGTCCTTTCAGGTGTTAGAAAAGGTTCTTTTCTTTTCCTCTCTGTGGGGCAGGTACACTGAGGGGCTCCCTGCCAGGCCACTGCCCGACCTCGTCCCTGGACCTGCTGCCCCATTCATCCTTTTCTTCTGGGGGGGGGGGGGTATGTGGCAGAGACACAGGGAGACAGACTGTCCCAAAGAGGCACGGAGGGGACACAGGGAGGTGGAAAGTGGAATTAATCAGGACTGCAAGGGGAGGGTTGGGGTGGGGGTGGGGGACAGCGAGGAGAATGCGGTAGAGAAAGAGGGGAGGGGAGAGAGACGGATAGGGGTCCAGCTCCGTGGGGCAAGGAGGGCAAGACATCCCAAACCTCCCGGACGTTCCCTCCACTCCCTGCGTGTGCTCTCCCCAGGCGCGCCCCCTAGGAGACCTCACCCCCACCCCTGCGACGCCGTCCCCCGGTAGCCCCCGCCCCGTTTCCCCAACCCCCTCCTGGGCCCGGATGCACTGTGGTTCCCCCCCCACCCGCGCCCTCCCACCCCCGCGTGTCCTCTCCAACCGCCCCCCCCCGCAGCACCCCCGCCAGGATGGCGACCCCGCTGAGGCATCCCCACGCTGCGCCCCCCAGTCGCGCCCCGTACCCCCCTCCTCCGCCCTGCCTACCTGGGGCGCTCATGCTCCACCAGCCGCATCAGCCGCCTCCTCCACGCAGGCCCCCGGCTTCCCCCTGGGCCCCGGCCCTCCGGCCCTCTGAGCCACCACCGCCTGGTGGTCCCTCCGAGGGGGCCGCCTGCCCAGAGGCTGCAGGGCGGGGAGGGGGCTGCGCGCCACCCGGCCGGAGTCCTGAGGCCAGAGGCGGCGAAAGAGAGAAAAAAGGAGAGAAAGTGTGTCATAGGCTGGCAGGGGGAGGGAAATGCAAAACCCGACAGGAAATGAGACTAAAAAATGCAAAAGGTTAGAAAGAGATAAGGAAGAGGGGGCGGGGCGGGGTTTGGGTCCCTGGCCTGGAGCAGAGGTGAGGAGAGTGGAGGGGAGAGCCGTGGGCTCTGGGGCTGCAGCTCGGACCCCGGTCCACTGCCCTGGCTCAGGGAACCTGCGGGGGCCCAGGGGTGCCTCGGGCAGGGAGGCCCCTTCTCCGGCTCCCGGTGGGGGGGTAGGCTGCTGTCCTTTCACAGGAATTGGGCCCGTTCTGAAGAACTTCCAGATCTTGTCCTTGCGATTTGGCGGGAGGCTTTTCCCACAAGGGAGCAGGACGCTGGGAATCCTGTAGCCTTGTCATCCTCTCCCCCCCACCCCCTAGGCTGCTCTTCACTCTCAGCCTCTGTTCTGGAAACTTCCCTGGGCTTGCCTGGCAGGTGCTGCTCCTGGAGCCCGCATGGCCACAGACCCTGCCTGTGCCCTCCTCCCCCCACCCACAGTCCTGGGCCCAGGGTGCCCACCCCGCTAGTGCTCTCAAAGTCCTGCAGAAGGACCCCTGTAAGAGAAACTGTGGTTTCCAGATGTCCATACTCTGGACAGCTATGGCCATAGGCCCTGGGGTTGGGGGGATGGCATTTGATACATTAACACATTAGGCAAGAGAGAAATCAATCATGGCGTGTGGTCAGAGCGCAGAGAATCTGAAATCCGTGTCTTGGGGGCACGGTGGTGGGGATGCACCCCAGGAAGGAAATACGGTACAATAGCAATAGTGGGATGGGGAGATGCCCATCAGTGGGATCTCCTAGGCTGGAAAATAAAGCAGATGCACTGGGGACTAAGGAACACAGGCTTGCTCTCTGCGGAGCGTGTTCCAGCATGTGATGGAGACCCGCACAGGGAGAAAGGCTCCCCAAATAAACAGCACCAAGGCCCAGAGGACCCGCCTGAGATCAGGGCGGGCTCTCCCTTGCACTCTGAGACCTTCACATCAGGCAGTGTGGCTTTCAAGAAGTTTGGTTTCCTTTATGCATGGTGTGAAGGGTCAGCCTGCCTCAAAACAACAGGACCGATTACGGAGCTATACCCACAGCTAAGTGCAAATTCTGCAAAAGCTTTGGTGAAATGTCACAAAGCAAACACACCCCCCTGTAACCCACACACATAATCAGAAAGAGAACTTCATCTGTGCCTCAGAAGTCCCCGCTGGGCCCCCTTTTAGGCCCCCTTCCCACCACAGCCGAACACCTTCTGAGCCTTGACAACATAGGTAACTGTGCCTGACCTCTCATCCACAAAGCCCCAAAACTCTGTGAATGGAGAACACCTATATTCTCTTTGGGGTCTGGCTTCTTTCACTTGACGCTGTAATTTTGAGATTTAGCAGTGAGATTATATGTAGGTACCGCTCGTTGAAGACATGTGGGTCTCTTTTTCTCCCCAACACCTTTTTAGAGTTTTTAAACATCCAGACAAGTTAGAAAAATTGTATAGCGAACACCCACATACCCCACGCACTTGATTCTACAATGAGCACTCTGCTAGATTTGATTTATTACATATAAATCCATCTACATATCCCTGGAGCCATCCAACCTTATTTCTGAGGATACATTTCCAAGTAAGTTGAAAACATCAGTGGGCTTTACCTTTCAATACTTCATCAGGCATCTCATTAACTAGAGGTGGGTTTGGGGGTAAAATTTACATACATGCATATCATTAAATGGAGATTGGTTTGGCCTTTTTTTTCCTTTTAGGTAAAATTTATAGATTTTTTTTTTTTTTTTTTTGCAGGCTCCCCACCGAGCAAGGAGCCTGATGTGGGACTTGATCCCAGGACTCTGGGATCATGACCCGAGCTGAAGGCAGCTGCTTAACCAACTGAGCCACCCAGGCATCCCAAAATTTATAGATTTTTAACTATGTCAAGAAGTAAGATTTGACAAATGCACACACCGTGCAGCCTGAGCCTCTCTGAAGACGGAGCTATGTCTTAATCTACTTTTTCAACTGTAAATTTCACAAAATCAAAGTAGAGGTCAAGTAGTTTCAAGGAAAATTTAGTATCTGAGTTCAGGTGCCGTATGTGTAAGAGACACCAGATTTGGAAGAAAGTCTGTAAAAAAAAATACAAAATGTCTCATTCATGATTTTGATACTGATCACACCTTGAAATAAGAGTATTCTTGAGATGCTCAGTTAAATAAAAGATATATTAAAATGAATCTCACCGGCTTTTTTAACGTTGCTGCTAGAAAATTTAAAATTTTAAGGCCAAAGAAATATTTCTGAGGAAACCTGCTCTGAGTGTCCGGGCTCTGGGAATGGGGACACTGGCCCAAGGACCCTTCCCCATGGGACATTTACTGGGAGGACACAGCCTGCCTAGACCTCCCCAGACCTGGGCCCCACAAAGCAGTGTCTCCTGAACTATTGATAGGAGAAGACATTCCCCAGCCCTCCACCTTTTCAAAAAAAGCTTCTAATTTCTTTCGAACTGGTACTTTTATAAAATATAATAGAAGGATAGGGTGGCTGGGCTGTGGACATTGGGGAGGGTATGTGCTGTTAAGTGCTGTGAAATGTGTAAGCCTGATGATTCACAGACATGTACCCCGGGGCAAATAATACATTATATGCTAATAAAAATTAATTAAAAAAATATATAATAGAAGGAATTACTAGCAGATGAAATTAAATAAAAAAGGTGCTCAAAATACAAACCTGCTGTTCCCTCTTGGTTATGGCGGCAAGACTGAAACAGCATAAAAGAGTTTCTAAGCGCTCAGTTCTGATTTCTGTCATGCAGAAGGACAGGTCCACGGGCCACATTTTGTATAGCGCTGCCCGGGAGAAAAGTCAACCTGGCGTGCCACACCTGCCCCAGGGAGCCCCGCCAGCCTCTCGTAAGGGCATTGGAAAACATTTGTCAACCCCAGGCCTTCGGAAATGTGGGCAGAAAGCAGCAGCTTGAAGGAGGGGACTTTCTGAGCAAATAGGACAAGTGTCTCCCAGGGGTGGAGAGGGATAACATGGGGAAGAAGGGAAGGAAGCATAATGATCCAAAAAACCTCTAATGAGTATCCTCCAAGAGATTCCAGCAGAAATCACACCCACAAAATCAGAACGGATTGCTACAGAATGGGCCGCCTAGATAGAGGGATAGCTTATGCAAGTACAGCGAGTGCTGAAATACAAGACAAAGGAAATACCGCACAATAGCGGGATGGGGAGATGCCCATCAGTGGGATCTCCTAGGCTGGAACATAAACCAAGTAAAACCCACAGAGAGATGAAGAGTGTGGGGCTCCCAGGTGGCTCATTCGGCTAAGCATCTGCCTTTGGCTCAGGTCATGATCCCAAGGTCCTGGGATCGAGCCCCGCAAGGGGGTGGGTGTCCCTGTTCAGTGGAGAGTCTGCTTCTCCCTCTAGCTCTGCCCCGCCCCTGCATGTCCTCTCTCTCTCTCTTTCACTCTCTCTCAAATGAATAAATAAAATCTTTTAAAAATTAGAATTAGAATTAAATTGAATTTAAAAAGAATTGAAAAGTGTGAGAGGCGAGTGGAGACGTTATGTGATCACCTTGAAAACACGGAGGCCCGGGGAAGAAGCGTGTCAGGCAGGGGAAGGGGGCGGATCACAGAATGGTATCAGTCATGTGTGTCAGAGTCGAGGACCAGAGATCTCCCCAGGGAGGGGGTCCGGCGAGAGCCCCCGGGGAAGAGTGAAGAAAATCAGCACCTGGATTCAATCTCACGACATTTCAGGGAAGAAAAGAAAAGGGCCAATAATGAGAAGATTCTAAAGTCTTCTGGAAAGAGAGGGTGGGTAACGCGTGTCAATGCTGAGAATCAGGTGGGACTCTCGGTTCTCATCAGCGGCACTGGATTATCTTCTGGCAAAGGGATAACGAAGTCAGGCTCCGGCGTCCTCGGGGAGATTTACGTTAAACGTGGAGTTCTGTATTCCACCAAATAATCAATCAAATGTGAGAACAAAATAAACACATTCTCAGACATGCAGGGATTTTGGAAATTTACTTCCCAAGCACTTCTCAGAGGACAAAAAAATTTACCTGAAAACGAGCTACAACAAGATGAAAAGGCAGCGTCCGAGAGAGGCCACGCGCTCGGCGAGCGAGTGAAGTAAGTCCGTGAGAGCAGGAGGGACAGTCACCGTGCGGCCAACCTCGGAGAAAACTCAGTGTGCATCTGACCTCTCCGTAAAGACGCCAGCTACCGAAACAACGAAAAACTGTACGGTTACTGAATTGGACTAGGTTTTATTGGCACATCGAGCCGAAAGCCTGATTCAGTCCGAAACGATCGTTCCTAAGGAGTCACGCTAGGAAGAGAGTGAACGCGGCCAAATGGGGGATTTTGCTTTTCCCCGGTCGTCCGTCTCCCCTGGAAAATTCCATGTTCACGTAATACTTTCATGGTAAATTGCATCGTGTCCACAAGGACCTGGGGAGGGGAGCCCCTGAACAGCAAAACCCAGCCAGCGGACTGGTTGGGGGAGTCGCCGCACCCCTGCGTTCCAGTGGGCGAGTGTGGGGCCACGGGATCCCGGAGGTCACCCACCGTGTGTTCAGAGAGAACGGCCCTTTTAGCTGGAAGTCATCCTGTCTCCCTTCTGGGCCCCTCCTCCGCGTTAGCAGGGCCAGTCCCAGTGTTAGCTCTCTCTGCCTTAAAATGCCCGAGACCCAGGTCTGTCCCCTCTGCCCAGCCACGGAGAGAGCTCCAGGGGACCCCGTCTTCCTAACTGTGGGGCGATTGAGCAAGGAAAGGGCCGTCTCACCTTGGCGTGCACAGCTGCCCGTGTTCCTTCCCCGTCTGAGCAGAGGCGGGATTCCTGGGGGTGATTTCGGGAGGGGGGGCTTTCAGAGAGCAGGGGGTAAATGCTGAATGGCAGGGGAGGTGGGGGGACTCCAGCTGGAGCCACAGGCGCCCCCAGACTGTGCTCCCCCAGAGGTGTGGGCTGCCTGGGGAGGTGTGCACCACAAAGCTTCCCTCGATGGGGTCACCCCGAACTGACATCTTAGGAACAGGCCGTAAACAACAGGGTCCCCTGCCGTCACTGCACCATGGACGCGGTTCGTTAAATTCACCCCATTTCCCCTAATTGTCAGCTCTGTCTGCTAGGCTCCTCTCTCTCGGCATCCTTCCCTGGTAGGTCTCAATCTGCCCACCAACACTCCTGCCTTCCATCCTCCTCCCCGATGAGCAATTTTCGCCACCTACAGCAGGTTAAGAGCGGCGGGGAGATGAGGAGGGAAAACGAGAGGCTGGCGTTACCTAGAGCCTTGGACCCGGTCGCGATGCCGTGCGCCGAGACATTTCTGTATCAGTACTGAGCACAAAACGAATGAGAGCAGGAACCCAGGGGATGGTGAGGGCCTCGCTCTTAAATGACCCCTCCCGGGCTGGCGCTCCCTCCCTTCCCTCCATCTCCCCCTCTCCGCCCAGAGAACAATCTCATCCGGCAGTGGCTGTCTTCAACTCCAAGAAAATCACTCCTTATCACTGAAACAGTCGCACACTTGGGACGGCAAAGAGGCATTTCACAAACTATTGATCTGAGAATTAATATATTGCTTTTCCCCCAGATGTCACACCGCACTGCCACTGTATATATTACCACCCCCCCCAAAACAGCATCGAGAGCAAACAACCTTCCAGGCTTTTAATTATGTTTTACATACTTGGTACTTTTATGCTGTTCTTGCTCTCAGCTCCCGTGAGCTCATTCCTCTCCATTTCGGACTACTCCCGTGCCGTCTCCCTAGGCGGAGAGCAGTCGGATCCGATGGCAAAACCACCCACCAAGTGGTCCATTTGCTTGCCTATATGCTGAATCCCTTAAATGACCCCTGACTTGTTGTTGTTTTCCCTTTAATTCCTGCCGAAAGCATGGCTTAAATCCAGGAGGAAAATGTTCCCGTCTGGAGGCTGATAAAATACATGCAACACTTTTCACTTGCTGGAGCTGTGAAATACGATGATAGCTGTCTGTACATCTCATGGGGGAAAAGATACCTTGAAATGCGCTCTGCCACAGTATTGATGGGGAGCCGTGACTGCAAAAAAAAGGGGGGGGTGCAAAATGACAGTGGGCTCGTGATTGCACCAGATCTGCAGTGAACTTAGGGCTTTCTGTCTCAGCCTCGTGATGGGCCCAAAGAGCCATCTCGTGCGGTAGGCAGATGTCGGGAAAACGTACATTCAGCCCCGTCGCCACAAACCGCCGAGCTCTGTCCATTTGTTCCCCTTTCTGGGGGGCTAGATGACAGTCTCAGAAACTTGCCCATTTTCTTTCCCAGTTAATCCACATTAGGGTAATTGGCACATTACATCCACCCTACAGTGTGGCGTGTGCGCTTGCGGCCCCGCATAAATAATGAATAATCGTGGTAATGACCAGAAACGTGGGTGAGCTATTGCAGCGCCCGCGTAATGGATGCTTTGTTTGTCTTCGGGGACTGAATTACCAGCATGTAACTGATTAGGCTCTAAAACGCTCTGGGTTACCTGAGGCCTGAAAGGTGCTCCATCAAGTGGAGTCCATTCCTCTCCGTGCAGACCGTAAGAGGGGCCCGGTATTTGCTTTCGGCCCCCCCTGTTTAAAAATGGAAAATACGTAGCCCGGCTCATCCATCACCCTGCCTGCCAATAGCTTCCCCCCGCCCCTCTGCTTTTAGAGAAAGCAACCAGAAACACCCAAGTAATACAAACGGCTGAGTTATGTCTGTTTTTAGCACACGATGTTTGAGCACCAAAGTCAGGGCTCATTAAAAATACGAATGCGGTGGCTTACAGAATTGGCCACTTTAAATGTAGTCGTCCACACACCAGTGGTTTTCAAACTGCTTTAGAGTAGTCTGGGTTTTTATGAGGCATCTCGCAGTATCTGTGTGCATAACACACTTCGGTATATTTCCCCAAGGTTCAGCTGAGCACGGCATTCACGGCAGCCAATGAAGAAGCAAGCAGCCCTCCATGACGGATGACTGAGGTGAAAAGGACCTGTCACTTTGTCAATGGTGATGCCAGCGTGTGACCGTTACAGGGCGACTAGTTGGAAGAATTAGGTGCCTTTCTAGACACGCGTTTATTTAATCCTTTTAAGCTGAAACCTGCGAGTATTTTACATTCTATGAAATTAAGCGCATTGTTATCTACTTTGAGTTCAACCGTAAGCACAGAAGATTTGTGTTGCTGACCTCTGAGTTCCTTAATCAAAGACTTGTGTCCGTTGGAAATGTTCGCACTGAAATGGGTGAGTTTGGGGTGTCTGAACACAGAGAAACTCGGCGACCGCGAATCCAGGATTGGAGGGGGGAACAAATCAGAGAGAAGGGAACTTTGCAGGGAGCAAGGAAGGGAGGGGGGTACGAACAACGTGGTTTGAAACACTGAGCCGAGAGAGAAACACACAAGACGATGACATAAGACACCGATGAGGTAGAAGGGTTTCACTGGGCATATTGTCCAAGACACTCATGTGGGATCTTCCAAGAGGGATCACACACACGGCAAAATCAAAACCATACCAAACAAGAACCACCCAACAACTAAACCCACACGTGCGCGCACACACATACACACACGTGTGCCCATTACGTATTCCATATTTGTGCTTTTTTTCAGCGCTGACTTTCGTCTCCGGGGATGCCAAGATTAAACTGTAACGTGCTACTGGTCCACCCAAGGGTAATGGACTTGACCAACACAGGAAATATATCAATATCCTATTGATAATGATGAAGATCCATCAGACCTGCCTAGATTACTGAGGGCACAGCTGGTTTATTTAGAGGGTGACATTCCAGCCCTTTGGACATGTGTCCCGTGTCTCTCCCCACCCCCCCACCCCCCAGGCAGCAGCACCAGCATATGTGATGGTCAGAGGAGATCATTTGTAAACGCTATCCTCTAGACATCACAACTAGTTTCAGCTACAATTATATCATGATCGGTAACGATCATTATTTGCTCGGTGTTTGGTTTTAAGACAATGACCTGTTACAGAAAGAACGAATTTCAATTTTAAAGATATTATTCAATTTCGGGAAAATATTTCACATGTGAATGAAAATGTGTAGTTAATGAGAAAAATATTACGGCTCATGATTCGTCCCGTCACCCGGTTTTAAATTTTAACCATAAGTGACAACTCCGAGCATCCGCAGAACGGCAGAAATGAAGTAATTCAGGTTGTTTGGTTCTTTATAATCACTGTGCTGTTGTTATTCATTAGAAATCTGCTGTTTCAAGATAAGAGGGTGCAGCGCCCGGGGGCTGGAGACAGGGACCAGTCTCAAATGAGGCTCTAACAATCCTGAACCTTTAGAAACTTCAAATTTTAAATAGCTTTATTGAGATATAGTTTATATACCATAAAGTTCACCTATTGAAAGGGTACAATTCAATGGTCTTTGGTATCGGCCTCTAAAGAGTTGTGCCATCATACTGTAGCCTAATTTGAGAACTCTTTAAACCACCCCAAACCACCCCAAACCAACTGGTAGTCATTCTCACCCCTTAGCCCCTCCTCCACTGCCCCCTAAACCCCCCAACCACTAATCTCTATTTCTATAGATTAGCCTATTCTGAACATTTTCTACAAAAGGAATCACGCACCAGGTGAAATTCCATATTCATTTAGCAAAAGGTTTCCAAGGTTCCTTCATGACATGGCAGGAGTTAGTATTTTATTCTTTGTGCGGCCAAGTAACACTCACTTCTCTAAATGGACCCCATTTTGTTGGTCTCTTTATCAACTGATGGACATCGAGGTGGTTTCCACTTTTGGGCAACTACAAGTAAGGCCATGAACATTTACGTACAAGTTTCGTGCTGACATCCATTTCCTCTCCCTTGAGTAGGTGCCCGAGAGTAGGATTTCAGGGTCCCATTAAACTAGAACTTTGAGGAACCGCCAAAGTGTTTTCCAAAGCAGCTGCACCATTTACATCTCCGCCAACAGTGTATGAACATTCTGATTTTTACTTTTCTTGCCGACACCTGTCTGTCTCTTCTATTATAACTGTTCTAATGGCTGTGAAGCGACATCTCATTGTGAGTCTGATCTGTGTTTCCCTAATGACTAAGGATATTGAGCACCTTTTTACGTGTTTATTGGCCACTTTGCATATCTTCCTTAGAGACGTATCTATTCAAATTCTTCAACCATCGAAAACATGGGGTTGACTTTTTACTGTTGAGTTGTAAGGGTTCTTTTGTATTCTGGATACAAGTTCCTTATCAGATTTGCGAATTGTAAATATTCTCCCTCATTCTGTGGGTTCTTTTCACTTTCCTGATGGTATTGTTTGGAGGAATAATTTTAATTTTGATGTGGTCCACTTGCCACTTTGTGCATTGGTGAAATATCTAAGAAATAAGTGACTAACCCAATTTACTGCCATATTTTCTTCTAAGAGGGTCATAATTTCAGTCCTTACATTTAGGTCTGTGATCCACTTTGATGTAATATTTGTGTATGGAGTGAGGTAGGGGTCTAAATTCATTCTTTTATGGAGGTGGACTTCTATGTGTCCCAGCACCCTCCTTGAAAACACAGTTCTTTCCTCACTGATTGTCTTGGCCCCTTTGTTGAGAATCAGTTGTCTAAAAGTGAGGGTTTGTTCTTGAAGTCTCAATTTTATTCCATTATGCGTGAGTCCATCCTTAAGCTAGTACCACGATATCTTGACTACAGTAGCTCTGTAGTAAGCTTTGAAATCAGGAGGTGTGGGTTCTTCAACTCTGTTCTTCATTTTCAAGACTGTCTTGGCTAGTCTCAGCTCCTTAAATTTCCATATGAATTTAGAGTCAACGTGTCGATTTTTGCACAACAGCCAGAGGAGTTTTTGATAGAATTGATAGAATCTATTAAATCTATAGACCAACTTGAGGAGGATGAACATGGGATTCCTCCCACTCATTGAGATCTTTCTTTCATTGATATTGTTCCAAGCATACCCCCACCAAATGTGAAGCCCAACTCAGGGCTCGATCCCACAACCCTGAGATCATGACCTGAGCTTAAATCAAGAGTTGGTCACTTTGCCAACTCAGCCACCCAGGCGCCCCTGTTAAATTTATTCTTAAGTATTTTATGGCTTTCGATGCTGTTGTAAGTGAATAGTTTTCTTAATTTTTTCCTTGATACCGTAAATGGTTTTCTTAATTTCGTTTTCATATTGTTTATTTCGAGTGTATAAAAATACAATCGATTTTTTGTATATCGATCTTGTATCCCTCCTTCCTGCTGCAACTGTTTATTAGTAATAATAGTGCTTTAGTGGATCCTTTGGGATTTTCCATATACGAGATCATGCCATCTGCAAACAGAGGTTGTTGTTGTTGGTGTTGTTGTTGTTCTAATCTGGATGCCTTTTCTTTCTTTTTCGTGCCTAATTGCCTTGGCCACGTGCTCCAGTAGAAGTGCCGAGACAAGCATCCTTGTCTTGTTCCCATGGCAACATACTCCCCGACGGAGCAACGCTGTGTAGCTGAGTTGGCACCTGTTGGGGGTGGACTTTAGAACCAAATTAACCCCCCCACACATAGAATATTTATTAAATTTCAAGTACTAAGAACGTGCTAATCTGAGGCTCACCTATATAGACTATGAAAACCCAACAGTAACCACATCAATTGTTCAGCACTTAGACCCATCAAAGATGTTTTTTAAGCAGGAGTAATTTATCAGTGGCACTGTGGAGAGCTGCCGGTGTGATGAGCGGGTCTTCTTACTATTTTAAAATTCTCTATAGACAGCATGTTTTTTGCTGCTGGCACCCAAGGCAGAGGGGTCCCCCTAGCCCGACCCTGGTGCACTGACGTCCACCCTACTGTCCTGGCGGTCTTTGAACCCTCCTTTGACACAAACAGGCTCAGGCTCAGGCCAGATCACCCAGGGGCATGGACCACAGGGCCCACTGCTGCCTCCCTCCCCACCCTGTGCACAGAAGACCCTTCGCACACGCCTGCAGATTGGACTGAGTGGGTCTGGGGACACGCGGAGTGGCTCTGCTCCATCTCAGCACCGCCGTTGGGGCCCCAGTCAGGGAGGAGAGGGCAGGGGGACGGCACGGGAGCTGTGGTGTTGAGGGCCGCACACGCTGGGGTGCAGCAGGGGCGTGTGAGCGTGACAGGGCTCTGCTGTGACGCATCACGTGACCCCGGGCCCCGGCCCGCCTCTCTTTCAGTTTCTGTTCCTTTAAAAGGAACAGTGGCGCAGGCTTGACCGCTGCCACCTCGGCCTGCTCGGAGTGGCAAGTTTTGTCAACGTGGCTTTGTTGCAGAGCCTTTAGAAGGCACGGGGTGCCGTGAATGCGGACGAGGGAGAAAGGGCCTCCCGATTTCATTCCTGCCCTCCAGGGCGCTTGCATTCTGGGGCTTGTCAAAAAAGTATATGTCAACTGTGTCGTTTTTTTTACACGGCCAGGAGAAATCATGGAGAGAGCACGGATGCCTTTCCTGAGCTCACTCATGGAGATTAGCTGTTTCCAACAGACGTGCACAGAGGAGCCTGCAAACGGGGAGGGGCTGCCGGTGCCCCGGCCAAGTCCCCTGGTGCTCGCCCCTTCTGGCGACAGAGGTGCCCCTCCGTGCCAGCTGCCGCCACCCGGGGTCCCCACCTGGAGGCTTTCTGCAGCTCACACGGGCAGCTCTCAGCACATCGCAGGTGCGCTCGGGGGATGGTCGCCCCAAGTCACACACCTGTGTAGCAGCCTCACCGTGAGGTGTGTTCCGCCTGTCTCCCGGGGGGGCCCCCGCAGGACCAGCTCCAGCCGGAGTCCAGCTGTCCACCTCAGTAACTGGATCAACGGAAAACCTTTGCTCTGTGCCTTCATTTCCTGTCCCGCCTCCTTAGTCTCCCCCCACACCCCCCCCAGGGTGTCCTGGGACCACCGCTCATATAAGCCACTTAGCCTCCAATCTGGTTTCAGGGTCTGCTTCTGGGGTCCCCGGCCAAGGCAGAATAAAAGGCACAGGAGAGGGCTGAGAGACGGTCTCTGGGGCATCAGGAGTGGCCAGGGGCACCTCCCATTTTTTTTTTTAATTTCTTGACAGCAGATCATCTAGCTTAGTGGGTCAGCAAACTACAGCCCAGCGGCGGGGTGGGAGTGGGGGGGGCGGCAAATCCAGCCCACAGTCTGTTCTCGCGCAGCCTGGAGCGAAGAGTGTTGTTCCTTTCTTTTGTTTTGTTACGATCTCATGACACAGGGATGCCTACTCTTGCAGAATCTCACTGGTATTCCATTCCCCCTCCGGGGCTGAGACACAACTGCCCTGAAACAACTGTGTTACCTGTAGGTACACAACGCCGTGCTCTGCTGTAGGTTCACATGGAGAAACGCCCCCCAGGGTAAGTCTGGGTACCGCTCATCACTACCCAGGGCTATCAACAGCCTTTGTTCCAGACGAGGCCTCTGAAGGTTGATTTTCTTAGCGATGTTCGAATGTACAACACGGTATTGTTGGATCTCCGTGGTCAGGGTTTCCGCGATTCTTAACATGGGACGACCCGCCGAAAACTGCCGCGAAACTGTGTATTTTAAAATGTTTTCCTGAAAGAAATGGACTCTTTTAACGCAGGGTGTGATACAATCGTGCCTTTCCCACGTCTGATTCGAGGGCTTGCTTGAAAACGATGCTGGTTCGTCACGCGGGAAGGCGTGGAAGGCGGTGTGGGTCGATGGGCAGCAGGAGGAGGAGTTGGGTCTTCCTTTCATCTGGAGGTGTCGCAAGTCCACGCGGGAAGCCTCTGTGCGGTCTGGGTCACGGGACCTTGAACTGAGAAACCAGGAGGTTTGTTTCCAGAAAGCTCCCTTTCGGGTTCTGCAAACTGGGGCTAGTAATTCCTACCTCGCTGGTTTGTTGTGAGAAGCCCGGGAGGCTGGTGAGTAAATCCGTGATGGATCTGCTTCCTCCCCTGCCCCCCACCCTTGCCTTTAAGAGGAGGGTGGGGCCAAGGAGAGCTTTGTGTGGCTTCTGTAAAGTTTCCAGTGTCTTCGGGCGTCAGATGAAAGGCGGCTAGAGACAGAAAGCGTTGCTCTGATTACAAGGCAGCTTTATGCTTGAAGTGATCTCAGTAACAGGAATGACCCTGAAGAGAGGGGAAAGTCCTGTGGCCCAGGCGAGGGGGCCTCCCCCTGCAGCCAGAGGGGTGGGCTAGGGGGCCAGGAAAACAGGACTGCACAGAGCTGGGCCACCATGGGCATAGACTCTGAGACATTAAGTCTACCCGCCCCCGAGGTACGGGGAGTGTGGAAGGGTAATGATCTCTGTTCTCCTTGGGTGGAAGACTTCGACCAGGACTGCACCTGACAGCGAATGCCCCTTGCTATGTGTCCCCCACGCCACGCCCTTTGACACAGGACCTCGACCTCACTATAACTTCAGGTCGTGGTTTGGGTTTCCCCGGCGGCCGGTGTCGAGACAAGGATCTTTGTGCAAGCGGTTTCTGTTGGGGGGTGATCCCAGGAAACATGGTAGGACAAGGGGAAACAAGGCTGGGGAGGCTGAGGACACAGGGAGCTTGGGGAGCAAGTCACCACGAGGGACGGGGGGCACTGCGTACAACTAGGAATAGCATCGAGGTGATCACAGCCGCGAGCACAGGAGCTGTTCTTTATCTGCCACCTCCGTGAGTGTCTGGAAAACATTCCCCGGCACAAAAATGCAGATACAGTGAAGGAGAACCATTGGGTGCTCACTGAAGTGGGTTCCGAAGAAGGATGCTGGCTGTGCCAACATGCTCGGAGTAAGCCAGTCTCCATTTTGAAGATAAGGATCATGGTGCTGCCTGAAGAGTTTCAGGTTGTAGCCCCTGGCCGACTCGTGGTGGACCTGGAGATTCCCACCATCCCCGTGAGGTGTCCCCCACTCGCTCCATGCCCAGCACCAAGAGGAAACCAGTTGTGCTGAAAACAGCATGGATTACATCCAAGATCCAGCCACCCACCCTCGGGCCCCAGGGCCTTTGCACTTCCCTCCTTGGACTCC
>CM053621.1:29516111-29551823 GCA_028646535.1 Procyon lotor | reverse complement strand
GGCGCTCCTGCATGTGCGTCCCCCTCTCTGAGCCTGCATCCTGGGGCACCCAGCATCGTTGGTGACAGATGGGGTAAGCTGGGTGCATCGCATCGCTGCTCAGCTCCAACGACGCACTCAAATGTTCAAAAAGAAACCCACACTTAAAAATATCGGTAAGGATATTTTAGAAAGGGAAGCTTAAAAAAAATCTGTTGCTGCAAAAGGAAGGAGGGTAGGGCTCCCCACCACTGCCGGGCTGAAGCAGGGAGACCTGTCACGTGGCTGCTGGGCCTCACTTCCTGCACCGTGCTGGGCTTCTGTGCACCACAGCTCGGGAGTTTGCTTGCCCCCGGGGTGCCAGACCTCCTGCAGGAAGCCCACTAGGGTGCGTTGCCCCCCGCCTGCCATGCCCACCATCTCGCAGCTCCCCAACTCTGGCCATCCACCTGCGGCCCAGCAGCTCTGCCTCCCAGAGCCCCCAGAATGGGGAACACGCATCTGTTGAGCTCCTATTTCTATAACCTTTGCATTGTGTGCAAGAGAGAGGGATCCTTGCAAATAAAACACGAGAGAATGAACACTGGTTCAAGCTGGGGATCTACGTACATTTTTCGGTCCCCAAAACCCCAGGACAGACTCACATGCGTGTATGTGTAACAGTTACTAAATGTACATTATCTCCCTGTTGGAAGAATTCAGAATGCTACTAGAACATTCGGAAGATAAAGGCCAAAAAAAAAAAAAAAAAAAACCAAACCGAAAAAAAATCCAAAAACCACCACCCAAAAAACCACCACCAAATCTTATCTTTGGAACAGAATAAGGTTAAAAAGAGATTAAAATAATCACAAAGGTATGATTTAATCTTTACAGTGTTATAAATATTAATACGAAAAAGACTTTATATTGGGAAATGTTATTATACGGCATAATGTTAATTTTATGAAAATCAATTCATTCAGCACTCATACATTTTTTACTTCTCTCCTTGGCTTTTGCTGACGATTTGAGCATTACCGTCCTGCTGAATGTTTCTGACTTCGACAATGAGCGCCCGGCCGTGGGGCGTAGCATGGGATTTTGACACCACAATTATCTCTCCGATAATGCCCTGTGATTCCGCACAGGTAGGAATTGGATGTAAGAGTCAGGAGCAGCAAGCTGGATGTTTTTAATCAGAACCGTGATCTGATTTCCATCACAGCCTTCGGAAACGCGAAGGTCTCAGACATGGAGCCGAGAGGGAGCATGCCCCCCAGGCTGAGGGGCCGGGAGGGACGGTGGTCGGCGGGGGGTCGCTCCAGCGTTTCTCATGCCCTCAATTCCCCCCCAGCGACCCTGGATGGAAGCCTTGTGATTGTCCCCATTGCACAGATGAGAGAGACTGAGGCCCTCGAGGGTGGATAAGGCACCTCAGCAGGGGTTGGCTGGCGTGAGCCGCAGACCCAGGTCCCCTTCACTGCACGGCCAGCTTCACGAGGCCCGGGACATCAGTCACGATTCTCGACGCACCAGACAATGCGACATTCTGTTCCAATTTCCACGAGACGGATGACCAGGCGAAGTTCTTTAAAAAAAAAAAAAAAAAAAAAGGAGCCCCATGACAGCGTTGAGGGAACCGGGGTGAAATCAAACCTGAAGTCACATTTGGAACCAATCTCAGTGGTGGGGACGCGGCCGGACGCCCGGCGGTGGGGCCGTCATGGCCATCCGGCAGGAGCGGGCCCAGAGGAGGCTGCCGGGGCCATCCTGGGTGTTTCTAATCTGTGAGCTGAGAGCCGGCAGCGCAGCCTTGTTAGAGAGCCATGTGGGATGGAAATGGGACAAGCCCGTGTCGGAGTCGCCAGCTCCTCTGTAAAGGTCTCAAGAACAATCAAGCTGAATTCATTTCTAAGAGACCCCGTGACAGAGGCTTGATTATGAGCCCCAATTAAGGAAACCAAGGTTTCCTCTTGGTTTAATGTCAGGGAGTGAGGAGACCGCCGGGCGGGTGGAAGGTAGCCTTGAGGAAGGGCCGAGGGGGAAGCCTCGTTGGCTCGGCTGAACCCAGCGCCGGCCGCCTCGGCAGACCCTTTCATGCGCCCCAAAGAGGAAACCGAGGAATCCGTGCTTCTCAGCCGATGCCCAAGGAGGGAAACTCGGTAATGACCAGATGAAGGGCTTCCGCTCACCCCCGGAGCCCGCAGAGGCGGAAAGCAGGAAATTGAAAGATTCCATCTTGGACTAGATAAATGTGGCTTGGGCGGGGGGAGCGGGGAACGAGCCCGCAGAACCAGAAAATCCAGAGGCTGGGCTCCCGGTGGGCTCCTCCCGTATCGACAGGTGTCTCTGGGTGGCAGGACCCGGATGACACTTACACTGCGGGAAGGGAAGGCGGCGTTCGCGGGGCCTGTAAGGTTGGAGGAAAGGGGAGGAGATGGACGGAAAGGCAGACCTGGGCCCGGATAGGGCGCCCGTGTGCGTGGGGACCGGGGAGGAGTCCGGCTGCAGGTGTAGGGGCTGGGGCCGCAGCCCAGGCGCGGAACCCAGGTTCCCAAGGGTAGAGGCCCACCTGCAGGACTGGGCTGGACACACCGATGTGGGGCAGGGAGGGCCGGAAACCCGACCCGGGTGTGCAGGCTGTTGGCACAGACCACACTGTCTAACGGGAGGGAGTGGCGTCCCAGCCAGCAGCATGCTGAGGCCTGCGGCCCTACAGCCTGGGAAGGGACAGGGGGGGTTCTGAACCCAGCACACCTGGGGGTCTTTGCAGTGAGGGCAGTCTTGTTGATGGCCCACCGGGGGTGCAGACGTTCTTCTGGGATGAGGACAATGTTTGGAAGCTGGGGAGAGGTGGTGACTGCCCAGTGTTGTGGAGGCATGAAAGGCTGCCGAATTGTACACTTTAAAATGGTTAATCTATATGTTATGCGAATTTCACCTCAATAGAAATAATAATAAATCCAGGGTGCAGAATACTCCCTGGGTGTACAGTCCCTTTTCCAGATCAAGATGCAGGATCTTTGGGGTGTTTTGTGCCCAGATACGCTCGCTTCTCTGCCTCCTTGAACCTGAATGTCTAATGTTTGTAGGACTCACCTGGTCCCTCCTCCCTTTGGGTATAAAGAAATATTTATAGATTTGTGATATTGTCGCTAAGCAAGGCATGCCAAAGTTTACCCTGTTCTCTTCTATACCATTTGCAAAGTAGGCAGAGAGCAGGTCTTTGTATAGTAGGGTCTTGGAGCTCCCCACCGGAGCCCAACATTCTGGGCTTCGAAGACTTGTGTGGGGTCCATCAGGCCTGCCTGGATTGCACCCCAGAAAGTCAATGAGGAAATGTCATCAGGAGCGCGGTCCCTGCCAGAATGTAGGTGCAGTGACCGCGGCCTGGGCCCGGGCCCCAAATCACCAACAGCTCTGCCCGTCGCCTCCAAGCAGGGGACTCAGCTACAACAGAGCCCGGAACCTCCCCTCACTCCCCCCTGCATTCAGTGGGGATCAAATAAGGAGGAAGAGACTTTTGACCACTTTCCAACTCTTGGGGTCTCATTGCAATGAAATCATCAAAGCCTGGTTTCGACAGAGGGTCACCTCCATCTGGGACGGATCGCAAAGGAAAGTCCAAAACGTGGGTGTCCCTGAAACACCTGGTTAGGTCCTCAGATCACGGTGCCTGAGGACGAACCTCGGGAGTACAAAGTCGCCCCCATTCCACTGCAAGAGGCCAGTCCCTCGAAAGATCTGCCCTTTCCGCTCCCCCCACCTCCAAAGAGAAAACACTTGGAACAGTCTTTCTAAGTGTGTGGTGAGAAAGAGAGAAAAGGAGTTTCTAGCCAAGGTGCTGAAGTCTCACAAAAGAGAAAAGTGAATTGCTGTCCACACAGTCGAGATTCTTCTCAGAGCAGACATTAATTAGGCGTCCGAATGTGACAAGGTCAGTCTTCGGTTTCCTGAATCCAAGATGCTCTCTTTGCCAGAAGCAGTTTCCTGAACTGTTTTCCATTCCCCGGCCTGAAGCCTCCCCATGGCTTCTGCAGGCTCCAGGGGTGTGCCCCAGGGTGAGGTCCCAGGCTGGAAACCCTCCCGAGCACCCCGTAGGAGGGGAGGGGCCTGGGGAGACAGTAGGCCGATGACCCAGGAGTCTCGGTTACTGAGAGCATCAGTCGGCTTCCTTTGGCCTCAAGACCTCAGCAAGGAAGTAGGAGGAATATCATTATTCTCCTTAAGCTGAGGGAGGCACGAGGAGCTCTACAAAGCTCTGGGGTGGTTTAAACCTTGGGTTCTCGGGCCTGCGTTCCTGCCAAAAGGACCTTTGGACTTTATAATCCGCAAACACCTTCCAGCAGGCTTTGTACCAATTGTAACGTGAAAATGCTTTATTTGGTTTCTGATGCGAAATGATTTGCTCATAGAGTTCATACACACCTGAACTTTGCTTTCTCGTTAAACCCAAAATGCTCTTCTGGGACGATATGGAAATGGGGGAGGGCTGTCAGGTCCTTCAGTCACAAAAGGTCCGAGGCCCAGGCCCCTGGACCTGTGTTTCTCAAAGCGCGGACAGGCCTGTGGGCAGGCCGGGGTCAGCTGGCCATGCTCGTGATTCCAGAATTTTCTGTGACAGTGTGGATCACAGCTGTAATTGAATGCACAAGTTGTAAGCACGCCTCTGCTCCCTGCCTTCCTATATACAGGCAAGACCTCTGAGGGCAGGGGCTGCCTCCCCTTGGGTCTTCCCAGTACGGTTGTGGTGCTTGGCACATGGTAGGTATAAGATACATATTTACAGATTGAAAGACAGAGGTCAATTTGGGGCTAGAGAATAAGCCTTCCTTTTTGAGAGTCATAAAACAGCCCTGGGTAAGACATAGAGGAAGAGGTATGGTGTTTCTGCTTTTTGCTGTTTGTACTGCAGGACTTCTCAGAACCTTTGATATGCAGATGTGCTTTACGACTCTCCTTGTCTGAGCAGAGCAGCGAGGCAGCGTTCCCTCAAAGTCCCTGGCTTATGTAATCACTTTCTGCGATGTTCATTAACGTCCTGATGGACCAGCATTCCAGGGGCCGTGCTTTGCATTGGATGGTCGTCAGCAATGAGCAAGGTGACACCTCCATTGTACCAGGAGGACAAAGAGGAGCTGGGAGGGGTACCTGGAGGGTGCTGTCCACGGAACCGTGAGTTCCAGGTGAAATCTGAGTCAGCCCTAGACAGGGTGCGCGGCCGGGAAGGGACCCCAGACCCAGGCGACCTCCCCGGGCGACCTGGGAAACCCGTCCCTCCTCCACTCCACCAACACACGTCCCTCTTTGTTTTGAACATGGAATCAATTCATTTCTCCAATCACAAAAATAACAAGTGTACGTGGAGGCTCTGTGAGAGTAGGGACCGTGCCTGTCTCGTCACATGTCCTCTGCTGAGTTCGACAAGCTATTTGTCAAGTGAATGAATACGCAGCAAATTACATGATAAAGTGCTATTGCAAGGACAGTGCGTGTCACTATTAAACCACTTCTGGGAGCTCTCTTCGGGGACCGTTGAGTGGGAATAAAAATGTCTTGGATGGGGCTGGGAGGGGAGATCTCAGATGGGCTCTCAGCGGAGACAGGTGAGCTGAGGCGCGTGGAACGGGAGGAGCCAGCCCAGGGAAGATTGGGGGTACCTAAGTTTGGCTTCTCCTACCAGTAGAACGTGAGACAGATTAAGGGACCAGCCGTTTATTGGGGGGGGGGGTCCTGGAGAAGTGAGACAGGGAAGGGGAGCCAAGGAAATGAGTGTCGCATCCAGACTTACCCCCCATCTGGAGGGTCATGGAGCGGGGCTGTTGGTCCACCAGCCCCTCCTCGTCTGCATTTAGGGTATGGTGGGGGGTGGTCTTAGTTGCTGGCACTCAGGCCTTCCACACTGGTGGTGCATGGTGACCAGAGCAGAACCTTGGGATAAGTCGGTCCTGGCAGCTGCAGTGGGGAGCCCGTGTGCACTGTTGGGAGCGAACAAGGGGATCTAAGCAGGGGAGTGATAACATTTGCCACGAGGGGCAAGAGTGCTCCGTGCCACAGTGCCTGTCGAAGCAAAAGCCCCCAAGCAAAGAGCTCTCCGTGTTCCAGGTTAGCGTGGCAGGAACACCATGAAGGGTAGGGAGGCAGGGAGGAAGTAAGGCAGGTAAATATTTTCAGCTGGCTCTAGAAATCAACCAACCAACAAAACCCCCTCAAGTCCTGATCTGGGGTGTTTGCCAATTCCTGTGGTACAAAGAGTCCCGTCACGGCTGTGACTTCACCCCACCCCCCAAGGTGAACCCCAAATGCAGAGCTGGGAACAGATGCGTGTGGTTGGCTCTCAAAAGCCCGCCGAGGCCGGCTAGAGCACACGTAATATGGAGAGGTAAGGAGGTGGGACAGGACGATGGAAGGTCACCTGAAGGGCTTTAGGCAGAGGACAGAAAGGATGATCTAATTTAGGTCTGTCAGTGAGGCGTGAGGCTGGGAAAGTGACCTGAACAGCAGCACGAAGACCAGTGCGCTTTGAACCTTGGTGGTGGACGCCCACCTACACCCCGGTTCCCAGAACCTCGGTTGCCAAGGGAAGATACGGAAAAATCCATCATCAGACCTACTCATGCTGGGCTGAGACCCATTCTTGCATTTAGATAACATTAAAGGTCTTCCATAAATTAGCAAAATACAAGGGACTGCGGAAAAGCCTCCGTGCCGTGTCCCCAGGGGCAGTGGGCTCCTTCCCCAAAGGGTCCCCCTCGCCCCGATAAGCAGAAGCCTTAACTCAAGCTTTGCTGACTTTTGTCAGTTTCAGTTAGACCTTTAATACTCCTTGAATATATTTTTCTGTAAGTAAGAGAATCATGGCAGAGAAATGAGGCTATCTGTCACATAAATGCCCGCCTAGAAAGAGTGGGAGTGTAATAATGGGGGGGGGGTTGTCAGGCTACCAGAATACCTGTACAAATGAAAATTGATTTTCTTGCGAATTCTTCACCCAGTGAAATAAATTAAATCTGCATTTACTTCTATTTGTTTAAAAACCTCTTTGTTAAAATAAGTGCGGCCATATTAGACATAATCTAATAAATTAAAGGAGGATAAATTTTACCTAATAACATTTTGCCCAGAGAATACGCACAGAGGGAACCCACAGGAAGAAGGCTCACAGAAGCCACGTAAATGTTTGGGCTAATTCTATTTGTAACGGTAAAACTGACAAACAGATACGTTCGGGCCTCTTCAAGCTTATTTTATTTTTTTTCCGAATCAGGTTTATTATTATTTTAATTGGGGGAAAATAATCTACTGAGTTTCCACTTAGCCCGAAGAAATACAAATTTAACTAGGTCTTCCAATATAATCCTGCTTGAACGGCGCACCACGAGGAATAACTTTAATGAGAGGAAAGTGCATTATCGGCCTCCCACGAAAACACAGGAAAGGAAGCCTCGTCTTCCACCCAAGCACATCATCCTGCCTCTCAGATTTTCTGTCTCACCCAACACAAGGGGAATTTAAAAAGCAGAGTGTTTCCGGAATGTCAGCAAGCACCTAGTACTTGCTACTGAGTGTATCTGGTTGGACGATCAGGCCGCGTCACTCATGGCCAGCACTTCTGACTGCTCTAGTGTCCCTTAGCAGGGGACTCGTCGGGAAAATGAAGTTGCTGTCCCTATAGCTGCTCTAAGCCATTTGAGAATAAAAAATAACACATGAAAGGCAGCCACCTCTGCGTTCAAAATTTTTTTCTCAATGCCGATGTTTATCACTATGAACTTCCCTCTTAGAACAGCTTTTCCTGCATCCTACACATTTTGATATGTTGTATCTCCACTTTCATTTGTCTCAAGATGCTTTTAAATGTCCCTTTCGATTTTTCTTTGACCCATTGGATGTTTGGGAGTGTGTCGTTTGATTTCCACCAACTGGTGAGTTTTCCGATTTTCTTCTTGTGATTGATTACTAGTTTCATATCATTATAGTGAGAAAAGAAGCTTGATACGACTTCAGCCTTCTTCTTTTAAAAATATTTATTTGTTTGTTTGTTTGTTTGTTTATTTGAGAGAGTGAGTGAGCAAGAGAGCATGAGCAGAGGGAGAAGCAGAGAGAGAGGGAGAAGCAGACTCCCTGCTGAGCAGGGAGCCGGTTATGGGGCTGGATCCTGGGATTCTGGGATCATGACCTGAGCTGAAGGCAGACACTTAACTGACTGAGCCACCCAGGTGCCCCATGACTTCAGTCTTCTTCATTGTGCTAAGCTTTGTTCTGTGGCCTGATGTGATCTATCCTAGAGACGGTTTCACGTACACTTGAGAAGAATGTTACTCTGCTGAGTTGAATGGAACGTTCTATTCTTGTCTGTTAGGTCCACCTGGTCTGATAGATCACTGAAGTCTGATGTTTCCTTACTGGTTTTCTGTCCGGGTGATCTATTTATTGTTGAACGTGGAATATTGAAGCCCCCTAACTGTTACTGTCTTGCTGAGTATTTCTTCCTTCGGGTCTGTTAATATTTGCTTTATATATTTAAGTGCGCCAATGCTCGGTGCATATGTGTTCAAAGTTTTGACTGAGTGCACCAAAGAGGGGGAGTTATACTTGGAGGCCCCTGTAATGCCAGGCACTGGACATATACTTCATTGAATCCTAAAACAAGGATGCTTGCATTTTCCAAAGAGAAAACTGAGGCTTAAAACAGAAAATCATGGCCAGCAAATGTGACTCCCAAGACCACGTTCCCATGTGACGTTTTCATCTCATTGTTGGAAGAGTCCTCTGAAGAAAGTCATGTGTCTCTTTCTCCACTCTTAGGGGTTTTTTTTTTATTGTTGTTTTAAAAGACGATGAAACTGAACGTTTCTGTTTCCACCAGCCAAGGGTAGTCACTTCCCAATCCCGATTTTTATTTAACTTCCACTTTTCCGGATTCCTTTTGAGCCATGAGTAGACACAGGAAGTCTATGTGCTCTTGACTTTCAAATCCAGCCACATTCAGACTGCTCAGCTCGAAACCTACTGCTGCCTAGCAGCATCTGAGGGACTTGAAGTTCTTGACTTTTGAAACTGAGAACTGATGATGAGCTCAGTGGAGCTGAGGGCCTCCTGCAGAGGAAGCCAAGTGTAGACGCAACAGGTGTCCTCCTCCCTCTGGCCCTGCTCCCTACACGTCTCCTCTGGTCCCCTGTATCTTCCTTGCTCCCAGGAATGACCATGTTGATTCGACTTTCCAAACCCTACCCCCATCCAGGGCTCAGCCGTACCGCAGTGAGGGAGGGACCAGAAGCCCACCACTGAGAGCAGCAATTCAGAGGGGCTGGACGAGAAATACCATAGTTTGTGGTGACATGAGGTCGATACCCCAGGACTGGAGGAAGTGACATCAGAAAGGGGTGAGGAGGTGATCAGGAGGCACACAGGACAGCTAGATGAGCAGGTGGGCAAATGCACAGATCTGAGAAGGTGAGAGGTCTCCTTCTGTTGTTCCGTGGGGCTGGAGGCATGGGAGGGAGGGCATCGGAGGGACTGCAGACATGTTTTCTAGGCCAGTCTCAGGAGATTGGTTAATCTCAGCCACAGGCTGAAGTAGGCTGGCTAAGAATGTCAAGTGTTGGAGGGTCTTGCTTGGATTTGCATTTTATCTTATTTTTTAAAGATTTTATTTGTTTGTCAGAGAGAGAGAGAGAGAGCGCAAGCAGGGGGAGCAGCGGACAGAGGGAGAAGCAGACGCCCCGCTGAGCAGGGAGCCGGATGCAGAACTCCATCCCAGGACCTTGGGATCATGACCTGAGCCGAAGGCAGACGCTTAACCGACTGCGCCACCCGGGCGCCCTGGGTTTGCATTTTAGAGAGTCTTTACCAAAGTACCTCTTCCAAAACAGGGGTCACTTATTAAGAAGGAAGCCTGTGCTAGCACCTTACAGGGGGCTCCAAGTGCTCAAGCTCAGGACACAGTCCTTCCTCTCTGTCCCTCACCCCTGCAACCGCCGGTCAGAGTCAGGAGTCCTGCAAGCTTCCATCCGAAACACGTCCCAGTCCATGTCTGCTTCTCCCCATCCCACCCTCCACCCCTGCCAAGTCTGAACCTCTGGTCATCTCACTCATAAATTCTACAGCAGCCTCCTCCCCATTTGCCTGGCTTCAGGGGTCCCCGTCCATTTCCTCCACGGCAGCCTATGAACTTCCTAACATGCAAACCTGTCACTTTGCTTCCTGTGGAAAACCCCACTTGACCTCCCGCTGCTCTGAGGACACAGCCCAAGCCCTTCCCCTGGCGCACGGGGTCCCACGTGTTCTGGATTCCGTCCACCTTGCCACCTGTGTTTGCCCTCTCCCTCCTCCGAGCCCTCCCGTCTGGCCATACTGGACGCCTTCATTCCTCCAGGGGCCGCGCTCCTGACTTTCTTGCCTGTGCTGCCCTCTGCCTGGGGCGCTCTGACCCCAGCCACCCTCCACACTGCCCTCTTTCACCTGGCTGCCTTCTCTCTGTCCTCTGATTTTCAGTGTGGATGGAGCTCCCTCTCTCAAGGCTTTCTGGGGCCTCGAGGCCTGTGCAGGTGCCCGTGATGGATGCCACTGCGTCCCACTGTCCACTGATGACCTCATCAACGGCTCTCATTCCACCTGCACCTCTGTGATCTCGCCACTCCCCCAGCAAGACCAGGGGGCTAACTCTTTCTCCGCCTGGATTCGGGCAGGCGAACCAGCTAGCTCAGTAACGAACCAGCTGGCTCGTAACCAGCTAGAAGGTGGCGGAAGTGACATTGCCAGGACGCCAAGGCGCGGTCGGATGAGGCCATGCGGGCTTCTGTCCTGGGATGCTCACTCTTGGGATGCTCCTCCCAGATGCTCCCTCAGGGGACTCGAGCGCTGTGTTGGCAGGAAGCCTGAGCTGCGAGGAGAGCCCAGCCTTCAAGACACTGCAGCCCAGGAGCCAGACCTGATGGAAGAAGCCTCCAGATGGTCCAGGCCCTCGGCCGTTTGAGTCACCCATCACCATGCCAGAGATGGACCATCCCTGCTGGGTCCTGTCCAGTTTTCATGACCCACAGAGCATGCGAAATGATGATTGTGCTATGTCCTTCTGTTTGGGGAGCTTTGTTAACACAGCAATAAATAGCTGGAACAATTGGCTACCACATATCTGTTCCCCATCTCCTCTTCCTTGCTTAAAGAATCCTGGTTTAGCCTCAGTACTGGCTCTTGTAGCCTGTGTTGCAGCTGGGGTTGCCATGAGATATCATCAAGGGTTCTGAGAAAGCTTTTCCTTTCCCATTCAGAGGGAACAATGTGGCCTGTGCTCCCATTCTCTCCCTTTTCTGCCTAGAAAGAGAGCACGATGGCTGGAGTTGCAGCAGTCATTTTGCAATCCTGAGGGAAAGGCAAGAGATTTGCCAAGATGTGGGTTTTGACATTGTTGAGCAACTGAACCAACACTGACGACGGCCACCTCCCTGGACCTTCCCGTTAGACGGCATAAAAGGACTTCATTTTGGTTTGAGTCTCTCCAGCCAGGATTTCCCTCCTTGCGGTGGATGCTTTCCTGACTGGTCCCATGCTCCTCATTTGTGCTAAGACACTTCTACCCTGAGAGCACTTCTCCCCAGGGGATATAAGCTCTGCACAGTCAGGGATCGTGTCTGTCTCCTTCACCATCGTGTCCACCGAGCCCCACGTCTGGCACGTTGGACAAGGTGTTTAAATGTGTGTGGGGGATGATGTTGAATCAATGAAGGACGGATGATTTCCAGAGGGTTAGAAGCAGAGCCTCAGAGACGTTTCCAGCCTGACAATTTCATGGGCGAGGAAGGGCTGGGGCAGGGTCTCTGACTCCCACTCCGGAACCTTCTGTTCCAAGGTCATGGGAAGCCTCACTCGGGGCAGGTGTAGGAAAGGCTCCTCGCCGCAGACCTGTGCTGGAAGCTTCCTCTCTGCACTTCTTCCCTCTGGTATTAATGAATGTTAATTTGCTGCAATGATCATTGGCCTTTCGAGTGCCCTTTCCTCTACTATAATTTTGTGACTTCACCAACCTTGCAATTTTACTTGGCCTTATAGAAAAATCCTTGGAGGGTATGTTCTAAGTTGGGGGAATGTGTGCATATGTGTGTATATATACACACGCATATTTACATATATACGTGTATATGTATATAATTTTTTTTTGCTTGTGGGGTTTATTCCACTTTGCATATAGATTTAGGTCATGCCTGTGAAAACTCGTACCTATTTCAAAGCAGGATAAACGTGCTCCTGGTTTTCCTCTCTGTCTCGCCCCGCTGGCCCTCTTCCCGATGTTCTCTGCTCACAAATGACCAGCTACGCCATTGGCCACGCGTTTAGGCTAAGTGACCTTTCGTGTAGTTTTGATCTCAAAACATCCAGCAAAAATCTGTTCCTTAAGTTCTCTTGAACACGTGGAGAATCCTCAATGCTCAAGCTCCCTTACAGGCTTTCTCCAGCCCCGGACGGTGACGCAGGCTGTGCCCACGTTCCTCCTGCCGGTTTTCCAGAAGGACACATCATTCCCAGTTGGGACCAATGGCTGCCTGAGATGTGACAGACCCTGGTCTCCTGGGCTCGCTTGCCCAGCTGTGGAGTCCAGCTCGGCCTCTCATAAGCCTCGAGACCCAGGGCAGTTTTCCAAGCCTTTCTGTGCCTCGTTAGCCCCATCAGGAACCTGGGCATCTAGACCGTCTGGAGGATTAGCCTCATTGGGACGGGAGAGCTATGGTGAGAGGCACCTGTCGCATCCTAGGTGTGGGGCCCAGGGGGCGGAGGCCATCCTTTCCCGCTCCCGCCCGGCCCATGGCTGTGTCTGTCACAGGTGTCTTTGGGGGAGGGCGGGTGTGGGTGCCGGGCTTCTGTCCAAGACCAGATTCAAGGAGGCAAGAGAACCACCCGTCCCAGCCTCCCACAAAAGATAACAAGAAGGAGACGGAGCATGGGACTCAGGAGAGGCAACACATATAAAGCCAGTTAATAAATCCTGCCTTAAAGCCCTTCCCCGAATGCTGGAGTTGAATTTCATCTCACAGTCTGCATGGTTGCGAGGCGGGCTGAGTCTTTGAACTCCATTCTCCGAGCCCGACGACGCCGACCGGCTATAAACGGGTGTGCGCTAATCAGTGGCTTTTGCAAGACTTCCACTCTTCTCCTCCGTGGCCGTGCGATCCAGGGCCACGTGGTGGCGGCACGGCCAAGGGGTCGGGAGGACTGATGAATGTCCGGGGCCCGGGCTGCCGTGGAGCTGGGTTCCCCTGACAGGGGACAGGAGTGCAGCCCGCGATCCCTCTCCGGGGAGGAATGCTGGCCTTTGGGGAGGAACAGTGGGCCAGGGTGCATAGGGCTCTGCAATTTTAATAGAAAAATCCCAGACTGGACGTGGTTTGTGTGATCCAGGGAAAGCCACAAGAATTGCAAAACAGGCCAGTTCTGAAGTGAGCACCTTTGGCCCCGAAGAGGCCAGGGTGAGACCCTCTGCTCCAGTCCTCAGCCCAGATGCAGGCCCTGGGAGGGGCCGCAGCGTCTCTTCCCATCGGGGAGTTGGTGGGGAGGCTTTTCGCCCCACTCCACAAACACGGGCAGCATCTTCGTGTCTCCCAATCAGGCGCATGACTCAAATCCTCATTTAAAGAAATCTGTTTGAATGAAACTTGGCCACTATCTCACTCCAAACACTATACCCAGAGCCGCAGAAGCTTTTAGAACACAGAGTTTTACAAATATATGTTGTATTTAATTGAAAGAGAGGGAGAGGGCAGCAGCAGGGGGAGCAGCAGGCAGAGGGAGAGGGATGGATAAACAGGTTCCCTGCTGAGCAGGGAGCCCGATGTGGGACTCGATCCCAGGACCCCAGGATCATGGACCTGAGCTGAAGGCAGATGCTTAACCAACTGAGCCCCCCAGGCGCCCCGATGTGGCTGTGTTCTGATAAACCTTTACCTATGGATATTGAAGTCTGGATTTCATGTACTTTTCACATGTAATGTATCGGTCTGCTTCTGGATTTTCCCTCCAGCCATTTAAAAATGCAAAACCATCCTTAGGGCCTCCGCCGCACAAACACAGGTGGTGGGCTGGACCCGTCCCGAGAGCTACAGTTTCACCAGCCTCCATTCCACTAGTTAACGGCGGTGAAAATCCTAGGATCTGGACAAAGAATTTCTCGTCAGGACAAAACGCACGAACCGCGGGAGTAACAACTGTACGAATTGGACTTCGCCAAAATGAAAAGTTTCTGCTCGTTACAAGACAGCGTGAAGATTGTGTGTCATCAAAAGGTATCACTGAGACCGGGCACAGACGGGAAAAAATATTGCCAGCGCATATATCTGGCAAAAGATTTGTACCCAGAACTGGTAGAGGACTCCTACAAATTAACAAAAAAGGGACAATGGCCCAATTTTGAAAATGAAAAAAAGACTTGATCAGGTCCCCCCCCACCCAAAAAAAAGGTCAAGGAATGGTGGATAAATTTATCAGGGCTTCTCAGTATTTTCGGTCATGGGGGAAATGCATATCACGGTCACAGCGGGCAGGAGGGCGCAGACGTAAGGCACAAACAGTCCCGAATGTTGGCAGAGAAGAGAAGATGGGGGTCCCCAGTGTTGCTGGTTGGCAGGCGAAATGCCACAATCCTTTTTGCAGAACTGTTTATTAGAAATTCAATTGCATACCTGCCATGGGACTGGGCACTTCCACTGCGGTATTTACCCACGAGAATGAAATGTCTGTCTGTCAAATGATTTGACCAGGAATGTGTAAAGCAGCCTTATTGGTAATAACCCAGAGCTAAAAACAGCCTGAATGTGCATCAGTAGGAGAACGGACAAATACTGGGAGAATTATGACACAGGATACTAGGCAGAAGCAAAGAACATACCACTGAAGCATGCCACATCACAGATGATTTTGTTTGGCTAAAGACTTAATTTCTGAGAAGAGTTTGGGGTTTATAATGAGACTGAGAGGAAGGTACAGGGGTTTTCCCTATACCCTCCTGCAACTTTCTCCACTATTGACATCACTCACTAGGATGGCACATTTTTTAAAAAAGATTTTATTTATTGGGATGCCTGGGGGCGCTCAGTGGGTTAAAGCCTCTGCCTTCAGCTCAGGTCATGATCTCAGGGTCCTGGGATCAAGCCCCGCATCGGGCTCTCTGCTCAGCGGGGAGCCTGCTTCCCTCTCTCTCTGCCTGCCTCTCTGCCTACTTATGATCTCTCTCTCTCTCTCTGTCAAATAAATAAATAAAATCTTTTAAAAAAGAGAGTGCACACAAAATTGGGAGGAGCAGCAGAGGGAGAGGGAGAAGCTGACTGCTGAGCTGAGAGCTCAACGTGGGGCTTGATCCTGGGACCCCAAGATCATGACCTGAGCTGAAGGCAGACGTTGAACCAACTAAGCCACCCAGGTGCCCCAGGTTGGCGCTTTTTTTTTTTTTTTTTTTTTTTTTTTTTAGCAAGGATGCCACTGCACTGGCCCATCCTGATCATCTTGGGGTTCAGTTCACTTTGCATGTTGTACATTCTATGGGCTCGGACAAATGTATAAGGACAAGTATCCACCATGATAATATCACGCAGAGCAGGTCCACTGCCCTAAAGATCCTTAGTGCTTCTCCTATTCATTCTTTCCTTCCCCCAACCCCTGGCAACGCCCGATCTTTCTACTGTCTCCATAGCTTTGTCTTTTCCAGAAGGTCATAGAATTGGAATCCTGAGTATGGAGGTTTCTTTCACTCAGTAACATGCATGTGACTTTCCTCCATGTCCTCCCATGGCTTCCCAGCCCATTTCTTGGAGCTGAATAATATTCCACCGTCTGGATGGACCACTGTTTATTGACCCGATCACCCACTGAAGGGCATCTTGCTTCCTTCCATGTTTTGGCAATGCGAATAAAGCTGCTATAAATTTCATGTGCACGTTTCGTGAGGACATAAGTTTTCAACTCCTCTGGGTAAATACCAAGGAGTGTCATTCCTGGACGGTACATTAAGAGCATGTTTAGACAACCGCTGAACTGTCTTCTGAAGTGACTGCTCTATTTTACATTTTCCCCAACTGAGAATGACAGTCCCTAGACAGCTCCAACCACATCCTTGTCAGATTTCGGCCATGCGTCACGGTTTTGGAGGAGTCTTGAAAACAATTACCCTGAGCAGAATAAGCAGGACACAAAAGGGTATACAGTGTGTAACCGCATCGATGAGAAAGCCAAGGACAAAGGACATCATCTACCATGACACAAAACGGAGAGGATTTGCCGGGGTGCCAAAGTAGGAAAGTGACAGGAAATGGGGTAGGAGGGAACACTCCAGGCTGAAGGAAATACCCTCATCTTCGCTGTCAACTGACTTGAGTTGTGGCTAGTGCCACCGAGGGACCGAATTTCTTGTTTTATTTAATTTTAAATTAATCTGAGTTTAAAAAACGGAAGTAGTACAAGGCTTTCTTCTCTTAAATACAACTCTATTGTTTTGGAGGTCATTATTTCACGTTCCCTGCTAAAAAGTTAGCATTTGAATGGAGAGGGGCTGTAAGCATAACATACACAAGTTTTGAAGACTTGTTACCCAAAAAAGTAAAATCTCTAATTATAATTTTAATCTTAATGATCACTATTTTGGCTTAGACCAAAAAAAATTTATTCATAATAAATGACAATTTTTAAAAAGCACCAGGCTACAATTACAGTACTGAAATTATTTCCACTTGCTTCTTGGTACTTTTCCTGACGTAACGACTAGAAAATTGGAAATTGCACGTGTAATTGCGACTGGAGGGAGCTGGTCTATTTCTCGTTTTGCGTGGTGGTTCGCTGAGTGTATGCAATTGTCAAAACTCATTGAACTGAGCACCTAAGTTCTGTGCATTTAATTGTGTGTTAATTTTAGTTCAATTAAAAAATGGCACCACTTGACCCGCACTTGACTAATTCACGGCATTAGAAATCAGGCGAGTGGAAGGCTGGTAACAGGAGGGAAATGAGGAGACTTCCAAGGGGCTGGAATGTTCTTCTTCTCAGTGAGGACACTGATTATACGGATAAGCCCCGTTTGTGAAAATTCACTGAACTTCACATCTGAAGACAGAATATCTATCTTTAATACACAGTTTTTAAGAACGCTGTTTGATATTTTCTCGAGTCTTTGAAATTGAGCTCGGCTCGACGGTACGCCCAAGGAGTTTGGTCTTTTGATTTTAAAAGGCAAACTTAGGCAGGACAAGTGGCTAATTAGTTCGGGACTTCCCTGGGGGACACTGTACTTTACAATCAGGAGGGTTCCCCCGTCCCAAGGCTGGTGTCCCAAAGCCCTAGTCTCTCCCGGGGAGAAGACTCACCCGATCCGACAAAGCTAAGACCCCAGCCGCGCTACTTGCTGAATGCACATCTCCCGAGAACAGCTCCCTGCCTTGCGTGTACCCAGCCTTCTGCCAGATTTCACCTTCAAAGAAAACTCTAGCACCAGAGGAACCCATTCCACCTGCTGTAGGCAGGCCTGGCACCTGGTGACCCAAGGGACACGGACGGAGTCCCCGAAGGTGATGGTGTGGAGGTAGCATGTGGCCGAGGGTAGGGGCTCATCACTCTCACTGTGTGTCCTCGCCGGAGCCACCACAGTGCTGGGTTGCCTCGGGCAGGAAGGCCAGACACCTGCTGGGGGTCTCTGCTGCAGGGGTGGTCCCCGCCTTTGGGAGGGCCAGACCTGCAGACACAGTGGTAGTAGGTGGAGGGAACGGATGTGACTTTGGACCTGTGGCCATGGGCACCCGACTGGCTTTGAGGCTACCTGTGCAAATTTATGTGGGCCACACAATTTCTCGTAATCTCCGCTTTCTCCCCTGATGAAGGAAATCATAATAGTCCCTTGCAGGATTATTCGGGAGTGAAGTTAAACGGGTGAGGTACGCCAAGTGCTCGGTGAAGGGTACAGTTGGTTTTGGGGTGCGGTTGTCTTGAGCCGGACCCCAGCCAGTGACTGCACAAAGGATGGAATCGAGTCTCCAACCAGCTGGTCAAGGCCACAGCCAAGGAGGACACACCCCACAGAATCACAGCCAGCCTTTAACAGAAAAGCCTTGAGCAGAAAGCCTGGGGGCTCATCAGAAAATGGGGCAGAGCCAACTGTTGATGGGACCTGTCTCAGGCTGCGTTCTCCAGCAGCTGATCCTTGCAGGAGCACTCATGTGAAAGTGAGGCTCCTCTGATCGAAAGTGTTCCTGGGAACAACTAAGAGGAGAGTAGGACGTGGGACCAGCAAGGCAAGGAGGCCAAATAAGGGTAAAAAGACAAACACCGTCTTGCAGAGAGGCACTGGGGCAGCCAAGACGGTGTCCAAGGATCCTTCCTCCTGGTGTACGTGGCCCCTTTGTAATCCCCTCAACTTGAATAAGACAGACCTGTTTAACAGCAGGATATTGTGGAGAAGACCCAGTGAGACTCCTGAGGCTAGGTCACAAGAGACATTGTGTTTCTCTCTTGCTCTCTGGCATTGCTGCTCTGGGGGAGGCCAGCCGCCATGCTGTGAGGACACCCGGCCATCTGTGGAGAGGCCCATGTGGAGGAACCACACCCAGTGCCAACTCGCAGGCCATGTGAGGGCGCCATCTTGAAGCCCAGCCTCCAACCCCAGTCGAGCCCCCAGATGAACGTCCGGCCAACATGTCAACTGTGACCTCCCGAGAGACCCATGAGGAGCGCCCAGCAAAGCCACATCCCATCCCCTGACTCACAGACATGGAGATGATAAATGTTTGTTGTTATTTTAAGTCACAAAACTCAGGATGAATTTGTTTACACGGTGATAAAGAGCTGATAAAGTCATTCTGCCTCGGTCGCACGGGGGATCTCTGGAGACAGACATATCCCCCAACCCATCGGTCATCGGAGAAGAGCTGCTGGGGGTGGGCTGGAGACTAAAGACCCCAAAGCACAGCTGGCTCCCCATGCGGGCAGGGGAATGGGCTCCAGCAGCCGGAAGACAATCTCCCACAAAGATATCCATCTCTTGTCTCTTGGGGTTGAAAGCAGGCTGGAGGTTGGTGTGCACATCAGGGCCAAGGGACCTGAGGGAACATGGGTGGAGCCCTGATAGCATTGGCCGCAGGGGCAAATCCAGCAGGTTTGTGGGTGTGGGCTTGGGAAGGGTGCCCAGGGTGAGGACCTGGGTCTTGCTCACCAGGGGAATGTGGCACCAAGCCCGGTGGTTAAGAACCTGGGTTTGAACCTGGGCACGTCGATCTCTCTGAGCCTCTGACCCCTCCTCCTTAACGTGGGGGGAAGAACACACCCTCGTTCCCCGGGCTTCGCATTAATAATGTGCATTAATAATTAATCGTCATATTAATAATGCGACGATTCGTTGGGGTCCCTGGGAACGCAGCTTTGCTTGCCTCTCCCACTCCCGGGTCCCACCGAAAGGCTCCCACCCAACTCATGGGGACGAGGTGGGACTGGGACCAGCAAATGAGGAATGGGGAAACGGGGGAGAGTCTCCCCAGCCGGAGTTTCATTCCTGCCCAGGTACCTCGGAAGCCTGTTTCCGAGCCTCTGCACTTGTCGCTCCTCACACTTGACCCAGTGGTTCCCTCCAGCCTGCTGATTCAGACGGGGTGCGCAGGACTGTCTGCCAGGCATTACTGTCACCAGTAAATACCCTAGAGATACTGATTCTGCTGACATCTGCCCAAGTGGGGAGACTAGAACCTTCCATTTGCTCAATGTCGGGGGCACCTCTGATATCACACCCTCCCCGGTTGCCCTCTTGGTGGCACTGATTTTCAAAGGATGTGCATACATTACTAGAACCCTGGTGCTTGGGAGCTGGAACAGACTCGGGGGTCCAGACGTAACACGTTACCTTCTATCGGAGACCCATGGCCGCCTCCCTGCAACGTACTCTATTGATTTCTATCTAATCATGACTGATGCAGCCTTTGGGTCTTTCTCTGATGAGTCCAGGCTGTCTGTCAAGGAGCAGATGGGGCAGGAGGGAAGCATTATTATTCCAAAGCACAGTCATTAGATTAATAGTAAGCTCAAAGCAACACCGTCAGCGTGGGGAGAATCAATAAAGGAACAGAGGTAAGGCTCTCTCCAGATGAGAGAGCTGCTTCCCAGACAGGGGTCCTATTTACAGATCACGTGTGTTCAGTCCATCCCCCATCCCTTCTCCTCTCGAGCTCTCCTAGGCGAACCGATTATCATCTTTAAGACTATGTATCGGCAACGTAAACCACCCCACCATCGCTCTTTATCTCTGCCCCAGCTTGCTCAACGTGCCCACCAGGAAAATTAGACCAAAAAACCCTGTTGCTTCGTGCAGGAGCAAAGACATTTTTTCCACTTTTCCGACAAGAAATCTGTATCTCGCACCATTGATCTTTCCCTGTAATTTGAGAAAATAGAAACTTGAGGGCCATGAGCAGACAGCAAACTTCCGAAATACTTTTCCCAGATGGGTTTCCACTGTGCCCTTCTACCCACAAACATTTAGTTTCCCCAAGTCACAGCTTCTCAGCAAGTGACTTTATTTTGATGGCTTTGATTTTTATGTTCCAGATTTATTATTCAGAATGGGGGGAGGGGGGGGATGAGGGGCGATTTGCTCTGGACGGTATGTCTTTCGAAATGGAAGGAAATGCTTGCCTGTCTCCGGATCAGCGAGAGCTGGGGGTGGTGGCGGCAGGGATGTGGGCAGGACGGTGGCTGACCGCTGGGGGAACGGAGCGCAGTAGGACACCCATCGGGGCAAGACAAGGGAAGGAGGCTGACGGATGCAATGTCCAGAGTCTAAGTACCACACAACAGGCGGCCGGCCTCGTAAGACCCTTTCAGCCTTCACATCCACCTGGACCGCACCATCCTTTCTGGATGTCCATCCTTCTGGAAGTCCATCCATCCTGGACCGCACCCTCTCCATTTAGAAGGAACTCCAGAATTCTCCCCCTGTTCCCTGACCACTGGCTCCGAACTACGTACTTCACCCTGCCTGCCATCTTGGTTTGAATTCTCCCAGCGTCTGAGCTCATTGGTCATCTAGGGCTTATTTTTCTGTTTCTGACCTCACCTCGCCTTTTGGACTTGATGCTTTTTGTCTTGAGCTATTATTGACTGAGATCAACTTCCCCCCCTGGTTCAACTGAGCCATAGCCCTCCCTCCAATCTCCCACAGGACTCTCCTGCCTTTCCTTGTACCAAGACTGGGACTTAGATGGAGAAGCCCCAGGGGGATGTTGGAATAGACTATGGCCACTCTGGAACATTCTCTCTCCACTCTCGTCTCTTGATAACTTCACGTTTGCAAATGTGGCACCCGGGAAACCATCTTTCCCCGCTCCCCCTTGGTGTATTGCCAGCGGTTCCTTTTCAGACCATTTGTGACCTGCCCTCCCTCCCTATTCTTTTGGAAAGTTCCAGAGCAGAACTCTGTGCTTTCCATGAAAAGCCTATTAAAATGTATCTATTGAGGAAAACCATACGGCTCATCACCAAACACGCCAAGTCGAGATCATTTCTAAAACTTGGGCACATAGCTCATCAATTTGTAGCTATTTCTTTCCCCTTTAAGACATTAAGATCGAATTCTTTATAACACCGGATAACATCTAAGTGCTCAACTGTAGGGAATTGGGAAGATATTCTCCAGTCCTACTAACCAACTGTGTTTGCAAAGACTATTTAGTGACTCAGAGAAAGGATTTGAGGGAAAAGGTGGGGTGAAGACGTGCCCCACGGGCTCAGGGCGGGGACATCTGTATTGTCCTGCTGGGCAGTGTCCACAGTGCAGCAGGAAATCAGCTGAGGGGCAGGGATCATGCGAGGAAAGGCTGCTGCTTTGAGGCAGGGGCTTACGGTGGGAAGAAGCCCATGTGCGCATGGGTGGGGGTAGGGAGGCCAGAGGGGTGGGGGAGGGCAGCGGTCTTACCATCACTGCCCTGAGGCACAGGAGATGGTGTTCAAGGCTTATCTCTACTCTTTCGTGCCCATCTTGATTTTTTTAAATGCGATTTATACCAAGGCACAGAGGGAATAGAATCACGGCATGCTTACAATTTCTAAGGCTGATTTCATGAACTGTTCAGTTGCGCGTCCTCCCCTGTTCCAAGCGCGTGTGTGGGTGCACACGCACACACGCTGACCCCCACAGACATTCGGGGAGCTGCCCTGGACTGAGGGTTGCCAGATTAAATTGAGGGGTTCAGATAAACAATTTTTTTCTGAGTATAAATATTCTTATTCGTTCTATCTCGCAACTCTGCCTGGACCCCTGACATGAGAAGAAAGGCTCAGGTTAGGATTTACTACTTCCCGGGAGAGAGAGAGGGAGAGATGGAGAGAGAGGGAGGCAGAGAGAGGGAGAGATTATCACTTCCTCTCTCCCCTGAGCACAAAGCCCTGCGGGGACTGCCTTTCTCCGATCATAAAGTTTCTCAGCCAATTTGCTTTCTCATCTCTCCCGAATTTCTCCCTTTTTGAGGGAACTCACTCTCACTGTCTCCTATTTGCCTGGATTTACATATAATGAGCCTCCTCCCGCCGTCTCCCTAGCAACGGGGCCTCTCACCAGCAACTTCCCCAAACAGCCTCAGACAGAAACCCCACAGAACAGTCTTCTAGAAGCATCTGGCACCGCTTTCCACCCGACACCTTTTAAACATTTAAACGAGGTTTTGGAAACTTGTGTTTTTCCATCACGTATGAACTTCTCCCTTTTCATTTTCGGGGGGGTGGGGGGAAGACCCATGGACGTTTTTCTTGTACTGAGTAAGTACAAGAAAAGTAAGTGCTTTTTCATTCACCTCTGGGTCTCGGTGACCTGGCATGGAGAGAAGTTTCCAGATCGTGCTGAACAGTCCCACGAGCCTGGAGCTAAGGAGGACTGAGGGATTCTGGGAGTGATGATGTCCACGTGTAGGAACAGGGAAGACAAAGACCCCTTTGTTGAGTTCCTCATACATCTTGTACTTTGAAAGATGTTTGTTTACCCACTTGCATGTATTAAGAAATAATGAAGTCATTGAAGGCATTATTATTATTAACAAAAGACATACAGCAAGCGATCTGCTCCAGAGCCAACCAGTGTTTCCCAGGGAGTGGAGAGGACTCCACTCGAAGGCAAAGATGCTCTGTATTTTCTTTAAGCTCAATGATCCAGGCTCAGTAAATGTGCGGGTTACGTCCGTGGAGATACAGAAGCAAAACTAAACACTCCCTCACTGCCCGCACGAATGCGGGGGTAGAGTCGAACGTGAGGTGGAAGAAGTCAGCGATCCGATAAGAGAGAGGCTCCAGAAGAGGAACGGGGTCATCTGGGGGGATCTGAAACACCTCCCCCGACCAGCACACAATTTCGGGACAAAGGAGCGATTATGTTCTCCATCCTGATGTCCAACTGCCTGGGGGCACATATCCGCTCTAGTGCTTCTTAAGTGTGTAGTCCTGACCTTGACAAGTCTCAGTTTTCCCATCTGTAAAATGGGGCCGATGGCAGTGACAACTTGCGCCGTTTAGGACGTGTGCGCCACTTAGGAAGCAAAGAATGCGAGATTCAACTCCAGCTGTGACAGCGTCTCGTTCATCTCCATTCCTGGGCGGTGTGGGCTTCATCATAACCCAAGGACGACATGGCTGCTCGGGAGCCGCGGAGCTAGAGACATCCCCAGGGAGAGGCCAGGGTCCCCTCCAGATACCCTCACAGAAGAGTGAGTGGACTTCTTTCATGGAGCCCCCCAGGGTTCATGGACAGTGACCACAGGTGAGCCCGTCAGGGTCCAGGATGAGGTTCCATTGGTCAGACGGGGCTGGGGGCAACCACCCCTTCCCCAGAGCAGAAGTGGGGTTAGCCCCGAGGAAGGCGCCTGCAGGGAGATCAGGATCCTTGTGGGAGAGCCGTGAGGATTCAGGCAGGTAGTACCCACACGGTGCCTGGTGCACAGTGGGTGCTCAATAATTGCTAGCTATTTATTGGCTGCTATTCATTCCCCAATGGAATCAGGACACCTAGCAGCCTTGCAAAAAAACACCCCGTATTCCACTGGAAATGTTTAGGTGCATATTCCTTCACCAACACCATCACCACCCTCATTGGCTGAGTGCCTACTGTGTGCGGACTCTGTTGCAGATGCTTTAGGTGCCGAGATCTAACCCCCACGACAGACTTAGACGTGACCTGCTCCAAGGGCATCTGCGCCCTCGCGCCTTCCTGTGCAGAACCCTGATTTTGCTCCGCGTGGCCAGGCACTACATTCCTAAAACAATTAATACCTTCACGAAAACAGACCCAACCCACTTCTCCTTTGAGGTGTGGTCGTGCAAAACTGCGAGGCAACTGAAAATGGAAGGCCTACATCCTGCATAGGACAAAATAGTAGATGACAAAATAGTAGGTAAGGCCCCCCGAGGTCGCTGCCTCCCCTGCCGCCCAGAGGCGTCACGTGACACACTCTGGCCAATGAGGCGGGAGGAGACACCTGCCGAGACCGCCGCAGGTGCGGCAGGGGCGGGGAGGGGGGGTGATTGCCTTCTTGGCGCAGGTGCCGCCTCTTCCTCCTGGTGCTTCCTTCTCCTTCGTCCTGCCGCCCCCGGGACAGGAGACTGTGGGGGAGCAACCACCTCGGGCGTAGGGGTGGAAATCCCCCACTAAGAATGATGGAGCAGCAACACGGAGCTGACTAGTCCTGGGCCACCTCCTCCTCCAAAACGTCTTGTCCTCCCTTGAGGGGAAGGGAAAGACACTCTCTCTGCTGACCTTGGGTTTCTGCTGCAAGCCACACAGCTTCTTGCCAGCAATCACTAGATATTATGACTCACTTTACAGATGAAAAAACCTAGGGAGGTGAGCCCTTTAAACCAAGTCCGGAATCCAAACAGGCTCCCAAACCAGTGCTCCACCTTGAAAAGGGAGAAAATTCTGGCCCAGGCAACGTTATGGATGAACCTAGCGGACGTGACGCTCAGTGACGTAAGGCAGACGCAGGACAGATACTGTAGGACCCGTGTCTATGGTCCCTGGAGTTGTCCCATCCCTAGAGACAGTGGACGGTGGGAGCCAGGGGCTGGGGGAGGGCATGTGGGGAGGGGGGTTTTGGGGACAGAGTCTCAGTTTGGGGAAGCTGAGAAACTTCCGGAGATGGACGGTGGGGACGGCTGCCCAGCAGTGTGAGTGCACTTTATACCCCTGAACAGGACACTTGAAAATGGCAAAATGCGTGCCACGTATATTTGAGCACAACAGAAAAAGAATTCCATGTGGGAAAACCTTACTAAAACCAAACAAGCAAACCAACACCAACCAACCAACCAATGCTCCAACACCTGCCTTATAAAAACTGTTAGCATTTTGGGACACCTGGGTGGCTCAGGAGGTTAAGCGTCTCCCATCAGCTCAGGTCATGATCCCAGGGTCTTGGGATGGAGTCCTGCATCGGGCTCCCTGCTTCTCCCTCTGCCTGCTGCTCCCCCTGCTTGTATGCTGTCTCTCTCTGACAAATAAATAAATAAAATCTTCAAATGAATAAATAAAGTCTTTTTAAAAAATTATGAGTATTTTGTGCTTCTTTCCAGAGATTCTGAGCTCCTGCACCCCTGGCGGCCCCAACCCCGGTCCTTTGGGTTCCGCTGGGCATCCAGGATGAGGAAATGGTTTCTGCTGTTGGGACTGACCCCACTCTGTCTACAGCGAGGACGAGAGACAGGCAAGACCCGTGCTCACAGCCCTGGAGACAGAGGCTGAATTTCCAGTGTCCCTGGAGGTGGGATGAAGCTCAGCGAAGGACAGGCGGCCACGCCAGACCAAGAGGACCGGGGATAACATTTCTCCAGGAAGGAAACATTTCCAGAGTGCATACATTAACATTCAAGACTCCCCGAGAATATTCAAGTGTCACGGAGGTCCTGATTTGGGGAGATGCTCTCCCTTTCCCTAAGTGAAAATGTCACCGCTCTGCTTCCGGAATGAGGCTCCCAGCTCTCAGCTCCTCTACCCCAGGATCACCGAGGCATCCTAATTAGGTTAAAGGGTTTATACATCTTTCCTTCCTGACATTTGTTCACCGTCTCTCCGGATATTTCAGTGTGCGAGGGTTTAAGCTGTGAGTCACTGGTTTCCTTCCTTGGGGGGCACTTACGGAAGACTAAAAAAATGTCCATCGTGCCTTCTGGTGCTTAAAGCAAACCTCTCGAGCCCGGGGACGTGTAGGGAAAGAGAACGGGGTGCACTCAGGCCAGGCTTCCCAGCCCCCGCAGCCCCTGAGGGTGTCTTGGGGACCTCTGACATATGCAGATGCCCAGCCATAGCCCAGATCGATGAAACGAGCAGCTGTCTGGTGGGGAGCCCGGCCATGGGTTTTTTTTCACAGTTCCCTATCTGATTCCAATGAGCAGCCGACTACGGAAAACCGTGCTTTGGGATCCTTGCTGCCCCCCGTGTGGTCCGTGGACGGGCAGCATCGGCATCACCTGGGAGCTCACTGGAAGAATGATCTGGGACCCCCTCCGGGCCTCCTGAATCACCAGGATTACCCGAATCAGAATCTACAAGTTAATCAAGCCCTCAGTTGACCCACGGGCCCACCACTTAGGGATGTTTCAGGAGGAATGCCCTCGGGAACCCTGATCATGGCTGACGGTTTCAAGCCTTATTGCCCTCAACTCTAGCTCATTACTCCCCGACTTCTCCCACCTTTGGGGAGACGTGGGCTGGGAAGGCAGCCATCCTGGGGCGGGGTGGTCCCCGAGCCTCCGCTCCGACTTCCTCACCAGGGCATGACCCAGAAGGGATCCTCGCAGACAGAGCTGGGTGACCCTGCTGGTACCAAGTACCGCCTCCAGAGCGAGCTAATGCCAAGATAATAATGATTAGTAATAACAGTTCCATTTATTGGCGACCTACTCTGCTCTTCTTTTAATCCCACTGGCCATCCTTACCTGATGTGGAAGCCGATGTTATTGTTCCAATTTATAGATGGGGTCACAGAAGCTCAAGGAGGAAAGACGCCCGTCCAACAAGTTCGGGCCACGGGGATTGCAGTGGCTGGTAAGTGGCAGGTTCCCCGTCGCCCCGCTGTGCTTAGGAGCCTGACGGAGGTGGGAACGAACGGGAAGGCAGGAGAGCAGGGACGGCACAGAGCAGCGAACCCAGATGAAGTAGATAAAACCGTGGTGGTCGGGGCTCCCGGTTACAAGGGCCAACGACGGAATCGCAAAAGGATCTGTGGACTCACCTGAAATGTCCAGGAGCACGGGGCCTCAAGACGGGGCATCTTTCTGCTTTCCTCTGCGCCCCCGTCGCTCCCAGGCGGGCTCTGCCTCGTGGTGGAAGGTGTTGTCCATCAGGGTCCGTCCTACACTTAACTGCTTTGTCACCTGCAGCAATAACTACCCAAACCCTGAGGCTCGACCCCGGTTGGCTGGACCCTGGTGATCTGCCCCTCCCTGCAGACAGTGCTGGGAAACCACAAGGCTGGAGAGAGCTGGGGGGCGATCCGCCCAAGGAGATCGGAGCGCTGTTGCCGGAGTGGGGAGAGATCTGGGCCGGCGGGAATCACTAGCCCCACCGGATATCCGTATTTGCCCCTCTAGCTCTGCCCTCCACCCTCCTCTCTGCTCCCCGAGGCTGATTTCTATGGGCTCCATTGCCAGGCCTCGCTTCTCTGCCTTTTCTCTTCTTCTTTCTTTTTCTTAACAGCTTTATTAAGGTGCAATTGCCATGCCCCAAATTCCGTCCATTACGGGGGTACAAAATCAATGATTCTTAGTAAATTTATATCATGACACCATCGCCACTCGATCCTGTTTCGGGACGTCCCCACTATACCCCCCCCCCCCAATTTACTCCAGCCTGTTCGCTGTGGCTCCAGGCAAAACCCAGAATGTGCCTTTTCTGGACATTTCATATAACGGAATCATACGATATAGAGTCTAGGTCTGGCTTCTTCTGTGTAGTATTTTTGAGGTTTGTCTCTGTTGTAGCGTACGTCTGTGTATTGCTCCTTTTTATGCTGGTGGTAGTCCGTGGGTAGATACGCTGATGTGGTCTGTCTACTAGTTGGCAGACATTTGGGCTGTGAGCAGTGTGGACTATTTGCAAATAAAGGTGTCGCGAGCATTCGAGTACAAGTCTTTGTGTGGTTGTGTGTTCTCAGTTCTCTTGGGTGGATTCCGAGGAGTCGAATCGCTACATTATACTGTAAGCTGATGTTAAAATTTTTAAGAAACTGTCAAACCTGTTTTCCAAAGCTCCTGTCTCATTTTACATTTTCACCCACAGCGAATGAATGGACGCTCCAATTTTTCTACATCCTTGCCTCTGCTTGGGATTGACTGATTTTTAAAAAACAATTGTGGCCATTTATTAGGTACGGAGTAGTGGTATCTCATTACGGTTTTAATTTGGGTTTCCCTAGCGACTAATAATGTTGAGTGCCTTTTCATGTGCTTATTAGTCATTTGCATGTCATCTTTGGTGGAATGTCGTTTAAGTCTCTTGCTCATTTTTAATTTGGTTAAATTATCTTCTTATTATTGAGTTGCAAGGGTTCTTTGTATTTTCTGGATCTAGCTCTTCTTCATCAGCTATACGGTTGGCTAATGTCTTCTCCCAGACAGCGGCTGGTCTTTCATTTTCTTAACGATGTTCTTTGAAGTACAAAAGTTTTTAATTTTAATGATGTCCCATTTATCAATTGGCTCATGCTTTTGGTGTCTTCTCTCAGAACTCTCTGTCTGACACAAAGTCCTAAAGATTCTCTCCTATGAGTTCTAGAAGTTTTATAGTTGCAATTCTTGCATTTAGGTCTATGGTCTATTTTGAGTTCATTTTTAGATACAACTTAAGAGCCTAAGCTCTTTGATTACTATTTTTAAAATTTTCATTTGTTTATTTATTTGTTTTTGGATATGAATGCCTGGTTGCTACAACGCCACTTTTGAAGAGACTATCCTTCTCCCTATTGAGTTGTCTTGGCATCTTTGTCGAAAAATCAATTGACCATAAATGGAAGGGTTTATTTCTGAAGTCTCACTTCTGTTCCATTGGTCAATATGCCAACACTTCCTCCAATACCACATTGTCTTGATGACTGTAGCTTTGAAATTGGGTCGTGTAAGTGCCCCAGCTTTGTTTTTCTTTTTTCAAAATTGTGTTGGCAATTGTAGGTCTTTTGCATTTCCACGTACATTTTAGGACCAGCTCGTGAGCCTCTGCTGGGATTTTAACTGGCATTGCTCTGAATCCACAGATCAGTTTGGGGAGATTGACATCCTAACTGTGATAAATCTTCCATTCCACGGCCAGTAAATGGGTTTCCATTTATTCACATGTTCTCAGTAATGCTTTATCGTTTTTAGTGTACGGATCTTACACATTTTTTTGGGTTAGATTCTTTCCAAGGTATTGTATTCTTTCTGATGCTATTGCAAATGAACTTCAGAAAAATTTCATTCTCGAATTATTCATTACTGGTATAGAAAAATACAATCTATTTTTGCGGGGGGATCTTTTACCCTGAAACTTGTTAAATTGACTCTTCTTAGGAGGATTTATGTGTGTGTGTGTGTGTGTGTGTGTGTGTGTGTGTGTTCCTTAGGATTTTCTCCATATAGAATGATGCCATCTGTGAGTGAAAAGCTTTACTTCTTTCTTTTTTTGTAATCTGAGTGCTTTCAATGTTTCTTTTTTTTTTTATTTCACCGGCTAGACTCTTCAGTCCAGTGCCGAACGCAAGTGGGGAGAATGGAGATCTTTGCCTCGTTTCTGGTCTTTGCAGAAAGTATTCTAGTCTCTCACCAGTCAGTGTGATGGTGATTTTTTTATGCTTCAACAGGTTGAAGGAATTCCCTAACATTCGTATTTTGTTGGTGGTTTTCTCGTGAATGGGTGTTGGATTTTGTCAATTGCTTTCTCTGTGTCTGTTGGGATGATTCGCCATCTGAGTGTGCCATCTGTTTCCTGCTAGGACCCTGCCTGATAAAAATGTTCACAGCGAGATGAAATGTAAATGATGAAGTTCCCTATTCCTCCATCAATGGATTATTGCGTTGAATTGGGACCTCTTCTCCCAGCCTTTGGGCTTCAACACCTTTGGGTTTAAAATATGTCCACAGGGGCACCTGGGTGGCTCAGTGGGCTAAAGCCTCTGCCTTCAGCTCAGGTCATGATCTCAGGGTCCTGGGATCGAGCCCCACATCGGGCTCTCTGCTCGGCGGGGAGCCTGATCCCCCCCCACCTACTTGTGATCTCTCTCTCTGTCAAATAAATAAAAATCTTTAAAAACAAAACAAAATAAAATAAAATAAGTCCACAAATTATTCGATACTCCTGGTGTCAAAGGTGAAGCATAATTCTCCTCCGTGGGTGTGGACTGCACTTAGTGACTCACTTCTGATTAACAGAATATGGCAGAAGTGCTGGTGCGTGGTTTCTGAGTCTCCTTCATAAAGGGCATTGTGACCTCCTGGACCAGTCCCTCTGGAGGACGCCGGCTGCCATGTTGTCAGACCACTCAAGCAGCTCTATGGAGCTAAGGGGTGGGCTCTTTGGGGAGGGGAGCCTCAAACCTTCAGATGACCGAAGCCCAACCAACATCTGACTGCAAACCCATGAGACACCTGGTACCAGAACCACCTAGCTAAGTCACTCCCAAATTCCTGACCCACTGAAGCCGAAAGGCAATAAATGGTTATTATGTTCAGCCACAGGGTGTTGGGGTGAATTGCTCTGTAGCAATTGAAAGTAGAGGAGACATTTCCACCTTCTCTCAGATTATGTTAAACTCTATAATGATGAAGATAGGGCCGAAGGAAAAAAGATTGCTAGACCTGGGGGTATGTGTAGATGGTAGGTCCCATAAGGATTGGGAATCCCTCTGACAAGGGCTTGGTGAGTGATATACCTGAAAATGTTTTGGAGGTGGAAAATATGGCGTAGAGTGTTATTCCTAAGAGTCTCACGGTGATTTCTGAAATTCTGCTCAGCGTCCTCGAGCGCCCCATCCATCCCACATGTCAGGTCTTTGATCTTTGTGTTCTTCGAGGAAAGGAACCCAGGGTCATGGCCTCCCGGGGCTGCCGTGCTGACCAGGTACCTGATGCTGACACGTGAGCCCGCCCACATTCGGCTCCCACCCGTCGCTCTTTCCAGACAGGAGGGACCCACACACTCTGCATTTTGATCACCCGTGGGTGGGTGATCTGTTTCCCAATTAGATTCTCCACCCAGCCCCTTCTGCTGGAAGTTTCCCCCAGGAGGGAAGATCTGAAACACTGTGTCAAAGGTTACCAAAGCATTTACACAGCGCGTGAGGTCTTGCTTAACAATCGGCAATTAAAAAAAAAAAAGAGAGAGACAAAGAAGGAGACAAGAAATTATCTGCCTCGTGCTGCAATCCTCCACTGCAGTAGTGTTTGTGTAAAGTGAAATGTGAGTCCTTGTTTTCTGATGAGCAGAAGGTCACCATTCATCTCCATTTGCACAATTAAAGACTTTCTCGTCTTCTTTCCAAGTGGGAGGAGAAGTTTGTTTGCTGTCCCAAGAGGCAGGAAACTCTTCTCTAGTAGCCTTGTGCCTTTGTCAGAATGTTCTGGATGCAAGCGACAGAACCCCGAACCCAACCCTAAGTAGCTTGAGCAAAATGGGGAACGTTCTCATCTAACTGCGCCAGAAAAGCAGGCAAGACTGTAGCTAAAAGAGAGGATTCGAGTGCCATCTTTCATTGTTTCCTCTTTTCTCAAATTAATTGCCTTCACTCTTTCCTGACAAAGCTGAACCTATGGCCCACAGCTGTCCCCAGACCTGACCTCCCACCTCATACACCCAGCTCCCTGCCTCATAACCACTGTCGGGATATCTGTCAGGGCTTGCACACTGAGTGTGGAACCACTTTCCACTCTGTTCCTTCCCACCCCGTGGCCTTTGCCCACACCGTGTCCTCCACCCAGATGTAACTTCCTCTTTCTTTACCTGCTTAGTTCCCTTCCACACTTAAGAGCTGGTGTGCAGGTTTTAAAATAAGTTCACAAATTCTTTAATGTTCCTCCTTCCCAAATGGAGCCCAGTTGTCCCTCATTTTAATGCATATGGCAGAAGAGACTAGGTCCTAACAGGCATTGTTGTCTCCCTTGGATCGCCTGCTCTGGGAGAAGCCAGCCGCATGGTTGTGAGGATACCCTCGAGCAGCCATATAGCGAGGGAGGGAGGCCGCTGGCTAACAGCCCACAAGTGAGTTTGGAAGTGGATCCCATGCCCCAGTCGAGCCCTCAAGTGATGCAACCCCAACCAATTGCTTGTCTACAACCTTGTGAGAGATTCAGCCAGAGTCACCCAGCTAAGCCATGCACGAATCCCTGACCCACAGAAATGGAGAAAATTAAATGTTTATTGTTTTGAAGCACAAGGGTCCGTGCTCGCTTGTTACATAGCAGCAAACAACTGATATGGTCATTTCCTACCTTATTCTCTTCCATTAACTCCTCTGACATTTGACATTTAAATAATTAGCCGGGAACTCACTGTTTCGAATGTCTATTGTGGTCCTTGCTGTGGCCTCGGGGCCCTGACCCGGGTAAGTGCTGATCGTGGGGTCACAGCACGCATCCAGCCGGTGGTAGTTCAAGTCCGCTGGGAGGCCTCAGCGGGCCAAGCAAAGCAGACACCCAAGGCCCATCGTCTTCAGTAATGCCTCCTTTGAGACAAAATTACTCCCTGTAATAATCACATGACAGCTATTGTTTTCTGGAATCCTTCTTTCGTTTCCAGACAAACAGTAAGAACTGAAAACGAATTTTCATTTTAAAGATATTATTGGAATTCAGTGAAATGAATGTGCTGTTGAAACACAGGAATGTCCAAGGCCTTGGGGCTGGAGACTTGAATCGCTTCTCGAGCAAGTCCTAGCCGTCTCAGGCCTTGGCAACTTTCCTCCTCAAACACGCCCGCGCTGTGGCATTCCCGCGTGCCGGGGCCAACCGTGCAACCAGGAACTTTCCGCATCCCCCTCCATGTGCAACGGGATGTCGATTCTAGGACAAGTCACAAACGTGCCCATGTGAGGCCAGACCGGTCCATGGGAACGGCAGTAAATGTCTAGAACTGAGGCCAGTGGAAGGGTCTAGGGAGGGTGTGAGCAGATCTGTCAGCACAGGGTAATGATGAAAAGCACATGAACTTTTAGCTGGCTTTAGTATCTAGTTTTAAAATTCTCTACAGACAGTGCGCTTTTGTTGAAGCCTCCTGGGACGGGTTAGTCCTCGCTAAGTGGTCCTCGCTAGGCCACGCCTAGAAGGACCAAGGAAGTTATCCAGAGATGAGCTATGAGCAAGACGCCAAGTGGGGCACGTTTTTCCAAACATATAGGGGGGCTGGCGTTGGCGACCTAGGTCATCGTTGCTGTCCTTGCTCCAAGGGTGGCGCTCTGGGTGGTGATAGCTTCTTCGTGGGTGTCGGCCCATCGCTGTCTTCAGCTGCAGACCTTTATGCAAATGCATTGCCGTGATGGGGCCCGGGGACCACCCAGCGCAGCCCCCGCCCCAGAGCAGAGTGTAGGCTTACGAACGAACGACGCTTTGGGTGTTACCAGGTTATAGCTCCATTTCCTACAGAGTCTTTAAAACGCATTTAAATATTTCAGATCGTCTCTAAATTTTTTAGAATTCATAAATTTGGAACAGTAACAAGATCATAAAAGAAAAAGTCTGCTCCCGACCAGTAGGAAACAGAGCTGACTTATTTATATGTTTATCATTTATTTTCATTTCCCACCTGGATAGTCCCTGGAGATTTGATTTCTTGTTTCCTACAGGATCTAAAGACAGAAAGCAGAAGTCGGTGTTAAATAATCTTTACTCTACACCTGTTCAAACTACCTGCAAGACACAAGTCATTTGTCCTTATGCACAAACATCAATCCAGGGAACATGAAATTTTAACTATCAATAAATATTCCAACACCCGCACACACAGAGCATCTAAATCCAGCATCAAAATGCAGATAGGCATGAATAGATATTTGGATTTATGACAAAAGGAATCTTGTCCTGAAGCCCCTCCCGGGCAGGTCTGGGACTGGTGTAAAATATTTGGGATAATGTCTGTTTCTCTCTATTTCCATCAAGTTGGTCCTGTAATCCTGTTTAATTAATAATAAACACTGTACATCCCCCCCCCCCATTTAAATTATGCTCGGAATGAGATGGCTGGATGCTCCTTACAAAAATGCCTTGAAAAATAAGCCATGTCAGACATGAGTGATTTATTATTACTCAGAACACTGGCAGGGGAAGTCTCAGAAGAGGACAAAATTGACGCTGCTTCCTGCCAGCATTTCTCCAATGGGGGCTGTCCAGTGTGGTTTCCTCCTGGGACCATGCGTGCATGGTGAAGACGGTCCCACATGCGCTGGTCCCCTCCCCTGTACCACACCTCCTCACCCCCCTCCGCCCAAAATCCTTCAGGCCCTTGGAGGCCGGACCCGCCATTATGACCCAGAATAGCCGGGTCCTCGGGGCACACTCCCCACTGTGCACACCAGCCACCATCCAGTTGCCAGAATCCACCGTCAGGAGAACAGAGATCTCATTGTCTGCAAGACGGTCGACGAGCCCCATTACACCGTGCGTGTTCGCAGTTTGGTGATCCTCCAAGCGCCGGTTCTTGGACAAGATTCTGCCCAAATCACAGGGTAGCTGTGCTCTGGAAAACTTGCTCTGTTAGGAATATGGGCAATTATTTATTGAGCACATACTAGGTCCATCCCAGGAACAATCTCATTTCATCTTCATGACTGGTATTCGGAGCATCTCCATTGACAGGTGAGAAAACCAAGGTGCCCGGCCAGCGAGCAGCTGAGCCTGGAGAGAACCCGAGACGGTGCCCCCAGAGTCCAGACTCAAGCCTTTCAATGTATTATTGATTATGAATAATAATAGCTAGGCTTTCATGAACACCGAATGCCAAGAGATGGGCTAAGCCTTCCGTAAATACTGCTTCCTTAATTGTTTTCTGCTTTCAAAAGTCAGGGGAACGGATGTTCCAAGAGTGAAGTTAGTTGTCTCAGGAAAGTCCTAGGGCTGCTGGGAGCACCCCTATATTCCCAGCTCCTTAGCCCCTTGAGTTGTTCTGCTTTATGGAAACAGAGGGTGGGACGGTGGGGGATGAGGTCCTCCAAGAGCCACCCTTGGGTTCTTAAATCTAGTTCCTGCTCCCTTTGCCATGTTGGAGTCCCTCCAAGGGAGAGAGCCGAAGAATAACGAAGTGAGAACATTCCTGGGGTACTGGGCCCCTGCCCCGCCCATCAGATTGTTTAAAATGAGGAAGAAAAGTGAGGCTATATTAGACGTCGGAGAGAATGTGGGGGTGCGGTGGGGGGAAGCAACTCTCATACCCTGTTGATTGAGTGCTAGTCAATGCAGCCTTTCTGGGAGCAGCTTGGAAGACTCCAGTAAAGTTGACGGTGCATGGAATCACCGGCCAGAAATTCCACTCTTGTGTGTGCACCCCAAGGGGCATGAGAAGGATACTTGTTGTTTGTCAAAGGGAAACAGCCTAGGTGCCCCCAACAAGGGAAAGATGAATACGGCGTGGGGCATTCATACACTTGAGTCCTATAAGCGAGGGTCACGAATAAACTAGGTGCATATATAGATCACTGTGCATAGTCATCGAAAACACAACGTCGAGGGACAACAAGCAAGTTCGGGGAATCGTAAGCAGCCCAAACAACACTATCGCACACTATGCACGGACAGGAGTATATA
>CM053621.1:29499449-29515611 GCA_028646535.1 Procyon lotor | reverse complement strand
GGACGGCGACAGGAGCGTGTTCGATGCTCATCTCCCCTGTGCAATTATGCAGCCCCTGTGACCTCGATTCCCTATCCCGTGCCCTTACCCCTTCGCCTTACAGCTGCTCGAGCCGTGCCTTTTCTTCTGTGTTCTGGTGCCCCCGGCGCTAATTCCAAGCGATAACACACCACTCGCCCAGGAGCACACCCTTTGAATGCAAACCAGCCAGCCCAGAGCCCCGGCTCCAACCCTCTCCTATGGGGCTCTCACACTCTGGGCCACTATCCCCCTGTCCCCATCCCCAGGGCTGGATACCAGCCGCCCGAGACCAGCTCCTGGGCCACAGAGCCCACTGGCATTACTCAGACTTGCCAGTCCTCAGCCTACTCACCCTGCCGACCGTGGAGGGATGAGCAGATGTCTGACTGTGCCTGTTAGACCAGACAGCCGACGACTTGCACGGATCAGCTGTCCCAGGAAAGGAGGTGGTCTGGGGCCCGGATTTCTACAGAAGAGGCCTTTCCTGAAGGGCTCACAGCTGAAGGCTGGGGGGCCTCAGCACTGCCAGCAGCAGGAGCGCCGTGTTCCTCCCAGGGCGGGGGTGGGGTGGAGTGGGAGGGGGAGGGGGGGAGGGGGGTGCACAGAGCCCATCCCAGTCCCCACCTCCCCCTCACTGAGACCACTCTCCAATCAGCAAATCACCAGGATTAAAACGTCCCCTGGTTTATTTCGTTTTGCTAAGTCTTGTTTCGTTCTTGCTAAGTCTTTATTTCGTTCTTGCTAAGTCTTTGCTAAGTCTTGTATTCGTTGTGTGTCCTCAATGTGTTATTTCCCCCCTCGCTGATATTATGGGGCGTATTAATTGCAGTCGGGAAGGAAAGCGTTAGTGTTGAGGGTGCGCACACACACCCACCCTCGAGTGAGCCCATTTAGTGTTAAATGATCGGGGTATTGGTGTTTTCAGTGCCGGATGGTAGGGGAAAACACTAGCTGGATTGTTCTACGGTGGGGGTGGGGGGGTGGGGAGGTGGGGAGAGTTTTAGTAAACTTTGGGAATTGCTTGGGGTTTTTAACTGGCCTGGAATGCATTATTATATCTTCCCACTTAAAATAATGGGATACGGTCTCTCATTATCCAAAACACTGCTCTGTGACGTTTGAAAGGGTGACTTCAGTTGGTTTCTCACTCAGCAATCCGGCACCTAGAGCCTGACTCCATCCTTTTAAACAGCTGCATGGTATTCCCTAATACGGTATTCAAAATCTCCCCAGCTCCTCTCTATTGAGGAAAACTCACTTTGTTTCCATTTCCCCCCCCCCCCCCATTAGAAACAGCCCTGTCACATTCCGGAGCGGTTGCATTTTTTTTTTTTTCCTCCACTACAAACAATGCTGTAGGGATCTTTCGTTTTCCCTACATCCTTGTATACGCCTGTCACGCATGGTTGATTTTACTTGTGAGGATAAATTCCCAAAAGCGAGGTTGCTTATTCAACGGCCATGCATTTAAAATTTTAATAGATAGGGTAAGATTAATTCCTTTAAAGCTTATGGCAATTCATGCTCCTGCACGAGGTACCAGAGCACCAGGCTTCCCATAGCCTTGCAAGCCTTGGAAGCCAGTGCCCTTTTAATTATTTGTTAATCGAATCACTGAAAAAAATGTTATCTCATGATCAATTTAACTTGCATTTCTTTGATGGGTACTAAGTTTGAGCGATTTTTCTCAAGCTGGAGAGGCAATTTCGATTGCCTCTTCAGTGACCTGTCTAGTTGGGGATGACTTTTCTCTAAAGTCTTAGTTTCCTCACCCATAAAATGGGGAGACAATGATATCTGTCTGCTGGAAGTTGTGAGGGCTTACGGAGTTTACAATGCACACGAAGAGCTTGAGAAGACGTCTTGCCACAGGGAAAGCACTATTGTTATCATCGCCCCCTGGAGTGCCAAGCCCCGGGGGCTGTTTGCACTATTTTGCCCTGCACACACTGGGTCGGGCCGGGAAGGGAGGAGGCCAGCTTAAGACAAGAGTTTGGCCATATCATGGACGGATGGAAGGCAGGAGCCTGCGGCAGGAGGACCTGGAACAGACAATGGAAAAGCCAGGAGCTAAGCTTGGAGAACTGAAATGGGGAGCCACGTCAGCAGGGGACTCAAGAAAAACGGGGCTCATCCTGAGCAGTGAGCGTGGGCATAAAACACATGAAGCAGCTGCTGTGTTCCAAGTAATTTTCCTCCGAACATCAGAGTGAGATAGGACCAACTGATTATCCCCAACCCGAGACTCAGAGGGGTTAAGTGACTTGCCCAAGGTCACACAGCATGTAAATGGCAGGGCAGACCCACGAACCCAAGATTGTCTGACTTCTGCCCCCTGAATTCTCCTCTATCCCATGTTAAGAGATGGAACCGATAGGTTTCCAAGCAACTCTTCCTGTAGGTAGAGGGACCCCTGAGCACGGGGGGTCACACCCCCTCCCAAAGCCTAAACTGTTGCCTTTTCTTGATTTCTTTACTAGAATGTTAGGAAGGAAATCAAAAGCTCTCCAAGTCATTGTGCAGCCTCTGCATTTCTGGATGAAGCAGGAGATGCATTTGTTACCACACTAATTAGAACAGAAATTAACCGAAATGCTGAGTTTTGGTAGAGAGCGATGTGGCTGCAGGTGTCCGTAATTAGCGAAGAATGAGTCATTCGATGTTTGTAGACACAGCCTTCCCAACTTTCCATTCAAAATAAACTTGGTGGGCATATTGTTTTGAACAGCTTTTGCTAATGCGTGTGTCTGTCTTGACGTTGTAATTCAGCAGAAATATGTTAAATCAATCAATAACGTCTTCCTCCGGTGGCAGTGCACAAATGAAATTTTCAAAAAAGTAGGAAGAATAAAATATTTTGCAGTGACAGAGGCAGAAACGTGCAACACAGCCACACAGAAATTACAGTTTTCTCACTCTCTTTTTTTTTTTTTCTCCTCTCTTTCTTTCGGTTTCTTGGGGTATAAATAATTCACCTTCAATATCCCGTCCTGAGCAGGGATGGAGAAAATAAAATAAACAGAATGCCAGTGGATATCTGCAGGCTTTGGAAATGGCATTAGAAATCCCACTTAAACGAGACATTCACTAATTAGTCCGGAATTTCACTGTTCAGCAACAACCTAAGTTCCTAGTGGGGAAGGATTGAAGAGGCAGCGTGTGTAGACAGAAGAGATAGCTGTGCCTTGAAAAGTGGAATCTATCCCTTTATCACACCAGATGAGCTGGCCGGCCAGGACCTACGAGACTGTTTTCAGCAGGTGGGAATAGGAGCCTGGAAATTCTTCCCCTCGCAAACGGTAGTTGCATGAACGTATGGGTGTGATGTGTGTCCCTGTGTGTGCATGTGTGGTGTGCGATGTGCACACCTGTGTGTGCATTTTAAGGGCTTCGAATCAGCATCGTCCCAACCCTAGCCCAACATGGCCCACTCCTCACTGTGGGAAACTGGATCCAGGTTTCTCACTCTTGCCCAGGGATGGTGCCTGGCTTTTCCCAACACCTGGCTGGGTTCTAGAACATTCTCTGCTTGTAGCTGCTCTGTCTGTGAATCATGCTTCTGCATATACATAGATCTTGAATTGTCCAGGTGGGATTCTGCAACTGCGGCAAGATGAGGGGGGCCCTGTCTTTCCCCTGCCAGCCTGGTGGGCCTTGTTCCAGAAGCTTCCTGTTCAAGGGTGCAGGGGTAGGTGGTCCAACAGATACTCTCTGACAAGGAAGCATCCTTAAGGATAATAGTACAGTCGATCCAAACACATCAAATATGTTTAAATCCACAAAGTCCAGGTACTTAAAAGAAAAAAACATCCCTTATTGACTACCTTTGAGGGAAGCTAGGCTACCAAGTTACTATTTTGAAAATCGATCCATAAAAGAAGAAAAAAAAATCAAATATTTACCCTGACTTTCCTCTGGGAACTACATCTCAGGCCAGGTGACCAAATGGTGGATGAAGGGAGGGTCCTCACTGTTCTAGCTGATTAATGAAGAGGAGTGTAGAATTCACCTAGAACCATTCTGCAGCCTGTAATCTGTTCTCAGAACTAAGCAATGACCATTAAAAGCCATAAACATCCCTCCCCCCAAAACACAAACCAAGCATTCTGTGCCCCCACTGGAAGGACACAGCCCTACATAATGAAATATTCCACCCAAAAAAACAAAACCTGAATCTCATCAAGACTCCAGACCCAAATACTCATTTGCAGAAAATACAGAGGACAAAGGGATGGGTTAAATGACACCACCGAGACGCAACCATGAAAATCTAGACAGAGAGCGAACTCCGTAGGATGGATGACCCCATTCCTTCATCAAATAATGAGATTAAGTAATTATTTAACTACATAATAGCAAGGGAAGGGAGGAGTGTAGATTAAAGTCTACATAAGAGAGGTCAACTAACCACACTATGGGTCCTCCTTAGTTCGCAAATCACATGTAAACACAGTAACAGAAAAAAAATCCACGACACTGAGAAGCATGATCATTGACAGGGATTTGATGATATTAGGGAATTATTGTGACTACTTTTAGCTGTGATAATGGCCTCATGCTTATGTTTTTGAAGATGCATTCTGAAGTGTTTATAGATTAAATGATAGAATGCCTTGGATTGGCTCAAGAGAACCCAGGACCCGCAGGGAATGGGTAGAGGAGTGCATGAAACAGGACTGACCTTAAGTTGAAAGCCTCTCCACTTCCGGGGTTGGTGGACGTGTTCTTCCTGTGTGGTCCAATATGGTGGCCACGAGTCACCTGTGGTTTCCGAGTGCTTTAGATGGGCCTAACCCCGACTCGGTTTCAATTTTAAAAGTCCGGGCCTTTCTCAGCACTGTAGTGTGAAGGAGCCTGAACCCAAGGACCACCAAATAATGAGATGAGCGATCTGAACTCTGGTCCTAACCACGCTTCCCAGGCTGTAGGACTTTGGGAAAGTTGCTGGACCTTCTTTGTCTCCCGTTCCTGCACGGATACACAGGGACCTTCGCCCCAGGTTCCTGCTACCATGCCTCACCCGCTCACCCGGGGGCTGCCCACACGAGAACACAGGAGACAGGGTTAGTAGAGGCCCTTTGAGAACAGCAAAGCACCCAGGAGTCTGAGGGTGTTACACATTCATTTATCCAACTCACAGCAGAAAGGCGGCCTGCTGGGTGTGAAAGGCTGGTGGGGGCCAAGGAGAGCTGGGCGACTCATCGTTCCATCGAACCCCCCCACCCCCCACCTCCCAGGTTAAATCTCTTTCTCAGTGAATTTCCTGGGGAGGGTCCGGGGCTATGGTCCAGCTAACAAATCCATTATTTTGCTTTGACTCTGGACCAATTTCTGGGTCGGCATCAACGTCAGGCTCCCAGACTTGACCCTGGGAGCCACCCACTGTTCCTTTCCTTGCCAACAGGAAGCTGGGATCACCCAGGGGACACATCCAGCCTGACCGTGTCTTGGGAGCTGCCAGCTCTGAGGGGTGGGGCTGGGCATCTATCTCCGTGGACGCGGCTGGGCACGTCGCTGTCGCCGGCTGCCGGGCACCCCACCTTGGAAGCCGTGCCCAGCGAGCAGTGACACTGCTTCAGACCCGAGAGCAGGTCGGCTTAGAAACGCACGGTGAGCATGTCATGCACCGGGGAAGCAGGGGGCGGACACAGGGCTCCCCAGGTCGGGCGCCAGAGGGAACGGCTTCTAGAACTCTCCTGGAGCAGCTGGGGCTGCTGTCCCTGCTGATTCTCTTCCCCTCCCCCCTGCACTTTCTTTTTTTAATTTATTTGAGGTCCATTTCCAAAAGTACAAGATTGTTTCTGGGACACATTTCTCACGACACGAAGTTAATTTTTAAAAATCCGTATTAGAGATCGTAATACCTGTGTTTGTTACTTCACCCCACCTAATCCCTTGCAGCCCAACACGGAAGGATTTTAGTTTAGTTGAAACCCACTAACACATACATACACACACACACACACACACACACCACTTAACCCACCACATGAAGCTCCTGCTGGAGTTAAATCCGCAGAGAAACAAAGTAGCAAATAGGCCCCAGAGCAAGGGGGGGGTTGGGGGGGGCGGTACTGGGCAAGGCGGGTCCGGCGAGTGTTTAATGGGTGCAGAGTTTTGGTTCGGGGATGATGAAAAAGCCCAAAGGTGGACGGCAGGATGGGTGCACAGCCAGGGGAAGGCACTTAGTGCCACCAAACGCTACACTTAGAAATGATTACAACGGCAGAGCTTGGCCACATGTGCTGAATCTGGCTGTATGGCGACTGGATGCGGTTGTAACAAATGCAGGCGTTGCAAATGTCTGATGGGAAGAGGCACGTCCCCCGGGGCCGTGCGAGTGACGTGGGCTGATCTATAAAGACCCTAGAATTGGGCCCAGCACAGAGCCGTTCTCAGAAACGTGGGCTCTTTGTACTGAAGGCGATGTTGTTGAAATCAGCCATGGGGGCCTGCTTGGACTCCGCTGCCCATGGCCCCCCTTGCATGTCTCGTGGACTCTGGCAGGGACGACAGGTCTCGCCCTCCCAGATTGGGGGAGGGGAGCAGGACGGTGCCAGATGGAGGGAGCCTATCCTTTCCTCTTGTGTTCTCAGGGCTCGGGGTTGCTCTCGGGGCCGGGGGCGGGGTCAGCATCTCCTCCCACGGTTTCTGTTACCCTGTTTCAGGAAGAGGCAGGACCCGTTAGGAGCTCTCCTGAGATCCCACTCAACCCGGACTGCCTAGGACATCAATGGGGCACCAGGGAGTGCCCGGGTCAATGGAAAGTTCCAGATGCCCCTCAACAAAGACCTGTGGGCTTGCTCTCATGGGGAGTGTTCCCTTCTAACAAGGTAGAAACATGACCTGCCCTCCCTCCGCCCAGCCTAAGACTCAAGCTACTCTAACGCTTCTGGGCTCCCGTGTGCATGCTTACACACACACGCACATGCATGCACGCATGCACACACGCACCCCTTGCCCCCAGGAGACTGGGGTGAGTTATTTGCTAGGGTGATTGTTCCCCTACGCTCTCCTGCCAACTGACACTTCTGGCCCCTCTGTGCACTCGCCCCCGGGCCCTCTGAAGTATCCTCTGCAGTTCGCCTGAGCATTAGGACGGGGCTCTGTCTGTCCCCCAAGCAGAGATCCTGCTTCTCTGACATGGAGGGCAGCCTCCCTGGAAAGCGTCCACGGAGCAGACATCGCCCCCGCTCCCCCTGCCAGCCCAGATCCCGCTCCCGGACGAAGGGTTACCTTGCAAAGTACTTAGCGGAAATCAAAGAGCTGCGCTCTCGGGATCTCATCTCAGACAGGCTGGGTTCAGAGCTGTCTCTGACGCGTGCAGTCATGTGTCCTGACGTTTCGTAAACGCTGACACCCATGCGCCGCGTTCTCTTCCACGGGACGTGTACTTGATCGTATAATGGTGGTTTGGTACCAGAAGTTTCCTTTGGTGTTTTCTTTTATTCTTTTTATTTTTTTTTAAAGATTTTATTTATTTATTTGACATAGAGGAGAGAGATCACAAGCGGGCAGAGAGGCGGGCAGAGAGAGAGGGGGAAGCAGGCTCCCCGCTGAGCAGAGAGCCCGATGTGGGGCTCGATCCCAGGACCCTGAGATCATGACCTGAGCCGAAGGCAGAGGCTTTAACCCACTGAGCCACCCAGGCGCCCCTCCTTTGGTGTTTTCCATACTCTTTCCTGCCTGTGGTCTCAAAGGGCTTTAGTGATGACTGTGTTTGGTGGGAAATCCGTCTGTGTTCTAATCCCCTCCTACAGGACATGCGGATACGACAGCTCACCTGGGGGTGGTCCACATCCCAGCGAGGCAGCCGTCCACTCGGTTATCCATGCAAAGCACGCAGAGCCATCCAAGGACCCTGTGCACCTGACCCCAGGGGGCGGGACACAAGGGCGGTGCCTGGCTCTCAGAGGCTACCCCTCCTTCTGCTCTCCCCAGCCTCTTCTCTCTGGTTGGCATCCAGAGCCCCAGCCCGAGCGGAACAGAGGTGGGGACTGGCCACGGGGGCATCGAGAAGGCACATCCGGCCCCAGCCTTCTGGACAAGTGCTCTGTAAAGCAGCGCACCTGGGTTGCGGCTCCCGGGCTCTGGACACAAAGGAGGGTCTGATCCCCACCTCCTCAGGCTACAGCTGAGGGAACATCGCTTGACCCCACACGCTGTCCTGTCAGGATTCCACGGCCCGTGGGGCCAGGCGGGAGCAAGGCTTGCAGGGGACCTGGAGGGAGTAGGCAACCCCGCCAGAAAGAACTCCCCCCGGAAATCTTGCTCATGGAGATTTATTCACACATGCATTGAACCTCGAAATCCACGAAACAACAGTGACAGACAAGGCTGGCATCTTCGGGAGAAGAGCCTGAGGCTCGCCCCGGGCTCCCGCCGTGCCCGGCCCCGTGGCTCTGAGCCCACCCCAGCCAGTCGGGGACACTCGGAGGGGGAGGAGGGCGGAAGACCCTGCACGTAGGGCCCAGAAACCTCCTCAAGCCACACAGCCTTTAGGAGCCTGGTGCTGAGGTCCGATCTGGGTTGTAAATCCGGCCGCCCCACTTCCCAGCTGCGACAGTCTGGACTCCTACCCCCAGGCCGTGGGGCTGTGACCTTATTTGGAGATAGAGAGAGGGCAGAGGGGATCAGGTGAAGATGAGGTCATTAGGCGGGCGGGATCCAGCAGGACCTAAAAGGGAAATCTGGACTCGCACAGAGGGGAGGCGGCGCCAAGAGGCAGGAGGGACGCTGGGTGAAGGTCGGATCCAGAAACCGAAGGACATCTGGGCTGCTTCGAGAGCCCAGCAAGGCTCCCCCCACCGGTTTCGGGGGCAGCGTGGCCCTGCCCACAGCTGGATTCCGGACTTCTGGTCTCTAGCACGCTGTTCTAAGCCACTGAGTTCGTGGTACCTCGTGTCAGGGTGTCCACGGGAAACTGGGACCGTCGTAAGGACAGGATAATGCCAGCTCTGAAGTTGGGGACGGGCTTGGCCCCGGCAGTTCTGTTTCCCTGGGGCTCAGGGGGGGCCCTCCTCCCAACCAGATGCATGTGAGCTTGACCTTAGCGTGGCACGGCTTCGATTTTATTTCACGATATTTTATTTTGCCGGCTGGGAGTTGGGAGAAGGGCAGGGAGCTCAGGAAGCCTGAATGTAAATGTATGTACAATTTGAAATGCAATTTACACCGTTGAGCCAAGAGCCCTGGAATGCTCAACCTTGTCCTCTCTCTCTCTCTCTCTCTCTCACACACACACGCGCGGCACACAGGGATTGCACCACTGTGCAAGAACTTGGCTATGGCTGCCAGCCCACGCTCCCGAGGAAGGCAGGGGGCAGGACCAGGCAGGTGGCTCCAATGGCTGGCTCTCAGGGCTCTTATCAAAGGCAGGACAGGGCTGCAGACCCACTCTCTCTCTCCCTTTTTCTGCATCTGTGTTCCCTCCCCGACCTCATGCACCCCGCTCCCCCCTCCGCTTCCTAACAGACCCAACGTACGGAGATTCCCGGCTCCCTCCTACACCTCCAGCAGCATACTGATTAAATGTTTCCAATGGTTTTTATCCATGGTTAAGTGAAGATAAAATTTTAATGATTTAATTAGCAAGCTCAGGGAAAAAAAATCATAATGAAGAAAGGTGTTTGCAACCGTCCTGGGCTTTGAGCATTTCTCATAATGCTGGTTTGAGTTGTAGGAGGCTGGGCCTGGGATGTTCATTGCGTATCCGTATCGCCCGGGAGCGGAGACCCCACTTCTCCCCCACGGCTGCGGGGAGTGGGGCTGGCTGTCACCTATGTCCAGGGGCAGCTAATCAGCCTCACCGGGCCCATTACCGTGCAACCGAGTGGAGACCCCTGATGCCATTTTCCAAAACCTTCTCTAGAACCCGGTTGTTTTTTGTACATTTCTCATGACTTCTTTTCCGTTCTCCTTTCGGGGAGCAGCTCTCGGATTTCCAACATGGGGAACCGATTTTCTTCCAGCCCCGTGAACGTTCAGAGTTTTGCTAAAGGACACCTCTCCCTGTGTAGGGGCAGGGTGGGCTTTGAACGGGAAAATTAATTGCCTCCTTTGAAGATTTTTAGCGTTTCTACTCTGGTGGCTCCCATCTTTCAAAGTGGGATATTTTTCTTTATGCCAAGAAGCCAGCGGCGAGAGCCCCCACCGAAGAAGGACCTTGCTCCACGAGGCGCTGCCCTGCCCGCCCACCCCAGGTCCCACCAGGGGGACCTTTCCCTTCCCGTGCAGGCTCCACAGATTCCTTGAATGGCTCCGTGGTGGTGTTCACTGAGCAGAGGCATCGTGTCCCGAAAAGCCAGCAGACGGCGTCTCCCTGGCCGGCTCTGGCAGAGGCAATAGCGTGTGCCCAGCTGCGTCCAGAACTTTTTCTGCGTCACCCAGGGCTCACTGCTGGCACCCACTAGATAAGTGTGCCCTGTCCTTCCTTGAGTGGACGATGCCTTCGTGCATGGGGCTCCTGTTCCACCCGCCCTGAGCTGAAGTCCCACTGTTCACGTCACATGCGTGGGGAAGGCAGGGACCCAGAGCTTCCGGAGTTCCCCTGGTTTGGGCCGAGGTCTTTATAGGGAGGAGATTGGCCTGGCACATTCACCTGGAATGGCTTCGTAATCCAGCCCCTTTCAGTCTGTGCTCCCACTTTCCTGGCCTCACTACTGGTATTAATCATGGGTTTTTATTTTTTATTTTTTTCTGTGTTCTGTTGCTTTGAGATCATGGGGCAGGGACTGTCCCTCCAGCTAGCTAATTCCTAGAGATAACAAACAACTCCCCCGTGAACATGTCTCTCTAATGCAGACCAACCAACCCAGAGGCCTGCACCCCAACCCCCTCTTCCATGGGGCGCTCACACTCCCGGCCATTGTCCCTGGTCCTAATCCTCCAGGGCCCAAGAGACCAGACATCCAGGGAAAGTGCCGATGCTTGGAATCCACTGGGATGATTCAAACTAGCTTGTTCAAAACCTGCCCACCCTTCCTCGCTCATTCCTCCCACAGAAGCCACAGCAAGGACCTGGCCACGTTTTCCTCCTGCTCCCTCCACCTCTGGACTGACCCTGGTGCTCCCTGGCATGGCCCTGAGTGACACACCACCTCCTGTTTCTGTACAGATGAGAATAAAGACGTCTTCCCTTATGCAGGACCTTTGCACGTCTGCGTGTCTCCCCACGCCGGAAGACAATGGATCCCGAGGACTTCAAATCCAGACCTCCTCCTAGCATCAAACTTCGGGAAGCCCAGCCCTGAATCGCTTCAGAGCCGTGAACAGCCAGACCCGCAAACATCCAGACCCACATTCTACTCTTTTTCCCATGAGGCAGATCTGTAAGGATGACATCATTGGATGAAGCTATCTTTGGCTTTCCAGTGGGCTCAACCTGGGGTGTGTGTGTGTGGCCCAGAAGGAGTTCAGAGAGACGGAAGAGGTCAAGGCCTGTGTCTGTGGTTGATTCCCCCGGCTTGCCCCTTGCGTGGTGGCCGGGAGCCAGTTGTGTCCTTTGACTGAAGTTATAGGTCACCTCAAAGTGGTGCTCTCCATGGAACTCTCCTCCCTGCCCTACTGGGGCTGGATGTGGGGGCTGCTGACTGCTCACTAGCCCTGAGACACCTCTTTCCCTGGTGGGTCCCCACAGACTCCTCACGGCTTCGTCAACGGTCTTTCCAAAACCCGTCTTGAGTTATCTGGGTTCTAGGGCGCCATCTTTGCTGGGAGGGTCCCCGTTTCCTTGTTCCTCACACCCAGTTGCATGACTTTGGGGTTCCACAGACAGACAAAGAGGGCGTGTGCCTCTTTCCCTGTCTGCTTTCCCACCCCCACACTGTCCCCTTCCTTCCTTTCAGAGAGGAGGCCCAGGGATGCAATATATCTGCCAAAAAATCTTTCCCTGTCATGAATATGTTAACAAATGCTGTCAAATAATGGTCACGGCCGATAGAATTTGCTGCTGGCACAGGCTGCCCACTGCCAGACAAGGTTGTGTCTACTCCACAGAAGCCTGGCTCCCTCTGCCAGGAGATCCTGGCATCGGAGTTCACCGATGCCTGCTTCGGGGCCTTCCCACCCCGGCAGCAGTGACAAGGCCTCCTGTATAAACGCCACCCTCACAGACCACTTCTAAAGGCCTCCTTGCAAAGGAGGCAGCAGACATGCCAAGGGGGAAGGAAGGGTGGGGAGTGGACGGAGGAGGGCTGGGTATGAAATCCAGGGGCAGGGAGAGGGGAGGAGGCAGGACAAGCCGGATGTACATGCAAGAGAAGCTGTGGACCCCCGAACCAGCCAGAGGAAGCGGAACCATCCATCGGAGGGAAATAGTGGGCTCAAAGCCAGGGAGGGTTCTGAAGGGTCTCAGGGGCTCCATGCTAGCGCCCCACATGCAGAGATGCGGCTGGTGTGGCTGCTGTGCGGGCTGCAGATGGGCCAGAACACTCGGCCCGGGGAGCAAGGAGCCAGTCATGGAAGGGAGTGTATCAGTCAGCTCTCAGTGGAGAGGCGCTGCATAACAAACCAGCCCAAACTCAGTGGCTTAAAACAGCAATTGGTTATGCTCACGGGCCCAAAGCTCAGCGGAGGGTTGCAGGACCTAGACTGGCCTCGGCTTGAGGGGCTCTGATCCACACATCTCTCCTCAATCCCCCCCAAGACAGTGGGCGAGCCAGGCATGTTCTGTCTGTGATGACAGCCAAAGGTAACAGAGGAGACGCAGATATACTCCCTCTCTCTCTCTTTTTTTTTAAATTTTATTTATCTATTTGACAGAGAGAGATAGTGAGAGAGGGAACACAAGCAGGGGGAGTGGGAGAGGGAGAAGCAGGCTTCCTGCCGAGCAGGGAGCCTGATGTGGGACTTGATCCTAGGACCCCAGGATCACGACCTGAGAAGAAGGCAGACACTTAACCACTGAGCCCCCCAGGGGCCCCCAGACATGCATCTCTTGAAGCCCAGGCTGGGAGCTACACAACTCACACCTTCCCGAGGCTCTTGCACCAAGCAAGTCCCACGGGTGAACCTGCGGTCAGCATGTGGGAAATACTCTCCTCCCCTTTAATGGGAAGAATGGCCAAGTCACGAGGCAAGAGGACTGGATATGCAGGGAGGGGAGGGGCTGGGCCAGCGGTGGCCACACAGAAAAGAAGTGGTCACAGAGTAGGAGTCTTGGCATCTCTGGAAATTAGGAGGCAGGGAAAACTTGACATCTAAACCTTCAGCCTTTTCTAGAAGAGGTTTTTAAAGCCTCATCAAGTTTAGTGAACTCGCATAGGACTCTGAGAGTCTCCACCTAAAGTAGCTTGACCACCAGTGGGCATTTTCCCAGAAAGCACAGTCTCTTCCTCAGCACGCTCTTTGCAAGGTCTGTCTGACCCTGCAGATGTTTTCCAAACACCAGAGGGACTCAGGTCATCCACAAGTCCAAAAGCCAGGAGGTCACCGTGAAACCCCTTGCCCAGCCCCACGCTGGGGACAACACAGTCATGCCAGAATCCCGATATATCCCTCTAGGTGCAACCCTACTAGTCCCCCACGTCCCCACAGCTGTGTCATGTAGATGGAAACAAGCCATTGGATAACTGATTAAAAAGAATTCCAGGGGCGCCTGAGTGGCTCAGTGGATTAAGCCTCTGCCTTCAACTCAGGTCATGATCTCAGGGTCCTGGGATCGAGCCCCGCATCGGGCTCTCTGCTCAGTGGGGAGCCTGCTCCCCCCCGCCCCGCCTACTTGTGATCTCTCTCTCTCTCTGTCAAATAAATAAATAAGTAATCTTAAAAAAGAAAGAATTCCAATATCAGATCTTTTTTCTCTTTGAACATTAAAGGAGACACCAATAACACCCTTCTTACAAAAAGAAAAACTGAAAAAAAAAATCAATAGACAAGTTTCCTAACTGGAAACTTCCAGCAAATCAAATTCCTCCTCTTGGTACATTTATCAGGTGTAGACTGGGGTCCCTGAGTGTGTTCAGAGCTCTCGATCAGCTGCACACGCCCTGTGGTCATTGCTGCTGCGGGGTTTTCTCCAGACCTCTCACGGAGCAGGCACTGTATTCAGAGGATGGCGCCCAGTTTTCTGTGCAGCATCTGCAGGATTTCCACGTGGCTTCCAGCCCCATGGTGAGAAAGTGAGTGGGAGAAGTGAATCAATAAATCAAGAGCTGTGTGCAACGTTTTAGTCCGCTCCAGGTCAGCTGGTGTGTGCCCACCCACTCCGGACACAAAGACAGGTCCTTAAACACCACTTACATGGGGGCAGAACACTTAGGATCCTCACCTTGAGAAAGGGTGATTGGATGGGGCAGACAGGAAGTTTCTCAGTGCAAACCTCCTTGGCCGTCAAGTGCTTCATCCATGGGACCCAGGGGTTCTCTGCATCTCCGTGGGAGCCCCACGTTTCTCCTTGTCACGTCAGAGCCATCATCCCCCTGGATGGGCGGCTAGGTGGAGCCGTGGGGGTTCCCGGCCACCCAGATCCCTCATTTGCCCTCCGTGTGAAGGGGACACACCTGAGTGACACAGGCTTGTCGCCAGGGCTGCTGGTCCGATGACACAAAATGGCAAGAGGGCTTCTGAGAGAGTGGGAGGTGTCCTCTGCGTCCCTGACGGTTTGCCTCCAGACCCTTAACCTTTTGGACAGACCACAACGAGGGATGCCGTGGGCTGAGCCTGCGATCCGGGCCCTGCGAACGGCAGGTTTGCTGAAGGCAAGAGGGGAGCAGACTTCTCTGTTTCCTCTTGGGACGCTCTCCCTGGCCAGGAGCCTCTTTTCCTGAGCGCAGCGGAAATGTGTCCCGTGGCTCTGTCACACGCACGAGGGGACACTGTGAGAGCCCATGCCAGACCATGGCCTCTGTGGACGCCGTGGCCAAAATGCAGGGACAAACCAAAGAAGGACCTTTTCAAGCATAACGCTGGTAGAGGTGATTTTTTAGCTCAACTAAAAAACTGCAACTCCACAGCTGCAGGCAAGGATGCCTCAGACGGTGCCAGCTGGGGACCGTGGGACCATGTTGTGACATCACTGTCCACACCCCCTGCCCCGCCCGCGGATGAGCACCGGAGGGTCTCTGAGAAGAGCACACAAAGGTCTCAGGTGTCCGTGGTGGCCGCCGAGGCAGCCAGAGCTTTTGGTGGGACAGCGACTTGGTGGGATTTCCACCATTAGCCCGGCTCGACTCTCCTATCAGAAGTACCTGGGGCATCTCACAGAGGTAAGGAGAAGGGCGTTCCATGATACCTCTGCCCTGGGTCATTCACACCCTCCAGGAAAAAAAAGTGCAAGTGGTGACCCCTGGTACCTGTGAATGAGAGACCTTCTTAGCTCCGCGAAGACGGACGTTTGGTTCTCTTGTTCTTTTTTGCCCAGCTAATGCCCACGGTAGGGGTGCTCAGGGAATGTTTGCAGAGTGGGTAAGAGAATCTGGATGAGGCACCGTAGGGAAGGGTGGAGGGGCGCCATGGGGACATGAGTCCCTACCTGGCTTTCCCCAGCTCCTTCCAGAACAGCGCGTGAGGACCTACCCGCGACCCTGCCTCTGCCGTGAGGATCGCATCTTTCCGCTCCCTCCCGGCGCCCAGCTCTTCACCCGAAGTACCGCTTCCCTTTTTGGCGCTTCCGAGGTGAGGCTGGCGAGGGCCGCCAGCTACGGAGCAGGTGCGCCCGCATCCCCCTCTGCTCAGCTGCGGCCCTGGAGACACCCGCCCGCCCCCTCGGAGCCGGGAGTCCACCGCATCGTGCGAAGTCGAGGCAGCAGGGACGGTGCGGGTCGCACGCTGCCTGACTCCGGATGGCACGGCTCCGTTTCTTTTCTGTGCCCGGTGCCAAAACGCGAGACACGTGCCATATGCCCGCTCATTTCCAAAGACCGTGGGATTCGAGCCGCATGGGCGGCATTCACACGCTCGGGGAGGTGTGAGCTTCGCCGCCCCACGGGGCGCGCCGGTGTCTGCGCGCCAGGAGGCTCCCCGCTCCTTGCCGGAAACCTCAAACACGCTCATAAGGCGCTGGAGGTGTCATAATTCCAGACACATAGCATATGTCCTTGGAGCAGACAAGGCACTAAATTAATTCTAAACACCGGTTGTAAGTTTCTTACCAAAATGCTCCCTTCACTGTATAAATAGCTTCTGTGTTCCACATTTCCTA
>CM053621.1:29466636-29498949 GCA_028646535.1 Procyon lotor | reverse complement strand
TATAAAAGGTGATAAAGTTTCCACTTGGTTCTTTTGGGATGCTTCCAGGCCACGAGGAAGCCAACCAGCCTGTGCTGAGAGAACACAGGGAGAAGCCCTGGGTCTGCATTCCATCTGACAGCGTAGGTGAGTTCCCAGCCAACAGCCCGCACCATCTGTCAGACCTGGGAGTGAAGGTGCCTTCGGGTGATTCCAATCCCAGCCGTGCCCAGACTTCCAGCCTCCTAAAAGTTGGGGTGTTTTTATTATAAAGCAATAGTAACTGGGACAGCCTTCTAAACTCAGCTCTCTGCCCACTCCTTCAAGAAGCCCTCCAGGATACCTAGATTGGATCAAATCCTCTAGCTTTTGCACCCCTGTCCCTTGCCCCAGGCTGCTCAATACCGTGCATCAGCTCATTTAACCCCCACCTCACCTCTGTGAGCCAGGTGTTCCTATCCCCATGTCACAGGTAAGGATATTGAAGCTTACGAGGTCAGGGGACGCGGCTCAGGTCAACAGCCAAAGATGCTGTGAAAAATGTGGAAATGCATAAAACACAATACATGAGTATTTCTCCAGGTACCAGGCTCCTGGATGCTCCAACTTAGACCAGTGGGACTCTTTGCAAGGACCCCTGACAGATGAATGAAGCCTGTGGCACCTCCTGAACTCAGCATCCCTCCTGCAAGGTAAGCCGTCGTCCCAAGGAACTGTCGGGGACCACTGAAAACAAAAGAGCAAGAAGGCTGGTTCTCAGCCCAGCAGCAGCACATCGGTCACGTGGCTCGGTCACGTGGCTGCGGTGGCCGGAGTGTTCAGAGCTCTCAGGGCTCCGAGTTGAGGTCAGGACTCAGTGGGCGACCAGGTAGGAAGCAAGGGGGAGATGCATGTAGACGGATGTTTTCACTGGCAGAGACCTACAGTGTCCCGTGAGCCAGTGCTCTTTTTACAGGCTCCACTGGGTCCCAGGCTGAGAAATTGGGGGCAATGACCTTGCCTGGCAGCCTGGGAGCTGGCGCGGTCTCCTCACTGGCCCGCACCACCCGCGTCTGTGATGTAGGGCTGGCCTCGGAGGGGTAGGGATGGGCAGAACCACCCCTCACACAATGAAACCTTTTTTTTCCATAACACATCCCTTTTATATATTGACTTTGAACATCACAAGCGGCTTGCATTCTTAAGAGACCACACAATGCAGTAATACATTGTAAAAACTTGTTTCAAACAGAACATAGAATACAAAGTTAAAGTGCTCTCTTTATCCCCCCCCTCACTTTCTCTCTACAGAGGAACTACTGTTAATACTTCACCCTCTTGCTTTCCAGTCTCTTGTGCGTGGATTTGCATATGGAAACACACAGCCTGTCTGTATACATTCCAATACAAGGCTTTGCGTAAGTGCGGTTGTATGGTTTGCATCATACTGTGACTTGTTTGGCACTGAACTTTTTACTCATTGTCTTGGGTTGGTTTTTTTTTTTCTCTCCATGTCTGCACGCTTAGCTAGAAAGCTCCTTCTCCTCACAGCTGTCTGGCTTTCCAGAGTGCCACTGTGTCACAGTTTATTTACCCAAGTCCTTCTTGGAAGCAATTTGAACTGTTTCCTGTCTTTGCTGTTACTCGTGCTCCAAATCAACATCTTTCCGGTTGCCTTGGTATATTTGTGCAAGTGCTTCTAGCAAACAGGTTGAATTGACATTGCTAAGTTAAAGGGTCTGTGCATGTAAATGTTTCGGGATATCGTCAAAGCATCCTCCCCTAATGCTGTGCTAACACTTCCTCCCGGGGCACCCGGGGGCGCCGGTGGTACACAGCTTGGCCAGCCTTACCTGCTATCAATCCTTTACTCTTTGCCAATCTAATAGGCACAAATTATATCACTGTGACTGCAATTTGCATTTCCCTATTTAACTCCTTAGGCTGAGCATATTTTCATACGTTTATTGGCCAATCATATCTCATCTATAAAAGTGCCTATTCATATCTGTATCATTTAGGATGCTTTGGGGAGCAAGGAACAGAAAAACGTGACTCAACTGGCTTGGCCAATAAGGAAATTATCTCCTTTGCTGAAACAACTGCAGATCGGAGCACCTGAGGGGCTCAGTCGGTTGTGTCTGCCTTCGGCTCAGGTCATGATCCCGGGGTCCTGGGATGGAGTCCCGCATTGGGGTTCCCTGCTCATCAGGGAGCCTGCTTCTCCCTCTCCCTCTGCCCCTGCCCTGCCTGCCCCTCCCCCCCCGCTCATGTTCTTTCACTCACTCTCTCTCTCTCAAATAAATAAAATCTTAAAAAAAGTTGAGGACAAGTAAGATGGTGCAGCTGTTGTGGAAATACTGCTCCTTAAAAAGAGAAACAGGATGGCCAGATGACTCAGCGATGCCACTTATGGGTATTTACCCAAAAGAATCAAAAGCAAGGATGAAAAGAATTAATTGCACACCCACGTCAATAGCAGCAGTAACCCTAAGAGCCAAAAGGTGGAAGTGACCCAAGCGTCCATAAAGGATGAACAAATGAAGACAGTGTGGTCCATCCACACGATGGGATATCACTCAGCCCGAAAAACCAAGTTGTGACACTGGCTAGCACATGCATGAACCTTGAAAACGTGGTCACAGACGCCGGTCACAAAAGGATAAATATTGGAGACAGAGAGTAGACGTTGGGGAGGGGGCTGGGGAGTGGGTGGGGGTCAGGGTGTAACGGGGACAGAGTCTCAGTGCCGGGAGATGGAAATGTTCTGGAGACAGATGCTGGGGATAGTGGCACACCAGTGTGAAGGTATTTAACTCAACTGCCACCGAATTATACACTTACAATGGTCACTAGGGTAAGTTTTAGGTTACATGCACTTTACCACAATTAAAACCAATTTTTTACGTTAAAAAAAGGTGCAGATTAAAAGTAGCTTCTAGGTTGGTGAGCTGAGCAGGGCAGTGATATCAGGGAGGTCCTAGTTCTTTCCATTTCTCTGCTCCGATGTCTGGGAAATCCCATCTGTGGCCAGCTCCCCTCCAGGTCCTAGTCATCTACAGTGGCCTCAGGCCTCCCATGCCACCTCTGCCCGGGAGCAGGAAAGGGGGGCTCCCCTTTCAGTGCTTCTTTTTAAGGCTGAGGAAAACCTTTCCTGGAAGCCCCATTCCCACCTGTCCGAGCAGATGGGACGGACAGCATCACTTGCCCATGACCTGTTCTGTCTGTGGGCCACTGGCAAGGAGAATGACCAACCATGATGGGCCTCCAGCAATCCAGAATCCAGGGCACTGGGCAGGTTGAGGTGACCCCGAGCAGCTCGGGATCCCCTAGGAAGGGGGAGAGAGGACTGGCTGCACAGCAGGCAACCAACGTAGCTCGTGACAATGTTTGCTGCCCGTTTTTCCAACGTTCTTTTTGATTTGTAGGAGCTCTTTATATATTATGGAAAGTAATTTTTTTTCTACGATCACTGTTAACATCTTTCTAGTCCATTGCTTTTCTTATAGAGTGGCTTCTATTTATGTTAAGGCCAGAATTCAGCTGGAAGTATGCTTTTTCTCCCTTTCTCTTCTCGACTTCATAAATAATACAGATGCTTTTCTCTTGCCGAAAAACAAAACTGGAGGCAGCTGAAGGTGAGTGAAGTCATCCTTATTGGCTTGCAGGCTTTAAAGGCAAAGGACGTCTGTAGGAGGCAGCTGCAGGGCAGTCATCTGGGAGGCTGCAGGGAGCACGGTGCTCCTATGTCACCCGCTGCCATGAGAGAAAAGGGAAGTGACCCAGCCATTGCAGGCACACGCGGAGGGGTGGCCCAGGAAAAGAAACCACCCTGTTTGGTATCCACCTTCATCTGGGATTGTGTTTCCACAGGGGATCCACTTGGCGGGTTCTGCTGATGGGGCTCCATCGGAGGACAACGTTGATGCCTGGGGTGGTGGTCACAAGCGTGCAGAAACGTCTCAACCTACAGGTGTTTCCAGGAGCCGTGCGGGACTGGGGCTGGCGTGAAGGGCACAGACAATGCCTTTACGGTGATTGCAACGTCTGACCGTCCCCCATCCGGGGGCTCCCAGCCTCCCCACGCCCCTGGGAGGTGGAGAAACGTACCTGCCAGGTGCATGGAGAGTGAAGGGGGTGCTTCCGTTTCTCACTGGTCTCACCCAGTTTGTCGAGAACTCAGGGGAGCAAGGGAGGGCGGCATTCGATGAGGATTCCCTCTGCAACCCCAGAACCCTCTCCTCTGAGATCTGTAGGCATGCAGGCTAGAGTGACTCCTGAGAGCTCAGGCGTGTGTCGTGATTCCCACGCTCCAGATCCTGTTCCCAGGCTTTGCAGGTGTAATGACCCTATGAAGTTAGAGCGACCGTTGCCCCCATAGTACAGGTGGCGAAACTGAGGCAGGGAGGCTAAGTAGCCGCCCGGCAATGCTGCTGTTTTTGCCCCAAGACCCAGCATTCTCTGCCTGTTTGTGGAAAGCAGAGCCTTTTTACCGAAACCCGAGTCGAGTCTTTAATGTGTCCCAACCCCTCCCGGCTGGGCGCTTATCTTTCTCAGGTCAGGCCAGAGCATCCGTTTCCTGAAGTGAAGACGGTGAAGATCAGCCTTCGGAAGGGAGGGTCCCGAGAGAGGGGGTCTGCAGAAAGAGGAAAGAAGGCGTAATGCTCTGCGGGGGCTCAGGTTGGCTCCGAGGCCGAGAGGTGACGTTCAGAGTCACCGGGGACGAGGAGTAGGCAAGCCAGGGGGAGGGGGCTGAGACGGGCATGGGGGCAGTGGGATGCCTTCATCTTGAGGTCAGAGAGCTGCAGGAAGGGGCCCCCCATGGGAGAGCAGCAGAGGGGCCGCCGAAATCCTGTGTGGTTCCAGGCCGGTCTCCCACCTTCTCTGGGTCCCGCAGCCTCGTCTGTCAAAATGAGAGGCTCTTCCCAGGGTGGGTGTGCGGAGGAAATGAAAGGCCGTGCTTAAGGCTCCCGGCCCTGGTCTGAGAACCTGCCTGCAGGGAAGGGTCCTCTCTTCTCTTCAGTCTCCTCCTCCAGCCTGTGCATCTGGTCCGTGTCTTCGGTTTTCTTCTTCCTTGCCAGGCCACTCCACCCTCTGGCTGATATCACCGCTGGTCCCGCAGCCAGCAGCTGGGAGAAGGAAAGGGTGAACGCGTTAATTTTACAGTCTTCGAGGAGCCGTGGGTCTGGTTTGGGGAGAAAGAAGCAGGAATTTTCGGCTCACCCAGGTCTGTGCTTCCAAATGTTCCTGACACTTCTCTCTTCTGCTGACCCCTCCCTGATCGTGAGTATTCGAGAGCCTGGTGGTGGTCAGATTGCCTAATGCAATCACTAAACACAAACATCTGTCCCCATTAAAAGCAAAAGCAGTCTCCGAAGGCACCACGCCCAAGGAGGATATTACCAAGGGAGGGTGGTAACGCATACAGATTTCATCTGTGGCCACATCCCAGCTTAAACCCGTCGTCCCCAAATGGCCCAGGAGGTGAGAGCCAGGGAGGCTATGGGGCCTCAGGCCATTAATCTCACTGAGGGCCCTAATGCTGGAGCACATTTATGGCCCAATCAGTCCTCGTGCCTTGTCTCCTTGGCGTCTCTGCTTTGTTAACACTCAGCGTCCATATTTCCTGGTGACAAACTAGGTCATATCTATGGCAAAGGCTACTCTGAAATCATACTGTGTCATGCTTATGAAATGAAACATACACTGACCTTAGACTGGGGATCCGTTCTTAATTCAGATGGAAAGGTCAAGAGCAGAGGAGGGGACAGTGGAAGTCCCCACCCCCAGATTTCCCAGGCACACCCCCTGAGTCTACGCAGTGCCTTGGGACCAGCTGGGGGCAGTGGTCAGAGCGGGGCTGGCACCGGCCACCTCCAGGAAGGAGCATTTAGGGGCTGGTGGAAGATGCGTTCGCTCTCTCCTGCGTGTCTCGGAATTGGGGGGAGGCACGTGTCGGTGGTCAAGGCACACGGGAAAGCAGCCTGTGTGACGGAGGCACTGAGTGGAAGCCCGGCTTAAAATACAGTGTTTTAACAGGCAACTTGAGGCACAGTAGGGCCAACTGACCAGGAGATGACCACCCCTCAAAATAGAGTCCTACTCACAGTTCCAGGAGGAGGGGGCCCGGGTGCCCCATGGGGAAGCGGCAGGGCCGGCTGCACCGCGGGCGAGAGCCTTCCCGTGGTTTCCCCGGGAGGAGCAGCCTCGGGACCTGCTAGTCTGAGTAATTCCAGCAGCTCTGGGGCGTAGGGGCTGCCCTGGCCGTCTGGTCCCTGAGGGATTAGGGCAGGGGGACCGTGGCCCAGAGCGGGAGAGCCCCGTGGAGGAGGCGCTTGGGGTGCAGGCTTGGGTTGGTTAGTCTGCACTGGAGACGTGCGCTCCTGGGTGGGTGGTTTAGGATCCTTGGGAACCAGCTCGCCTTGGGGGGGCAGTCCCTCCAGGTCGGCGAGGGCCCAGGTGTGAGAGCATCGGAACGCGGAGGATAAAGGGCATGGTTGATACAAAGACAACCGCTTAGGAGGTGGAGGAACTCACTCTGGGCTTTGTGGAAGGGAAATTAACCTTTGTTGTGTGAAGCCATAGAGATTTGGATTGATTTACTAAGGCAGCACACGGCTGTAGGAACACAGGGAAAAGCTTGGGCACATGGACATCGAGCTGAGTCTCAGCACCGATACGGCATCTGTGAAATCCACCTGCAATCCGTCCATCTCTCCATCTGTCCATCCATGTATCAACCAGTGATCTTTGCACACCAGCCGTGGGTTGGGCCCGGGGCATTCAGGGAACTCTTGCTCTTACAAACGAGAGAGACACGTCCAAGGTCAGGGTGGTAGTGGGTAAGGACTGCCATGCAGAGGTCTGCTCTGCCATGGGTAAGGAGAGGAGGGAGCAGCGACCCTAAAAGAGGGATCAGGGAGGGCTTCTCAGAAGAAGTGACATTTGAGTCAGGTCTCAATGGAATCAGGGAGGGCTTCTCAGAAGAAGTGACATTTGAGTCAGGTCCCAGTGGAATCAGGGAGGGCTTCTCAGAAGAAGTGACATTTGAGTCAGGTCTCAATGGAGTTCTGTAAGAGTTCCCCTGCGGAGGCAATGGTCATGGATGTTCTAGGTGGTCTAGGAAGGGCACAGAAAAAGTCATATTCAAGCTTTTCAATGAGTTCACTGGGGCAAAACCAAACCCAAACCAAACCCAACACTGCCAAACAAACAAACAAAAACCCATAAACCCCAAAAAACGAATAGCCGAAGTGGCAAAGGGCAAATGGGCAAAGGACCTGAATGGATATTTTGGCCATACAAATGGCCAACAGGTGTATGAAACAGTGCTCGACATCACCAGTCATCAGGAAACTGCAAATCAAAACCACTATGAGAGACCCCCTCATACCTTAGGAAGGCTGTTCTCGAAAACACAAGCGGTAACAAGTACTAGGAAGGGTGCGGAGGAGAGGGAAACCCTCGTACTCTGCTAATGAAAACGTACAGCGGTACAGTCATGATAAAAAATGATCTGGAGCTTCCTCGAAAAACTAAAAATAGAACTACCGTAGGATCCAGCAATCCTGCTTCCGGGTGCATATCTAGGAGGAAATGGAATCAGTATTTTAAAGAGATGTCTGCACCCCCGTGTTTGAGGCGGCCAAGATATGGAGAAAATGTGTCCACCGAAAGGTAAATGGACGACGAAGACGTAACGCATGCACACGCACACACATGTGCACACACATGCACACACACCATGCGGTGGATTGTTATTTAGCCTCAACAAAGAATGAAATCCATTTATAACAACACAGATGAACCTCGAGGACATCAGGCTGAGTGAAATAAGCCAGGTGCACAAGGACCGATGCTGTGTGGTATCACTGATACGTCGAATCTAAAAGAGCCATAAAAGGCCAAAGTAGGATGGTGGTTCCCACAGGTTCAGGAGTGGGAGGAACGGACAGAAGTTGGGCAAAGGGTACAAACTTTCAGGTATACGATGAATAAATTCTGAATCGTAACACACAGCATGAGGGCTTAGCTAAGAGCACGGCATTGCCTCCTTGGGAGTTGCTAAGAGTGGATTGTCTTATTGCTTCTCGGCCTTTTGGCTAAGATCGAAGGTAGAGAGTGGATCTCACGGTTCTCACCGCACAGAAGACATGTCACCTGTGAGAGGCAGATGTGTTGCCCTGATCGTGCTAATCTATTTCACAGTGTGTGCATTAAATCATCACACGCTACGCCTTCAGGAAAATCACACGGCACAAACTAATGTATACAATTTTCATTTGTCCTCACACCTTGACACAGCTGGGGAAGAACAGCTCAGAGGGACTGGAAAGAGACAGGCGTCGGGAATGTGGTCAGAGACTCGTTGGGAAGGCCCGGTGAGCAGCCATCAGGGTCTCGGGGCTTCCTGAGGCAAGGTGCCCTGAGCCTGGACGGCGGCATGATCTCCTGATCGGAGGCCCCATGATGAGATGGGCTGTCACAGCCCCTGGTTCTTGGGTCCCTGCTTGACTGGCCCCTCCATGAGATTTGTGAGTTTTGCCCAACCGCCGTTGTCACAGCAGGGGAAAGCTCTCTTAAGCTCCTCTGCTCTAAGGCAGGGAATGTTAAGTACTTTCTTCCCCTACGCAGCCGTGGCAGACATCACTAAGCAAGTGACAGGCTTTGCATTGGAAGCCAGATTGAACCTCGGAGGTCTTCTTAACATAGACTTCAGACAGCTGCTATCCACGGGTCCAGATTGGCATGCGTGTCAAATCGTGTGTCATTTCTATTTTAAGGGGTTAAGGATGTTCTCTTTCTGGAAGTATTTTTTATTTAAAGAAGACGAAGGAGAAGGGGAGGAAGAGGAGGAGGAGGAGGAGGAGGGAAAGGAGGAAGAGGAAGAAGAAGAAAAAGTACCTGGGTGGCTCAGTCAGTTAAGGATCTGCCTTCAGCTCAGGTCATGATCCTGGAGTCCTCTCTCTGTCCCTCTGCCCCTCTCTGACCACTTGTACTCTCTCTCACTCTCTCTCTCAAATAAATAAATAAATAAATAAATAAATAAATAAAATCTTTATAAAAGGAGAAGAAGGAGAGATGGGGAGGAGAAGGGGGAAGGAGGAAAACTGGCAGGAGAAGGGCACAGTATAACCAAAGGAATGAATAGCTAATGGTGGAATTTTAGTCAGCAGAAGTTTTGGGGAAGAGAAGGGAGGTCTGCATGATCCCCTCAATTCAGACTTGCCCCAGCCACTCAGAAGAGTGCTCTGAGTGGGAAACCAAGGACACTTTCTATGTTCTTTCTCGCCTCTGTCATCACCCAAAATGGTTCTGTCATTAGTTTTCCAGGCCAAGGCAAGCACCACAGAGCAGACAGGAGGTGCTTCCGTGGAAATCTCCCACATTGTCTCCCTTCGCGTCCCTCACAATGACCACCATCATGCAAGCAAAGAGAAAATGCTCAATAAATGTTTACTGAGTGCATCTAAGTTGCGCTGCTACCTACCACCCTCCAGGAAGCCAGAGGCAACGAGATTCACCCCCACTGGGGCACTGATGGCCGGGAACCAGTGTTGAATGATGCTCCAGAGTGGCAAGAGGTGTGTTTTTCAAAAGCCACATGGACCATGATTCGCGCATCCCCTTGGCCCCTTGGGGACTCCCTCTTGGTCTTGGGCTCTCCCACGTTAGCTATGAGGGGACAGACACGGGGTTCTTGCTGCTCCCCATCCCAGTCCCGGGCCTGACATACAGAAAGCTCTCCTTCCACACTTGTGGGTGAACGAGCAAACTCTTACCAGCACAGCGACCTCCTCCAGGTCAGGACACTAGGCAGACCATGCAGCCAAGAGCTGGGCGGGGGGCTCCATTCCCCGTGCAAGGTGTGGATGGATTGTCTGTGTGGTTGGGGTCAGGTGGGGGCTCGTGCAGAGGTCGGAGGGCATGCTGGAAGAGTGGTGGAGGGGGGTTGGGGGGGTCTGAGTCCCCTTCCCGGCGATGCCTTTACAGAGCTGTGTTTTGCACAGTACCGTCGTTAAATCTCTCCCAGAGAACCAAAGCTTTCTCGGTTGACAACCCCTTTCCTGGGTTGTGAGGACCAGCCTGCGGGTCCCTGGGTCAAACCTGCATGGTCTAATTTTATCAGAAGCATCTGGCACCATTGCCAGCCTACGCCAGCCCGGGTGATCTGTGCTCACCCTTTCTCTGGAGCCTGCAGAGATGAAGTCAGAGGCCCCGAATGTTTTCACCAACCCAGGGCAGGGAGGCGGATCTCGCCACCATGAGCTCAGAGACACTGACCCTGCTGCCACTGATCCGACAGGCAGAGTGGTGGCTCTTCCTGAACAGGGGGGGCCGGGCGCAGGGGTGCAGGGAGCGAGCCCGGGGATCCTCAGCTCAGAGACAGCAGGGCCTCGTGGCCAGTTGTCACCACCCCGCCTACTGGGCTAAGTCTCCGGTTCTGAGCCTGGTGTGACCTCAGACCTTTCCCTTGTGTGTCTCACAGCACCTCTGGTCACCGCTGCTGACCTTGGGGGCTGGCCAAGCAAGACATTTCTGGAAACAAATTGTTTGACGAATTGTGTCCATGCTTCTTTGCAATGTGCCTTTGTGACTTCGAGGGTCTGCTGATCCACAGGTGGGGGCCGTTTCCCCGCCCTCCAAAACCCAGACTTGCTATGGCCAATTCAGTGCGGTGGGAGTGACACCGTGTGGACTCTGAGCAAGATCTCATGAGGGTTTGCACGCCTCTGCTCTCTCTTTTGGAATTCCGCAGCCAGCACACCAACGAGCCTGCACTGACCTGCTGGATAATGAGAGACATCACCTCTGTATCAGGTATCACTTGCTGCCTAACAAATTAGCCCAAACTAGCATAGAAAAACACACATTTATTACCTCCCGGTTTTCAGTGGGTCAGAAATCGGGGCTTGGCTGGCCGTCTCTCTGAAGGCCACACTCATCGGGTCAGCTGGGGCCAAGGTCGTCACAAAGTCCTCCTGGGGCGGAATCCACTTCTAGGCTCCATGATGGGTATCGGTGGGCTTCAGCTCACCTGGGGCCGGCAGCCAGAGGCGGGCCCCACGTCCTTGCCATATGACTTCCACAGAGGGCATTTTATAGCATTGCTAAGTGCCAAAACGAGAGACAGAGAGAGAATGATCAAGAGGGAAGTCATAGATTTTTACGATCTTGTCTCAGAAGGGACATCTTATCACTGTCACTGCATTCTGCTCGTTAGAAGTGCATCAGTAGGTCAAGCCCACACTCGGCACTTGCTGAGAACTCCATCCTCCATGGAGTGTCCTTGGACCTCCCCATCTGGCGGACCTCCTTTGTCCTGACCCCATCCCACTTAGTGCCTATGCCACCCACCTGGCATTGATCACTTCCCTCTAAGAGGACCTGAGTCTACATTTGGCATGGCCTGGACTCTACGCTCATCTTGGTGGCTCCTTCCTTTCGCTGCGAGATCTTGGCTACCGACCAATCCAGCTCCCCGTGCCCCGTGATGGACACGAGTACTGCGTCCCTCAACTCCCCCCAGAATCATGCCTTCCATTTTGCAGAACTTCAGGAAAGACAGTTGAGTCTGCTCTCCATTATTACACAGGTGTGAGCTTTTAAAAACTTGGAGATCATAGCAAATACATAGATCGAAAGAAACAATGCCGAGGGATCCTAGATACCATTCACCTACTTTTCCCCAATGGTAGGAACTTATGTAACTATATGACCATATCACACCTGGAAATTCACATTGATGTGATCCACCCAGTTAATTCAGATTTCACCAGTTTCACATGCATCTGTTTGTGTGTGTCTATGTGGGTATTTCGTTCTATACAATTTTATAACGTGCAGACTGTGTGACCACTGCCGATCGCAGTAAACACACAACAGTTCCATCAAAAGGATCTCTTGTGGGGCGCCTGGGTGGCTCAGTCAGTTAAGCGTCTGCCTTCAGCTCAGATCGTGATCCCAGGGTCCTGGGATCGAGTCCTGCAGTGGGCTTCTTGCTCAGCAGGAAGTCTGCCTCTTCCTCACCGTCTGCCTGCTGCTTCCCCTACTTGTGCTCTCTCCACCCACCCCTCTCTCTCTCTGCCAAATAAATAAATAAAATCTTAAAAAAAAAAACCTCCAAAAAACTCCAAAAGGATCCCTTGTGTTGCCTTTTTATATCCAGAGCTCCCTCTCCTTCCCACCCACCCCCAGGAACCTCTGGCCACAGGTAACCTGTTCCCCATCTCTAATTTTATCATTTTAAGAAGGCTGTATTAACAGAATTGTGTGCCATGTAATCTCTTGATGTTTGGCTTTTATCACTCAGCATCACTCCCTTAAGATCCATCCAAGTCATCGTATGTAGCTGTAATTTGTTCTTTTTTATTGCCCAGTAGTATTCCACGGTATGAACTTACTATCATTTGGTTAAACAAATGATTTGAAGGACATTTGAAGGACCTTTGGGTTGCTTCTGATTGGGGGCTATTATGAATAACGCTGCTATGAACATTCCTGTGTGTAGATTACAGGGTGGACCTAAGTTTTAATTTCTCCGGGATAAATGCCCGGGAGTTGCTATTGCTGGGTCAAATAGTATGCCCATGTTTATTTTTTTATTTCTTATTTTATAAGAAACTGCCGTACTCTCGTCCAAAGGGGTGCTTGTGTGATTCACCTACCCACCAGCATGGGAGGAGTTTGGTTTTTCCACATCCCCCCCAGTATTGATGCCATCCCTGGTTTTTGTGTGAGCCATCGGATAGGTGTGTAGCAATAGGTCACTGTAGATTTACTCTGGGTTTCCCTCCTGGCTAGTGATGTTGATTATCTCTTTTCCATGTTTGTTCATGTCTTTTACCATTTTCTAGCTGGATTGTTTGATTTCTGTTTTAACCATTCAGTTTTGAGTATTCTTTATATTTCTAGGTATGAACCCTTTGTTAGCTGTGCGCTTTCCAAATATTTTCTCCCCAACCATGTTTCGTCTTTTTGTCCTCTTAACAGGATCTTTTGTGGAGTAAAGTTCTTAATTTTGATGAGGTCCACGTAACCAACGTTTCATTTTATTGAATGTGCTTTCCATAAACTCTTTGTCTAGCTCTATATCCCAAAGATTTTCTCTTACATTTTTTTCCCCTAAAAATAGTATCATTGTATTTTCACCCCAAAGTGCAAGATTCGTTTGGAGTTACTTTTTGTATAAGATGTGACATGTGGAGGTTCCTTTCGTTGATGGTGGTATTATTTATAGGCATGCAGTTATTTCATCAGTATTTGTTGACTAGGCTATCCCTCTTCCTTTGAACCGCTTTCCTATTTTTTTCAAAAATCCATCAGGCAATTGTTTGAGTCTATCTCTGGGTTCCCTATTTGGTTTCAGATCCATGGGTTTCTTCTCTCTGCCAAAACTACCCTGTTTTGATGACTGTACCTATATAGTAAGCATGAATATTGAATAGAGAAAGTTCTCCCAATTGTATTTCTTAAGAACATTTTTGTCTATTGCAGGTCCTATGCTTTTCCATAGAAATGTCAGAATAAGTTGTCTCTGAACAATCTTGCTAGGATTTTGAAAGTCATTGCATTGAACCTATAGATCAATTTTGGGAGAACTGACATCTACTATGCTGAATCTTCCAATCCATGAGCATGGTATATTTCCCCATTTACGTAGGTCTTTTTCTATTCATTTTATTAGCATTTTATAACATGCAAGATACAGATCCTGTACATGTTTTGTTAGATTTATTCCAAAGTGATTCATCTACTCTGGAGCAATTGTGTTTTTTATTCACTTTTCACATTCATCGTTAGTATGCTGGACTGTGACTGATTTTTGTGAGTTCTATCACGTGATATTCCTGGACTCACTTATTCATTCTGGAGGTTTTTTGGAGTCTCCTTAGAATTCTCTGTAGAAACAGTGATATCATCTCTAAAATATTATTTCTTTTCTCCCAACCTATGTAACTTTTATTTCTTTTTCTTTTTTCCTTATTCTACTGGCTAAAACCTCCAGGCACTAAAGTCATCTTTCTTCTGTTTCCAATTCTACGGAGAAAACATTTAGTGCATACTTACTTTCATAAGTATGAGGTTAGCTGAAGGTGCTTGGTAGATACTGTCTATCAAGTTGAAGGACTTTTCCCTGTAGTCCTAATTTCCTGAAAGTTTTTATAATGAATGGGTGTTGGATTTTGCCAAATGTGCTGGGTTTTATTTTGGTAAATTGATAAGATCATATGATTTATCCTCCTTGGCCAGTTAATATGGTAGATTACATTACTTTTTGAATATTGACCCAGGCTTGCATCCCGGTAAAAAATTCCATTGGTCATAGTGTATAATTCTTTTTTATATATTATCTGATTCAATTTGCCAAAATTTGTGCTGAGGATTTTTGCATCTAAATTCATGAGAGATACTGGCTTATATATTTTTTTTTCTTTCTTGACACTATCTTTTTCTGCTTTTGGTGTCAAGGTGATATTAGCCTCATAAAATGAACTGGAGGGTGTTACTTTCTCTTCTATTTCCTAGGAGACAATGTGTAATATTATTGGTGTCTGTAAGGATTCCAATACATACAAAATTTATTACGGCTTACTGGTATTGATACTTTACCACTTGAGTAAAGTGTAAAAAACCTTACTTCCACTTAGGTCTTTTTAACTTCCTCATTAATATATGTGTATTATATGTATGTTAATCAGTATGTGTATAATATATATGTTAATACCTGTATTAACAGGTATTGATATATATGTTATGTTAACATAACACATAACATATATGTTAACATATAATATAGGCATTGACATATATGTATTATGTGCATGTACACACACACACACACACACACACACCCAATATGTCAGTCCTATTCCTTCTTCTGCTTTTAGGACTCAGAAGATACAAATGTTAATTGTTTTCTTATTGTCTCAAGCTCTCTGAGAATCTGGGATTTTTTGTTTTGTTTTGTTTTGTTTTTTCCCCAGTTTATTTTCTCTCTGCTAGTGAGAATGGGAAGTCCTAGTGATCTGACCTCAAATTTGCTGATTCTCTTCTCTGTCATCTCCACTCTACTGTTGAGCCCATCCAGGGAGCACTGTTCTGCTTTTCCTGGTTATTGTGTTTTTACCTTTTTAAATTTCCATTTGGTTCATATATATATATATATATATATATATGCTATTATCTATAACTTCTATTATTCTATCTATCTATATAACTTCTATTCCTTTACTAGGAGTTTCTATTTTTTCATTTGTTTCGGAAGAATTCATAATTGCTTTTTGGAAGCCTTTTTATGATGGCTGCTTTTATTTTATTTTTTTTTTTAAAGATTTTATTATTTATTTGACAGAGAGAAACAGCGAGAGAGGGAACACAGGCAGAGGGAATGTTAGCAGGGGAAGCAGGCTTCCTGTGGAGCAGAGAGCCCGATGTGGGGCTCGATCCCAGGACCCTGAGATCATGACCTGAGCCGAAGGCAGATGCTTAACGACTGAGCCACCCAGGCGCCCTGATGGCTGCTTTTAAATCCTTGGCAACTCCAACTTCTGATTCATCTCTGTTTGGGTGACTGCTGCTTGTCTTTTTTCACCCAGGTAGTGCTTTTCCTGGTTCTTGACAAGGAGTGATTTTCTATTCTACCCTGGGTATTTGGGGTATTACGCTCTGAGACTCTGGGTCATACTGCATTTTCCGTCTTGAGCAGGCAGTCTCTCTGGGAAGACATGGGTGAGGGCTGGATGGGTTGTGTGTTCAGCTTCCCGCTGAGCCCCACGGACACCATCCTGGCAAACGTGGGGAGCTGACTCCCTGCCTCCTTGCCGTTGAGTGAGAGTGCTCCCACCGGCTCCGTGGACACCTTCCCAGTGGAAGTGGAGAGCCAGCCTCCCCCATCTGATTGTCTCTGAGCTCCCCGGCCTGGCTTCACTGACACAGGGATGGGAAAAGTGGACAGCTGACTCCCGCGGCTTCATCGTTGCAGGGCAGGGGCAGAAGCCTCGCTGACTCCGGGGGAGGGGAGAGGGGAACTCTTCCGAGGCTCCTTTGTTGTGTCGTGACCAGGAGTGTTTGGTTGTAAGAGGGAGGACCTGGGAGCAATGGGGAGACTCCATCCTGTCCAGCTCTAGAAGTTCGGGTGTGGCATGAGCTTTCTGTTCTCTCTCCGTCTGTTTCTTTATCTGCACATATGGGCATAAGACCCACTCCACCTGCGCTACAGAAATGTTTTTAAGAATTAACTAAAATGTGGGGCACCTGGGGGCTCAGTGGGTTACAGCCTCTGCCTTCGGCTCAGGTCGTGATCTCAGGGTCCTGGGATCGAGCCCCGCGTCGGGCTCTCTGCTCAGCGGGGAGCCTGCTTCCCCCTGTCTGCCTGCCTCTCTGCCTACTTGTGATCTCTGTCAAATAAATAAATAAAATCTTCAAAAAAAAAGAATCAACGAAGATGCTTATGCAAATAAAAGTACAGTGGAAAAGTCTTACGCTGGTAGGAACTTTTTTTATAATGATAGTTATTTCTGAAACTGGGTCTGGCAAAATGTAGCTTGAGAAGAGACAGGATAAGGTAAGGCTCCTCAGTCTCCATCTATCAATTTAATGTTGGTGAAAACAAACCGGACAGCCGGAAGCCAGCCTTCTATTGCCCATACCCTGTTTCTTTTGAGTCCGTGGTGACCTTTCTCTTGACAACCAATAACCCTGGAGAAAGCTAGAGGAAAAACGAGGATTAAGGTCACGGCAAGGAGAAAGTAGTAAAGTAGCTTTAAAGAGCCTAATAAACCAGGGTAATTGAATGTAGTCAGGATCGCGGCTGCGACAAAGAGGGGTGGCTGCAGCACCATTTCCAGGAAAACACTCGTAAAAGGGAAATAATGCCGAACCCGGGAGGGGAGGAACAAGTCATAAAAGGGACCCCAGGCAGATAAGGATGGCCACTCAGAATGGTTAGCCATGGCCCTGCCTCACTTAGGGCCGCGGGATGGGACCTCCAGTTGGAATGCTGTGTTATGAATCAGGAAGGCCTGGGTCTCGGGTGTCACGGGCCCCCGTCTCTCAGTTCTGCCCCCTTGTGTCCATGTGACCTTGGGGGAACCTTCTAACCCTTCCATAAAATGACGCTGGTAAAGGCTCCAACCCCACCAGGTCGTTTGAGGGTCAAAGGTGACGGGATAGGAATCTTCCGAACTGCCCGTAGTAGGTGATCGATGTATAGGGCAGCTCGACCTCAGGCTTCGGCTCTTGGAGGCATGTTTTCCAAAGCTTATGTGTTCTGCCATCATTTCCTCCATGTGAGTGGCTCAGTGTTGGGAGGGGCAGGTCAAGCTGACCTTGCCCTAATCTCCTCTCCAGAATACCGTTCATCCCTTTCTCCTGGTTCTTCTTTCTCTCATGTCCCTGGGGATCTCCCCTGAGCTTACCGTGCAGGGGGCTCTGGAGGCCCAGTCCTTGGTCTACCCCTAAAGAAGGGGTATTCCTAGATCAGAGTAGTGGGGGCTGGGGCCAACCAAGACCCACTCCCATCCACCACCCTCCTGCCCCGCATCTAGCAGGCGCTGGGTTTGATGGAGATCAAGATACCCCAATAAACTGTAACTCACTCTGCTCAGACGATGGGCGCTATGTCTGCCCTGTGCCTGGTTGAGCACCCCCACCGCCCCCCCCACCCCGGGCCACGTTGGATTAGGCTCCTACCCGCTGAGAAGAGCCAACCGTTAGATTTCAGGAGTTTTGGAAGCAGGTTGTTGAACACAGACACGATTAAAAATTAGATTGTAAAACCTTTAAATAAATGATATTGAGAACAAAGATAATGAATACTCAACAGTCCTCGATGCCTAATTATTGTGCTATTTTCTCCACCGTGGAGGTTCTTTATGTCTGTAGCATGTTTAGGACGTACTGTACAGCAATGTGGTAGCTTGACATTGGCCGTGGGCCATCTGGGAATAGAAACACCACAGGAATCAGCAAACACAACAGATCAGCGCTGGATTTATTGCTTGGTTGATTGTTTATGTGTAACACAGTGACGGAGAAGCGGTTCACAATGTGGGTTAAGTTAAAAGTGTGCCGCGTTAAATTACGAAGGGCACCAAGAATTAAAGGAACGTTCTGCCCATATTTGGGGACTCTTTCCGTACTCGGCAAAGAAGTCAGGCAGGTCGTGGATGAAGAAGTGAAGTCCGGGCAGACACCCTTGTTGTTTTCCTTCCATCTTAACCTAAGTGCAAATAAGAACCACAACTCCTGAGGGAATTCCTCTCACTGAGCCGGTGGTTAAACATTAACCGGAAGGCTGTTCATCTAGAACAGCGCCTCACGGAAAGGGCAATATCTGTAAATCCTTTTGGGGTGACTGAAATCAGTGGAAACAAGGCACGGAGGATGTGTGGGGGCATCTCACCCGTTTGGGGATGCCTCCGGGGTGGTGGCCCTGTGCGTCTTGGGTACTGTCTCTGTCCTCAGCCTCACTCTGTCCCCCTTTTGCCCGCGTTCAGCTGTGCTCTGTCTCAGGGCTCCTCCAGCAGCGACAGGCACTGAAATCACCGGCGGGTCCTGTCCACGGGTGGGTGCTGACCCAGCGGGCCTGTGGCGGGAACCAGGCTTTGCATGCCAGCAAGCTTCCTGGTGACGTCGTGCCCGTCCTGACCACACATTCAGCAGTGAGGTTCTAGCCACACCGAGCTTCTCTGCACATGCGAGGGTCAGGGCTGCCGTGCCATCGTTGACCTTGCCACGTCCTTTCCCCGCAGCACTGGCCACCCTGATGCTCACGGGGCTGGCCTCTGTGCATCTTTCCGGTCTCTGCCCAAGGCCGAGAACTGCCCATGGAAAGAAAGAGAGCCCTTCCCCGGGCATTCCCTACCACTGCACCCCACGTCAGTTCCCTGCACATCAGCTGTCATCAGTGCCCCCCTCCAAGAACGTAGGCCCTGTGGGAGCTCTCCTGTCCACCCCGGGGACTTCGGAATGGCAGGTGCACAACACATCTTTCTGGGGTGACAGTTGTGATGTCGCTGCCTCTCACGGGTTCGAGTCAGAGCGCTGGACGCCGTTCTGGGAAGGCACACGGTGGGGCAGGGACGTTTATCCCTCACCTACCCGGAAGGGAGGACTTCTTACGTGATGGGCAGTAGAACCCTCTCTCGTCATTTTGGCTCCTCTAGCATCACGACCTGCCACCAGGAGTGCAAGCCCCCAGCCCCAGAAGTCGCCCCGTTTGCCTCTGGCCCCGGGCTAGATCTTCCTGTGTGCGGGGATGGCCGTGCAACGGGCCCCAGGGGAGGCCCTGGGTAAGGGCTGGCCGGCTGCCGCTTTCTGCACAATTTCTGTAGAGTTTTGCACACACAAGGAGCGTGGGGAGGACACACAGGTAGCCCCTGGAGGTACATTCTGGCCAGCCTGGCGCCCCTGGCACTTTTCTCCATTGCAGACACTCTCTGGAGCTAAGCTGGGCTGCGGATGGTGCTGCTCTCCACCGCTGACTCAGCCAAGAGATGCCTGGAGCCCTTCAGGTTGGGGGGGAAGACGAAGTCTCTGGAGCATCTGGAAGTGAGTTCCCCTGTGACTAGGCTTTTTTAAACAAAAATTTATTTAAATTCAATTAATGAACATGTAGCGTATTATGAGTTTCAGAGGTAGAGGTCTGTGATTCACCAGTTGCACGAAACGCCCAGGGCTCACCCGTCACGTGCCCTCCTTCATGCCCGTCACCCAGTTACCCCATCACCCCACCCCTCTTCCTTCCAGAAACCCTCAGTTGGTTTCCCATGATTAAGAGTTGCTTATGGTTTATCTCCCTCTCTGATTTCATCCTGTTTTACATTTTCCTCTCTTCCTTCCTATGATCCTCTGCTTTGTTTCTTAGATTCCATGTATGAGTGAAATGAGATGATAATTGTCTTTTTCTGATTGACTCATTTCGCTGAGCGTAATTCCCTCCACTTCCATCCATGTCATTGCAAATGGCAAGATTTCACTTTTCAGATGGCTGAGGGATATTCCATCGTATATATGTGTATAGATACCCACCCCCTTGTGAGTACGCTTAACATTAAATCAACACATGGAGTGCCTTTTGTTATTTTTACCTTCTACACCCAGAGTTTGGATACCGTCCGCACAGACACCACACAGCTGAGTGGGACACCCTCATTGGGTGTGGGGCATCCTTTCAGTTCCTTTAAGCCCCCCGACATGGATGTGAGGGAGTGTGATAGCTCCTCTAACAAATGTTGGCTCGGATTCCTGAAATAAAATCAAAAGTCCTGGGCAGATGGAGGAGAATGTGTTCAAGGCCTGACTCTGGCCCACGGGCTGCCGGTTTACAACCTCTCTGCTCTGGAAACCGACCAAACAACACCGCATTTATTAAGTAATAATTCATCTGTTTCCCCATATTTTATTTATCAAAGACCTCGGGAACCGTCAAGCCGAACTTCTTATCAGCAGGAACTGACCAGTGGACAAGTGTTACCTCCCAGGGCTGGACGATAAATCCTGGCGAACCAGGAAACCCTGACATTGTAATTAGCTGGGACATGCTTATCAGCAGTGAATCCTGACCATGCCATCTCACATTGTTTGTGAACCCCTAATTGGGAATCTCTGATTTGGTCCCTCGAGGGCCACCGCACGCACATGGGCTCATCCTCATTATTCTACTGTGGAGGCGGCCTTTGTATTATTCAACAGACCCCACCAGCACCGAGAGCTGCTCTCGCATGCACAGTTGTGCTCAGCGGGGCACCTTGTGTGTCGGAAACGAAAAGTAAAAAAAGAGGGTTCTGTTAGCCGGGGCAGCAGCAAAAAACAAAACAAAAAACAAAAACAAAAAAACCCACAAAAAAACCAGATTTTTTTTGCATGGGGGGCACAGAACAAAGAACTGCTCCAGACCCAAGCAAGGCAGTGGACAGAAGATTTCCTCCTCTCTGGCTCCTGGAGAATCCGGAATGCAGTGGGGACAGACCACATAGATGCTTTGTTACTCTCAACCACCCTGTAACCACCTGAAAGGCTTACCTGCCGTCTCCGTGGAGACTTGGTGGAGGGGGTGAGGAGGGAGGTGTCCCTGTTTCTTATGGATTTAGAAAACCCAAGCCTTCTAGAGAGCCACAACCTTGGGGGATCCAGTGCAAGGATCTCCTCCCAGCTCCCGCCCCATCAAATAAAAGCAACTTCAGATTTAGTAAGGAGGGACCTCATTTAAAATGTCTGTTAGGGCAGGGAAGGGGAGCAGGCACTGTGGCGATGTAGGAGAGCTCAGGTCTTGGTCTGCAGGCACTGTGGGGTTAGGCAAAAGGGTTTTCTTTCTTGGGGAGGAGTGAGCAAGGCTAGGAAGAAGGGGCATGGGCTGGAGATGGCCGGGGTCTTGTTCGGAGAATTCTCACTCGGGACAGGCCTGTTTTAGGGGGGCTGGCTGCCGGCAATCCCTGAGGGTGGGCCAAAGATCAGGCACCCACAGAGCAGAGAGGCTTAACCCAAGATGGATTAAGCAGCATTTGCTGCAGCTGACCAGCGGGGACTAATCATTTGTGAAACAAAGGATGGGAGTTTGGGGGTCTGTATCTGGCCTTGACAGAGATAAATAAGGCAGCAGCACCCTTGAGTCTTATCTGGGTCACGGGGCGAAGGGTATTTGTTGGCTAGAAGCTGTTTCCGGAACACAGAAGGGTGAGGGACTTCCTAACCGTGCTATTTTCCAGGAGCACAGGGCTGAGGTAAAATTCAAGGCTGTCGCCCCCCGCCCCCCAAGCGTCACCATAGTCTACAATAGTCTACAGCTCGTTGATAGTTTTTAGAATTCTACCACCTTTGCCTAGGACCATCTAATGAATTTTCTGGGTCTCTCCCTTCTGGAAGCTTCCCTTCCATCTCCCCCAAAGGAGCGGGTCCTGACGCCATAAGAGGGTTCCGGGGATATCCTGGACCCGAGGCCTCCACCCCTTTCCTAACCCCTTTCCTAACCCCTTTCCTAACCCCTTTCCGCCCCCGAACCGCAAACCAGCTCTTTTCCCAACTGCAGACTCTGACCCTACTTACTGGGTTCTGTTGCAAAACCTGAGAGCTTTCTGATGATCCTAAAAGGCCTGTAAAAATATTGCCAAGAGCCGGGTTGCCACAGATATGGAAAGTTCAAACTATTTCCCTACGACGATAAAAATAACACTTACTGGCCTCATTATTAAAACCACTAACCGCGCGGTGGGCGCGTAGCTGCGCGCCAGGCTCTGCGGGGAGCGCGTCCGCTGTGAACCGACCCTCGGACCTTACTCTTCCCATCCTACAGATGACGGGCCTGTGGTTCCAAGGGGCCGTGATTTGCAGAGCTGGGATTTCGACCTTGCGCAGCCTGGTCCCAAAGCAGGACTTCCCCAGCCAACTCCACGGGGCCTCCCCCCGGGGGGCTGCAAGGAAGCACCATCTAGTTTCCCAGAAATGATTATTTTCTACTGGTTGGCAGACGCGGGACACCCGCTGGGACCGGTGAGCATTTCTGCTGCGGAGGCAAGCGGGTATGTCTGTTTTAGGGGAAACTGGCTGCTGACAGAGGCCACTGCTTACCCCAAGGCACTGCGCTTTTCTTTTTAAGAGGCTCTCGGAGTGAATGAACTTGAGATTTCATTAAGATAGCCATTGTGTGAGAAAACTGGGCAATCTGGCTGAACAGGTTTTGGCTTGGTTTTGTTTTTTAAAAGAAGTACCTATTTTAAAATGAGATTAGTATTGGTTACCCCATCCCAATTGGTTACCCGGTCCCTTGAAGCCAACTCACCGCTCTCCTGAACGGGCAGGTGGGGGGTGGGGTGGGGGAGGGGGAGTGAGGAAGGGGTGGAGAAGGGGAAGCAGGTGCGTGCCCGTGATCTGAGGGTCCGCCCTGGAGATGGGGGGAGGGCAGCGTGGGAACAGAACGCTAGCAGCTGTGCCCACCTATGGATGACCCAGCCCTCCGATGCACTGGCCACATTTGTCATCTCTCATTCCTAGGATAAACCTGGAGGCAGAGTTTGGCATTGGCGTCCCCCCACCCTAAATTGGTTTAAATCTCGGTTCTGCCCCTAGTGAGCTGGGTGGCCTTCAGCGGGCTGCAGTCCCCTGTGTGAGCCTTGGTGTCCTCAGATAAAGGCAGGGATCCTAATCATGTTCGCCCAACGGGCTCTATGAGGATGAATGAAATCATCCACATAAATACATCCTGTCTATAAAGTGATGACTAAGTCAATATTCTTTTTAAAGTAGGCATAATTATCCTCACTGTAGACAGAGGAAACCAGTCAGAATGACCAGCCTAAGACGGAGTGACGTCCTAAGGCTAGTGAGCAGTGGACTTGGAGTCAGCAGATCTGGACGAAAATTCCAGCAGGCAGTAAGCAATTAGGAAGCGGGAGGTGGTATTACCGGTAATGATGAGTGTCATTGTTGTTACAGCCTTGTGGCTCCGGGCCGGGACCAAGGCTCACACCCCGCTGTGACTGGTCCAGCAGTAACAACTACTAATGAGGATGGGGCTCACAAGACGATTATCAAAAACAATTTGCTCTCAGACCTTGGCCTTGCTGGCTTTGTAGTCTGGTGAGGCAGAGGGAGGCAAAAAGCTCTTCTGAGCCCTCAGAATTCCTCTTCAGAGGTGACACAGTCACTTCAGCCTGAAATTTAAAAACCTCCACACACACACTCAGGGATACACATCAGGGATTTAAAAGATTTTCCAGGGATGCTGTGGGATCACTTCGCTGGATAATGATTATGGAGATTATGGAGATTATGGGATTATGGAGAGGCAGTGGGGTGCTGTGGCTGTGAGGGAAATTGGCGAGTCAGCCCCTGTCATTGGCTCGCTGTGCAACTTTGGGCATGTACCTTAACCTCTCTGAGCACAGCTCTATTTCTTTTATAAAATGGAGGCAATAATAACCTGCTGCAAAGAGCTGGGGTGAATATGGAATGAGATTCTTGTAAGGTGCCTGACACCTAATAAAACCCAGGATAAAATTTAGCCATTATTTGGAAAGATGAGTCCCTCTTGTCTCCCAGGGAGGCTGGGGTCACTCTTGTCAGGGGCAGATGGACTGATTCTAAGGCATTGCAATCACATTGTCTTGCCTTCACACATGGTGTGGTGGCCACCTTGAGCCCACTCCTGACCTCTCAGAGGGAAGTGAGTGACGACCTCACAGGTCCCACCACCCTGGCAGTGCCCCTCCCTCTTTACCTGCCCCCCCAGGACCCACTGGACCCTTCCCTTCAGTGTGTCTGAGTTCTACTCTGTCCTGAGGAGGAAGCCAAGTTTTTAGCCATGACATTGGCCTTTTTCCTTTTTGTTAAAAAAAAAAAATGGTGAGAAATGTTCCCTTCTTGCCTTCCTGCACCGTCTCCTCTTTCTCTCCCTCAATTTCTTAGGAATGAAATCACCCAAGATATAAATAAAGTGTTCTAAATAAAGCTCTCCTCAACTGCAGCATAAGACATATCTGCGTATGTATGTAACTGTCAGCCAAAATAAATTAACCTCCAATGGAAGTCATTTTCATGTAATTAATTATTCTTGTATCAGCTGAAAGAGACAGGTGCACCATTGATGTGCCTTGCCCGAATTTCTCAATGAACATCTTAAGAAGACCACACTTAAAACACGCCAAATGACTAGACACAGCTATCATTTGTGTCCTGATTCTGTTTCTTGACTTAGAACCTTTATTTCTCAATTACTGCAAATGGAAAACAAAAGAACTCACATGAAAGGCATTTTGAAGTACAGTCGGTGTGTGACGTGCTAATTAAGCAGCAGGAAAGCAGCCCTGTGTGTCAGCTGATGTTTTCCTTCACCAGCTCAAGAAAGGGTTTAGGTTGCTTGGGGATTTACAGCAAAACAGCCGGTGACGCGGCACGTCTGTTATTGGCAAGAGTTCTTTCCGCGTCTTGGAGGTCAAAGCCCCAGCATGTTAAAATATTTGTACAAGATGAGAAAATAGGATGAATGAGAAGATGGCCCGGTGAATCTGCAACCTGTTGTATGAAATCATCCAAATAAGGACTATTAGGGAGTTGGAGTCTCTAGTGGAGTGCCTTACGGCTAATTCCTTAGCCTTCTTTTGAAACCATCAAAGGGGGACATGACATGAATTTAGGAAGACCGTGACTATACTGGGAGACAGAATCAGACCAACCAATCCCAACAGACTGGAAATGAAGGGGTTGATTGAACATGCTACTTTCCAAAATAAATGTAAATTCTTACACTGGGGGTTAGAGAAAACACAGCATACAAAGAGTTAACTTAAAAGCAACCTTATAATCATAACCCTTTCTGAGGCATCTGGTTTTAAGTGTGTCTCTTATGTATGAGCAACAAATAACTGTATTTTAAATCCAATTGGATATTTAATAGGTGAGCTTAACCCGATCACATTTATTGTGATGCCTGATATACTGGGGCTTAATTCTGTCATCTCATTTTGTAGTTTTCTATTTACCATGTCCTCCTCCCCCCTTACTTCTGTTATGGATCGATAAAGTTTCCTTCTCTCCTTTTCTTCTATTGTGTTGGAAATGATAACGTATGCTTCTGGGGTTTTTTTTTGTTTTTTTGTACTTTGTTTTTTGCTACCCATACATTTTTTTTTGAGCAAATATACTTTATATTTTTCTCAAAGCCTAAAATTACACAGTGTCTCTCTTCTTCCCTTAAGTGAGAAAAGGGCCCCTCCCCTCTCATTTTCCATGTTACTTCCCTATAGACGTGCACATGTGTCTTTTGTAAACACAAAACCGGTCTTGCTAAGTTCAGTGGTTAGTAAGACTTATCAAATTACTCGATGATGTCTTTATTCACTCTTTTTGCTTGCATCCCCATCCTCCACCAGAATGAACTTTTCTTTTTGCTGAAGTGCATCCATTAGTAGCTTTCTTGTGGAAGGATGGGGCCATCTGTGCAAGCAAACTCTTCCCGTCCTTTTATGCGTGAAAGTATCTTTACTTTGTTCTCACTCTTGAGCGATAGCTTCTCAGGGTATATAATTCTAGATTGACAGTTATGCTTCCTCAGCTGTTTTATGTTTGAGGGCATCTGATGTCGCTGATGAGATGTCTGGATTGTCTTTGCTTTATGGGGAGATCAACGTCTTCTCTCCAACAGTGATGAATCTTTTCTGTCGATCTTTAAAACTCTGCAGTCCCTGAAATTGTCTGTGTGTCAGTTTATTTGTGTTTATCCTACTTAGCACAAGATGTGAAATTTCTAATAAAGGATTTAGTGTCTTCCCACAAAAACAAACTTCAGCAAATAGAAAAGACATCTCTTATTCCTGAACAAGATGGTTCAGCATCATAAAGATATCAAAAATCTCCATCAAAATGCCAAGTTGTTTCCCACTCCCCCACCCCCACACCTCCACACCCCCACAGCCCAGAGCGAGACAAGATGATTTGAATATTCAAATGTAGGGAAACCACACAAAATGGAAAGAAAGGTTAACTATTATAAACATGTTATACAGCTTCTTTGAGCAAGAATGTGGCACTAGGGCCTAAGTAGATGGAAAGTTCAACATAAGAAAGATCAACACAAGAGCCAGAAACAGATCTGAGGATATAAGAAAACTTAGTATGTGTTGAATGTGATGTCTCAAATCATTGGGGGAAAGGGTAGACTTTTTAATAAATGGTTTTGTTGTAGGTATTTATACTTGGACAAAACTGAATTCACCCCTCACACCATAAACTAGAATAAATTCAAAATGGATCAGAAAGCTATTGTAAGCTGTTTAAAAAAATTATGGATGAATTACTTTATGACATGAATATGGAGAAATTCTTTCTAAATGTGATGAAAAACCCAGATGCAATCAATAAGAAGAGTGATCATTTGATTGTATATATTTTTATACAATATACCCTTTTATGATTAAAAAAATCAATGTAAGCAAAGTAAAAAACACACAATAAATGAGAAACCACGGAATATAAGTATAACCTATATTATAGACAAATGTATGTCCCTAATAATATAAATCCTAATGTATGTTGTAATAATATCCCTAATATATAAAATCCTTTTAAAAAAGAGGGGTGAAAGACCACAAGCTTATTTGAAAACCAAGCAAAAGGCATAATTGGAGAGTTCATAAAAATCAATATACAAATAGCATATGAAACATATGAAACACATAAACATATGAAAAGATACTCAACTCTATTCTTAACGAGAGGAATAGAAATTAAAACTACACCCAGGCACCGTCTCTTACCTTTAATTCTGGCAGAAATTCTAGACCTGAACAACATTTTCTTGGAGAAGACACAGTGGGATGCAAAATGGCTAACCCTCCAGAAGGAAATATGGCACCATCCAACCAACTGCAAAGCACTTACCCTTTGCTGCTTCCGTCCCCCTCCTAGGGATTTACTCTGAAGATGCACCTCTGCAAATACAAAACGACCCATGAACAGGCTGGGTATTGCAGCGTTATTTCTCATAGCAAAATACTGGAAACAACCTAAATACCATTCCTAGGAGACTCATTGAAAAAATTTATGGTACACCCATGCAGTCAACTGCTGTGAAGCTGGGAAAACAATGAGGAAGATCCTTAAGAATTGATAAGAGTGGTTTCCAGGATATGTTGTTAATAGAAAAGAGCAAATTGCAAAAGAGAATTGGGATATGCTAAGGGTGTGTGTGTGTGTGTGTGTGTGTGTGTGTGTGTGTGTGTGTTTCCTAGAAAGGAACATAGGAAAGATAAACAAGTAGAGCTTCTTCTAACATTTCTTACAAGGTAGGTCAACTGGAGACAAATTCCTCACTTTGTGTTTGAAACCATATTTCTTCCTGACTTTTGAAGGATAGCTTTGCTGGATCAGAATTCTAGGCTACAGGTGTTTTTCTTTTTATGATACATTAAATATTTCACTCCATTCTCTTCTTGCTTGCATGGTTTGTGAAGAGAACTCTGATGTAATTTTAATCCTCATTCTCTGAACATAAGGTGTTTTCTTCCTCTGGCTTCTTTGAAGATTTTCTGTTTGTCTTTGATTTTCTGCAGTCTGAATATGCTATGCCTAGGTATGGATTTTTTGGTATTTATCCTCCGTGGTGTTCTCTGGGGTTCCTGTAAATGGAGTTTTGTGCCTGTTGTTAATTGTTAAAAACTCTTGGTCATTATTATTTCAAATATTTCTTCTGTTCCTTTCTCCGTTTCTTCTCCTTCTCGTATCCCCATTATACACATGTTGTACATTTTGTGACTGTCCCATCATTTTGGGTATTTGTGTCCCCTCTCCCCCTTTCTTCTCATTCTTCTTCTATTTGCATTTCAGCTTGGGAAGTTTCTACTGACATTTTCCAAGCTCACTGGTTCTTCCCTCAACCACTGTTCAATCGACCAGTTCGCCCATCAAAAACGTTGTTCGTTTCCATCACAGAGTAGTTTTTGATGTTTAGTATTTCCTTCCGATTCTCTATTCGTGATTCTGTCTCTCTGCTTACCTATCTGTTCTTGCATCTTGTCCCCTTTTTCCCTTAGATCCCTCAGCATGTGAATCATAGTTGTTTTAAACTCCCAGCCTGATAATGTCAACATAATGTCAACCAAGTCTGGTTCCGGTACTTGGTTTGGGTCTTCAGATTCTGTTTCCTCTCACTTTATAGCGTGCCTGTAATATTTGTTGAAGGTCAGCCATGTAACAGGTGCTGGAGTAAGGAGACCTCAGTCTAGCTCTCTGGGATTCTTATATTGGTGGGCTGTGGTTCTTGTCCCTTAGGGACATTGACAGGTTGTGATTGGACAGCAGGTCCATTTGGTAGGTGCCTCTGCTCATCTCTGCCACCTCAGGCAACCACCTGGGGGCTACTGTCTCTGTATTTCAGCCCCCATTCGCGAGTACAAAAGTCCTCCCTGGAGGACCCAGGCATCAGACACATGGAGTCAATTCTCTGTCCGCTTTACCTTGCAAGATTTAACTCCCCAAGAATCTGGGTGCTTTTCAGGGGCAGTTAAATCTTAAAACATATTTTTATACTTTTCCCATTATTTCTATGATTTCGGAGATGGAAGGAAAGAAGCACTGTGTGAACGCATGTTGCCATTTTTATGGAAAGTAACCTCCTCTTCCCGCCTATGGCTTTGAAAAAGCAGCCCATTTCATAGAGCATGGGTTTCCCGGGCGTTTCGACTGCTATCTTAATTAGCTTGTAGACAGGCATTTGCTTGACTTGCTTGGATAATGATAACAATCCTTCGGGAAGATTATTGACTGCTACTTTAGATTTTTTCAATCAAAAACCTTAAATTGCAAAATTACATATTTCAGACATGTATTAACTTCAGTAACAAAAGTAAAGAGGCCACATAGAATCTTTGAACATCATTGAACTTCCTGCTCCGATGCACAATTACAGTATTTTTGTGAAATTACAAAGAAAGTAAGAGGACGTGATCTTGCCTCTCTTAAAGGCAATTTCTTTCTTTCTTTTTTTTTTTCTTGTCCCCAAGGCAAACTCAGGTGTACAATCCGTGAAGCCAAGCAGGGTTTCTGCTACCTGCTCTTCCCAATTGTTGTTCACATTCAGCACAGGTGATCAGCCAAAATGCGTTGGGGCGAAAATAGCAATTTTGCCCACCCCTAGTCCGCTTTCTTTTCTGTCCCCCATCACCACTCCAATTTGGCCATAATTGTACCGTTCCCATAACAACAGCCAAATAGCTAGATCTTTGCGGAGGGCTTATAACAGGGCTGTCCACAAAGCTGTTGGCAAGGCTGAGCAGACCCTGCGTATCAGCATCTCACAAAAGAGACAGCTATCGGGGTGAACGTTCTTGGCAGCTCCAGACCTAACTTGCTAACTTGCTGCTGATTACCGCCTCTGCATTCCCGAACCGAGACCCGCATTTCTCTTCTGTTCCTCACATGCACTCAGCCTTCCGGTCACCATTCCCTTGTGGCCTGCCTGGGACTTTAAAAGAGGTACACACACACAAACACACACACACACACACACACACACACACACACACACACACATACACACACAGAAACACAATGAAAATTTCCTTCTCAGCATATGTGCCACCAAATTGTAGCAAGGAATAACATTCTTGAGATCTCAGGGTTGTGTATGAAATTACATGGTAGTTCAAGGCCATCACCAAGCATCAAAGTATATATATATATATATATATATACACACACACATTTTTTTTTTTTTTCCTTTTTGCTGAGCCTCTGTGTGATCTTTAGGGAGCAAACTTGTTGATCAGGACACAAGAGCCGGCTGGGTGAGAAGTTCCTTTGTTACGGACTGCAAGGTATGTCGAGCTAGGTTAGAGGAGTTCTTACCAACAACAATTTTGATCCTTTAGTAATGAACGAGACAGCTGCCGCAGGTGAACCTGGCGCCGAATCCCGTTTTCTGTCTGAACGGAGGACCGGTACTTTGCAAACGGACAGTTCCTCTACCCTTCCTTTGTGAGTGTGCTGCTAACACGCAGACTCACATGGGGCAAAATGTGGGGTGTAGGGAGGGGGAGAGAAGAGGACAGTGGGAATAAGAGGTTGTGATTCGAGTTTATCTGCTGACCCAGACTCGGGGTTTGCTCAAGTGGCCGCACCCTGCCTGCGGCTGCAAGTGTGAAAGCCACTGGCAAGGACTCTAGGCAGAGCCCAGGGGCTCCCTCCAACAGAAAGAGATCGTAGGTTTACCTCCTCTGGTGTCCTTGGGAGCTGGGGTGGGCTGGGCTCTCGGGTAACATGATAAGCTGGCAGCCAGAGACCTCCAGGCTTCAGGTTGGACCCGTCAGAAATGGGTTTCAAATGCATCACTTGGGAGGAAATTTGCGTTTTTACCCTGTCCTGGGACAGTGCCAATATATTGTATTTGCAAGAACTATTGTCTAATTTTCTAAGCAATTTCTCGTGTTTTCCTAATGATTTGATTGATCCCATGTGCATTGAAATCTGCTCTGATGTTTGACTTTGTAAAGTGTGGATCACAGACCAGCAGCATCACCTTCCTTGGAGCTTGTGAGAAATGTAGACTCCTGATCCCACCCCAGATGTCTTAGATCCAAGTCTGCATTTTAACCCGACACTCAGGTGGTTCAGTGCACATCAGGGGTTGGGAAATACTGTCCCAGATTCAGCCTCTGCAAGTCTGTTCAGATTGCTCTTGTATTTGTATTTGCTTGGGAAGGATGAATTTGTCATTTTAAAATATTTATTTATTTATGGACGCCCTGGTGGCTTAGTCAGTTAATGCCTGCCTTCAGCTCAGGGTCCTGGGATTGAGTCCCACATTGGGTTCCCTGCTCAGCAGGGAGTTGGCTTCTCCCTCTGCCTGCTGCTCCCCCTGCTTGGGCTCTCTCTCTGACAAATAAATAAATAAAACCTTTTTAAAAAGATTTTTCGTGATTTATGAGAGAGAGAGAGCAAGCAAGGCAGAGGGAAAGAAAGAGAAAGAGAGAGAATTTCCAGCAGACTCTCTGCAGAGCATGGAACCCGATAGGGGACTCACTCTCTTGACCCTGAGATCATGCCCTGAAGTGAAATCCAGTCAGACTTTGGAATTTTCTTTTAATTAACATATAATGTATTATTTGCCCCAGGGGTTCAGGCCTGTGAATCATCAGGCTTACATATTTCACAGCACTTACCATAGCACATACCCTCCCCAATGTCCATAACCCACCCACCCCATCCCTACCCCCCACCCCCCAGCAATCCTCAGTTTGTTTCATAAGATTAAGAATCTCTTATGGTTTATCTCCCTCCCGATCACATCTTGTTTCATTTTTTCCCTCTCTACCCTCCACGATCCCCCTCCCTGCCTCTCAAATTCCTCATATCAGAGAGATCATATGATGATTTTCTCTCTCTGATTGACTTATTTTGCTTAGCATAATACCCTCTAGTTCCATCCATGTCGTTGCAAATGGTGTAGATTTCATTTTTGATGTGTGAATAATATTCCATTGTATGTATATATACCACATCTTCTTTATCTATTCATCTTTCGATGTACATCTATGCTCTTTCCTTAGTTGGGCTATTGTGGACATTGCTGCCATAAACATTCAGGTGCACGTGCCCCTTCGATCATGATGTTTGTATCTTTAGGGTAAATACCCAGTAGCACACTTGCTGGGTCGTAGGGTAGCTCTATTTTCAACTTTTTGAGGAACCTCCATACTGTTTTCCAGAGTGGCTGTACCAGCTTGCATTCTCACCAACAGTGTGAGGAGGATTCCCCCTTTTCCCCATCCTCTCCAACACTTATTTCCTGTCTTGTTAATTTTAGCCATTCTGACTGGTATGAGGTGGTATCTCATTGTGGTTTTGATTTGTATTTCCCTGATG
>CM053621.1:29434761-29466136 GCA_028646535.1 Procyon lotor | reverse complement strand
CACACATGTGTGTATATGCATGTGCATGTGTGCTCCTTTTTCCCTTGAGGCCCTGGTGACCCCAGCTGGGAAAAACATGAGATTCAGTTCAACGTGCCTGAATGGGACTCATGACTCGAGAATTGACTAGCTGTGGGGCCCAGGACAGACTACCTCATCTCTTTGAAGCTCAGTTTGTTCAGCTGTTCAGTGGGGATGATATCAACCTCACCCAGTTCTTATGAGGATAAAAATAATATACATAAAGCCCATAGTCCAGTGCCTGGTACATATCGGGTGTTTAATAAATTGTCATATCATTATCACCATCTTCAATTTTATGGAGGTGTAGCTTAGTACAGTAAAGTAAGTGCACAAAGCTTAAGTTTTGGGCTCAATGAATGTTTGCACAGGTACCCTAATCAAGGTACAGAATATCTCCAGCCCACCAGAGAGCTCTCTCCTGTCCTTATTCTTTCAGAGAAATAAAAGATTCAGTCTTTGCCCTTAGGAAGTTTTACCATCTCTCTGGGACCAGAAATCTAAACTATGTGAAAGTGTTAGTGAGCAATCATTAGCAAATATATATTCAATACTGTCTTTTGCACCTGTGTCTTAGTCCATTTGGACTGTTATAGCACAAATATCATAGACTGGGCAGCCTAAACAGCAAACATTTATTTCTCAGAGTTCTGGGACTGGGAAGTCCAAGATCAGGGCACTGGCACATTCCGTGTGTGGTGAGAACCTGCTTCCTGGTTCGCAGATGGCCATCTGGCCGTGTCCTTCCATAGTAGAAGTGGGAAAGGAGCATGTTGGGGCTTCTTTTATAAGACATGAATCCACATGATCCCACAAAAGTGCTCCCTCCTAACACCATAACATTGGGAGCTAAGATTTCAACCTATAGATTTGGACGGTGGGGATATTAACATTCGGTTCATTGCATCCGGGGACTTATAATAAAGGAAATGGGGTTTCCTTTGGGAACTCAGGAAGCTTTGAGGAAGGCTGTGTGGGGTGAGAACTTCTGAACTCCCGGCCTCTCAAGGGGATGCAGAAATTCTTCCCCTTTGCAGGTGAGGATCTTGAGTATTAAGTTAGTGAAAGACCTGAGATTAGATTTTTCATGTTGCAGAGTTCTTTTTTTTTTTCTTTTTCCTTTTTTAAGAAAATATTTAATTTATTTATTTAACAGAAGGAGAGAAAGCACAAGCAGGGGGAGCAGCAGAGGGAGAGAGGGAGAAGCGGAAGCCCTGCTAAGCAGGGAGCCCAATGTAGGACTCGATCCCAGGACCCTGGGATCATGACCCAAGCCAAAGGCAGCTGCTTAACTGACTGAGCCACCCAGGCAGCCCTCATCTTGCAGAGTTCTTGTTCCTCATCTTTATTTTCTGTCTGATTTAGGGTGAGGTTGTCTCTAGGCATGGGGGACAGTTCTGATTTTCATGACTGCTCTTCGAAAGTCCTTTGTAGAATCGTCATGAACTTGAGAGGGAGGCAGCTTCACAAATGAGTTCAGGGAAGGAGGGTGTGACACTAGAAATGCTTTGCAAAGGATGAGAGAACAAAAGGAGACATGGGAAGAGAAGACAGTCCTGGTTCCATCACGCCCAGTCCTGGTGGAAACCTTCATCTAGATCTCTGTGTATATACAAGTTATGGAACATAACACATTTAGACAACTTGAAACTTGGGTCACCCTTAGATGGGACTTGAGTCCTGTGAGTTTGTTAAGCCCAAGAGCAGCACATGCTGATTAGATAGCAGGCCAGACTCTCCAGCACGGCCAACTCCTGACAAAGAGATGATGGCTCAGCTCATGGGACGGTTAGTACATCTTGCCCATGCCCTTCTGGCATAGCATTGCTATGCCTGGGTTGGGCCAGTCAGAGAAGCACAAACTATGAGAACAGGGACATCTGTCTGGAGGCAGGGGAGGAACTGCTTGTTCCCCTAAGCTTCTCAAAGCCAACTGTGACTGCTGCTCTACTTACAAGATGCAGTCTGAGGAAATGTTTAGCAAATGTTTAGCAAATGTTTAGCAAAACATGTAGGTTGAGAAAATATTTCAAAAACAAAAAATGGAAAGGATTGGCTTGGAGCAAAGCAAAACCTGATGTGAGATGTAGCTAGAGAGGTAGAGGGGCTTGTTCCCCACAATAAATAATTTTGTTGTTATCTTAAGAATGCTGGGAAGCCACTGGAGAGTTATGAGCAGGCTCCGTGACATGACCAGGCTTTGAAATGATCTCTCTGCAGTGGGACAACTGGACTGAAGGAAATCAGGGTGGTGCAGGTAAATAGGAGGCTACTGTAGTGAAATGGAGGTGGCTTAGATGAATGTCATGGGGGTGGTAGTAATGGTGGGGGTATTGGGGGTGGTAATGGTGACAGTGATGGTGATGGTGGCACTGGTACCAATGATGACAGTGGTAGGAGTGAGGATGATAATGATCATGATGATGGTGGTGATGGTTGTGATGATGGTGATGGTGGTGTTGGTGATGATGATGACAATGGAAGTGATGGTGGTGACGGTGGTGGAGATGATCATGGTGGTGGTGGTGATGATGGTGGTAGTGATGACAACGGAAATGGTGGTGGTGGTGGTGGAGGTGATTATGGTGATGGTGATGGTGGTGGTGGTGATGACAATGGAATTGATGGTGGTGGTGAAGATGATCATGGTGGTGGTGGTGATGGTGGTGATGGTTGTGATGATGGTGTTGATGTAGTGGTGGTAGTGATGGTGATGGTGGTGTTGATGCAGTGGTGGTGGTGGTGGTGATGGTGGTGATGGTGGAGATGATTATGGTGGTGGTGATGGAGGTGGTACTGATGGTGATGATGGAGATGATTATGATGGTGGTGGTTGTGGTGGTGAGGAGGATGATGGTGGAAATGGAGAGAAGTGGAAATATGCACAATATTTAGAAAGCAAAATGGACCAGATTTAGTGATTCTTGGAAATCACTTAGAATTGGAGGATAAGGAACAAGAATAAATCAAATTTATTTTGTAAAGGGTCTAGAAATGACTTCAGGTTGCTCTTTGCTTAGTTGAACATGTACATTTGTCAACCTCCTTTCTCTAGTATGGTTTCACAACGGGCCTCTGATGGTAACAGTCTCCCAAGCAAGTCTCCTTCCCTGTCATGCACGTGTTCGTGACTCCAGTGGGGGATTTGAGATGGCTGCACATTTTGACAACCCATCAGGAGGTGGGGCTTGTTTCCCTTCCCCTGTGGCCCAGGCTGGCCTAGGACTGTTTCGGCAAACTTGTGGGAGAAGTGATGTGCGTAACCTCCCCCCACGCCGGCTTGTGTCTGAACCCAAGGAGTCAAGACCCTGGCAATGGATGCTCCATCCGACAGCCTGGTCCCCGAGGGCTACCATGATGCATTGCCGATTTAAATTAGAGGGCTTGTAAATCACTCAATTTGAACACTCCTCCCCATGGAAGAGATTAAATCCCATCTAACGGAGAGATGCAAGAATCTGTCAAGTGTGATTCCTCATCCAAGCTCCGTTCCTTCGAACAATGACTCCTAAGTGACTGTTCAGGTTGTGAAAGCATATGCAATTTTAGGAGTGTGTAAAATGAGGGAAATAAATCGATGGTTTCACGTGGTAACTCTTAAAAAGTCTATCTGGTCCGGTTAGGTTATTTCTGATAACATTTTCGTTGTAAAATGGCATTTCTTCCCAGGATCAAAGCTCATCGAAATGATGCCTTCGTAGGAGCAGAGGCATAAACTTTACACTCTGCTGATTGTATATCTGATTAAAACTTGAATGCATCAAAACATCCTTTGGAATCGTCAGAGACGCTTTGCCGGTGGGGACACAAAGCTAAGTATGTCCAAACACATCTGAAATCAGTGAAGATAGGGCTAGGGAAATTAATATGGTGTTATGTCATTTTACAGTAATTTGAAAGAATGCAGAATTTGGCTTTCAAAGGATATGCTTTTTCATTTAGGGTAAAATAAGGTGCACTCTCCAGTCAAAATAAGTGGCCCATTCGTGTAAAGTTAATGTATGAAGTACAATTTATCTCCAGGTTGTTGAAGGGAAAGCAATCATTTAAGGGGCACTGCTCTTCCCTGGGAAGGGAGCCTCCAAGACAGTTTTGATCCATTGATGAGCGCTGTCTAATACGCTCCCCGAGGTACAGTTTCCCTAAATCTATTAGACTTTTACAGTCTTCCAGGATGTGCAGTCTGGAGATGCTCCATCACACTGTATTAACTTGACAATGTAATGTACTGCCATCTTTTATTTTCATAGGAAGTACTAGGTTTGACCTTGAAACTCTTAACCACACTTTATAATCTTCAGCCCATCCCGACATTGAGGGCCCCCTAAGAAAAATGCCCCGGCAAGATTTGTGTCCATAAAACCTTGGATTGGAATGACCGAAATGGGGGAGGTTGGAGGGGAGGGGTCCTGGCAGATCTGTCTGGATCCACAGGAGCAAGTGAAATGGGGAAGAGAGAGGAGTCACAAGAACTATTAACAGCTGCAGTTTCCTGGAGCTCTCACCTTGTAGCAGGCCCTGCACTTCACACGATCGGCCTACTTACTCCTTGTGAGACTGGACAGAGGCTCAGAGAGGTTAAGTAACTTGCCCATGGTCACCCAGCTAGTAAGTGGCAGGGCATGGAATCAAAGTCAGGTCTTTTTGACTCAAAAGCCAAAGTCTTAAGCATGATGCAGGGATGCCTCACCCTAAAATAAAATCTCTGCTTTTGAGAAAAGTTAAGTCATCTCGGGCTGTGTGTGTCCATTTGGTGCCTTTGTGAATCATGTCTAACCCTTTCCTTCATCTGTCATAAGCTGATGGCTGGGAATTTCCTTCCTGGGTCCTTCTTTAGGAAGACTGAGTCCTTCCCTGGGGGCCCAGATGGTGTGCTGGGGATGCTAAGTGCGTATGTTTCTAGAGCAGGAAATTGAAAGGGGCTGTAACAATAGCTGCACGCAAACCTCCTAGATGCTGAGCCTGTTGAGGGAACATCGTTTGGCTTCCCTGGACCACTTGGTCCATATGCAAACATCAGGGGACACCCAGAAGTGTGCCTGATCTCTGCAGATGTCTAGTAGAGCCTTTGAATGGCTGAAGTGAGGTCCCGGAGGCCAAGTCAAAGGTGAAGAGTTCACCAGCCAACAGTGGACGCAGACATTGATCGGTTGGGAGGAGCACTGCCCAGATCCGTGGTGGATGCTCGCATACTCACAAATTTGCTTCTTCCTGCAAGCCATAAAGGCTTTTAATTGTTGAAGAATGATCCTTGCGTCTGGCCAATTTATCAGCCTCTGGCAAGAGTAAAGAGTCAACCGGCTATGAATCCTATGTGATTACTAATAAGAACGACATAAAATGACACCAGTGCTGAGAAATGTTCTTGGTTGGGCTCCAGCCAAGGCAGTCCTGGGTTGGATGACCCCTGGTTCCTTGGTGCTTCTGAGTGGATGCAGAAAGCAAATTCTCCCAAAAGGAAGGTACTCATGGGGCCGTGGCAGGATCGGAAAGTAGGCGAAGATGGTTTCTAGTAGGTCCCCAGGTGACCCCCTCTCCATCTCAGGATCACGAGCTCTCCCTCCAGGCGACCCCCAGAGTTTCCTCTATGTACTTTTTCACTCTGGGGCCCGGGCCCAGGCATTCTGCAGAGATCCCCAGTGCGAACTTGGAGCCAGCACGCCTGGGCTCAAGTCACAAGTTAAAATAGCCCCAAATCTATCAGCAGATGAATGGGCAGGCTAATTGCGGGACAGCCTCACAATACAAAAGTATTCATCCATAAAAAAGAATGAAATTCTGATAGACAATACAACGGGGATGGACCTCAGAAATTATGCTGAATGAGGATTCCATTTACAGGAGGTACGCAGAATCGGTAAAGCCCCAGAGACAGAAAGCAGATGGGTGGTAGCAGCAGGGCAGCAGGTGGGAGTGACGAGGAGAAACTGCTCACTGAGGGCTGGGTCTCCTTCCCGGGTGATGAAGATGCTTTGGAGCTAGGTAGAGGTGGAATTGTCCCAACCTAGTGAACGTACTAAACGCCGCTGAATTATTCACTGTCATATGGCTACTTTATGTCCCATGAATTTCACTTCAATAAAAAAATAATAAAATAAGTGCAAACACTAATCAGATCACAAGACCCTGTTAAGCTGGGGAACGCCTTGCAACCCAGCAGGGGCCAGTGAGACCCCTTGGTTCACGTCCACAGCCGGGCTGAGCTCTAGGAGAGCTGCTGCATTTCTGGTAGAAGTTCATAGAGCCAGCTTGTCTTGCTCGCCTGCCTATCTCCCTCTCTTGAATACAGATGGAACATCTAGAAGCATCTAGAACCCAGAGCCATCTTGCAGTGATGGGGCTTCCAGCGGGAGGTCACGGGATCATGGAGAGGCTGGCCCTACATCCCCATCACGGCTGCTGAGTCTTTTCCTCATTGAGAAGAATCAATTCTTATTTGCTCAAATCATCCCAAAAAAACAACAGAAGCCATCATCTGTGCAGAGATCACTGTGGGAACTTCAAGAGACTGGAAATGAGGTGAGGGATGGATGTATACGTGACTAATCAGCATTGCACCGTGACCACCACGTGTGAGCAATGGTCCGAGATGCCCGGGAGCCCAAGAAAGGCACCTGCACCAGTCATCCAGGTGACGTGATTGTTCAGACAGGGGAGGGGCTGGGGGCTCCGCCTGGGCACAGCCAGTCTCGAGAGAAAAGACTTGGTAAGTCCCATCTAGGAAGCTGATCCCTGGCTCAGTTTTGCTAGAGGACAATGTGAATCTGATAAAGGAAAAAAAAATGCTAACAGACATATCTGCAGTCTTCTGACCACCCTGCGTGCTGGCCTTGCTGGGCTAGCCTGGGGAAGAGAGGGGATGGGACTGGGGTAGAAGCCCGGAGAGGCCGCTTTGCTCCCCTTGAGGAAGGACAGGGGGTGGGTTGCAGGAGAAGGGAACAAGGGAAGGGCATTAAGGAATTAATGAAGGAGAGAAGAAAATGAGATGAGCAGCTCCCATAGGAACCAGAGCTTTGAGGGGAGAGGTATGGAAAGTGGGTTTTTAGGACATCCCTCTGGGTGTGAAGGCCTTCCGTGAGAAATTGTCAGTAAAGACTATCATTAAAGTTCAATGCTTTTTGGGGTTGGGTTTTCTGTGGGTCGCACTGCTGGCTGTGGGAGTTTCAGTCTCCTCTAAGGCAGGAAAAAGAACACCGGGTGTTTTGGACGACAGTGAGCGATAGGTTACACCTGTGGATGGCGGGACGGAGGGCCGCTGCCTGGAGAGTCCCTGGGCTTGGGACTTTACCCTGCAGGCGGAGGGGAGCTTCTGGCTGGGCAGACAAAGTACATAGCTTCCCTAAAGCTCAACTGCATCTATGAAATGGAAATCATGATGATACCCATCCTGTATATCTGTGCCGTGGGCGCGACACAAAACCACACACGGAAATAGACTGACAGATTTGCCAGCACAGAGTAGCCTCCCCATTCACCACCACCGAATATGGATCTTCCTTTATGCCGCCAGACCGATCTGCCCCTTTGTCCTGGTCATCAAGGACCAACCATCTCTCTAGGGTGTCCCAGACTTCACACCAGAGTGCTGCAGCGACGTGAGCTTTGTGATAATTTCATGGTTCAGAGTGAGTTACACTCCTTGATCCAAAGGAGGGGGCGAGGTGCGTGTTTCTGTGGGCAGAAGAGAAATACACACACCGACCGTCTGCTTCATCACAAAGCTCTATTCCTTGAGCCGACCTTAATCTTCACAACAGCCCTATGACGTACCTCCTTGTATCTGCTCTTTACGGATGAAGAAACAACCCAGAGAGGTAAAGTGCTCTGCCTGAGGCCACACAGCTAGGAAGCAGGTGGTCCAAGTCCTGAACCCAGCCTGTTTGCCATTAGTCTGAGCTCTTGAATCTGAAGACATGTGCCTCTCTCAGGAAAGCCAAGAAATCCTGGTGGAGGAGTGAAAATCCAAAAGTAGGTTAACCATAGTCTTAAACTTACCTTGAAGGGCCAGATGACTAGAGTCTATGCAGTTAGCATTAAAAAAAACCCCATTCTGTTCCAATAAATAACCTGTGCTCAGCTTTGCAGAGAAGTGGGGAGCTGCCCCAAATCAGAAGGCTCTATGCACACGCTATTTCTCTTGCAGGATCATTCCTAGAGGGGATTCCTGCAACCAAATGACACCAAGTGTGACCACTGCAAAGTACAAACAGGATTAAAAGGAAAACATCTGTGTTTTGCAAGGCTGCACTAACTCAAGGCAAACAAGCTGTGTGTTATGCCCAAATGCTCAGTGACTTTTGCTGCAGAGAGGGCTGGTGACCGTCTCGGCTGGGCGTTGATTGGAAGAGATGCCCAATAATACGCAGGCGTCCCTGCATCTGAGTTCTTTGGGTGGCCTGGGGCACAGAGCCACATGGGTGATTCCATCATGTCAGAGTGACTTGGAGACCCTCCTTTTGTGGGGTTGTTATTGTTCAAGTCAGTGCGTCGTTACTACATGTCCCTCCTGGGAATGAAGTCTTTGGAGTTTCAGAATAACTCCCCATATGCACTACTATTTTATTAATGCTTCTCAGATGCCATGCAGGGCTCTGAACTTCAAGCACAGCTCGCCAGGATTTGATCCTCAAAAGAGACGAGGAGTCTCCATCAAGATGCCCATACGCCTCGAGCTATTTGTTGGATCCAAAAAAAAAAAAAAAAAAGTCTCATTTTGTAGGGGGAAAAGAAAACTTAATTACCAGTGAATGAAGCAACTCTCAGAACATATGTGGTTTCAGGTTGTGCCAAGATTTGGGGCCAATGTATTACTTTATTATTATCGTTGTTGTTAATCTTTACTTGAAAGACGTATAAAGCCACTCGGTAAGTCCCTTTCTTGAGGACATGGAGGCTGGAGAGTCCCTGAAAGGCAAAGCTGAACGACAGATCACAGATCAGAGCCAAAGCATTTTTGTCATACATCAGCATTAAAGGGGAAAAGATGTTCCATAATGGCTTCCCCCACCCTCACCCCTTCCTTAACAAGAAATAGCACTTTCCTTTGTTTGGGAAACCCACTTTGATGCCTTCAAGAGTAATTTGCCTTTCTGCTTCCGATTTGGTTCTCCTTTGGCAACTGTGCTCGGCCTGCATCCGAACCAATATTTGGAAGGGATGTCGTTCTCTGTTCACAGTTCCGTGTTTCAGGGAAGACGTCATGGCTGCAGGAGATGCAATCTGAGAAAAGGTCTGTTCTCTGTTCTCCGCAAGCCAAGGAAAACATGTTGTTAAAATCCTGCTAACACGTTCGCCTTGGCGTCTTTAAAACTCATTTTTCTCCCACTCTTTTGTGTCTCTCCAGCTTGGCTCTCGGTGAGCTGTGTGGCCCGATGGGAGGCAGAGCAGAGATGAGCACAGTGGATCCATCGGCAACTGGCAGAGGACGGCGGTTCCGAGATCATTGCCCTCGTGCAACGGAAGGAGGTGACTTGAGTGCGACACGGTGCCCTCCGTGTCTGTAGACGCTCCCTGGAGAGGGACCACATGCGAGAGCAGACGTTCAATTGCAGACTGTTAGAACTGACCAGAAAGTAGAGAGACACAGTGGTGCACCCCCCCACCCCGCCACCCCACCCCTGGTCTGGCGAGCTGGGTTTCAGGGCTGATGAATGGACTTACGGCTTCATGAATGACCCTCTTCCTTGGTTGACACACAGGTGACCCCTGTGTCCTCTAAGTGGTGCGGGCCAGACATCGTTTCCAAGTCCTAATAGTTCCTTTCCTTTTATAAATGGCCAAATCGAAGCGCATTAGTGCTCCCAGGGGGCCAACTCTTTCAAAGCCTCTTGTACAATGGGCCTCAGAGGCCCCTGCCTCCTTCCTAAATGGGCCTCACTGCAAATCCCGGAGCTCTTCCTCACACTCAGGCATCCGCTGGCTCTGCCGCATGTCCTTGCTGAGGCCACTGCAGAACTGCTGAATATTTTATTAGTCACCGTGCCTGTCCATGCCTTCTGCACCTGGAGGTCATCCTTCCTGCTGTGACCCCCTTTTCCCTTAAAGGAGCCATCAGTGATGACGTGTTCTAGTCTGTTCAGAAAACAGGGTCTCAGCCAGGGTCCCTGTTAAGCTGGTGAACGTTATCCTGTCTGGGAGCAGGTCTTTGAAGGTTTGTGCAGATTTGGTCAAAGGGGAACAATCCAAGGAGAGCCTTGCTTACATGAAAGCCTCTTCTCTGTCCCCTCAACTTCTTTGCAGCTAACCCTAGAGAAGGTATTTTAAAAAGAGAACATGGGCCTAGATGTCTACAAAGGTTGCTTTTTCAAATGGCTCCAGCTTCTAAAAGTCCTGTTCTTAGTCTTTGCTTTTAGAACTTGGATGAATTCATTTATTCCTTCAGGAGATGTTCATTTAATTCCTACAATGTCAGGCACGAGGCAAGTCACTGGCACTCAGCCCTGAGCAGTGAGACACCCACCTTGCCCTCGGAGAACAGAACGCCTACTGAGGGATTCATTCATTCATGCAGTATTATTTTTTGAGTGCCTATCACATGGCTGACATGGTTCTAGACAGTGGGATACACAGCAGTGAACAAAACAAAGGAAAACCATTCTGGTGGGAGATGGACATTTTTGAAATAATCACATAACGTATATACTTATAAAATGTAATGAGCCCAGCAATGGGATCTTCTTAAAAACACTGTCCTTGGGATTCTATACCCAGCTAAACTATCACTCAGCAGTTAAGGCAAAACATACTTTCCAAATGTACAACAAATAGAAGACTTTATTACCAGTAGATACTCAATGTCGGCGGGACCTGGACAAGGAAGACAGGCACGAGAAAGGAGAGACAACATCAAAACTTATCAGATGTACTGGCAAATGCAACGAACTACTGCTTATGTTAAAATACCGCTTTTTGTTTTAACAGAGAAAAAAAAATTATAATTGATGAAAAGGAGCAAAATAGAAAATCAAGTTAAAGGAGGAATAGTATGACAAAGTAAGAGAAGCAGGCTTTTTAATCGAACAACTAAAATAGACAAGCCTCTAGCAAGATTTAAAAATGGGGTCTTTCTGCATTACCCAAAGAGGGCTCCATACAGAGTCGTTCTGTGTTCCTGTCATAACTTGAAGGGAAAGTCTCACAATGTCTAGAGCCCTCAATGTCCCGCAAATGAAGGAGGATGTCCTTCAATTCCTTGCAGCAGGAACCTACTTCGGTGCCACCAACCTTGACTTCCAAATGGAACAGTACGTCTACAAAAGGAAGAGTGACAGCATCCGTGTCACAAATCTGAGGAGAAGCTGGGCGGAGCTTCTGCTGGCAGCTCGTGCCCTTGTTGCCACTGAAAACCCAGCTGATGTCCGCGTCATGTGGTCCAGCAACTCTGGCCGGCAAGGGGTGCTGAGATTTGCTGCTCCTCCTGGAACCACTCCCGTTGCTGGCCCCTCGCTCCTGGAAGGTTCACTAACCAGACCCAGGAGGCCTTCTAGGAGCCCAGCCTTCTGGTGGATACAGACCCCGGGGTGACCAGCAGCCTCTCACGGCGGCGTCTTATGTTAACCTGCCTGCCGTCACTGTGTGTAACACAGACGCCCCCCTGTGCTGAGCGGGTATCGCCATCCCTTGCAACAACAAGAGAGCTCACTCAGCACGTCTGGTGCTGGTCCCAGGGAAGTTCTGAGCGTGCGTGGCCCCATTTCCCGGGAACGCCCATGGGAGGTTGTGCCTGATCTCTACTTCTACAGAGATCCCAAAGTGATTGAAAAGGAAGAGCAGGCCGCTGCTGAAAAGGCCGTGACCAAGGAGGAATTTCAGGGCGAGGGCACTGCTCCGCGTCCTGAGTTCACTGCTACGGAACCTGAAGTTGCAGACTCGTCTGAAGGTGGGCAGGTGTGCGCTCTGTGCCTATTCAGCAACTCCCTGCAGAAGGTAAGCCTGCTGGTGAAGACGGGTCTGCAGCTCCCACTGCTCAGGCCACTGAATGGGAGGAGCAGCCACTGAGCGGTCCTAAACTGCTCTTCCACAAAGGCAAACACGATGGAAAGAAGGTTGATGGAAAAGAAACAATTTCTTGAAAAGGGGGATGGGAAAATATTATAAATTATAAAAAATATTATATTATATTTATAAATATATTTATATTTATAAATAAAATATAAAAATATTATAAATTATAAAAAATAGCAATGATAGGAATAGAAACAAACATACAGTTGAGATCCATTTTAATGAGGGAAATAAAATGAAATAAAATAAAATAATAGGGGCACCTGGGTGGCTCAGTCAGTTAAGCATCTGACTCTTGATCTCAGCCCAGGTCTTGATCTCAGGGTTGTGAGTTCAAGCCCCAAATACCAAAAGTATCTAGACCAATTGGGAACATATCAAAATTTTGAAAACTTTATGGAGAAAAGTACAAAACATGGCCAGAGGTGGGTTTTGTTTTGTTTTAATGCACGGATTATTCCTATACAAGCTTAGGAATGTTCAGTGTAATAAAGATACCGGTTCTCCTCCAATTAATTTATAAACTGAATTTCATCCCAACAGGATTTCTCAAGGAACTTTCCAAGTGGTGGTTTAGATGGGGGCTGGAGGTCCATCTGTCAAAGCAGCAAGAAGAGGGAAAGAAGGGCTTGTCCCACTCAGGAATTTCCGCTTCTTTTGCAGCAGCCAAAATATCCACGTGGCCCCATCTGGGAATAAGACAGGTGAGGAAATGTATCCTTTATGTTGTGTTCTGAACAAAGTGGGTTTGTTACTGAGGAGGGAGGAAGGGCATTTTTGTGAAGCAACCAGCAGGCTTTGCAACTCATTGCAAATGTCTATCTTTAGGAAAATGGATAAATAAGTTGCAATTACGTTCACAACGGAGTACCACATAGTGGTTAAAATGAAGCAAATAGAGGTAAAGTGGCTCCAGATAGCTAAGCTTCAAAACAAAAATCTCTTGCCTGAAAAAGAAAGTTGCAAAGTGGCTCAAACTATCTGATACCATGTGTATGAAGTTTAAAAGCCTGCAAAACAACACAGTGTATCTTTTGTGGCTCCGGGGAAACACTGACCTTGGGAAGATATAAAAACATGAATGGGAATGAAAACACCCAGTGCAGGATGGTGGTCACCTCTGGCGAGGGCGGGCAGGCAATGAGGTCGGAGACGGGCAAGGCCAGCATTTCAGTTCTTCCTATGATGCTAAAGTTAAATCATGAGTACACAGAATGTTAAGTTATCCTTCCCTGTACGTTTCTGTATGTTTGACCTTTTTCATAGTTTATGAGCTAGAAGGAGAGAGAGCGAGAAAGAGGAAGTTGTGTAAAGAGGTAACTGATGAGGTAGAGCTTGCATATGGTGAATTCACACATCTCACGTGTACGACTTGATAAATCTTTACAGAGCAAGCCAATGCAGAGCATGATATAGAAGCCGGCGCCGACATAGGTTCTCTTAAGCCCCCTCTCAAGGTGACTTCTGTCACCATAAATTGTGTTTGGTTTTGACTTTTGTATGAGGGAATCATGCACACCCCACGGCGTATCCTCTGTAGTGGCTGGCTTCACCGTCTCCGCATGACGTCCGTGAAGGGCTGTCTTCTAAAGGTGCTGATCCAGGGGGAGGTCAGGGGCTCCACGTTCCCTGTGAGGAAGAAGATCTTTCAGTTCCTGGGCTCTGCGAGGCCGTGGCGAGGGAGATCTACATTTTGGATCTGGACCGTGGCTGTTGAGGGAGTCCCGCCGACAGCTGTGGGTGGATTCGATAGTGTTCCCAGACTCCCTCCTGACCCTCAGTCTCCCGTTTCCCTCGTCTGATGTCTGCTTTAAATAGCGTAGCAACCAGGTGTCGGGAACTGCGGAGAAGCTTGGGACAGCCTTCACATCTCAGCCCTCAGGCAGCTGACCAGGGGTGCAAAAATAATTAAAGCTGCAGAGGGAGAGGTAGGTATTATTTTTAGCCGTATGTCCAAGGTTTGCCTCTCTTCGGTGCCCTGTTCCAGCCCCTCACTTGCTGCGAGTGTTTTAAAAAGTTAACTCCTTCACGTGGTTTGTGTCAAAAATGTAAACTTACAGAGTAAAACGCCGAGGTATGCTATGCTAGAGATGCGTGCCGGTGGGTCCTGCAGCTGGACTGGGAGGGGGCTCTGGAGTTTCTTGACATGGGCTCTGTGTCCTGGGTGTTGGGTGTGTTGGCGAGTTGAGCTCCCTCTGCCTGCTCCCTGGTGTGTGGAGGCTGCAGGGTGGGCCGCTGCTCCGGGGGCAGCCCGCACGCCCACCAAATGCTCCCACTGGCTGCTCACAGTTCCCTGGAATCCATCACTGCACGTCACAGACCACTGGAAGTCTCAGGCCCAAACTACAAAAAAACAAAACAAAAAACCCAAAAAGCAAAGCAAAACAAAAAAATGAGGGGTGGTATGAAATGCACACACTCGTTGTGCAGACCACAGCCGAATTCGACGTCTATTTTAAATGCTTCCTTTTCACTTCCGTATTATCACTTTGTTTTGTCTGCAATGGTGAGGCTGATGAGCGTTGTGTGTGCTCTCCTTGGTCTCCGTGGAAAGATGGATTACCAAAGATGGCAGCCTGAATTTGACTGCCAGACCCACTGCCCACATGCAAAGACCCCCATTCCCAACCGATCTAAAGAACCTATATCATAATGGTTTGGTTTTTGTGCCAGCAAGAGGACGGCACTAATTATCCAGGTAAAACAGGACATGTGAAACTCAGAAAACGATCCCGGTGATGAGGCCATCAGTAGTCCCGCCTGAGAGTGGGAAATGCAGAGCTGTGACGTTGGCCCCGAGGAAAAGGGCAGTTTGATTGCCTTAGTGAAGTTGATTCACTACCCGTGCAAGGGAGACATCGAGCTTGTTTCAACAAAGAAGCCAAAACGTGGTAGAGTTCCATCCCTGTTCAGTTTAACCCGAACTGGACGGTGTCTCTGTGCTTGTGATTCCCTTTTCGACTTGAGAAGGAAGAAAGAATCGCAATTCTGGGGAAAGGAAGGAAGGAAGAGCAGCAAGGTGCAGATGAAATGCCAACTGAATTATAGAGAGTCTGTCCAGAAAGGCGGGGAGGCAGTGTACTTGAGAATTCAGCCAAGGAGAACAGTGGAAACCAATAAATTATTTTGGCTGCCGAGAATAAAAACCTGTTGGTGGAAAAGGCACAGAACCAGTCGCTGGGAAGGAAAGGAAGGGGAGGGTTGAGTGAAATTTTGGTTTGGTGCCAGCTCGTCTGAGGTTGTTAGAGACAGCTGGGACAGTGGCTGCTGTCCCCTCCCTCCGTCGGCAGCTCCCTGGGGCCACACTGTGCAATGCGGCTTCGCCTTTGCCACCTGGACCAAGAGGAGAAATGTTCCTTGTTAAAACCCAAGCGACTTGTACATTTATCAAATCTTGAATCTTCCTGTGTGTGCCCACACCAGGGATTAGCAAACAACAAGATGCCATTAATACCTTAAACACACACACACACACACACACACACACCACAAAACAAAAAAATAAGCCCCAAACCAGAAAGAACCTCGGAGGGACGCCAGCACCTTTGCAGAGTCCTCTCTGTGCCCAAGTGTGGGCTTTCAATCTTATCAAAATCACTGCTAATTAATACCTTTTCACTTCCCGCTGAAAGAAAAACAATTTACAGTTAAGTCAGGCAGCCTACGCAAAATCACTCTAGCACCTTCTATATATGTTTTGAAACGTGCTCTCACATTTCATGATCCGTTTACTTTACAAGATGGGTAAACGGCACACAATTATGGCGATAATATGGCTGAGGTGTTTGGTTTTTATCTCTTCGCAGTAAATTGTGGATGTTCAAGCCTTTACAGCAATGTTTGCATCCCTCTCTCAATTTCTTCCTATCACTTGACAATAAATACGAGGGTTTTTTTTTTTTAAAGAATGTTGGTTTATTGTAATCATATCACCTATTCAAATAGCACTATAATTTAAGAATTTCTTGGTAGGCACGACTCAACTAAATTAATTACACTAACAAAAATATTCTGGGGTATGTGCATCTGAAAATATGATATTAAGTATATTAGCTTTGTTGTGTGTCATTTTTCTCTGCATAGGCAAAATGTGTTGTCTGGATAATTGAGCAGGCGATTTTGCCTTTGAACTATAATATCAAAGGACACAAGGATTTAATTTTAGATTTTTTTTTTTTATTAGAAGACTACATTCCGCATGTCATTCTCAGCACTGGATCGGGGCTGACTAGCTTTAGAAATTCATGAGCAGCTGGAAGGAACATCCCAAATCAAAGCCAGGGCTGTGGAGAGAGTTGGACCACGGAGAGCCCTCTCAGGGCTCTGGCATTCTCAGACCTGGCCTCTTTATTGCTCGCTCCCTCTGGAATGTCCTTCGTCTACCTTTGCCAGAGGCATTCTCAGACATGGGTAAAGGGAGCCCAATGGGCTGTTTGTAGAGGCCCAAAAGGATTAAGATTTGAAGATGTCAGCCCTGTTAGGATAATCTCCCTCAAAACTCTCCAAACAGTTGAGGGTCATATCCTTATACCTTTTGCCTGTTGGCTCTCCTGGGGGGCAGTCTCAAAATGTTCTTGAAAAAGGTGTCTTAAGAAAATAGGAGATCTCACCTTTGTAGAGTGCAGCAGGAAGCCGTGGTAATGTCACAGTGAGCCTTCCACCACAGTGACATGGGTGGCCTCCCATTAATTAGGTTAGGGAAATGCAGAGTTAAATTGCCATCTGGGAGGGTAAAATGACACACACACCTTTTTTTTTTTCCATGGCTCCTGAATTTTGAATGCACTGAACATGGTCACAGCCAAAGCCATCCATTAAGATCCTCTGACATTTTGAGAGGTATGGGGTTGACTTTTTTTTTTTTTTTACCAGGGGTGCAAAAATAATTAAAGCCCTTCTCCCCAATCCCCACACCATCACACCAAGTGTACGGAGAGATGCAAACCTAAATGGTCATTTATATGACAATAATGACAACAAGCTCTGCCGATAGCACCCTGCATTTTACAAAGTGGCTTTGCAAATATCAGTGCATTTGTTTGTGAACTCAAGATTCCTTGCACTCGGCAGTGGTGGTGGAGGGTGGGTAGAAGGCATGTGGGGTTCGATTTTTTTACTTATTTTAAATTGTAATAGGAATCAAAGCAAAGGGAGATGCGATCATTCTGCTTTGTGGCTCTCCCTCTGCCCATCGCTCTCCCTCTCCATGAACTCCACGTCTGTGCTGAGCTCCGTGGACTCTCATTACATTTCATTTGGGTGCTGTTCTTTAAGGGCTGTCCATCGCCGTTCATCAGCGACCCCTCCACCCCCCGAGTGGCAGGAGGTGACCATTTCTTGCTTCTCTGGGGATTGCCCATTCTGAAATGTGACTCTTCTGTTCTTCTCCAATCCTTAGGGCTGGTGGGGGAGCAGGTTTATGGTGCAAAGCCAGCACAGCTGTTTTGTGACTCATGGGAATATCATATTTAGCATGTTTTCCCCAGTGAAATGCATTTATTTAGATGACACATAATACTGTTGAAAAGCCAACCCTCCTTTGCTCTTACCCTCAGCCTTATGGAAGAAAACAGAGGAGTGAAAAAGGCAGAATGAGCTCATTTGAGAGAGCCAGCTGGTCGGAGAGTTCTCTCGGGCCATTCATGAAATGAGCTCACCCTGGAAATCTAAACAACAGGGAAATTGACACTGAGCACTGAACTACAGGGCACAAGAAATAGGACGTAGCTTTGTAGCCAGCTCCTCCTAAGTATCTGCGGTTCACAAATCTTGCTGGGAGATCACTGATCTGTGGCTGGGAGATCACTGATTGCACATGAGCATTCTGGAGGGAAAAACATAGCCATCTACCACTTGAGTTGATAGGGCATCTCGGGAAGTGATAGCAGCATTATGGCTTTTATCCTCTCTGTAGGTCAGCCTCTGGAAGGTAACAAGACCGTTAGCACTTGAACAAGCCAGATGGCCCACTCAGCAGATAGCGAGCTCCCCCTTCTTGACCCAGTCCCCTAGTTCAGCTATTTCCAGACTTGGCAACACCGTGCCTTACTGAGCTAGAGCTTAGAACATCCCCCAAATATAAGGAACTCCGGGTGGGGGGGATGTAGAAATAACATTAATGTGTAAGTGACAGACAGCCTTCCTTTCCCCTTTTTTATTGTTCTTGATGATGTCTGGAGCACAGTGACTTTGCTGAAGCAGCATGCCGAGGGCACTCTCCAAGGGCTCCCATTTTATTAAGTATATCACCTTGAACTTGTTCACATTTGATCTCATTTCCTTCCTGCCTGCCCACCTGGATGGTCTTAAGATCTTCCTGTTTCCCTGTCTTCAACTTCCCATCTTTTGTCCTTTTATCTGCAAAGCCCGAGCTTTCTCTGTGCCCACCCTCCACCTCCTTCAGCTCTTGTAAAAGAATATTAAATAAAACCGGGCTGGCGCTGCTCTTCCAGGAGTATTGCTCTCTGCACCTCCCTTTGCAGGAAAGTCTGTGTCCCCTTATCACTACCATTTGCTCCTTGCTCCCTATCATTCCCCACCTGTGTCAAAACAGTCCTCACCTCAATTGGTCAGTGGCTCAATTATTTCAAAAGGTCTTTAGTGAATAAAATTCTTTAAAGTCTTGAAAGTTTAAGCACAAGTTTTTCAAACATTTTGTAGCAGCAAACCCCTTAGTTACCCCACTGGTCTGTCACTGCTAGACACACAGAAGGGTGTGACTGTGTAGATCAAGACCAGAGAAGGTACCCAATCAACAAATACCTGGTTATGAATAACAATAAGGAGCCCAGGGAACACTGCAACACAGAAAACATCTCTTTCCTGCCTTCCTTGTCTGCCAATCCTTAGAGAATCAGGCTCAGATAAAGGCTAAGTGGGAGCCCACTTTTCACAGACCACCCTCTAGCCGCCTCTTCCAACTCAGTCCCCAGTGCAGGGTCCCTGTCTCCAGCTCCTAGTTCCCTGTACAGTCAAAGTGGGGGAAGCTACTGTTCTTTGTTCTGAGTTGGAGGGCAAGGGAGAATATCACAGTTTTCTGTGGATACAGTGATAAAGATGATGATGACAGTGATGAAGATGATGGTGGTGATGGTGATGGTGGTAGTGATGGTGGTGGTGGTGGTGATGGTGGTGGTGGTGGTGGTGGTGGTGGTGATGGTGGTGGTGGTGGTGGTGGTGGTGGTGGTGATGGTGGTGGTGGTGGTGGTGGTGGTAGTGATGATGGTGGTGGTAGTGATGATGGTGATGGTGGTGGTGGTGGTGATGGTGATGACAGTGATAGTGGTAGTGATAATGGTTATGGTGATGATGGTGATGGCGGTGGTGGTGTTGATGGTGATGACAGTGATAGTGGTAGTGATAATGGTTATGGTGATGGTGGTGGTGATTGTGGTGATGGTGGTGATTGTGGTGGTGGTAATGGTGATAGTGATGGTGATGGTGATGATAGTGATGGTGGTGATGATGGCTATGGTGATGGTGATTATGATGATGGTGATGGTGGTAGTGATGTGATGATAATGGTGGTGGTGGTGTTGATGGTGATGATGGTGATGATAGTGATGGTGTGGTGATGGTGGTGATGGTGATGGTGGTGATGATGCTGGTTATGATAGTGATGGTGGTGGTGATGATAGTGATGGTGTGGTGATGGTGGTGATGGTGATGATAGTGATGGTGTAGTGATGGTGATGGTGATGGTGATGATAGTGATGGTGATGGTGGTGGTGATGCTGGTTATGATAGTGATGGTGGTGGTGATGATAGTGATGGTGATGGTGATGGTGATGGTGATGATAGTGATGGTGATGGTGGTGGTGATGATAGTGATGGTGATAGTGTTGATGGCTATGGTGGTGGTGATGGTGGTGATGAAGATAACGGTGATGGGGTGGTGATAGCGATGATGGAGATGATGGTGGAGGTGGTGACAGTGATGATAACAGCCGTTAACAGCACCAAGGCACCATCCTAGCAGTTTGCACGTATGAACTCATTCATTCCTCAGGACATCCTGATGAGCCAAGTATTATTATCATAATCAATTTCATTTTACACATGAAGAAACTAGGACCCAGAGTCATTGAATAACTTGCTTAAGGCGACATAGCGAGTAGAGTCAGAGCTGGGATTCAGACCCACAGCGTCTGCCTCCAAAGCTCATGCCTTCAGCCACCGCAGTAAAGGCGCAGATGTTTTTGAGTTTCTGAGGCGTAACTCTAGAAACTAATGAACTCGCTCTACTGTTATGTAGAACGTCATTCATTATGTTCAGCAAGCCCATAAACAGTGAGGATGGGACGGCACGTGAGGGGACAGAGAACACCATACCATACCTTTTCTCAAAAGGAATCGAATGTAGAAAATAAATACAAGCAGACAGAGTTTTTTTGGGAAAACAGGGGAGGGGGCCTGGAGTCTGAATTCCTGACCTCCTCGAAGACCCTCCAAAGTGGCCCTAGGGTGCTGTGGAACTCAGCCGGAAAGTTCTTTGGGTCCAGGTGTGGTGCAAAATACTGGTCACCATTTTTTACCTACCGGCTTGCTACCTGCCAGGTGCTTCCGAAACTTCTTAGTTTTAATCCCCAGTGCTGCCTGGGAGGTGAGGAGTGATTACCCTCATTTCACAGGCTCAGGCAGGTTTTGTAAGCAGTGCAAGTTTCCCTAGTCTAGTTGGGGGCAGAATACTGGGGTCGGAGCCAGGACAGCGTGGCTGGGAAGACCCGTCTCCCACATAGATGGGCTGCTTGCTGCGCCTTGCCCAAAGGATTGAGAGCCATCCGCTTCCCTTGGTGCCCGTGCTGACTCTCCCTCAGGGGCCCCGGAGGACTCCAGGGCAGCTGTCAGGTGCGGCAGCTCTGGACGGTACCTGTGTGGCTGCTCTGCTCCCACACCCCATTTCCTTGCCCTGTCCACGGGCTTCTCCCCTTTCTTCCAGTTGCCACCAGCTGGGGCCAGATGGAGGCTGAGAGCTGACTCATCTGTGCTGTCCCCAGGCCCTGCCGGGCGCTCTTACGGACAGGGTCGCATCTGTGAGCCGGCGTCCTCTCGGGCACGGCAGCCATTTGCCCCGACAGGTCTCACACTCCTGCCAACCGACCATCCCAATTTCATCCTTGAGCTCCTGCAGCTCTCTCAGGTGGATGCCATCTGTGCGCAGTGATTTATCCGCCCTCACCTCTTTCCAATCTGGCGTAGAACACCCTCGTATTGACCACGGTTTGATCTAGTACCTGTCTGCGGCAGAAGCCATTCGAACCGCCTCTGTAGACCGAGGCTAGAAGTCCATTCAATCCCTTAACTGATTTCTTTTCATCCTTTCCCCTGTGGAGAACATCTATGAGTCACGCCATCCTTTTCAAAAGTGGAGTGAGCCACTGGGTTGGTGGCTTGCGCTCTCCTGGCAGGATGCCGACCTTGTCTGTGATCAGGGAGTTGTGTGGCTTAGTGACTGAAGTATCAGCTTCAGAGCCAGACTGACCTGCGCGGATGCCCTGTTTCCACCACTGCCCATCTGGGGAGCTTGCTGGACCACTATCACTTTCTCTCCCTTTGGGCGACCGCTCCCCCCGATGCTCCATCCTGGCGCTTGCGCTGGGGTCACGGAGATCGCAGGACGCCGTTCCCTCGGCCGCAGTGATTGGCCCAGCGATGGGTCAACCAGAATCTTTTCCTGAAATCGTTCAAAGAGAGCCTGGGAGGAGGCATTTCTACTCAGACGGACAATCCAGATCCACTAAGGCCCTTCCTCACTTCTCCCGTGGGGAAAAAATCCACTCGAAGCAGGTGGGAGAGATGGCAATACGGACAGAGAACGGGAGTCCAGGGGCAGGGAGGGATGGGAGGTTGGCGCCCCTCGGGACCAGATTCTGTGGTCTCCGGAGCTAGAGCGCACCTTGCCTTCCCAGTTACGGGACAGTGAGTCCTTTTTCCCTTGAGCTAATGTGTTGGGTCCTGCTAATTATAACCAATGTGTCCAGATTAGTTCCCCACATGGGTGCCCTATGAGTCTCTAGAATCTTTGATTCCTCTTTAATATCATCAAAAGGCCTCTCTTCATGGGATTGCTTTGAGAGTCTCTTGCAAACTACCTAACAAAATCTGAGGGACCAAATTGTGTCTGGCTCTGTTTAGAGAATTCTCTGCTTTTGCTTGGACAAGCTCCTCCTCCCCTCCTCCTCTTTCTCCTTCTCCTCCTCCACTCCGTCTTCCTCCTCCTCCTTTTTCCTTTCAGTGATCCAAACTTCTTACAGAGCACTTTTGAATCTCATCAAATGCCGTTAGCCACATTTTGATATAGGAATCTATTCCTGCCGTCAACAAGCCTACTATGTGCCCATCTCTATTCTTGGCACTGGGAATACACTAGCGAAAAAGACAAAGCTCCCACCCTCGTGAACTTACACTCCAGTGGGAGAGACAAACAAATAAGTGAGTAAATACACAATATAATTTCAGGCAGAAGTAAGTTCTAAGAAGAACAAGTAGGTCAACTCAAAGAGTGGCCGGGGGTCTGGGTGCCGCTTTAGACAAGGTCTTGCTACGTGATCATAGAAGGCCTTTCTGCAGAGCTGACATTAAGCCAGTAAACTTAGATTAACTCAGGGAGTAAGCTAATGGGAATAGCATTCCAGGGCAAGTCCAAAGACCCTGAAGCAGGGATAAGATTGGCATAATATAAGAAAGCGAGGCCAACTGGATAGCATGAAAGTGAGGGGCAGGTCTGGGCATCTATTAGCCCAGACAGTACCTTTGTGTTAATTAGAAAAAGGTATGCCTTCTAGGTAGACTAATTACCACCAGCCATCATTGTTCAGGCCACAGCCTGGACAACTGTACCTGGTAGTCATAGAGAAAGTCTTAGGAGATAAGGTCAGAGAGAAACTGGAACCAGGTCATGTAGGAAAGACATTGATTGGATTTTACTCCCAAGTCATCACTGAGAAATATTACGTGAGCCACATACATAATTTAAAATTTTCCAATAGGCACATTTTAAGAAGTAAAAAGAAACAGGTGGAATTATTTTAATAATATGTTATTTAACCAGTATATACAGAATATTAGCATGTGAACATGCACTCAGTATAAAAATTAATGAGATCTTTGTCATTAGTTTTATCATACTACTTTTTTTTTTCCCGAAGTCTGGTATATATCTTACATTATAGCACAACTAACCCAGGTGCTGAATTTTTATCCGGAATACTTGATCAGTATTTAGATTTTATAAGTTCACAGTGGAAGAAGTAGATTTACATACCAGGCTGTCCAAACATACTTAGAAGTTTGCTAATGATTGAATTTGGCATCTGCCTTTAAATTAAATTTTTAAATTTAAATTAAATCAAATTAGAATGGATTTCCTTAGTTCAGGAACCACATTGTAAGTGCTCAACAGCCACATGGACTCACAGCTCCCGAATTAGACAGGGCAGGGCCAAGTGTTGTGGGAGCGACGACTGTAGGGTTGAGAGCACGGACCTTTAAGAAGGAATGTTCTGGAAGCCTTGTGGAGAGCAGACTGGTGAAGGGGAGACCATTCTAACAGTCTAGGTGGGAAATGACAGTGACTTGCAAGGACACTAGGCTGGCGAGACAGGGCTGACTGGGAGCTGTTCGGAGCATTGGCCCCCAGACTTTGAGGGGAGAAAACGAGAATGACTCCAGAGCCCAGGGAGACTTTTGGGGACACTAATGGTGCTTAAGCTTCAAGACTCCAATGTGGGCTTCTCGCCAAGGCTTGGACTTTGTGATGTGTGTGGTATTTGTCATTTTTTTCCAAATGTGTTAATTTGTGGTGAGTTTTTACTTGTTCTAAATAAATAATTCACTTTCATTCTTTTTCCTTTTTAAATCTTTTATTATTTATTGGACAGAAAGAGAGAGCCCACAAGCAGGGGGAGCGGGAGAGGGAGAAGTAGGCTCCCAGCTGAGCAAGGAGCCCGATATGGGACTCGATCCCAGGACCCTGAGATCATGACCTTAAACCGACTGAGCCACTCAGACGTCCCTTCACCTTCATTTTTGGTTTTATTAATACTCTTTTTTCTCAATGAGGACGCTCCAGATTGAATAAGCTTCAAAATCCAGAAAATCCTGGCTCTGCTTCTGCTTAGGGGTGTCACTCATCCACTTATGAAAATTAGACCCACAGGGGTGAAAAGGCGACTGACTCTATCTCCGCATTTCTCTGTAACATGGCCCTTTTCTCCAGTAAGCTTTGTTAAGACAGCACTCTGGTTTTCACAGACTTATTGATTCTTTTTCATGCTCCCTTCATGTTTTCCTAGAGCACACTTTTGACCATATTGTCCTTCTAGCGGGAGCAGGTAAGCAGACAAGCTAATTCTTGAGTATGTGCCTCCCCCCCATCCTCCAGCAGACAGTGAATTTGTGGTCTCTCCTGATAACGAAAATGTGGATTTGCAACCAGACACCTTGGCTCAATCCTGATTCTGCCTAACTCACTGTGTGTCTCTGGGCACATCACTAACCCTCTCTGAGCCTCATCAGTTAAACATGGACCATCGGCCCTACCGCAGGGTAGGTCCGAGGATTAAATGAGACACTCCATGAAAAAATATCAGCCGTTAGCTTCACGGAGAGTTAGTGCTCGGTCACTAATTGCTGCTATTATTATTTTATCTATTTTTTGGTGCCTTTCCTCCATGAATTCCTGCTCCAGGCGTTGTCCGTTAGTCAAGGACAGGGTCCTAATGCACCTGCAGCAGGAGAGAGTTGGTCAGCCCATCACCTCCTACAAGGACTCGGTCATTGCAGCACCTTAACCAAGCAGTCAAAATTCACGTCCCCAGCAATGGGCCCATTTGATGCCGTGTGCCCCGATGCGAGGCGCCGACAGGGCCCATTCATTCTTGTTCTTAGGCAAGTGCTGAGCCTGAATGTGAGCAGGTGGAAACACTCTGCAGATGCACAAACTGAGGTATTGGAAAGGACAACTGACCTGGACTCTTGCAAAACATTCAATGTCGTGAAAAATCAAGCAAGCAAACCAAGGCGGGGCACGCTCCGTGTGGAGCGTCTGAAGGGACCGAGCAAACACCCAGTGCAGGCTTGTCGGGACGTCTCCCGGGCCAGGTAGGGGAAGTCTATTGGACACCTGAGGTCGTGTGAATTCTCCTGGGTGTGAGGTCGGTATCGGAGTCCTCGTCAGTGCGGTGCGGACATGGATGCCCTCTGTACGCACCACTCCGTACAGTGAGGATTCAATGAGCGGCTCCACATAAACAAAAAATAGGAGAATGTCCTTATTTCGAGGAGAGGCCTGAGGAAGGAATCCGAGGTGATGGGGAAGTTCAGAGAGGAGAAAGAGAAGGAGGAAAGGGAGGGAAAGTGAGAGGGAAGAGCGCACCGTTAATCCCGGCAAATCTAGCGGAAGGGTATGTACGTGCGTGTTCATTGTACCATTCTTTCAACTTCTCCATAAGTTTGAAATTAAAATAAAAAAAGACCCTGACCTTCAAAGCCACTTGACCTTTATGTTCTGTTCCATAACACGTTGGGCCCACCTGTGCACGGCAATGAAAATTTTCCATCCCGAGTGGACTGAATGTGGCCCCTTGCAAACGCTGGGTAATGTTTCTCTCTCCAGACCTTGTCCTCTCCAGCCGGGGTGTGACGGGGTGGCTGGTGAGTGTGGCAAAGCCGTCTTGTCACGGGGGATGGAATTTCCACGCACCAGGATTCCCTGGCACGTCCTTCCCCGGGGGAAGTACCGGTCCCCCGCTGCTGTGTGTGCTCCCTCCCCAGGTGGCTTTGCTTCCTCCGTCCACCCCCCCTACCTCCTTCTGGCATAGGTTTTGGCTGAAAAGCCCATCTCACTGATTGTCTCCCTGCCACCACTTCTCCCAGATGCCAGCTATGTTAAGATCTGCACTCACTGCCAAGGATCCTGGCCTTGGGGTATATCATCTGGCTTTGCTCGCCTGTCTCAGCCTACCTAATGTCTCATTCGATGGGTCAGGGGCTATCTATTCCATTTATTTTGTTTTATTTTTAAAAGACATCTATTTATTTGAGAGAGAGCGCACATGCAGCTCCCAGGAGCGAGAAGGACAGAGAGAGAGAAAGAATTCCAAGCAGACTGCACTCATCACAGAGCCCGATGCGGGGCTTGATCCCAGGACCCTGAGATCATGACCCTGAGACCATGACCTGAGCTGAAATCAAGAGTGGGACACTTGATCGACTGAGCCACCCAGGTTCTCCTATCCCATTTGTTTTTTTAAGAAGGCCACAAGGCTTTCTTCTTGGCCTCTTATCACAGAAGCCTCGTCAACATCATTTGCTGGCTTCCTCGCATTTTAAGCCTGGAAAATCTAGTGAAACAAGTGGCAGACCTTGGTAAACTGCCATAATGGAAACAATCTTAGTTGAGCTGTGAGAGTGGAATCGTCGTTCGTATCAGAATTCATTGTGTGTCTTCTGCGATAAGATGTTAAGTTCCTTGAGGACAGGGACTGTGTCCTATCCTCTGGGCCTCCAACCGTGTCTGTGTGTCGTGGGAGGCAAAAGAAACATTCGAACCCCCGGTATCTTAGGGGAGGATAATCAAGTACACACATCCTGACCAGATGAGGCAGAGAAAAGTGATTGTCTCGGGAAGAAAGAGGAAAACATTTCTTCAGAGTCCCACTTTGAAATGATCTGGAAAGCTCTCCGGATATGAGAAATTTGCAAAATAATACGAACAGCAATATTTGTCGAGCTTGTTGGAATCACCGAACATTTTGGTTGTGGATTCTCATCTACATGAAACATGCTCCTCTTTTCGTAGAAGAGGAAACTCAGGCTCCCGAGGGAAAGTGGCCTGGCCCAGATCCCGCAGCCGGCCGGGGGCCAAGCCAGGACCTTCATGCCCTGCTTTTCCTCTGAGGAATGGGTGTGAGATGCTAGCGGCAAGGCACACTCATCAGTTCCCTTCCACGCAGACTCGGCTGGCCTGAGGTCACTCTGTTTCCATAGCTCCTTTAGTGATACTAATGAGGACCACTGTGTATTCATCATACCTTTTTATTCTGTGTTTCTGATGCTTTGCTGTCTTGGGGCCCTGCTGGTCCTGGAGGAAGTGCCCTCCCAAGGTTAACCAATCCCTAGAGAAGTGTCCCTTTCACGTGCAAACCAATCAGCTCAGAGCCCACTCTCTAATCGGCTCGTCCATGGCCCCAGGCGGGGGACAGCCACGGACATCCATTATGCCCCCGAGCGCACTGAAATTATTCAGACTAGCCTTACTAAGCCTGATGCCCCTGCCTTGACCATTCCTTCCTGAGAAAACAACAGCGAAGGCCTTTGCCCACATTTCTCCTTCCAGCCGCTGCCTCCTGGAAGACATGGGGGCTCCCTGGAGTAACCAGTGTGGTGGGGAGGGCTCCCCTCCTCCTAGAACCGTGAGTTACAAACTATCTTTTCAATGGCAATCATCTCTTGATCTGTTAGCCTTGCCTAACCTAAATTTTAATACAACTTATGTTTAAAAACAGCGACATTAGGGATGAAACCAATGAGGGCTTTGCAGATCCCCGGGAATTTGGGATCTCCCTGTTGAGAGGTCTGTTCTTTCTCTTTCCCTTAAACAGAGCGGCTTCCCTATTATCTGGTTTACATAATGGAACTTTTTTTTTTTTAAGATTTTATTTATTTATTTGACAGAGAGAGAGCGGGTGGAGCCACAGGCAGAGAGAGAGAGAGAGAAGCAGGCTCCCCACTGAGCAGAGAGCCCCACATGGGGCCCGACCCCAGGACCCTGGGATCATGACCTGAGCTGAAGGCAGATGTTTAATGGACTGAGCCACCCAGGCGCCCCCATAATGGACCTTTTAAACATAAGTCGGATCTTGGCATTCTCTGGCTCAGAACACTGCTGTGACTCCCCAAACCTAAAGTTCCTAGCATGGCCTTGAGGGCCCTTCTCCCACACCTGCTGACCTCACCTCCACCACACTGGCCTCTTTGCTGCTCAGGAACCCTGCAGGCAGGATCCCCTTTAAGGCCTTTCCAGCTGCCTGCAACACTTTTCCCCAAATAATTCCCGTGCTCAACCCCTCCTTCCCTCCCTCCCTCCCTCCTTCCCTCAGGTCTTTGCTGAAATGTCACCTTCTCCATGGGGACACGCTCCCTTCTTTGTTCTGCCTTTTCTTTTTCCCATCACACTTATTATCCTTGAATATGCAGTATAATTTATTTATTGTGCTTATTGTCTTGTCTCTTCCCTCCTCCCCTTTCCACCCTACTGTGTATCAGCTCTGCAAGTAAGAAACTTTGTTTAGTTCCCTGTTATATTCCAAGGACCTAGAGAAGCGCACGGCGCAGAGAAGGCATTAAATTATTATTTGTTGGATAGATAAATCTCCTCTCAAGAATTTGTTAAGCAAAATTTCCTTAAAAAGAGGTTGGGGAAGTCTCCGTGGCTCAGTCGGTTAAGCACGTGCCTTCGGCTCAGGTGATGATTTTAGGGCCCTGGGATCGAATCCTGCATCAGGCTACCTGGTCAGTGGGGAGCCTGCTTCTCCCTCTGCCTGCTGCTCCCCCTGCTTGTGTTCTCTCTCTGGCAAATAAATAAATAAATAACATTAAAAAAAAAAGTTTGCGGCGTACTTGGCTGACTCAGTCAGTAGAGCATGTAACTCTTGATCTCAGGGTCATGAGTTCAAGCCCACATGGGGGGTAGAGCCTACTTAAAAAAAAAAAAGGAGTTTGCAAATGGCTTGCCTAAATCTCTTTGACCAATTTCGTGTCAAGGTTGTCAACCATAAGGTTATCAAGGAGGGGTCGGTCTTCCAGCAAGACCCTGAGAATGGTCAAGTGAATGTCACTTCTGCTCTGGGTGAATTGATGAATTACAATAAGTAGTGTGATCGTCCAACACCAAAGGAAAGGAAAGATTCTGGGAGAAAAGCATCATTATTTCGGTACAGGAGACAGAGCTTGATGACATCTCTTTTAGGCAGTCAACACATACAAAAGGAAACCCATAGAAATAATATTTCAGGTTTCCAAAAAGCCCTGAATGAGACTCTGCACCAAAATCTATTTTTAAACCATCAGTTGGCACAGTTTGGAGTGGGCAGGGTGGGGTTCCTTCATGGATGAGACAATGACCTTGGGAGGGAGAAAGAGCAGAGATGAATGGACAGCGGTGACCTGAACAGTGTTCAACTGTGGGGACCCCAGCAAGGAGCCCTGGAAATGGTCCCTCGTGGTTTTTTTGTAAACGCTGTGATGGAAAACATGCCCGGTGAAATGAAAACATGCTCACATGACTCAGCTCGTGGCCTTGGACCTTCCTGGGCATGGAGACGCCAGGCCAATGGAGACAAATGGAAGGAAGTCTTCAGGGCTGAGTGTGCAGGCCGGCCAGTGGCAAGTAAGCCTCACTGGGGCTGACCCTGATCACGCATCCAGGGAAAGAGAACTTGGAGCTGTCAGCCGTGACCCAAGGAGAGGGCCGAAGAGGCAACATGCACCATTCTGGAGCACGTCAGCCAAGATGAGGACGGAGTACTGGATCCTGTGGGTCACAAATGACAGTTTATCATCCCACCGCCTCAGGAAAGGCCTCATCTTCCAATGTTCTCTCCCCACACCCTCCACCCCGGCCGGGGCTGGGCCTTCCTCTTAACCTCCTCTGCTCTCCCTTCCTGATTCCTTGCCTCTGAAAAGGGTGCTGCCCTCTGCGAGAGAGGGCCGGGGATCTTGTGAGTTCCTAATACCTTTTCAACCCCAGCTCAAACTCCTCCCTCTCGGTGAGACCTCCTCGGTCGAGGCTCTGCCATCACTGCTCAGAGTTAAAAGCCCTTTCTCTGAAACATGTTGAGATGATCTGCTTAAAGCTGGCCTCCTTCTCAAAAACGAGAAGTGTGTCTTATCCAGGAGGTGCTCAATGACGATTTGTGTGATCCACGAATGGAGAGATAATCTGTGTTTCTCAAGACAGATGCGTGGAGGGGAGGAATGTCCCGAGCCAGCCACGCTGGTCCTGGGGGAGGGAAGAGCATGGTGGGGAGGCAGGTGTCTCCAGCTCCAGAGGATGCAAGTACCACGTTGAAACCGGTGAAAGGTGTGGAGGCAGCGAACGGCATCACAGAACACTGGACATGAGGACACTGGGGAGAGGGGGCAACCCTCCATGCTTCAGAAACACGTTGGAACGTTCATTTCTCGCAAAAAAAAAAAAAAAAAAAAGGAAGCTGCCTTACATCTTTCTGTTACAAAGCATCGCATTTTTAAAAAATATAAAAATATAAAATCAACTTTGTTTTGGGGAAATTCACATACAATTAAATGCTCTGTGACCGCATAGTTCGATGAGCTTTGACAAATGCACACGCCTCCCCAACTCTCCTCACTGTCACCATGCGAAACGTGCCTGTCGCTCCTGAAAAGCTCCCACGTGCCCCTTTGGGGTCCATCACTCCCACCCCCCACCCCAGGCAACCAATCTGCTTCCTCTTCTGTAGATTGGTTTGTCCCCTCTAGAGCCTCACGGGGACATGGTGGCGTCTGGCTTCTTCCTCTCATCATCGTGTTTTTGAGATCCATCCCCGCTGTTGCAGGTTTCAGTAGCTGGGTCATTTTTTTTCCCTTCCATCCATCCATCCATAGTATCTCACTGTGGGACCGTGATACAGTTTATCTGTTTACCTACCGAGAATATTCAAGTTGTTTCCAGTTTGGGTCTGTTATGAATAAAACCGCCATACACATTGATGTAGAACTCTTTTTGCGGGTAAGGCACAGTGCAGACAGTGGTTACCAAATAAAATGGAAGAGACAGACTCTCAGATTTGGAAGGGGAGTCGATAGGAGTCTTAACTGTTACTGAGTCCAACCCTCTGCCTGCTGCTTTCTCTCCTGCATCGCATCCCTGAAACCTGGCTGCTTGGTCTTTACTTACCCCCACAGACAGGGAACTCACTACCTGTCAAAGAAGCTTATTCAGTGGGGGTGAGCTCCAGATGCTTAAAAGCCCTCCATTCACTGAATTTCAAATGACCACTGAAGAGGGCCCTCCCCACCAGTGCCAAAATTCAGTCTCCTAACATGTGCACAGAGTCGGGTGTGTAGAAATAGCCACCAGGTTCACTTGAAGTGTTTCCCATTTTAGTCTACAGATCCTTTGTTGTGCTAACCATTTCACTAGATTTTTGGCTCTAGCTCGGGGCTGTCACTCTTAACCTGGGCCATCAGTTACTGAACACATTGCTCCCACTGTGGTCAAGCTGAGCCAGCACTGGCCAGCTCGTCCTGCTCTCTGCACAACCATGTTGACCCTGCCTTAACCCAGGACGCCTTGAGCTGACTCCCACAGAGGGACAGGCAGGCAGAG
>CM053621.1:29398773-29428979 GCA_028646535.1 Procyon lotor | reverse complement strand
TTAGTTCATTTCTTGAGTCTAGGAGTCTCTTATGGTTTGTCTCCCTCCCCATCCCTTCGTGTTTCATTTCTCTCCCCCACCCCCCCAAACTCCTGCCTTCCCTATCAAGTTCTTCATATCAGAGAGATCATGTGATACTTGTCTTAAACTTTTTTTAAAGGATTTTATTTATTTATTTGTCAGAGAGAGAGAGCACAAGCACAGGGAATGGCAGGCACAGGGAGAAGCAGGCTCCCCACTGAGCAAGAAGACCTATGTGGGACTCAAGCCCAAGACCCTGGGATCATGACATGAACTGAAGGGCCATGCTTAACCAGCTGAGCCTTCCAGACATTCCTCCATTAAATTTTTTAAAGTGGGTTATTCCGAATTCTTTTTCTGATAGTTCATAGGTTTCCGTTTTTTAAACATTTTTAGAGCTTATGTTATTAGAGCATGTTGTGTCATATTTACTTGGTACTTCATGATCCTTGATTTCTTATGTTGGTATCTGCTCATTTGAGTAATCAGGTTGCTTTTCCAGTCTTTACAGGTTTGCTTAGGTAGAGACTGATCTTCACCAGTCAGCTCAGTTTGGGTTTCTGCATCTCATGGTAATGTCCTTTTGCAGGTGGGGTCAGCTATTGTCTATTTTTGAGTGAGGCAACTCTGACCCATGAGGTTGGAGATGGGTGTTGTATCCTTGACTGAGAACGGCTAGACAGGACTACTGGCTTGGACACTACTAAAGTGATACTTGAGGACGGGTCCTGTGGCTGCCTGGATTCTCTGGTCAGGCTTACTAAGAAGCTTAGGGATGATACTATATTCACTCGTAGGTGGGGCTATGGGAAGCAGGACAGGACCAGGGCCTATATGGCTTGTTTGGAGACATGAGTCAGGCCAGAGTGTGCACTAAATTCCCTGGACGTGTGAGGCCATCAGAGGGGTGGAAGCCATAGGCAGTGCTCTTTGTTCAAGTGCCAGTATAAGCAGGGCTGTTGGATGGGTTGTGTAGTTACTGTGTGCTCTGGTTATGTTTTCTGGTTGGGCAGGCTGGAGGCTGTGTTCAAAAATGAGTGGGGTTATGAATTAGTTTCCCTGTCTGGGCACAGTAGGAGAAGCAGCTCTAAAACCGGCAAAGCTCTTTGTGGTCTCAACTCAAGCTGACCTACATCCTAAGTTCCCTGGCCAAACAGGCCCAGTGGTTTTGCTCTGCAGACTGTCAGTTCTACCTGCCCTTCTCTTTACTTGAGTGCCGCTGCTCTGCATGACTTTCAGGTGTTCCCACCTGAAAGTTCTCACCTGGTCATATGTGGCCAGGAGACTCTCTACAGACTCTAACAGTCTCTCTACAGTGGATGGGCCTGAGACTTGGCTCCTTATTTGGTTGTCGGCAGACTGGGGCAGACTAGCTCTAGGGCTAGCAAAACTCCTTGTTTGAGGATCTGAATCAAGCCAGTCTGTATACCCTGCAGAGTTCCCTGGACAGTTCCACTGACGTGATTCTACAGGTGAATAAAGCCTGCTAGTTGGGATTACTTTTCTTAGGCACTGTGGGTATGGACTTGGTCTGCCAAGATCCTTGTGTTGATTGTTGCTTTCTCTTTGCTACCCCTCTTTTACTGTCACTTTTCCAGTGGCTGGGCCTGCAGATTCCTTTGCAGTCCTCATTGAGGTCAGAGTAGTGGCTTCCACATAGCTACTCACACTGCTTGGGGGGGCATGGCTGGTTATGTACCCCCGCCCCCCCCACCGACCCACATTATCTTTTCCCTTTGGAGGATCTAGAGGCTCAGGGGAGACCTCTTTGGAGGCATGGTGCTTTGCTGGCTTGGGGATGGGCAGTGTGGTCAATTTATAGCTGCTGCTTTTACCCTTCTGGGCAGTCTGCTGTCTACTCTGCCGTGCAGAGGGGTTCTTCACATTAACCCTGGTGTTCTAGGATTTTCTCATTGCTGTTCTCATTCTTGAATAGTTGTTCTTGTGAGAGGGAGTGAAGTCAGGAACAACCCATGTTGCCATGTGGGTCTCATCATCCTCTCTCCCCACCTCCCTCTCTTTCTTAACATTTGAAGATATTGTAAAGATGCTATGGTATTTGAAGTTACTTTAAAAAAAATACTCATTGGGATTCCTGGGTGGCTCAATTGGTTAAGCGTCTGCTTTCAGCTCAGGTCATGATCCCTGAGTCCCAGGATCCAGCCCCACATCTGGCTCCCTGCTTAGCAGGAGGTCTGCTTCTCTCCCTCTCCCTCTACTCCTCCCCCTGTTCGGGCTCCCTTGCTCACTTGCTCACTCACTCTCAAATAAATAAAGTCTTTAGAAAAACCATTTTATGTATAAAAAAAATGCTTCTCATATTTTTCTTGTCATGTTGTGACAAAAGTTATTGTTTAAGCTAAGACTTAATAAAATAAATGTGGAGTTATTTTTGCTTACTTTGTAAACATTTACAGGTCAAGCTATATAAGAATTTATAGGAGGAGGTCTTACTGACACTCTTATCCCTCCAGCCTTTTTGTCCTGTCCCCTGTCACAGGTAACCATTTTTATTAGCTTCTCTCTTTTTAAAAATTTAATTGAGGCAAATTTCACATACTGTAAAACTAGCCATTTTATTTTTTAAAGATTTTATTTGACAGAGTGAGATAGCGCCTGCAGAAGGAGGGGGAGAAGCAGAAGCAAGCTCCCTGATGAGCAGAGAGCTGGATGTGGAGCTCAGTCCCAGGACCCTGGGATCTTGACCTGAGCTGAGCCACCCTAGTGCCCCCAAAATAGCCATTTTAAACTGAATGGTTCAGGGGCACTCAGTATATTTTTTCAGTGTTACACAATCATTGCTTCTGTGCAGTTCTAAAACATTTTTATCACTCCCCAAAGGAAACTCTGTACCCATTAAATGCTCATGCTTCCTTCTCCCCTTCCCCTTCTAGTTCCTGGCAACCACTAGTCTGCATTCTGTTTATATGGATTTGCCTGTTGTGGATATTTCATAGAAATAGAATCATAGGGGCACCTGGGTGGCTCAGTAGTTAAGTGTCTGACTTTGGCTCAGGTCATGATTCCAGGGTTCTGGGATCCAGGCCCCCCGTGGGCATCCTGCTCTGTGGGGAGCCTGCTTCTCCCTCTCTGACTCCCTCAGCGGGCCATTCCCCCTGCTTGTGCTCTCTCTTGGTCAAATAAATAAATAAAATCTTAAAAAAAGAAATAGAATTACACAATAGGAGACTAGGAGACCTTTTGTGTCTGGCTTATTCCACTTAATGATATTTTCTAGGTTCATCCATGTCCTGTGTATCAGTACTTCATTTTTTTTTTTTATGGCTATTTCATTATATGAATATGACACAGTTCTTTTTATCCATTCTTCCATTGATGGATATTTGCATTGTTTCTACCTCTTGGCTATTGCAAACACTGCAGCTGTAAAAATGTGTGTATGTATTTGTATGAGTTCTTGTGTACATTTATTTGGAAGTATGTGCTCAGGAGTGGAATTACTGGATCACATGATAATTGTATGTTAATTTTTGAGTAATTGCCAAACTGTTTTCTGCAATGGCTGATCCATTTTACTTTGCTACCAGTAATGTATAAGAATTTTAATTTTTTTGAGAAATTTAATTTTTTTGTATCCTTGTCAACACTTGTTATTTTTCTTTTTTAAAAAATTAATTTTAGTCATACTAAGATACGGAGTAGTATTTTATTGTGGTTTCTTTTCCTGACTACTTTTGCATTTCCCTAATGAATAATGATGTTGAGCACCTTTTCACATGACCATTGGGCATTTATATATCTTTAGAGAAATGACTCTTCTTTCTTTATCCATCCCTAAATTGCACTTTTTGTTGAGTTGTAAGAATTCTTTATGTATTTTGGATACTAAGGCCTTTTCAGATCCATGAGCTGAGTATTTTTTTTCCATTCTGTTATGTTTACTTTTCCTGTATTGTTTTTACAAAAAAACGAGTATACAAATATATTCTCATTTTCTCTGTCATATACAAAGGCAGCATATTATATAGTTTTCTGTAATTTGATTTATTCCAACCTAATAATATAATTTGGAAGTCTCTCCATATTAGCACATAGGGATTCTCTTCCTCCCACCCTCCCTCTCCTCTGTTTGCACAGTACCTCTTTGTAGAGCTATACCAAGTTCATTCAACAAACTTCCAGGGTACTTGGGTTATTTTTAGTCTTTTACTATTCCAGATAGTCTGTGTTGAATAATCTCACATTGTAGGTATTTTCACACTTGTGTTGCTTTATCTTTGTGATAGATTTTTAGAACTGAGATTACTGCAACAAACACCTATAATCTTAAATATGATCTCTTTCAAAGCAGAAACTCACTTATTCTTACCTGGACTACTACTTTTGTGCTACCATTACATTTTAATGTTCCTTTATTCCTATAAGAACTACTGTACGATGTCACAGTTATGGTTTACCAAGAGCAGTGGCTGCCCCAGATATGGGCCTCATGAGTATTTTACAGGAGATGATTGTTATACTTCATATAAATGGATCTATTATTTTCAAGTGAAAATCTAAACATTTAATGAATCTTCGCTTTTGATTTTGATCCTTGGTCATAGAAAACGTTGAGAAGCACCTCCACCAAACTGAGGAAAGTGTCTCTCTTCCTTGCCACAACCCATTCTCCAAGCTACACTCAACTTTTTATTATCTTTTCTTTCACAAATGAGAGCAGTTGCAAAGATTGACTCCAAATACATGTAAAAGTCCACCGTTGTTATTGGTTATAATTTCCCTTTATTCTGTTACCTTATTGTCTATGTTTACATTCCTTTCCCTCTTTGAACAGTCAACTCTGATGCATTTTCCTTCATGAAATCTTCCCTGATTCACCCAAACTATAATAGTGCTCCATCTCCCATACCATTTTTTTTGCAACTTCACTACAGTACTCTCAAATTTCACCTAGTGTTACCATCACGTGTGCATAAATTCTTCTAGTGTACTGTACAGACTCCTTGAAACCAGGGAGTGTTTTTCTCAGAGGCTTGAACTTATTTCATGCTCCAGTTAGTTATAGCTGAGTGTCTTGTGCAAATTAATGTATAAGGTTTTATGCTGTTTCTTGCTCTTCCTTGTCACCCCATAAGTGTAGATGTTCTTCAGGGTTTTCTCTCTGGCCTTTTTTCTTCCTTGTGATTTCATCTACTCTCTGTCAGCAGTCATTCCCAAACAGATGATTTCATCTAGATCTCCTCACTCTAGTCCCTAAACTGAGCTTGGGGTGTGATTCATCCTACCAGAAGCCCAAATACAGTGTCCCTCAAGCTAGAATTGTCATTGCATCGTTCAGTGCCCTATCTGGCCTGTAGTAAGCATTTGTATTCATGGAATAAATGTATACATGAAAACATTTTTCTTTTCCTGACTACTGAGAAATGTTACTCAGACCCTGCTTTGCCTACCTGTCTTATCATTTGCTGGGCCCCATTGTTTCTGTATGGAAATATTGCACATATATCCTCTGTTTTTCTGCTGGATCCACCTGAATGTGTCCCCTCTCCCCCCATTACTGTGTGAGCTGCTACACTAACTACATAGCTCCTATGTGAGCTACAGTGACTAACAGCTTTTTCAATGGATACCTGAGGTCTACCCTTTTAGTCTTAAAAATCTTACCTAGCTCTCCAAAGCTGACCAAGTCGAGCCTAACATTAAAAATTCTCTAGCCTCTGGATGTCTCTGAACCCCTTTCCAGCCTGTTTCCTAGTCTTCTGTAACCTAGTCTAGGTTCAGCCAGTATTTTCCATTTCTTGGTGTCCCCATCATCTACTGAGTCACTTGAGTTGGAAACCTGAGACTGTTCTTTCCTTGACTCCTTTCCCCTCTTCTGCCACAACCAGTTAGATTGCAGTCCTATGGATTTTACTCCTTTAAATCTTTTTCAAATCTGTCCTCATTCTAATTGAACTTTCTGCTCATATTTTTGGTCACATGCATCCCCATACAGCTTCCAGAACTTAAATCTCACCATGAATCTCTGCTTATAATGGCTCTTACTGCAGGATTCAAGGATCTTCTTGTAATCTGAGCCTTGTTTTCCTCTATAGCGCAATCTCTTCCTGGGTTTCACTTGGCACTCTTGAAATACTCAATTGCTGGTAGTTCCATTTTGTTGCTCCCTTCTCCAGAACACACTATACTGTTTTTGCCTCTTTGCCTTTGTTTTGCAGGTTCCTTCAGCCCTGAATACTGCTGTCTAGCCTCTTCCCTGCCCCACCTTTGGCCAGGCAAACGTCAGGTCATTTGTTGATTCTCACCTCAGGCATTGCTGCCATCTTGTAGCCTTTTCTGATTTCTCTGTCCTCCGCACTGTTTCCATAGTACCCTGTGCATCTCCCTATCTTTGTAACTTCCTCATTATAGTTGATTATAACAGTCTCTTAAGATAGTCTGAGAACTTCAAAGATTATTTTATACATTGATAAAATCCTTGCACCTGGCACAATGCCCAGTACATAACAGGAACCCAATAAATGCTTGTGGAATGAATGAATACATTGTATAATTCTTCTTTATCATTTATGCCTGTGCTTACTGAATTTCCAGAGCTTGCTGTAAAAGATAGGAAGAAAATATATGGTAAATATAGGTTAGTATTTGGTTGGATCATACTATATCCAGACATGTGAGGAAAAATCCACTTCCAAGCTCATTCATACTGTTGATCAAGTTCACTTTCTTGTGGTTACGGGACTGATGTCCCATTTCCTTGTTGGCTATCAGCTGGGACTCCTCTGCTTCTAGAGCCCACTTGCCAGCCTTCTTATGTAGCCCCTCTACAAACCAACAGCACATCAGGGTTTTTACATACTTGGAAAATCTCTGGCTACTACTTCTTTCAGTCAGAGAAACTATGTATTTTTAAGGGCTGGTGTGTCCAGATCAGGCCCATCAGGATAATAACCCTATCTGAAGGTCACATGTGCTATAAGATATAACATGACCACAGGAGTGATGTCATTATATCCACAAGTTCTAGAGATTGGAGTGGGACACTTAAAATTCTGCCCACTGCTGTGCTCACAGTGGAGTGATGTTTTGACAAGTCGGGTAAAGTTTCTGCTTTAGCCAGTAAAATATCTCTTTCCTTAACTTTAAGTTTAGGGTTTATGTGATCTGTTTCCATTTCTTCAAGTCCCTTTGTCCCCTATTCCTGTACATGTGACAAGGATTTTAATCATGTTATGTATCTCATAGTGTAGAAATAAATTTGAGAGAAATGAGTTTGTGGACTGTTAGTCCTCATAATGAAATCTGGTATGTATTGTTCTAGGGAAACAGGATTCATTTGAAATCACTGAATGGATTGTTTTGATTGTAAGCAGAATTTTTTTAAAGTAAACTTTTTATTGAAACATACAGAAAATACGTAAATATATTATTTGATAAATATTCACAAATGGAACATAATGCATGCAATTAATATAAAAAACTATTAGAATGATTACCAGTACACCAGAAGCCTGCTTATCCTATGGCTCCTTTGAAAGCAGAGGTTTGTTTGCCTATTAATTTGATAAACTTTTAGTCTATTTAATCCTTTTTTAAAAAATTGCATTTATTTTAATTTAAGATGCAGGTATAAAAAGATAATCCTTAAAATTTTTGGAGCATGTGATAAGAGTAGTTAGGAGGTAGCTCTTAGGATTTGCTGCAGAGGATGAGATGTATGATCAAAGGTGATGTGGGGCTAGATTCTTTATCTTCTCAGTAATAGAAAATAAACTCCCAATTTTCTAACCTTTAGTTAGAAAAATGGTTTTTGCTCTCAAAGCAGTAGTAAGCTCTTTTGTTGTTAAACAGAAACTAGAAAACTCTTCTTTAGGAAAGTCATCCTAATGGGGTCAATTTGAGGTGGTTGTTGGTTTTATATTTTAAGACCAGAATTTCTAGTTGTTCTCTTGTATAATTTTATTAAACTTGGGTCAGAAAACAGGAAAGGACAATATTTCAGAGTTGATGTGTTTGAAAGTACTTATGGTTGAACATTAGAAAAAATCTTAATTTTTCTGTTTTAACAGAGGGCAAGGTTTCCATGTTGAACTTTCCTTTTTAAAAAAGATTTTATGTACTTTATTTTATTTTATTTTATTTTATTTTATTTTATTTTATTTTAGATGGAGAGAGAGCATCTGTGTATGTGAGTGTGAGCAGGGGGAGGGGTGGGAAGGAGAGTTATAATCTCAAGCAGATTCTGCACTGAGCCCAGAGTGAGGGTCTGATCTCACGATCCTAATTTAATCTAAGCTGAAACCAAGAGTTGGACACTTAACTGACTGAGCCACGTAGGCACTCTCGAACTTTCTTTTTTTTAACAGAGAATAGCTTTAGGAAACTGTTCCAGCCCCATGTAATGTGGTAGGCTCTGCTGGAAGACCTGTTTTTTATGTGTCTGTGGAACTGTTTATCATCATCGTTACTAAAAAAAAAAAAAAAAAAGGCCTAGACTGTCTGAGAAGGATGGTTTCTTAAATTCCTCTACCCAATTACTTTTTTGGAGGTGATGCTTGAGTTTCACAGGTCCATTTTAAAACACAGAATCTGGGGGTGCCTGGGTGCCTCAGTGGGTTAAGGGTTTGCTTTCATGACCGTTCAGGTCATGATCACAGGGTCCTGGGGTCAAGCCCCACATCAGACTCCCTGCTTAGTGGCTGGGTGTCTGCCTTTCCCTCTCTCTTTGCCCCTCCTCCGAGCTCATGCTCTATCATTGATATTCTCTCTCTCTCAAATAAAATCTTAAAAATAACCTCACAGATTCTGACATAGTGCTCTAATGGATGAACTGGAGATTTTCAAGCAATAGACCATATCCTAAACATTGATATGCAAGGATGCATGATCTGAGCATCTGTAGCCTATTTTTTCTAATTACATGTATTACAGTAATCCCAATCTTTTTTTATATAATATCCTAATTTTTATGTGTAGCCTCTTAATCTGTTACTTTATTTCTCTAAGCTCATGGATTATCATATACATTCGTACATGACATAAGTAATTTTACTTTTTATTTTCATTGATATTCAAGCAATAACTTTAAAAGAAGAATATGGGTAGGTTGTAAAATGAGAATTTAGGCATTGTGCTTAGAAATTTTTTTTTTTTTGTAGTAGGCATGTGAAGAAGCTTTTAAAACATAATCTTGGTTCCCAGGAACCAGTGATTTTAATTATAGACGATAGAATATAAAAGTAACTCCATCGTAGAAACTGTCCTAAGGGATTAGAGTGCATATCTACAAAATAAACCAGCTTCTTGTGAAAAATTAATATTGCTAAGTAATGTAGTTTTATATATCTGCTGAAAAGGACTAGAACAATTGGTAAATAATGTGTTATAAATAATCTTTACACCCCTTTGTTTTCTCTATGAGCTTTTGCTCAACTAATTTTTATGAACAGGAAAATTTTAAGGGTTGTTGTAATCAAAGCACCAGGCTTTACAAAACCACGATGTAGGTGTATGGGGCAAATCTCCATTTACGAGACTTAGGAAAGAGCCTGTCACTTGGCTGTGCCCGTACACACATTTGTGGGGGAGGAGCCAACCAGAGGAACAGATAGAATTCTACTTAAGGGTGTGTGTGTGGTGTAGAATATCTCTTTAATAAGCTGGTTTGTGTTTTTTCCATCTTAATGGCTTTGGTTTTATAAAAATGGTACTTTTTCATTAAAAACTGTAGCGTGTAGAAAAACATAAGGTATAAATCAACAGAAATCTTCCTCCCCAGATGTAACCGTTGTTAACATTTTGATGCACTAGTTTCCAGAAATCTCTCTGTGCCTATGTGTGTATGTGAATGGGTACATATTCACTAAGGTGGGATCAAATCGTATGCTGTTTTGTAATCTTTCACTCAACCATCTGTCAGTTTTCAAATCTCTAAATACAGACATGTGCTATTTTCAATGGATGTGTATTCTCTGTTAGTCATATTTTCCTTAACTCTTATAGACATGGGAGTCATTTTAGTTCTTCATTTTAAATGGTGATATGATGAATATGATTAAGTATACATGTTTTCCTGTTGGTCTGATAGTCACCTCAGTTAGCATGAACACCTTGGAGTAGGATTGCCCATCACAGAGTACATCTGTTTTGTTTCATATCACAGGCGGTGTTACTGTACCCTCTGCTAGGTCCTCCAGTCTGTGTCTTCTGCGTCTTCTCCCCAGAACTGCTGTCAGTTTTTTTAAATTATTATTATTGCAAGTCAGAAGTATGTAAGCCAATAGCCTTCCCCCCACTTTATCTTTCCTTCATTCATTTTTTATTGCTTTAATTTATTGTGATAAATGAAAACATAAGCAGTGGTAGAATATGCATCCATCACTCAGTTTCAATAATATCAACTCATGGTTAATCTTGTTTGATCTACATTGTACCTATTCCCTTCCTCCCATTTATTGTGAAGCGAATTCCTGACATATTCTCATTTAATCTGTGTTAAATTATTTAATACCTCATTTTATTTATATCTCTTCACTTATTACTGAGAATGAGTATCCTTTTATATACATATCGGGTACAAAGTGGTTATACATCTTAATTCAATAGTGAATTAGGTGGTTTTCTTTCTCTGGTTTAATACCAATTACATTAGTGTGATTTAGCACTTAGGTTTAATAATCTTAAGATGTAGATGTAAAGATAAGGTTCAGTTCCAAGAAAGTAACTAGAGTTTGTGCTGGTCATGCAATATCTGCAGCGTTTGGTTCTGAGCGTGACATTTTGGGGACGTTGACAAATGAGGATATCTAGAAGAGTGACCAGTGTGGTGAAATTAGAGAGTAGTGTCATACAGGGAATAATTGAAGGAGCTGGGTGGGGATCTTTCGTTTGGAGAAAACAGGACAGGGAAAAGAGAGTGGTGACGGGTGACACCTATATGAAGATGTGTCATGTGGAGGGGCTTCGGGGATAAGAAAGAAGCTGCTGATTAGGTAGCAATAAATTACATCTCCTCTCTGGCTCCTCATACTTTTACTGATTTTGTTTATATACTGCTGATGAAAGCAAGTGATTTGTTATGTGGTGCAAATGATGCTTTTTGGTTTCTGGGAAACCCTGAGATGATCTGTGTCAAGTTTTGCTCCACATATCATTTCTCCAAACTAGGGTTTAACTTTGATATTTAAATTGATTTTGCTGTATCAGAAAATACTCTTCAGTTAAAAAAAAAAAACATTTTTCTAGCTAGAAAGCTGCTCAGTATAGGCCCACAATCCCATTCCCATAGTTTCAAAATAAAAAAAAAAGTTCTGAAATATTTTTCATAACTCATTTGGAGGCAAAATTTGACCTGAACAGATGTCTTTATTTATTCCACTTGGTGTGAATATTCATACAATTCTTTGCAGAAATAGTAATGTGTTTGATTACAGTGTGCTTTCCCGTACCCCAGGGGATGTTATGTAATGTATTATTACCCTTCTAAAGTCCAAAGAAGTCCAAATTTTGAAATGCTTCTAGCCCGAAGGATTTTTGTACCTATAATTGTTTTTTTCTATGTTGAATGATACACTGTGTATTTTGATACCTGATGACTATGTGTATGTAAAAAGAGGACTGTAGTTTATACTTGTTTGTCCTTTTGGAGGCTGTGAAATTAGGTTAATATGTAGAACATATTCAAATTAGGACTTCCCCAAAATAGCATATTATTACCATGGTATTATTCCATACAGGTTTAACATTATTCTGAAAATGGAAAGAACAATGTGGCAATACAGAGTTGAAATACTAGGACTGTTGAATAGAGATGTCTTCTAGAACCAAATGGCAAGATATATCTAAATGTTTTCACTTCATCCAATCTTATTGGTGTTATATTATATTATGATGTTATACTGAGTAATCCAAAATGAAGTAATATATCATGAAACAGATTTAGGCCTATTTTAAGTCTACATTTATGACCTTTTTGAATTTGCTTTTAGGCATAGATATCGAAGTTGCTTGTAAACAGTGATTGATGATTTCATTTTAGATCATCCTGACATCCTAGTTCAAGTGATCTAAATTGCTGGTATTGTAAGCCACGCCCCAGACTTTACATAGAAGGACGGTATGGTTTAATAACGTATTTATAGAAAGAAAAAAACTTGGTTTAAAAACATCAGGAAAATGTATTATTTGAAAGTCTCCTTCCCTCAGTAATTCTACCTAAAGATAACTATTAAATTTTTTGTGTATTTTTTCTTTTTTTTTTGTGTGTGTGTATTTTTTCTAATAATTTTATTTGTATCAGTAGTATACACATTTTTTAAAAAAATATAGTAATAGAACATATACTCTCTGTTTATTGATTTTTCTTGTATTTGGCTTAGAGGCCTTTCTGTAAGTGTATACATAGTTCTACTTTCTTTTTGGTCATTGTGTAGAATTCCACATATACCATAACTTTCATGGCTAATCCTTGATGGGCTTATAGGCTGTTTTTCTTTTTAGTTATTAAAAATGATCATGCAGGGTGCCCGGGTGGCTCAGTCAGATAGGCCACTGCCTTCAGCTCAGGTCATGATTCCAGGGTCCAATGATCAAGTCCTACATCGGGCTCCCTGCTCAGTAGAGAGCCTGCTTCTCGTTCTCCCTCTGCCTGCCTCTCTGCCTACTTGTACTCTCTATCTCTCTGCCAAATAAATAAATAAAATCTTAAAAAACCTTAAAAATGATCATGCAGTAAACATCTTTGTATGTGTAGCTTGACATGTTCTTGCGTGTAAATCCTACAGATGGATTTCTAGCATGGTAATGCTGGATTTGCACAGCTAAACATATTGATAATGTTGAATTACCCACACAAAAGGTCTTACCAGTGTTGTCTCGTTACTGAATATGTTTATGAATGCTGTTTATTCCCTCTCTTGCTGCTGCTTGGCATTAAAGTAGGTATGTTTTTAAATTCAATGAACATTAAGTTATTTTTCATTTAAAGTCCTGTTTTGTTAATGACAAATTTAAATTTGAAAAATAATTTGTCTATGAGCCATATTTTCATTTTGTAGACAGTGGTTGGTATTCCTGTAGGCGCAGGTTCTCTGCTCCCACACCTTTGGCATCCCCTTCATGAGGTACACTTCTTATGACTTAGAGGAGGAAAAGATTTTTCCCTTTTCATTTTGGATCTCCTTAGGAGGAAACAAACCCCTTGTTTATATACTTTTTTATTGAACAGGTTTATTTAGATATAATTCACTCATTCAAAATGTAAAATTAAAAAACTTTGGTATATTTAGAGTTATGCAACCACTAACATAATGAATTTTTGAACATTTTCCTTATCCCCAAAAGAAATCTCACACCCCTTAGCTATAATTCCTCCATCAGTTTAACCCCTTCTCTAATCTAGTTGGTGGTTTATTAGATTAGCCGCTAATCTACTTTCTGTCTCTATAGGTTTGCTTGTTCTGGGCACTTCATATAAATGGATTTCTACCATTTGTGGCCCTTCTGCATAGGGCTTCTTTCACTTAGCATCATGTGTTTAAGTTTATCCACTTGGTAGCATGAATCAGTACTTCATTCTTTTTTATGGTTGTATAATATTCCATTGTAGGGACATATCACATTTGTGGTTTTTTTTTGGTAGTTATGAATAATGCTGATGTATACAATTTTTTGTGTGATTGTAGTTTATTATTTCTCTTTGGTATACACCTAGAAGTGCAATTGTTTGGTCACATGAGAACTCTGTTTTTGGTCACATGAGAACTCTGTTTTTGGTCACATGAGAACTCTGTTTTTGAAGGAACTGCATCAGTTTGTATTCCCACCAACAGTTTATAGTGAAAGTACAAATTTCTCCACATCTTTGCCAACGCTTTTTTTCCTTTAAAAAATTAAAAAGAATTATAGCCATCCTAATAGCTGTGAGGTAGTATCTCATTGTGGTTTTGACTTGCATTTCCTTGATTGCTAATAATGTTGAGCATCTTTCTATTTGAGCATTGGCAATTTGCATATCTTTGGGAAAATATTAACATCCTTTGCCCATTTTTGTTTTTGAATTATAATGGTTCTTTATATACTATATATAACTGTTTTATCAGGTATGTAATTTCTGGATATTTTCTCTTGTTCTGTGGGTTGGTTTTTCACTTTCTTGTTGCTGTTCTTTGAAGTACAAACGTTTTTAATTTTGATGAAGCCTAGTTTATCTTTTTTTATTGCTTGCACTTTTGGTGTCTTTTCTGAACATACTTTCAGGTGACGAATTTGCCTGATCCATTAGATTGGCTGTAGGCAGCAAGTTTATCATCTCAACCACTTACTCTTTGAAGGTGATCTCAGGTGCAGCTTATTTTAAGGCAGTACCAATGAATTGACTTTTAGATGTTCTACTTGGAAATACATTTAAAGGTATTGTCATAAAATCTAGCTTTTATAATAAAATATGAGCTTGCAATATATTTTTGCATATTTATTGTAAAACACTTGTTATTGCTTACATTATAGGTACTAAAAATATACTTTCAGAATTTCAGAATGTAGCTTTCTTGTGCCTTATTTTGAGTAACATTATGCTGATTTTTTTACACCAAGAAGATTAAATTTTTGCAGGCTAAAAAATAGTTTATCTAAATATTAAAAGTTAGCATCTCTAAAATTTTTGCTACTCACTGGTAACTGAGATTTTTTTTGAGACTTAAACTGATTTATTTTTGGTCATACACAGAAAGTTAAATATTTCTTTATTATTGTAGTTTTAAATCTCCTCACTTTTCCCCCAGATAATTAATGTACAGGGCATGGCTTACTGATAAGTATGACTAGAGCTGTACAAATTAATCCTAGCAGGGCTCCATCCTTGATGTCAGTACTGTAAATTGTTCTCACATTATTCCTGTTATTCTGGTGTTATATCTTATGTAGATATAAATTCTTATTTTGTGGGTGAAAAGGGATATGGTTCAGTAGGATTCAAGAACTTAAAAATTGCCCTCTTTCACATTTCTAATAAGGGAAGGAATCATAATGGAATCTGTTATCTATTTAGAAAAACAAATTTTATTGCCATTTATAATACATGTAAATGGCTGCTATTTATTTTAAAAAGAGTTATTATATTTCTAGGCCCTAGAAGGACTCTGCATTTCATAATTAAATTAATATTAGTAGGGGTTACAACAGTTTCTGGGAATGTCATAATGTGCTGTAGGGGACAGTAATACTTTTAAAGGTCTGACATGTAGCCAGTAAGGTGTTTCTATTTCTAAATAACACCCCTTCCCCCTTGAGAGTATTTATAAAATACAAGAAGTATTTTTGGTAAATCTGCCAAGTTTTTTATATGAGTCTCATTATATCATTGAAGGTACCTAAATAATAATATTTTAAGTTAAACAGTTGCTCAGGAACAGTAATACTTTAAAGGTTCTGACATATAGCCAGTAACGTGTTTCTATTTCTAAATAACACCCTTTCCCCCTCGAGAGTAGATAAAAGTATTTTTGGTAAATCTGCCAAGTTTTTTTTTTTTAATATGATTCTTATTATATCATTGAAGGTACCTAAATAATATTAATATTTTAAGTTAAACAGTTACTCAGCTTACTACTTTGACATAACCACTGATGAGAATTGAGGGCTAAGTTGAGCCTGGGGAATGGGTTTCATTGTCTAGAAAAGGCTCTTAAATTTCTCCTTCTTAGTATATTACAATCTTTGTTAGGGTATTGCCAAAAAGGAAGAGACTGCTTACTTAAGAGGCTGTGTCTTTGACTTTGGAATTCTCACAGGTACACTGTGAATGAGTTCAGATCTCTTATTTTCTCTTATTTTTTAATTTTTCAAAAAGATTTATTTATTAGAGGGGGAGAGATAGTGAGAGATAGCAAAAGAGAGAAAAAGCAGGGAGGAGAGGACAAGCAGGGAGGAGAGGGAGAAGCAAGCCCCTCGCTGGGTAGGGAGCCCAATGTGGGGCTCCATTCCAGGACCCTGGGATCATGATGTGAACCAAAGGCAGAGGCTTAACCAACTGAGCCAAATTGGAACCAAATTAACAAATTGGAAGCTAGTATGTTTCTTGGGGTTCTGTTGCTCTGGAGGTACCTGATTCCTGTTGAAAGCCAAAGTTGCACAGAGCTGATGGGACCAGTTATTGGCAAAATTATGATGTTCAAAATCTATTTGTTGGGGTATCTGGAATTTCTTTTTTTTTTTTTTTTTTTAAAGATTTTATTTATTTATTCAACAGAGAGATCACAAGTAGGCAGAGAGGCAGGCAGAGAGAGGGGGAAGCAGGCTCCCTGCTGAGCAGAGAGCCAGATGTGGGGCTCGATCCCAGGACCCTGAGATCATGACCTGAGCTGAAGGCAGAGGCTTTAACCCACTGAGCCACCCAGGTGCCCCTGGAATTTCTTAATTCTAGGGAGTCAACTGACTTCTGGAGAGTTGTGTGAAAGGAACATTTCACTTTCTGAAAAGGTGTTCATTATAGTTCATAATTGTATGTTACCCTTTAATGAGGTCAAAGAAACCTCTTTATGGCAACTACGGAATGCTCAGTTTGGTTCTTCCTGCCTCTGGTTGGGCTCCTACATGTTTTTATGTTTCATTATCTCTGATTTCTGATTAGATGGTGACTATTTCCTTCCCTGCTCAGCCTGGATTCCAGGGTCATCTCTAGCTCTTAAACCTGAACTTTGTCATGTTAATGAACACCTTTGTTTTTGCTTCTTAATCTGTCATGCCTATCCCTAAAGACTTACCTGCTCTTGTGGCCACATTGCTCAGTACTTTTGTATGAATTAGAACAACTTTGAAGACTGTTGTTCGTATCCGTCAGGGTTCAGTTCTGTAGAAAATAGGATCTAATCCTTCCTACTTTAAACAGAAAGGGATTTAGCACAGGAAATTAAATGTCTTGCTGAATTGTTGAGTGGGGGGCTTAAAGGCACGCTGTAGCCTAACTGCTGGAAGCAGTTCCCACATCCACCCTGTAGAAGGGTGCTGCCGAGGGAGCTGATGTTCCAGCCTGATCAGGAAGCTCACTGCTGAAGTGGGTGCTGGTGATCAGCTCCTGACCCCACAGCCCTGCTGTCCTGCCTGTCATCCACATGAGCGTGATGGGTATGTCACACTGTTTCTTTCCCCACTTAATCCAGATTCAGTCATAACTCAGTTGGATCATAACAACTTTACATGTTGTATGATTCACGTTTATCATGATTGATGCAACTTAAGTCTAGTCCAGAACACCAGTAGCAAGAGCACTGGGAAATGTGGTTTTTAGCTTTCCTGTCTCTGTGGTGTGCTAGTAGAAGGCGGGAGTAATTTGAGTCAGGCTGTGGTATTCTCCACAAATGTATGGTTTCCCTCTAAAGCTGGTTCTTTGAAATTATCTTCTAAAACCAGCTTTAGAGGGAAACCAAGGGTCCTTTCACTTGTCCTTGTGAGACTGATTCTTCTGTTCACGAACGTGACAATTCCTACTCCACTTCACTCTGGTCCCTTTGAGCAGGTGACTGGAGCCTGAGCTTGAGAGGCAAAAGCAGCTGTTACTTGGGTGTGAACTCCACTTAATCATTCTTCTGGCCGTATCTCCTGTTACTTTCAGGTTGCAGCAGTAGCTGCGACACCACTGTGTGGGATGTAGGAGTGAGGAGGTGAGCGTCAGCCAAGTGGGGACACAGAGACTCTGGGAATGGGGGTCTAAGAGGTGCAAAGGACAAGTAGGAGAGAAATACAAACATCCTGTCAATTTAGAAACAACCTAAACCCTAATGAGCATTTGACACCCTAAAGTTACTCTTTCCTTCTTGAAAACCTTTCTTCACTGACTCCAGGGCTTGTTCTTTTTATCACTGACGGAAGCCTTTCCTTGTTTGCTTTGTTGATTCCTCTCCTCGCCTCAGGTCTCAGTCCCTTTATTTCTCTTTGTGGGCAGTCTCATTCTTAGGTTATTTCTAGCTTCAGCCTTTCTCAGAAATCTAGACTTGAGCTTGCAGGGGCCTACATTGATCTCCCTGTAGGTGTCCAATACATCTAAAACCAAACTCTTTAATTAATTTTTAATAAAACCAAACTCTTGTTTTTTTCCTCCCCATCTACCTCTCACCCAAGGTACCCCATCTTACTAAAATGCATCATGATTTACCCGTAACTCAGGCCCAGAACCTTGGAGCTGTCCTCGATCTTCTCTTTCGCTTCTCACATGCACCCCATTAACAGATGCTGTTGGGTTCTGCCTTCAGACTAAGTTCTGAAACTGCCACTTGTAATCATCCTTACTGTTGCCATCCTAAGGCCACTATCATCACTTTAAATGATTACCCTCACTTTACTCTTCCGTACTCAACAGCCAGACTGAGTAAGTCCTGCTCACTTAGCATGTAAATCCCATTGTACCCAGAATACAGTTTCAAATTCTTAGGGTAGCCTACAAGGCTTTCTGTGTATAGTCCTGGCAGTTGTTCTGACCTTACCTCCTGTCTCTGTCTGGCTTACTAAACTTCTTCCACACTGGTCTCCCCAAGAAACTTACTGGGATAGACACACAATAGTACATTTCTATTTTTCTGATCCCCACTAGAGTATGTTTCATTCTCAGGAACTTAATTTTGCTCTCTGATTTATGCTTCCTTTGGCATGTGGGTCCTCACATGTTTGCTCATCAGAAGGTGGGGCAGTGAAATTATTTAAAGGTCTTGGAAGATTGAAGATTAAAGTGTCTTTTGGGGAGGAGCAGTTTGCAAGAAATAGTAAAATATGTGATTGATTACAGGTAAAAGGAAGTAAGCATTAAAGAATGATACAAATATGGAATTTTCAAATTAATAGAAAAAATGGAGTGAATAGCAACCTGACCTAAACAGTAGGAGTTTGGAAAGGGAAGGTGGAATAGTATAAAAGAGCAAAGTAAGATAAAAGAAATAAAGTGAGTGGGCCAGAGACTTCCCTGTCGGCCACAGTGAAGCAGTTCTTCCCTCCGGACTCCACCGTCTTCCAGCTCAGAATTCCAGGAGGTACCCCAAACCTGCATATCCAATTGAAAAGTTTTTTAGCAATTGAAAAGAAAATTTTTAGAAATTATGAGATACACATACCATAAATTTTACCATCTTGACCATTTTTTAGTGTACTGTTCAGTAGTGTTAATTCACATTGCACAGTTTCTAGAACTCCTTTTATCTTCCTTTTCCCCTGGCAACCACCATTTGCTTTTCTGTCTGTGAACTTGAATATTCCACATACCTCATTTAAGTGGGATCATCTTATATATGGCTTATTTCATTTAGTATAATGTTCTCAGGCTTCACCAGTGTATCATATTTCAGAATTTTTTAAAAGATTTTATTTGAGAGAGAGAGCGAGAGAGCATGAACGGGGCTGAGCAGGGAAGGGAGAGAGGGAGTAGGAGAAGCAGACTCCCCGCTGAACAGGGAGCCTCTTAGGGGACTCTCTGCCAGGATCCTGGGATCGTGACCTGAGCTGAAGGTAGATGCTTAACTGACTGAGCCACCCAGGCACTCCTGGAATTTATTTATTTATTTTTAAGAATTTCTTTTTAAGGCTGTATATTCCATTGTATGTTTTATACACACACACACACACATACATACGCACTCCCTCCCCCCACATGTTTATTCATTCACCCCTTGATGGACACTTGGATTGTGACTATTGTGAACACTACTAAGAACGTGAGTGTACAAATATCTCTTCAAGATCCTGCTTTCACTTTTCTGGAATTTTTTAAATTGCAGAGGTGGAGTTGTTGGATCATTAAAATCTCATTTTTTATTTTTCGAGGAATCACCATAGTGTTTTCAATGCCTGCGGCACCATTTGACATTCCTTCCAGTAGTACACAGGTGCTCCGGTTTCTCCACATCTTGGCCAACATTTTTTTTTTTTTTTAAATAGTAGCCATCCTAATTAGGTGTAGGGTGTTACCTCATTAGAGTTTTGATTTTCAGTTCCCTAATGATGAACGATGTTGAATATACTTTATTTCGTGCTGATTATTTGTATATCTTTGGAGAAATGTATGTTCAAGTCCTTTGCCGCATGTCCAGTTCTAAGCAATTAGAACGTAGGAACCTATAAACTGAAATAAACCTACAAGAGGGAATTAATAGTTAAAAGGTGAAATTAATGAAATAGGTTAGACAAAGTAGAAAGATACATAAGAAAGATACATAAATCTAAATCCCAGTCCTTTGGGAAAGCTAACAAAAATGGATATCTCCTTCATGATACTAGTAAGAAAAGAGTAATAGTAGTATTGGAAACAAAAAAGATTTAACCACAGAAACAGAAGACTGCTAATTGTAAGAAAAGCAAGTTTATGGTAACAAAATCACAAATTAAGAATTTCAAAAGTAAGAAGGATCATTTTCTGGCTAATTAGAAATGGTCAAAATCAACCTAAAGGAAGTGGAAAATTTGCATACACTTTTAAATACAAATATCAAAATGATTTTAAAGTATATGTGAAAGAATAAATGCCTGAACATGATCAAGAGCAGAATCCAAAGGATTGAAGGAGAATTTGCCTTTGTTATATAAAGCCATGTATTTTATCAGTATGGTTTTAGTGCTGGAAGAGTAAAATAGGTCAGAGAGAGATTTAGATTCCATCATATATGAGACCATAATACATATCGAAGGTGGTAGTTGGGGTCTGCGAAATGGATGATCAGTGATGGTGTTAAAACTGACCATCCATCTGGAAGAAAATAAAATTAGATACTTAAAAAACATAAAAAATAAAAATCTTAACAAATTCTATATTGATTGAAAATATTAAAAGAAAGCAGTTATATGGAATGATCTCAGAGACTTATGTATAAAATAGGATAAAACAGGGAGATCTTAGGCACCTGGGTGGCTCAGTTGGTTAAGCATCTGCGTTGGTCCCAGGTTCCTGGGATTGAGCCCCACATTGGGCTCCCTGCTCAGCGGGGAGCCTGCTTCTTCCTCTGCTGCTTCCCTTGCTTTATTTTTAAGATAAATAAAATCTTATCTTTATTTTTAAGATAAAATCTTAAAAAAATTAGATCTTTTTTTTAATAAATGCTTAATTTCAGGTAACTTATTTTAGACTCATGTATACAGTACAGTGATTCAACATTTCCGTACATCACCTGGTGCTCATTGCAACAAGTGAATGTCTTAATCCACATCATCTATTTAACTCACTCCCTTCTGGTAGTAATCAGTTCTCTAATGTTCAGTGTCTGTGTCTTGGATTGCCTCTGTCTCTGTTTTCCCTTGTGCTCATTTGTTTTGCTTTTTAAATTCCACATATGAGTGAAATCATATGGTATTTGTCTCTGACTTATTTTGGTTAGATTTATATTGTCTAGCTCCATGTTGCAAATGGCGTGATTTCATTCCTTTTTATGGCTGAATAATATTCTGTTGCGTGTATATACAAATGCTTATTCATTCATCAGTTGATGGACATTTGGGCTGCTTCTTAATTTGGCTATTGTAAATTCTTATTTACATACATATTATTTATTATTAATATATAAATATATATATTTACTTACATATTATTTACTTCCATAATTTGGCTATTGTAAATCTTTATATTGCAGAAAACATAGGGTTGCATGTATCCCTTTGAATTAGTGTTTTTATTCTTTTTCTTTTTTTTTTTTGTATTATGTGGTAAATATCCATTAGTGTAATTACTAAATTGTAGGGTAGTTCTATTTTTAACTTTTGGAGGAACTTCCCAGTGGTTTTCCACAGTGGCTGCCCCAGTTTGTATTCCCACCAGCAGTGCAAAGAGGGTTCCTTTTACTGCATATCTTTGCCAAGACCTGTTGTCTCTTGTATTGTTGATTTTAGCCATTGTGATAGCGCACTGTAGTTTTGATTTGCATTTCTCTCATTATAAGTGACGATGAGAATTTTTTCATGTATCATGGCCATCTGGATGTATTCTCTGAAGAAATGACTGTTCATGTCTTCTGCCCATTTTTAAATTGAATTATTTGTTTTTTGGGTGTTGAGTTTTATTTATTTTTAAAAAAGATTTATTTATTTGACACAGAGAGAGAGAGAGAGAGATCACAAGCAGGCAGAGAGAGGGGGAAGCAGGCTCCCTGCTGAGCAGAGAGCCCGATGCGGGGCTTGATCCCAGGACCCTGAGATCTTGACCTGAGCTGAAGGCAGAGGCTTTAACCCACTGAGCCACCTAGGCGCCCCGGGTGTTGAGTTTTAAGTGTTCATTGAATATTTTGGATACTAACTCTTTATTGGATTTGTCATTTGCAAATATCTTTGCTCATTCCATAGGTTGCCTTTTAGTTGTGTTGATTGTTTCCTTGGCTGTGAAGAAGCTTTTTATCATGATGTAGTACAAATAGTTTATTTTTACTTTTTTTCCCCTTGCCTCAGGAGACATATCTAGAAAAAAGTTGCTATAGCCAGTATCAAAGAGATTACTGCCAGTGTTCTCTTTTAGGATTTTTATGATTTGAGGTCTCACATTTAGGTTTTTAATCCATTTTGAGTTTATTTTTGTGTATGGTATAAGAAAGTGGTCCAGTTTCATTCTTTTGCATGCTGCTGTCCAGTTTTTCCAGCACCATTTGTTGAAGAGACTGTTTTTCTAAACGGATATTCTTTCCTTCTTTGTCGAAGCTTAATTAACATTATAATTGTGGGTGTATTTCTGGTTTTCTGTTCTCTTCTGTTGATCTTTGTGTCTGCTTTTGTGCCAGTAGCATACTGTTTTTGAGTACTACAGCTTTGTAATATAACTCTAAGCCTGGAATTGTGATGCCTCCAGCTTTGCTTTTCTTTCTCAAGATTACTTTGGCCATTTGGGATCTTAGGATTTCATACAGATTTTAGGCTTGTTTTCTGTGAAAAATACCTTTGGTATTTTGATAGAGATTGTATTAGATGTATATTGCTTTGGATAGTGTAGACATTTTAATAGTATTTTTCCAGTCCATGAGCGTGAGATGTCTTTCCATTTTTTTGTGTTGTCTTCAATTTCTTTCATCAGTGTTTTACAGTTTTTAGAGGTACAGGTCTTTCACTTCTTTGGTTAGGTTTATCCATACGTATCTTATTATTTTTGGTGCGGTTGTAAAAAGGACTGGTTTCTTTATTTCTCTTTCTGCTGATTTGTTATTGGCATATAGAAATGTAAAAGATTTCTGAGGGTTGATTTTGTATTCTGCGGGTTTAATGAATTTGTTGATCAGTTCTAGCGGTTTTTTGGTAGTCTTTGGGTTTTCTGTATAGAGTATGCTATCACCTGCAAATAGTGAAGTTTTACTTCTTCCTGCCTGGTTTGGGTGAATTTTCTTTCTGTTGTCTGACTGCTGTGGCTAGGACTTCCCATACTATATTGAATAAAAGAGTTGAGAGTGGACATCCTTGTCTTGTCCCTGACCTCAGGGGAAAAGTTCTTGAGTTTTTCCACATTACTGATGGTGGTCACTGTGGGTTTTTCATCTATGGACTTTATTATGTTGAGGTATGTTTTCTTTAAATTTACCTAGTTGAGAATTTTCATCATGAATAGATGTTGTACTTTGTCTTTTTCTGCATCTATTGAAATAATTATATCATTCTTATTCTTACTGATAAAATGTATCACATTGGTTTGTGAATATTGGACCACCCTTGCAACGTAGAAATAAATCTCTCTTGATTGTTGTGAATGATTTTTTAAATGTATTTTTGGATTCAGTTTGCTGGTATTTTGAGGGGTTTTGCATCTATGTTCATCATAGATATTGGCCTATAGTCCTCTTTTTTGTGGTATCTTTATTTTTGTTATTGTTTTGTTATTGGGGTAATGCTGACCTCATAGAATGAATTTGGAAGTTTTCCTTCCTTTTCTGTTTCTGAAATAGTTTCAAAAGAATATGTATTAACTCTTTTTTAAATATTTGGTAGAATTTGCCTCTGAAACCGTCTGGTTCTTGACTTTGGCTTGGTGGAAGTTTTTTGATGATTGACTCAATTTCGTTGCTGTTTGCTGGTCTGCTTAAATTTTCTATTTCTTCTTCTTGTATTGCTGCTTTTAAATTTTTTTCTTTATCTCTGTATTTTGCCGGTTTAATTACAATATGTCTTAGTGTGGACTACTTTTGTTGGTTTTGCTGAGGGTCTCTGTGCCTCCTGGGTTTGTATTTCTGTTTCCTCCCCAGATCAGGGAAGTTTCCAGCTATTATTTCTTCAAATAAATTTTTTGCCCCCTTTTCTCTTCTTCTTCTGGGATTCCTATAATATAAATGTTATTACATTGATGCAGTCACTGGATTCCTTAAGTCTTCATTTTGCATATATTTTTTGTTGTTGTTCAGCTTGATTACCTTCGATTACTCTGTCTTCTAGGTCATTAATTCATTACTCTGCTTTTTCTAGCCTGCTGTTCATTGCATCAGGTGTGTTTCCAATCTTCATCTATTATTATTTTAATCTCTATTGGGTTCTTTTTTTATTTCTGTGTTAAGGGTCTCACTGATGTTTTCTTTTCTCAAGTCCATTGAGTATCTTTATGATCATTGCTTTAAATACTCCATTAGGCATGTTACTTATATGTGTTTTGCTTAGAGCTATGGCCACGGCCTTCCTCTTCTTTCATTTGGAATAAATTTCTCTGTCTTCTCATTTTGTGTGAGTCCTTGTGTCTATTTCTCTGTGTTAGATAAGTCTCCTATGCCTCCTGGTCCTTGAGGGTAATGGCTTTATGAAAAAAAGGTTCTATAGTGCCTTGCCATGTAGTGTTCCCTGTTCTCCAGGGGTTCCGCCTGGGGTTCCCAAGAATGTCTCTGATATGTGCTGCATGTCCTCAATTATTTTGTCCTGGTTGCTTTATCCTTTAGGCCAGTTGGCTGCAGAGGCTTCCTTTACCTGTTGTGGTTAGTGTTTTGTCCCTGGCCAGAATGTGGCGAAACACACAAAACATACCTTTTAACTAGGTATGTCTTGGTCCACTTATGTAAAGAGACCTGTTGTCACTGCCAATGAAACTGGGGTTCTGCAAAACTCCCAGGTCAGGAGATGTGTTGCGAGCAGGGATTTGGACTGGTCTTCTGGGGGAGGGAGCCTGCCATGCTGGGACTAAGGCAAGCATGGCTAGGAAGGGTAGTTATACTGGTGCATGGAGGCAAGGGCTTGGCGTAAGCAAGTTAGGTAGCAAGTGCAGGAGTTGTGCTGGTTCCTCTAGGTGACCTGGTGTTTATGCTGAGGGTTGGGGAGGGAAGTGATGTCTGCTAGTTCCTTTGTTCCTGGAAGTCTCTCTCTCTGAATACTGTCTTTCTGGGACATGCTCCAGGATGAGCAAATAACCTCCTGACTGCGTACCCCAGGTACTCTTCAGATTGCTGTTTTCAGTCTGTATGTCAGTGGACTGTTTTCCTGTCTTCTGTCCAAGAGCAGTTCAGCGTGTCCTGGATCTATCTGAGCCAAGTCCACTCACCTTTGGAACTCCATGTGTTAAGCCCAGCTTGTTGTCAGAAATCACAAAATTTGGCCCCTTTCACTCTCCAAGCCAATTGCTGTGGGGATTCGTTTTCCCCTGTGCACCAGGGAGATCTTTTAAACCAAGATTGGAAACTCAGAACTTATGAATAAATGACAGCACATTTGGTGATATCTTAACATTTTCACTATAAAATACAAAAATAAATATATTTGAATAGTTATTTTCAATTCAGGTGATAAAGGAATAATATATATTTACAAACTGACATTAAGAAAACTGATTAAAGTGGGTAAATATGATTAATCAAATAATAAAGAAGCAAATATAAGTGGTCACCAACATGCAAAGTTTCTAAAATTTACTAGTAGTCACTAGTCAAAAGAAAAATTAAAAATAAAGTGATAATGAGGCCAGGCAAAATTAAAAAGCTACTCTGTCGGTTGTGGTGGAGATATGGAGAATGGGTAGCAACATAATTTGACACTGCTTTTTGGGAAAGCAATCTAACAACATCAATTACAAAAATTTTTCACTCATTGTGCGTACACACTAATATGCATCACATGCACACATAGGCCCTTTGACTTGAATTCCACTCTTGTGACTCCATCTTGGAATAAACTGCCAACATGTGAAGCAATGGCAAGAGAGTATTGTGCCATTGCTTGCGGAGACAATAGAAAACAAAGGTAATGGCCATTAATCAAGGTATGCCTGAAGAAGTTATGATACATGCAGACCATCTGTAGCTATGAAATAGAAGCAGTAGAGCTGTGTCAGATGTCTGGGGGGGAAATTTCAAGATGTGTTGAGTATGAAGATCAAACTGCAGAAAGGTGTATATAGTCTGATTCTGTTAAGCAAACAATAATAAAACTTCTATATTTGTATTTATATGATTATATGGAGAAAAATATAGGGGGATATGTATTAAGGGAGAGGAGGAAGGAAGAGGAGAAACAACTAAATAAAACCTCACTGAGTGGTCTGTGTACTATCGTCTCACTTACTCATTTTTAGGTAATGTACAGAGTTCCTATTTATATGTAAATTGTTTACAAAGTATGCATGTAAAATAACTTCAAAAAAGTGAACTTGAAAACAGACCCACATAGTGTTTTTCTTGTGCACATCCTCTTTTAGATCATAGTTGTTTCTTGAGGAAGGTAACCACACTCTTGAAGGGCTGGGCTCAGCCACTTTGTTCATGCAGCTCTTTTCTCTGACCAAATACAAAGTCTCTCAGGACACTGTCAGGTGCTCCCCAGTTCATGTTAGAAACTTTTCTTTGTGATGCTTTCTTCAGCTCACCTGTGAGGTTATTTAGGCTCCTGTGCTTTTCTGACATTGTTTTTGTGACTCAGAGACAGTTTTCTATATTGTGCTTTACATATTTGTCATTAGGCCATTACACCCAAGAGTATCTTATAAGCTCATATTTATAACGTTTACTTATAGTCATGTTCATCAACAGGAACTGGATGGTTGCAAACGAAAAAAGAATTGAAGATTTATGGGTAGTGTATGCAAGCATATTGGCTTTAGGATCCAATTTTTCTATGTTTTATTTTACTTGTATGTTATCTGAGAAAATTGATTTATTTTAGTAGTAAATAGCTTCTCTTGCAATTTCAAGATGTGTTTCAGTTATATTGACATAGAAGCTTAAAAAAATTATAGGAAGTTTATTTCCAAGCTGAGTAAAAATGTGACAACTGCTCATTATTATCATAAATAGAAAAGATAGTTCCCAAATTTGCAAGAAACAGTAAAACTACGTTAGGAGCTCAGAATAAATGGATATTATGTCTTCATTTTTTTTGTTGCTGGACTGAATATAAATGCTGAAAGCATGTTGCAGTCATATGTCCCGGAGCCCTTTCTGGTTTATAATTTAATTTGGCCATATGTGTTGCAGAAGCGTGCTTGATACTATAGTTCTGTGAGAGTGAACATAAAAATTCAACAGTCTCTCAGAACACAATGATCACTGACATGATCACTGCAAGTCATACATATTCTTGTATAACAGTATCAAGAGAAACTTTATTTCAAGGTTTATACCAGTAGAGATAAACCTGATTATGAAGGGTCATACTTTGGGGGACTTCTATATATAAAATATTGAGGTTCATACCCCTGTTATTATGACCTGTGCTTCATTAACAGATTTTATTTTATTTTATTACTTTTAAAGATTTTATTTATTTCATAGAGAAAGAGAGTATGAGAAGTGGGGAGGGTCAGAGGGAGAAGCTAAGTTCCCGATGAACAGGGATCCTAACATGGAACTTGATCCTGGGACTCTAGGGTCATGACCTGAACCGAAGGCAGACACTTAACTGACTGAGCCACTAAAGCACTCCTATTTTATTATTTTTAAAAGATTTTATTTGTGTGACAGTGCTCAAGAGTGCACGATTGAGGGTGGGTGGGTGGGGCAGGTACTGTGGTGGAACACAGGGAGAGGGAGAAGCAGACTCCCCGCTGAGCAGGGAGAGGGCGATTCCAGGACCCTGGGATAGTGACCTGAGCCGAAGGCAGATGCTTAACTGAGTCACACAGATGCCCCTCATTACAGATTTGAAAATAAACATTTTACAAAAAACTATTTTTGGGAGCCTTGAAGTTTTGCTGAACTTTGGAGCTTTGTTGAACATGCTTTGATAACTACTACACTGTGGTACATGGACAAAATGTCATTAGAACTGACATTTTGGGTTTGGAGGATTTTATTTTCCAGGTGATTTATTGGTTGTGTAGTAAAAAAGTTTATGCTGACAAAAGCTATTTTCTGGTTTCTTTAGAATCTGGCTTGTTCTAGATTGATGATATTTCCACAGCTTAAATATTTTAATTTCAAAAGAAAACATGATTGAAAGAATATTTTGAGATACAACATATGTTAAGAAACAAATGCGAATTAAAGACTGAGCTAACCTTTTAATTCAACATAAATGTATCGTGAAAACAAATTAAAGTAGCTGTCTTTTTTTTTTTTTTTTTTAGTGAGATCAGGTTTCCTGAAAAAGAATTTTGTAAAATTCTGTTTAGTGATGTAAACACATTAAGTATATTTTACTTATTCCTACAACAAGAGGTAGGATTTGCATATTTTTTTTAAGTTGCAAAGAATTAATACCATTCAATAACATGTGCTGTCATTTTTCCAGAAATTTTTCTTAATCCGAAGGTAGAGGAGTATGGTAACCTCACTTATCAGGACCTGTGATACGTTTACAGAAACCCAGATTCCAGAATAGGTTCTTAAAAAGATCTTTCAGCCTGAACTGTTTACTCTGGTCGTGCCTTTTCTTTTAGTGTTTCCCTGGAGTATCTCTTCAGTCATAAATGACCTTGTAGCGTGAAATTTGAGATTTTTTTTCACATTAATTAGCTTTTGGCAGTAATATTTGATATCTTTGATGGATATCTTTTTTTTTTTTTTAAAGATTTTATTTATTTGACAGAAACACAGCGAGAGAGGGAACACAAGCAGAGGGAATGGTAACAGGAGAAGCAGGCTTCCCGCGGAGCAGGGAGCCCGATGCAGGGCTCGATCCCAGGACCGTGGGATCATGACCTGAGCCGAAGGCAGACGCTCAACGACTGAGCCACCCAGGTGCCCCTCTTTGATGGATATCTTTGTTGATACCTTTGTTGGATCTAGTTTGGGCTGCTGTGACATCAGTGCCAGCCATTGTCAGCCTTCTAGAGGCTGATCATCACATGCTATAATTTTGAATTCTTGTTTTCTCTCCTTTTAAAAGATTCTTTTAGAACAGTCTTAGTGTTCATTGTTTCTAATGTTTGTATTCCTGGATAATCTGTATTTAGTTTGAGTCTAATTTTTAAAATTTAGAGTCTGTATTTTTCTAAACTGCTACTTTATCTCATACTCTTAAAATCTTTCATGGGATCCCTATTATCTTCAGGATAAAATTCAAACTTTTAAGCTTGCAGGACTGCTGCGCACAGTAAAGTTGATTGTGCCCTACATGTGGGTACCAGTAAGGAGTCGGGTTCCAACAGTTTGTCTGTCCAGGCTCTGGAGCTGCTGGCGGTGGGGGGGGCGGTGCTTCTCCAGTTGACTTAGGGGCATCATATGCCCTCGCAGAGCCTTAGTGTAAGGCTGGTCATCTGGTTTTTGCTTTCTTTTTAACTCTCCTTTATGCTTTCTTCTTTCAACACCATAGACCTGTGTCTATTATCCTGTTATCTGAAACTACTTGATGTTCTCCTTGATGTACTATATTCTAAGATGCCTTTCTTGTAATAATAATTTGAGCCAACATTTGTTAAACACTAATGCCAGACACTTTATTGCATTCTTTTTTTTTTTTTTTTAAAGATTTTATTTATTTATTTGACAGAGAGAGAGAGAGAGATCATAAGTAGGCAGAGAGAGAGGGGAAGCAGGCTCCCTGCCGAGCAGAGAGTCCGATGCGGGGCTCGACGCCAGGCCCCTGAGATCATGACCTGAGCTGAAGGCAGAGGCTTTAACCCACTGAGCCACCCAGGTGCCCCACTTTATTGCATTCTTATGTAGTCCTTACTAAATGAGGGTAGGTCTCATATTGCCCTCATTGCACACACTTGAGGAGGTGTTATGTGGTTCGTCCAGGATAACATAGCTGTAAAGTGGTGGAGTCAGGATTTGAACCTAGGCTATGATAATTAGACTCAGTTATTTTTTTCCTTTTTAAATATTTTATTTATTTATTTGACACAGAGATTACAAGTAGGCAGAGAGGCAGACAGAGAG
>CM053621.1:29369587-29398273 GCA_028646535.1 Procyon lotor | reverse complement strand
ATGACCTGAGCTGAAGGCAGAGGCTTTAACCCACTGAGCCACCCAGGTGCCCCACTTTATTGCATTCTTATGTAGTCCTTACTAAATGAGGGTAGGTCTCATATTGCCCTCATTGCACACACTTGAGGAGGTGTTACGTGGTTCGTCCAGGATAACATAGCTGTAAAGTGGTGGAGTCAGGATTTGAACCTAGGCTATGATAATTAGACTCAGTTTTTTTTTTCCTTTTTAAATATTTTATTTATTTATTTGACACAGAGATTATAAGTAGGCATAGAGGCAGACAGAGAGAGAGGGGGAAGCAGGCTCCCTGCTGAGCAGAGAGCCTGATGTGGGGCTTGATCCCAGGACCCTGAGATCATGACCTGAGCCAAAGGCAGAGGCTTTAACCCACTGAGCCACCCAGGCACCCCAATTTTTTTTTTTTAAGATACAATTGATATGTAACATTGTATTAGTTCTAGGTGTACAAAATGATAGGTATACGTTGAGAAATGAGCAGCACTTTAAGTCTAGTTACCACTATACATAGTTTCTTATGTTGAGAACTTTTAAGATCTGTTCTTTTACCAACTTTCAAATATATGATAGATTATTATTACCTGTAGTCACCATGCTGTACGTTATACCCCAGGGCTTATATATTTATCACTGGAAGTTTGTCTCTTTTGACCATCTTCACCCATTTCATTCACCCCCTACCGTTGGCAACTACCAATCTGTTCTCATAGGTAAGTTGGGTTTACTTTTTAGATTCCTCGAATATGTGAGTTCATATAATATTTGTCTTTTTCTGACTTACTTCACTTAACATAATGCTCTTAAGCTCCATCCATGTTGTCACAAATGGCAAGATTTTATTCTTTATGTCTGGATCATATGTGATTGTGTATATACCACATTTTCTTTCTCCATCATCCATTGACAGACACTTACACTGTTTCTGTGTCTTGGCTGTTGTTTACTGTAAACAACATTATTGTAAATAATGCTGCTGTGAGCATGGGGGTGCAGATATCTTTTTGGCGTAATGGTTTTATTTCTTTCAGATAAATACCCAGAAGTGGAATTGTTGGATCATATGATAGTTCTATTTTTAATTTTTTGAGGACCTCCAGATTGTCTTCCATAGTGCCTGTACCAGTTTACATTCTCATAGCCAGTGCAGAAATATTCTCTTTTCTCTGTACCCTCACCAGCACTGGCTGTCTCTTTCTGACAATAGCCATTCTAACGGGTTTGACTTCATACTTCATTGTGGCATTGATGTGCGTTTCCCTGATGGTTAGTGATGTTGAGCACGTTCTCATGTACTTGTTGGCCCATCTGTATGCCTTCTCTGGAAAAATGCCTATTCAAGTCCTTCACCTGTGTTTTTAATCAGATTGTTTATTTTGCCATTGAGTTGTATGAGTTTTTTTTCTATATTTTGGATATTAACCTCTTAACAGCTATATGATTTACAGATATGTTCTCTTGTTTCATAGATTGTTATTTCATTTTGGTGATAGTTTTCTTTTGCTGTGTAGAAGCTTTTTTACTTTGATGAACTCTCAATTGTTTATTTTGGCTTTTGTTGCCTTTGCTTTGGTGAAAAATCAAAATATCATTGCCAAGACCAATGTTGAGGGGCTCACTACCTATGTTTTCTTCTAGGAGATTTATGATTTTATGTTTTAGGTCTCAATCTGTAAAGATTTTATTTTTGTGAATGGTATTTGAAAGTGGTCTGGTTTCATTCTTCTACGTGTGGCTGTTCAGGTTTCCCAGCACCATTTGTTGAAGGGACTATCCTTTCTCCACTGTATATTCTTGGCTCCTTTGTTGTAAATTAATTGACCATATATGCACAGGTTTATTTTCAGGGCTCTCTATTCTGTTCCTTTGATCTATGCATCTGTTTATATGTGGACACCATATTGTATTGATTACTATAGCTTTTTTTTTTTTTTTTTTAAAGATTTTGTTTATTTGACAGAGAGAAACACAGCGAGAGAGGGAACACAAGCAGAGGGAATGGTAGCAGGAGAAGCAGGCTCCCTGCCGAGCAAGGAGCCCGATGCGGGGCTCGATCCCAGAACCCTGGGATCACGACCTGAGCCGAAGGCAGACGCCCAATGACTGAGCCACCCAGGCGCCCCTACTATAGCTTTTTAATAGAGTTTGAAATTAGGAAGTGTGATGCCTCCAGCTTTATTCTTCTTTCTGAGGATGGCTCTGGCTATCCAGGGACTTTTGTGGTTACATAAAAATTTAATATTCTTTGTTCTATTTCTGTGAAAAATGTGACTGGATTGACTTGGGTAGTATGGACATTTTAGCAATATTCGTCCAATTCATGAGCATGGAATATCTTTTCAGTTATTCTTATTCAGTTTCTTTCATTAGTATCTTACAGTTTTCAGTCTACCAGTATTTTACTGTCTTGGTTAGATTTACTCCTAGGTATTTTATACTTTTTGATGCCATTATAAATGAGATCATTTTTTAAAATTTCTCTTTCTGCTAGTTATTAGTGTATAGAAACGGCACAGATTTTTATATATTTTTGTATCTACTGAATTTATTCTAAAAGTTTTGGGTGGAGCCTTAGAGTTTTCTGTATATAATATGCAAATAGGGACAGTTTTACTTCTTTTTGATTTGGATGCCTTGTCTTTCTTTTTCTTAATTGCTCTGGCTAAGACTTCTAGTACTATATTGAACAGAAGTGGCAACAGTGGGCATCCTTGTCTTATTCCTGATCTTAGAGGAAAAGCTTTCAGTTTTTCACCACTTAGTGTGATGTAAACTATGGGCTTGTCCTGTATGACCTCTAATATGTTGAGGTACATTCCCTCTATACCCACATTAGTGAGAATTTTTATCCTAAGTGAGTGTTGAATTTTGTCGTATGCTTTTTCTGCATCTCTTGAGATGTTAGATAATTTTTATTCTTCAATTTGTTAATGTGTATGACATTGATTTATGGATGTTGAACCATTCTTGCATCCCTGGAATAAATCCCCCTTGATCATAGTGTATGATCCTTTTAATATATTGTTGGAATTTGCTTTGCTCACATGTTTAGGATTTTTGCATCTATGTTCATCAAGGATATTGGCCCTGTGATTTTATTTTTTTGTAGTGTCTTTGTCTGGTTTTGGTATCAGGGTAATGTTGGCCTTATAAAAAGAATTTGCAAGTATTCCCTTATGTTTTTTGGAAGAGTTTGAGAAAGATTAAGATTAGTACTTTTTAAAAATGTTTGGTAGAAATTCATCAGAGAAGGCAGCTGGTACTGGACTTTTATTTGGGAAGTTGTTGATTACTGACCCAATTAGCCTTACTATTTTTAAAATTTGTAGAAGTTTTCTGGCATTTCTAGAGATTGAATCTGAGGTCACCTTTGAGGACAAAATGCTGCTTTGGGAAGGTCACTTAAGTAGGCTTTTGATTATGTAGGACAATACAGGATCTTATTCTGGAATGTGGAGCCAGACTGTTGAGGTTGGTAAAATCTAAGGATTCCTTCCCCACCCCTCAGCTGCCACCTCACCACTACCATTGGAAGAAGTGTTGCATTTCTGGATTATTTTTTGTAGGTCTTTAGGGATGCCAGAGGCTTGGATTTCTGGAAGATACAGCTTCTTAATGGTTAGGTAAAACACTAAGCTTCCCAAGGCCAGGTGGAATGTGGCCCCTGAGCAACTGAGTATTCATGTCAGTCTTGCATACTCATGTCTTGCAATAAGGAGATTTAAAAGCATTCATGATAAGAGGACAGCAAGATTATTGAAGTAAGCATATTTTAAGAAAAAGAAATCTAAAAAAAAAAAATGCTGGAAAAGAACAATTACTCCATACTAATTATGGCTAACTATAACTTTATTTGAATCAATATGGCAAAAATATCAAGAGAAATGATAAAAACATCAGATTCAGTAAGAAGAAAGCCAGGGAGACATATGGGAAAAGTTACCAGTGAAGCTCAGAGAAATCTTTGCTCTTCTTTAGTAAGGAAATTGAAGAGAGTTTTACTTCAGACACCAGAGCCTGCAGTGAGATTCCTTATCTGCTGTTCCCTAAAAGATTTAGTGTCTTCATTTCTGTTCATTTCCTCATGTTGTATTTCCTGCATCTAGGTGTTAGCCTATTATTTAAATTTTTATTTACCCTTATAGACCCTGCTTAGATTTCACTTGCTCCAAGAAATCCCTCTCCATTCGCACAAACCAGAAATTTTTTTTTTTATGTTCTTGGTTTTCTTACAGCAATTTTGTACTGCTGACAACACTTGATGTAAATCTGATATCTTCTAGTATGTGGAGCAATAGCTTTATAGGTTAAAGAGCATATTTAATTTGGCATTAGTAGTGTTTATATTGAGGATAGACTACATGCAGAGGGGGTTAGATTGCAGGAACCTTGTGAGTACCGACGTCCTATCACCATGAGACAGCGAGGAGGAGGAGTGTCCTTGGAAGACAGAATGAGAGGTTAGGACTTTCAGCAAAAAGAGAATGGGAAGGTAGTGGTACGGATTGGAAACCTGGAGACTCTTCCTAAAGCCATTGCTTCTACTGTCTCTGCTAAAAGTACTTGATGAAGCAGGAGCAAAATGACTTTGGGTTTGCTTTCTGATGAATCGATCAAGTCTACACCCTAACCATTGGGTCCAAATACTCTCACCAAGGTGGTTTCCTATCCAGAAGACCCAGATATTTCCAACTTCCCTTTAGTTTCATTTCTGCCAAGTTCTTAAGGCCAGGGGCTAATCCACTAGAACAGTATTACCCTGTAGCTTGGTTTTTAATTGTGTTCCGAATTTAGTTTATATTCGTAAATGATCTTACAAGTTTTTTTCTCCCCATGCCCTCAGAGGAAGTGATGTGCTTCTGAACCTCTCGGGTACCATTTTAGTAAATTAAGAATTCAGCTCGTTGAATGATACCCCTGTGGCTTGAAAGAGTTAATACAAGTTTCTTAAGTACCTTATTAATTCCCAGGGAGTAATTTATGCATCAGGTTATAGCTTAGTATCTAGTCACTTATACACTATGGAATTTTTTTTCCTCTTTGGAAAGTAGATTTGAACCTTTGAAAAACAAATGAAGATTGAGCTTAAGTCAAAGAATCCTGTTTCATAAAAAATGTGAACATAAAACATTTAGGCGAGAGAAGGGTATTGTTATAATAGAGAAGATGAAGCCCATTCAAATCCCAGCTCAGCCTTGTACTTTTATGAAACCTTGGTCGATTAACCCTCTCTGTATTTTTCTCATCTCCGAAGTGGGGATGATGCTTACATTAGACACAGCATGGAACAGCGGGTTAAGCACTTAGTCATGCACCTGGGTTATGCCCTAAAACTGGGGTTCAGTTCCTGGTTTCACTACTTGATAACTATGTGATATTATGCTTAATTAAACTCTGATTCGTAACAACTCACTAGTGAAATATTTTTTATTATTCATCAGTATGATCTTTTGGAGCAGAGCAAATGAAGTAGGGGATAAAAAGTAACAAGTACTGTGTCTAGGACATAGTAGCAAATGCTGAATAGAGGATAGCTTCTGCTTTATTACTCATTACAGAAAGTTTATCTGTAGAGTTCCAGTTTAGTTGCAGATGTAATAAGCCACTTATATAAAATACTGTGACACTCTTTACCTCATTTCTTATGTTGTTAGGCTCTGTCCTATCTCTGGAAGGTACCCTCACAGTTTTATACATGTCAGCAGAGAGCTGATGTGGCTGGCCTGCTCTTCCTGCTCCTTTTTACCAACCAGGTGATAGTATCTTGGAAGTGAACTTTAGTTCTGGCATTTTTCTCATTTCCCTTCTATAGAGTCTTTTCTTCCTACTTTTGCTGCCTTCTTCCTCAGTCTTCCATTGCCTTCAGCTGCCCTACGGTTGCAGTAAAAACAAAAAATAAAAAAAAAACCCCAAAATCATGTATGTACATGTGTGACTTTGGCATTATGAGAACTGTGGTTTTGCGACAAGAGTAGGCTCTTACCCTTATTACACCATGACTCCTTATTACCTGATGGGAAAGTCATTCTTAGGAGTCCCTCATCTGAAAAAGAGGCCAGCCCTTCAGGCTGGAGAGTGGAATAGCCTGGGGAGAGAGTGGTAGGAAGAACTCTGGTTTATACGATGAAATTCTCCTTGGCCCTTGGACCTGTGGGTGAGTGACTAGGATGTCCAGAAAGGAGCTGCCCTGGTGTTTCTCTAGTAGGGACCAGCTATGTGGAGGCATGTGGGGGACTAAGAGTGAGACATATGGGCAAGTAGTCCGTGGGTTACACTTGCCTTTTGAGGCCAAAGCCACAGGTACATTGAGATAGGATCCTGGGTTGGCAGATCTAAGGGGTTTACTCCTTGGGTGTTGTTGGACTATTAATAAAGTAACAGGAGGATGAAGTTCTGCTTGGGGCCTTCATATGTTTATGGTTATTTTAATGAAGTACAATAGTGAATGTTAATGCCGTTGGTGGTGTGTGGGTGAGGCGCCCCAATAACAGTAAGTTTGGTTTGGGAGGGATAACTTATTTTGAATCAGTTAGTATATAATGGAACAAAGGGAAAGAGTAAGAGACTCCCCCAGGCCAGCACAGGACATAATCTAAAAGCAATAACAGGATGAATATGCCGCAAAGGAAAAAAAAAAAATCACCTGGCAGTTAGCTCAAAAATTTTTTTTGTCAGTGTCTGTCTGAGCAATTTGTATTGGAGAGGATGATGTATTGGAGGTGGTGTCCTAGGGCAGGCATATTTTCATAGTGGGATGGATACAACATGATACCACAAATATCTGAAACCAATAAATAACTTCCTCTGTCGGGATTCCAATCTACTGAATGCTCATTTGATGTTATTCTCCATTGTAATTCACCTGTGAAGACAGATTACAGTGATCAGAGGTATTCAGTGTTCAGGGGTACCTGGGTTGCTCAGTCAGTCGTGTCTGACTTTGGCTCAGGTCATGATTGGGATCCTGGGATCAAGCCCCATGTCAGCTTCCGTGCTTAGCGAGGAGTCTGCTTGTCTTTCTCCCTCTGTCTCTCTCCCCTGTGCATGTTTTCTCTCAAATAGAATCTTGAGAAAGTATTCAGTGTTCAGTCTTTTTGGCAGTTTTTCATTTTCTTGTAAACAACTAGTAATATTGATAAAATATCCTTCTGCTTTATATAATTGATTGCCTTTAAGTTTGGCCTGTTTGAGGTGTTTTTTCTGAGTCTGATCAACTCTAGAATCGTGAAGAGGTCCCTGGGGAATAAGACCGAGGATCTTAACCTGGACTGCTGCTGTGTGTGGCATTTGACTGTGGCCAGCTGGCCTTTTCCTAATAAGCTCTCAGCTTTCACTTCTCCTTTTTTTTTTTTTTTTTAAATTTTATTTATTTTTCAGAGAGAGAGGGTCGGGGAGAGAGAGAGAAAGCTCAGGCAGGGGGAGAAGCAGGCTCCCTGCTAAGCCTGGAGCCCAGTATGGAACTCTGGGATCATAACCTCAGCCGAAGGTAGAGGCCTAACCGGCTGAGCCACCCAGGCATCCCTCAGCTTTTACTTCTATAGTTGACAAACATACCAGGTTAATTTTGCTCATTTTATAATGCTAAACTTTGTACCTATTTATTTGTTTCTATAATTAATCATGCACCTGGAAGTTGGCTTGAAACTTTAAAAAAATAGACAATTATAATAATCATTTTTCCCTCATTAAAAGTGAAAAAAAAAATCCACCAGTTTTGTTTCTGAGGAATTTGGCTTCAGATGGTTTTTATTGTGGGCTTGGTGTTAAAAGAGAATGATGATAGAGTAAACACAATTAGTGACATCTGGTTGCTGCAAGAATCAATAATGTCTGGTGCATAGATATCTATTTTGTGCTAATATACCTAAGTTTCAGTGGATAAAACTAGAAGAATAAAAACAAATTTGAAAGCGGCTTGGTTACTGCCTAAATAGCAGTTATTCTAAGTGTCTGCTGCCATCATTTTTTAATGGGGTAGCCTTGTACTTTCATGGATTGGTTAATCTTAAAAACCAGATGGTAGTTGTAGCAAAATTTCATAAAGATTTTATGTCCTGTGTTTTGCTATCAGCAAAAAGCATAAGAATTTATTAACTAGGAAAGTTAAACATTACCCTATCTCAATGAGAAAACAAGCATATAAGTAAGAATGAAAATTGATGAATCATTTTATTTACCTAATAATTTACTGTCATTACTCAAAAGGAACGCAAGGGGGAAAATTAGGGAAAGAAGGACCTTAGCAGCATTGTCTTCTACAAAGAGAAAAAATGGAGAAGAGGCAGGAAAAGCAGTGCAAAATAACATGGTTATAAATTCAAGTGTTAGTAACTACAATAAATATAAGACTAGATGATTCAGTTAAAAGACAAAATTTCTCAGATTCGGTGAAAAAACCCCAAATGGAGGAAATGCCAGGTTTACAAGAAGCATATCTAAAACACAAGGATAGAGAAAAGAAATGGAAAACTATTTTTCAGGTTTATTCTAATCAAAAGAAAGCTGGTATAACTATATTGATAAGAGACATTAAGATAAAATATATTAGTAGTAATGAAGAAAATCTCTACAAAATGGTAAAATGTTCAGTTCAACAGCTATAAAAACTAGGTACCCAGTGACATAGGTGTGAATTTTATAAGCAAAATCTACAGAGACAAAGGAAAATAGCCAAATCACACTGCTGTGGGAACTTAACACACCCTTCTGAATAATTGATAGACCTAGCAGACAGAATAAAGAGCATGAATAACAAGTTTGACCTAATAGAGACATAGAACATTACTTACGCTTCCTGTATAACCCATTTTTTCCCAAGCATATATGGAACATTTGACATTGATGATGTATGGACTGAAAAGCACGTCTCAACAAATGTTTGAAATCCTGTAGAGTATGTTCCCTAACTATGGTGGAATTATTCAGAGACTCAATAATCAAAAGACAACAGAAAGATCTCCATATGTCTAAAAATTAAGAAATACACTTGCAAATGTCTTTTTTTTTTTTTTTTAAAGATTTTATTTATTTGACAGAAACACAGCAAGAGAGGGAACACAAGCAGAGGGAATGGTAGCGGGAGAAGCAGGCTTCTCCGCAGAGCAGAGAGCCCGATGCGGGGCTTGATCCCAGGACCCTGGGATCTGACCTGGGCCGAAGGCAGACGCTTAACGACTGAGCCACCCAGGCGCCCCCACTTGCAAATGTCTTATAAGTTAATAGTTGTATAAAAATTCCAGAAGGAGGAAAAATGTCATTTAAAAACCAAAAAAAGTCACTGTGCTACTTAACGTAGTAAGTAGAAAGTATTATCATTAGGTTGTATTTTTCTTAGTGTTCAAGTATTTGATACTTCTGTATTCCAGAGAGCTCTAGTATTTTTGAAAATTTTCTTTTTCCTGGAGGCTAGTGATCATCCAAGTTGGATTACAAAAGTAAGTCTCTGAGCTAAATGGGGAAAAACTCATTCCTGCTGGTGGCAAGAGGGTGTGTCATGACCAGGAAGTCCGTGGATTTATTAGAAATAGAATATTTATATGCTGATTTTAGTTCACGGTCTGTGGCGCCTCTTTTTATTTACCTAGAGCTGGAAGACAGCTGAGCCTATAGTGACTTGGTCTAGCTGCTTAAGAGAATTTGAGGGCCAGACAGGTTGAGGTAGATTATTTTTACTTCTCTATTTAAATAATGGTAACAGAGTCACCTTTAGGCCCTCACACATGCACAGGTTTGGGATTTAACCACCCTTTCTCATTTCTGTTTCTGAGGAAAAGGAGACTCTGTCCGTTACTACTGATTGTTGGTGATCTAGAGAAATTTACTCCCCTGCCCTCCCTGATCCCTTTCTCTTTCCTTTTCAAAAAGATTCAGGCATTACCAGCTTCTGGTAAGGAAATGAATTCAGACCTACTGTTTGAAAGAGTGAAAATCTAAAGGAGAACAGACACCAGGTTGAAGACATAATTTGTCATGTCATGGATGAGGGGACATGCTATGTATGGGAAGAGTTTGTTGGAGTAGAAGGGCTCTGTCTTGAGGAAAAACAAAACATAGAAAGACCTATTAAATGTCAGGTAGATGTGTGTTTGTGGTGATCAAATCCCATTGGCTGTTTAGGTTTTTTTTGTTTGTTTTTAATTTTCCACGCTATCCCAATTTATAGTTTCTTTTCCTTAGGCAGTTTCTCTAACTTGTTACCTGTTTGTGTCATTGGTATCTTTTTTGAGTAGAGGCTGGATATGTAAGTGATGTGTATGATGGCATGGAAAAACTCAACTATTAAGTAGGTTACATCCTTTTTTACTCCTCTTACAGTGCCTTACTTAATCCTGGGTCACTACTTAGAAGTTTTAATAAATATCTTTCATTTTGGCATTTTTTTTGAAACTTGATGGCATTTAGAATAAAAGTTCATATAAACTTAGTCTGTATTTGGATTTATAAAATATATGGACAAGGACTCCTATCTTTTTAAATAACCATAACTTACAAAAAATTAAAATACAAAATAAATGAGATAAAAGTTATTTTCATACTTCTTGTTATTAGCCCATATTGTATGTTTCTTCTCTGTAAAAATAAAAAAATGTGTAACTTTTACTAGTTGTGCCCTTTGTGTTATTTCCTTGATGGTTCATCCCAGAATGAATGGGATGAACCATCCCATTCAGTCTTTCTGAATGCCCAGTGGGGCTGCCCACCACTCCTACACTTAAAATGCTGATACTTCCACTGTGTCATGAACAGAAACCACAATAATTAGATTATTGTACACAGACCATGAGAATCATAGCCATAGGGGTCGTGTTTGTCATTGTTGGGTGACGGACCTTCAGAGTAGATTCCATACGAATGGTGAATAGAAGCAGTCTGACACACTTGGGCACATGCATTGTCTATGCCTGCTAGCAGTCTGTTTTCCATAGGGCACTTCACGTGGTCCTTGCCGTGATTCCTTGAGGTTGGAGCTGGGAGCCAGACCTAAGTGAGGTTGGCCAACTTTCCCAGGTAACACATTTCATGGTTGAACTGGATTCCAAAGGAACATTTCAGACCACTGTCTATATCACCAAAATTCAGATTATTTTTTAAGGTAGGCAAAAAACCAGGCTGTGGACGAATCAGGATAATGACTTTATTTTAGGCCTTATGTTTATGTTTGGAAAGTTAAACATAAAGGAAAAGATTGTTTTTGAAATGCTGTTTTTCATTGGTACTTAAGATCATTCTAGAAATTAATTTTCTGTGAAAAATGTTGATAAAAGAAGCATCATAAAAGTTAAATTTAACAGTCTTCATATTTCATATGCAATAACATTTTTAGTCATTTAATGCTTTAACAGCTCCTGAAAAAAATTAAGTCAGATGATCAGTCTATTTTTTTCATGTATATCAAAGTCACACATTTATTAAATCACATACAGTTAATTACATTTCATTGGGAATTCATATTGACTTTATAAGTCTAGAGTAGACTGTTTAAATAGCCCTGCTAGCTAAGGCATTAACCTTTGTCCTTATTAAAAACATATCCTGAAGGATAAGAGCAAAATATGATTGACTATGCTGTGCTTAAATATCTCAAAGTGAAATAAAATGAAGCAAAAGTTAAGAAAACTGCTAGACTAAACTATGTTAAAGAATTCTCGCTGCTGTGCTTAAAAGTAATCCACCAGATAACACTGTACAGATCTTACTTGAGTTAGGGTGGGGTTACTTCCCAATAAGGCCATATAAGCTGAAAATATCATTAAGTCAAAAATGTATTGGATACACCTACCGAACATCTCGGCTCAGCCTCGCCTACCTCAATTGTGCTCAGAACACTTGAGTTAGCCTGTAGTGGGGCAAAATCATCTAACACGAAGCCAGTTTTATAATAAAAGGCTGGATATCATGTATTAATTGGATACTGTGCTGCAGTTGTGTGGGTACAGGATGGTTCTAAGTGCGTTGGTTACGCTCTTCATGGCATTGCTGACTGGGAGCTGTGGCTCCCTGCTGCCCAGCGTCACGAGAGTATGACACTGCTCTCGTTAGCCGGGAAAAGAGCAAAATTCAAAATCTGAAGTATGGTTTCTACTGAACGAGTATGGCCGTTGCACCATCGTAAAGTTGAAAAATCCCAAGTTGAGCCATGGTTAGGTCAGGAACCAGCTGTATGTGAAATCGTGTGATTTTAAACAGGTATTCATTTATTTTCTCGTTTTCTTTGATTAAACTGGGATGGACTTATCTGGCCACATTTGTTTCTTTTTCAGTCATGTTGGGTGGTACTTTTATTGATATATTGATAGACAGCAAGTGTTTTTTTTTTTTTTTTAAACATTTAATGTGTTATTTGTTTCAGGGGTAGAGGTCTGTGATTCATCAGTTGTTAAACAATTCACAGTCCTCACCATAGCACATACCCTCCCCAGTGTCCATCACCCAGCCACTCCATCCCTACAGCAACCCTCTTTGTTTCCTGAGATTAAGATTCTCTTATAGTTTATCTCCCTTTCTGGTTTCATCTTGTTTCATTTTCCAAACCTCCCTTACCCTGTGATCCTCTGTCTTGTTTCTCAAATTCCTGATATCAGTGAGATCATATAATAATTGATTATATGATTGACTTGTTTCCCTCTAGTTCCATCCACATTGTTGCAAATGGCAAGATTTCATTTTTTTTTTTTTTGATGGTGCAGCAAGGTTTAAAAAAGAAGTGACAAGATTTCAGAGTAACTCCTATCTAAAACTTGATCGTGAATATTCTCCGAAATTAGGACTAAAAGTCTGTTAAAATATAAATGAGTTGTCATTCACATAGATAATGGAATTACTTCTAAAATACAGACCTCTGTTGTTGAAAATATATCACTTGCCCTTTGTAAAGTCTCAACACAACCACTGTTTCCAGGCTTCTCTTCTGTTCTCTGCGTTCATTCTTCCCCATTCTTCTCTCTCCCCAGGTGGCTTTCAAGAAGTGGAAGCTGTAATGGGAACACCCTCAATTTCCTATCCACCTGTCCACAAGTTTTTTCATTTAGGCAACCATCCTTACTGTCTATATTTTAATGAAATTTCAGAAACTGTCCCCTGAATTAAATTTATCTATCATGCCCAGATTAATTATCCATTATGTCTGTTTTATGCTTTCCATATTCTTACCTTCCCAGGTTGAGAGGGCAGGGCATAGACCTTTGCAGCATATCCCCAGACTTGTCCTCTAGAGGGTATTTAACTAGGAATCAATTCTCCTTATGGCTGGTTCTGCAAAGTTAGAAATCACACAATCGTCCCAGCATTCACGACATTCCTCCATCCTGTCCTCCTGTCCCCTTACCAGGAGGCCTGCACTTTGGGAGTGGGACACCACATAGCTCGTGGGGATTGTGGCTCCTGATGAAGAACACTGCTGAAAGAGGGGGTTCATGACCTTGTAGAGTAAGGCTCCCCATGTCAGTTTCATTAGGTTGTACGAGAATGTTCCTGGTCTGTGAGGATCTTCCAGGGGCTCATAGTAGGTCTGTCTATAGGTTGGAAATGGAGACAACGTTGCCTTCCTCCAGTCATCCATACTTCTGAGATTGTTTAGTCTTTTTTGGGTGAAATACAGCACAAATAAAGTGCATAAAGCAGATGTACATTTCAACCAACTGTAAAATAAACACCTGTGTGATCATCACATAGATGGAGAAGTGGGACACTGCTGGCTCCCAGAGGCCCTTGAGTATGTTACTCTTTCTGTAAAGATTAAGGGATGCATTCCATGAGCTTATCCTCAAATTCCTGTTTTGATTTAACAAGTTAGGAGGCTGAAGTGTATTTAGAGTATCTGAGATTCACTCCTTCATTGTTTTCACCTATCTTTGGATTTTAGTTTCTTGTTTTCCATGTTTAGTTTTCTGTATGAATTCTGAAGATTATTTTCTTTGAACAAGTAGGTGTAGAGTTATATTTTTGTTAAAATTGTTTGTTATAATGTAATGTGACTAACTGAAACTTTTCACTTTGAGAACCTTATTATTCTGAGATTCAGTTTCCTGATGCTAATTTTAGTGTCAGTAATTTACCATTCTTTTATGCACATGTCTTTCTTTTCAACATTTCCTTTGAAAATCTGAGCTCATCAAAAAAATACCTGCTTGACCACATTAATCTTTTTAAGTATCTCTCTAATTTCTTCCTCCTTGAAATCATGAATTTATATCCGAATTTTTTTTTAAAGATTTTATTTATTTATTTGGCAGAGAGAGAGAGATCACAAGTAGGCAGAGAGGCAGGCAGAGAGAGAGGGGGAAGCAGGCTCCCTGCCGAGCAGAGAGCCCGATGTGGGGCTCAAGATCATGACCTGAGCCAGAGGCAGAGGCTTTAACCGCTGAGCCACCCAGGCGCCCCTATATCCGAATTTAATCATTGAGAGACTCTGGACACTCCTGTTGATGTACACGTTCATACTCATCATTGTAGAAAATGTGACATTTTGTTTTTGTGTCTTTTTCTCTTGCTTTGCCTGTTCATCAGGCTTTTTCCCCTTCTGGTTTTCTGCTGCCTCTGTCTCCATCAATCTTTCTTTTTCCCCTTCTCTTCTCTTTCTTACTCTAACTTGAACATTATATAGAAACAAACAAACCCACAGAACCAAGTTTTTAAACTAAGGGTGCAAGTGCTAGATTCTCTAGATAGCATATAGCTGTGACCTGAGGGATGGAAGAGAAAGGCAAATAGATTTTAATGAGTAAAGAGTTAGGAGCATGTTTTAGGATGTCTTCATAGGTGCACATACTACTATGTGACCACTGAGCATATCTTCTGCACTGACCATATCCTCTTAAAGATAAACCATGAATTCTTCTACTGGATTTATGATTTAGGATTAAGCATATCTTTTCTTCCCCATTCACAGTCTCTGAGTTATGTTCAGGTATATTTCTCAATTATATTTGCTTTAAAAAAACTGTATAATAACACAAACAGCATAGCATAATAAAACTTTAAACCATTAAAGATATTCATAAACTGGTGTGTAAGCTCTTCCCATTTATCTCTGGATGAAGTAGAAGTGATGATTTTTGGCAGTTTGTTTCAGTAGTCAGTCACTTTAATGAGGGAGCATAGCTGGAACAATTAGTTAATCTAATCACTGAAATGTTCTTTCAAGCTTACAGCATAAGTTAAGGTATGACTTATAAAAGAAAGGTTTTCTATAAAAGCCATCTCAGTAGAATTAAGTGCTGTCTGGAATTACTATGCACCTAGAATTTTCTGTAGGATTGAAGGTGGTAGCAGCTCTGAGCATTGATACTGATTTTGAAAATTAAACCAATTGGCAGTCATCCCCTGGAGGACTTGGTTTCTGAGACCTTTATGTGTACTTGCACTACAGTAAATAAAAATTCATTCTATATGGTGCCAGAATGTGATGGATTTTAGGCATTTAATAAAAGCTTTAAATATTTTAACTATTAAGTTTTTCTTTTCAGTTGCAAATAAGGATTAAATAATGATTGTTATAGATAAGAATATGGTACACTCATTTCTGAGGCCTGGTTTAGAAGGTTGGTGCAGCTTTCCCCCAGAAATCTCTAAATTAGAGCCTGGTTTTCAGGCTGGTCCTCAGAGGCCCAGAGTTACAGGAGTTTCCTGAGGTATCACTTTGGGGGTAAGGAATACAGGTGGGGGGTAGATGTGTCAAGGGTAGACATTGTTCCTCTCACCTTTCCCCCCTGCCCTTCTCTTATTTGTCTCTGTATAACAGAGTCAGATTTCAAGAAAGGCTGCTTTTGTAAATAGGAAAATTTGAAAAATGAGTGTAGTGAATGGTGGCCCCTATAGCTTTCTGTCTAGAATGATTTTCCTTCTGTCTTCTGGTTCTTTTTGCAAACCTCACCTTCATCCCACAGTGTGGGCACGTGCCTGAGTGCAGCAGTTTGGTGGAAGCTGACGGTTGTTGCGCCCCTCCTGCTTTCCCCCCAGCATGGAACTCATCGTGGGGACACACGTAGTTCAAGGGATGGCCATGTGAGCAACCAGATCATTTGGCATCCCATTTGGTACTTTCACACAGGAGTACCAAGAAAAGACTGCCTTTTTTCTTGGATTGCTGCTTGTCTCTGGGCTGCCAAGTGGCTTTCCTCCTGGCTCTGGGGCAGAGCTCCTGGGAAGAATGCAGAGCCAGGGGACTGGAGCCTGGTGCCCCTCTGTCCAACCAGGAGTCTGGTTCCCGCAAAGGTAGAGGCCTTCCACCCCAGGGCTGCTCGCTTGCTCGCTTGCCTGCTGTGTGGTGGATTTCCATGTAGAATTAAGAGGTACGGACAATACTTTAAGGAACATGACACGTTAGGAACTATACTGTTAGGCCACTGTTGTTAAATCACAGAGTCTAGGCTTTTAGTTTGTGATTTTAAAATTTTTGATTTTTTTTTTTTTTTCTGGCTTGCCTGTGGTGAGTTCATTTAGTGTCTGGCCAGGAAAACATTCAAATGAAACTTTTTGAATACCTTCTCTAAAGTGTGTGTTCTCAGACCAGGATTACTATGTGGTCTCTTAGTGCTGCTGACAATATAGTCCAGGGGATTTGGGGGCTTGCTGTTGGGAATACTGTGAGAACGCCCGAGCAGATGCGCCAACTCCAGAGCCAGGCCTGCCCTCCCTTTTGAGTTGACAACTTTACTTTCAAGAATTGAGCAATTTCAAGACAGTATCTTTAGGCTCTTGTGGGAACTCTTGTGGGGATGCTACTATTCAGGGAATTCTGGTGGTCACTCTAAAAAGGAATGATATTCAGTAATTAAGGCCTGGAGGGAGGAATTCATGCTGTAGCCATGACCCTTAGGGTCTAAGGACAAATTGAGGAAGGCTCTTTGGTTGGTTGAGTGAATTTTGAGGCTTTTGCCATGCCGCTGGACGTTTTGTCCTCATTTATAGCAATGGACACTTTCATGAAGAAATTTTATAAGCAAAATATAGTAACACTTTCTCCAATATACGTCTGCTTCTGCCATTCTATTTGTTGTCTTTGCACGTCACATGACATCAGGGGCAGGAGGAGAAGTGTTCCTTCCTCTTTCATGGCCTTCAGCATTCTTGGATGGGAGGGAGCACCCTTTAACATTCAACCACTTCTGTTAGTTTATTTCTTTATTGTTAGGATGTAAACTTCAGGAGAGTGGGGGTCAAGTTAGTTTTGTCCACCAGTATATTTTGCTCTCGCCCCTGTGGAGTACCTGCCTTAAGGAGGTCCTCCGTATACAATGTGTCGAATGAGTGAACAAAGCTCCTGGGTGACCTAAATTGCAGTGACAGCTGGGGTTGATTCTCACTAGACCAATGTAGAAGACAACAGGTATTTTAAAGCAAGTGGACTTCATAGGAACACTGTTAAGCAAATATGTAGCTCTGGGGTAGCCTATTCAAACGTTAGGTCTGTAATGTTAGCAAACTGTGTGTGTGTATGCATGTTGGAGCAAGTTAGTGCATGTCAAAGATTTTCTTTCCTGTACGTTTTAAAACATGTCAAGAACATGTGACAAGCTAGTGTTGTGTTGATTGTCTCAAGTTTTTTAACCCTGGCCCAATGCTGTGACTGCATTCCCAACCACCTGGCCTGCCTGATTCCAGAGCAGTGGGAGAGAAGCTTTTATCCTGTCAGAGTCTCCTGCATTGGCAGCCCTCCTGCCCCAGAGGAAGGGAAGACTGTATTCTTAGCAAATTGTGAGCCCACTGGGGATGGGGAGAGGTGTTGATTTGGGGAATTTCCGTACTGGAAATGATTCTGCCTATGTGTTATATGATGTATTTAACACAGAGGAGCAACTCAATACATTGGAGTAGCAAGGCCTCCAGTTGGCATTTATAACATGTGCTGAAGAAACAAAAGGGGGAGTTGACAGATCTGTCATCTTTCCACTTCAGTTGAATTTTTTAAAGTGATGCTTTGAGAAATGCAATGATGATCAAAAGATTATCCTTTTGTTGTTGTTGTTTTTAAGGATTTTATTGAGAGAGAAAGAGCACAAGCAGGGGAGGGGCAGAGGCAGAGAGGGAGAGGGAATCTCAGGTAGACTTCACACTGAGCGCAGAACCAGGTGTGGGGCTCCATCTCCCCCACCCTGAGGAAATCAGGAGTCAGACATTTAACTGACTGAGCCACCCAGGTGCCCAATCAAAAGATAATCTTAAACATATACTAAAGTCCAGAAAAAATATATGATCAGATATCTCTGACACTGTAGTTTCTATATTACAATGATTTAATTTAAAGACCTCATTTGAATTAGGACTAATTTTCTGAACATTTATGGTAAGAATACTTATTTGTCTTGTAGTACCTCTGTGTTACTCTTCTGATTCTACTTTATGTCCCACCTACTGGTGGGTTTTCTTGTTTGTGTTTTAATTTCCTAGTCTTATGTCTTCCTTCCTTGGGTTACTTTCTTATCTTTTATTCATGTCCTGCACTTTTGCTGTTCACCCTTTGCCTGATTTTGATTCACTCCATTTAAATCTACAATTTGATTGTGTCTTATTTAATTATTTGTAAATGTATATAAGCAGTTACAAATAGGGTAAGAGCAAATTATGCTTCTTGGCAAACTACCCTGTGGCTGCCTCCTATTTAGAACTGTTGGCTAGAATTCTCTTTTGATCATGCAAAGTATAGAAGGTCTTTATTGCATATTTATTAGGGAAAAAACAATGTAGAGCATTATAACTGTTTCTTGACCAGTATAGCTGGGCAGGTTTCTAATCTCAATCAATTTCAAAAGAACTAGTGAACTTTATGGGTGATTATTTAAAATGCTGTCCTGGTGATAGCTAATGAAAGTGAGCTATATGCACAACCTGGCATTTTAAAACACCTATCTTAGGTATTCCAGATCTATACCTTGGAGCAGATGAATTTTTCAATGGCAGTCCTCATTTTCTCTACATTGAGTTATGTCTTGGTACCATACTTTATTGCAAACCTCTCAGACCTAAAGGATTTAAGGTTTATTATTGCAATTTTAGAGCAGGAAGGAGAGGAAAGAAAAATAATTTTCCTGAGTGAAGGGACCTAGTTCTTGTAATAGCATTTTGATCTGAGGACTACACTGTGATAAATAACTCTTACTGTAGAATCTGGATGAAATTAACCCTGGGAGAACCTTATATATCCCTGAGGCGTTAGGTGGCTGATTATGACTTTGTGTAATCTGTTTTTACACAGTGTAGTACACAAATGTGTGTGTGAGCTGAGTGTAATTGCAACTTTCTTTGCCTTTTCTTGACTTTTTGAAGACTCCTTTTGGAGGGGGTTTATTTAAGACCCACTTGAATCTTCTCTTATTTGAGTAGGATTTTGGTGATAGTGTTTGAATATAAATATATGGCAGCAGAAAATTTATACATTACCAAATTTATAATTAATCTTGGGCTTACTGTCTCTAGAAAATGCCTTTTTCATATTTTTCTGATATCTTTATAAGTTTCTTTGGAATATTAAGGTTTAAACGTGTTTTTTAAAGTATAATTTACTTTTGTTCTTCAAGTTTTGAAGGAATACCTAAGATTTAAAATCCATTAATTTTAAGAAAAAATGAAAAGTTTGCATTTATTTTGTAAGCTATACTCTGCAATAGGAAATAGTATTGAAACATATAATTAAATAAAACAGTATTTATTGAGAATTGTACGACTATAAACCCAGATTTCTTCCTGGAAGACATTTTCATTTACTATCTAAGAAGTACTTTTGGGGACTGTTTGTAATATTTCTCTTTCATAGTTTTCCATGCTTATTTTAGTAGACTCCTAAAAGAAAAACTTGGATAATTTTAGGAAATAAACATTTGTAACTCCTAATTTAAAATTTTTTTATTCATTTAAATTATTTTGAGATAATTATAGATTCATCTATTGTTGTAAGAAATAATACAGAGAGATTCCCCCCTCCCGCTTTTTTTTTAAAGTAGTTTCTCCTAATGGTAACATCTTGCCAACTATAGAGAGCAGTGTCATATCTAGGATACTGACATGGATACAGTCAAGATACGGAACATTTCCATTGAAAGGATTCTTCTTGTTACCCTTCTATAGCCACACCTGTTTTCCTCCTGCTGCCCTGGACACCACTCTGGGCAACCACTAATATGTTCTTCATTTCTCTAATTTTATCACTTCAAGACTTAAATAAAGGGAGTCATATGCAATGTAGTCTTCGGGATTGCTTTTTTCCCCACTCAGCATAGTCCTCTCGAGTTTTATCCAGATTGTTATGTATACCAATAGCTAGTTTCTTTTAATTGTTGAGTGTAGTCCATGCTATTTGATGTGCCAGTTTGCTTAATGATTCACCTCTCAGGGACATTTGGGTTGTTTCCATGTTTTGGCTATTACACGTAAAACAGCTATAAACATTTGTGTATAGGTTATTTTGCAAACTGATAAAAATGGGCTTATGAGTATAAATGTTGGTTGTATGTTAGTTGTTTAATGTTTGAGAAGCTTTTTCAGAGGTGGCTGTACCATTTTGCATTGTCACACATATTGTATGAATGATCCAGTTGCTTTACATCCTCATCAGCATTTAGTGTTGTCATTTTATTTTAGCCATTTTGATAAGTGTATAGTGATACTTCATTTGGATTTTGATTGACATTTATCTAATGTTGAACATTTTTTCATTTGCTTATCTGTCATCTGGAGATCCTCTATGGGGAGATGTCTCTTTATGTCTCTTACCGTTTTCTAATGAGATTGTTTTTCAGTTGGCTTTTGAGAGTTCTTAATGTATTTTAGATACTAGTACTTTGTCAGCTATGTGGTTTACAAATATTTCCTCTCACACTGTAGAGTCTTTTCATTTTTTTTAAAGATTTTATTTATTTATTTGATGGAGAGAGATCACAAGTAGGCAGAGAGGCAAGCAGAGAGAGGGGAAGCAGAGAACCCGATGTGGGGCTCGATCCCAGGACCCTGAGACATGACCCGAGCCGAAGGCAGCGGCTTTAACCCACTGAGCCACCCAGGCGCCCCGACACTTTTCATTCTTGTAACAGGGTCTTATGTAGAGCAAAAGTTCAATTTTGGTGAAATTGAGTTAATCAGTTTTCCTTTTATGGCTCATGCTTTTGGTGTTGAATCTAAGAACTTGTTGCCTAGCTATAGATCCTGAAGATTTTCTCCTATATTTTTTTTTTCCAAAAAGTTTTATAGTTTTCTCTTTCACGTTTCAAGTCTGTGATCAATTTAGAGTAATTTTTGTGTATAGTTGAGGTTCATTTTTCTACCTGTGTATGTCCAATTGCTTCAGCACCATTTGTTGAAATGCTTTTTTCTCTCCCTCCCGTTCAGTTGCTTTGTATCTTGTCAGAAGTCAGTCGGGGTACATTTGAAGGCTGTTTGGGGTTTTCTATCTTGTTTCATTGATCTATGTATTTATTAGCCAATATTATATAGTTTTTAGTAACTATAGTTATATAATAAGTTTTAAAATCAGATATGATTTTAAATTGATAAACAATTTTCTTCAAAATTGTTTTAGCTATTCTCATTACTTTGTATTTCCATATAAACTTTAGAATACTGTTCTCTATATCTACAAAATACCTTTTGGGGATTTTGATAGGAGTTGCATTAAATCCTTAGATCAGTTTTGGGATAATTGATACCTATACTGTGTTGTCTTTCAATTCATGAACATAGTGTGTCTCTCCGTTTGTTTTACTCTTCTTTGATTTCTTTTGTCAGCATTTTTTAGTTGTTGTTGTCATATAAGGCCTGTACAAGGCCTGTAAATTAAGTATTTAATTTTTCTTGGGACAGTTAAAAATAGTATTTTTAATTTTTTTAAATTTATTTTTTCTGTGTTCCAAGATTCATTGTTTATGCACCACACCCAGTGCTCCACGCAGTACATGCCTCCCTTATTACCCACCACCAGGCTCACCCATCCCCTCACCTCCCTCCTTTCCAAAACCCTTAGTTTGTTTCTCAGAGTCCACAGCCTCATGGTTCACCTCCCCCTATAATTTCCCCCAATTCACTTTTCCTTTCCTTCCCCTAATGTCCTCCATGTTATTCCTTCATGTTATTACTTCACAAGTAAGTGAAACCATATGATAATTGACTTTCTCTGCTTGACTTATTTCACTCAGCATAATCTCCATTCCTGTCCATGTTGATATAAAAATTGGGTATTCATCCTTTCTGACGGAGGCATAATATTCCATTGTATATACGGACCATATCTTTATCCATTCGTCTGTTGAAGGTCGTTTTGGCTCTTTCCACAGTTTGGCGATTGTGGCCATTGCTGTTATGAACATTGGGGTACATATGGCCCTACTTTTATCTGCATCTGTATCTTTGGGGTAAATACCCAGTAGTGCAATTGCAGGGTCATAGGATAGCTCTATTTTTAATTTCTTAAAGAATCTCCACACTGTTTTCCAAAGTGGCTGCGCTACCTTGCATTCCCACCAACAGTGGAAGAGGGTTCCCCTTTCTCTACTTGCTCTCCAGCACTTGTAGTTTACTATCTTGTTGATTTTGGCTATTCTAACTGGTGTAAGGTGGTATCTCAATGTGGTGTTGATTTGATTCTCCCAGATGGTTAATGATGATGAACATTTTTTCATGTTTCTTTTAGCCATTTGTATGTCTTCTTTGGAGAAGTGTCTGTTCCTGTCTTCTGCCCATTTTTTGACATGATTATCAGTTTTTTGAGTGTTGAGTTTGAGGAGTTCTTTATAGATCTTAGATTTCAGACCTTTGTTTGTAGTGTCATTTGCGAATATCTTCTCCCATTCTGTGGGTTGTCGGTTTTGTTGACTGTTTCCGTTGCTGTGCAGAAGCTTTTTTATCTTGATGAAGTCCTAAAAGTTCATTTTTGCTTTTCTTTCCTTTGCCTTTGGAGACATGTCTTGAAATAAGTTGCTGTGGCCAATGTCGAAGAGGTTACTGCCTATGTTCTCCCCTAGGATTTTGATAGATTCCTGCCTCACGATGAGGTCTTTTATCCATTTTGAGTTTATCTTCGTGTATGGTGTAAGAGAATGGTCAAGTTTCATTCTTCTATATATAGTTGTCCAATTTTCCTAGCACCATTTATTGAAGAGACTTTTTTCCACTGGATATTTTTTCCTGCTTTGTCAAAGATTATTTGGCCATAGAGTGCTCCATATCTGGGGTTTCTACTCTGTTCCACTGGTCTGTGTGTCTGTTTTTGTGCCAGTACCATGCTGTCTTGGTGATCACAGCTTTGTTGTAAAGCTTGAAATCAGGCAACGTGATGCCCTTAGCTTGGTTTTCTTTTTAACATTTCCTTAGCAATTCAGAGTCTTTTCTGGTTCCATACAAACTTTAGGATTGTTTCAGCATTTTGAAAAATGCCAGTGGAATTTTGATAGGGATGGCATTGAAAGTATAGTTGTGTCCATGTGTTCATTGCTAGCATATAAAAGTTTTGTGTATTTGTCTTATTTTCTGTGACCTTGCTGATGGAAGACCACACTGCTGCATTGTAAATCTAAAGCCAGTGCACTTGAAGAAGGCAGAAAATGCATGGAATAACTTACATAGGAGTAGATGGCTAGAGAATGGTGGTGATGGAAATGCCTCTTGATTTTAAAGATCTTGAAGGCTTTAAGTACATCATTCATTATCAGTTGGGATATGTCACTTTTCATCATGTACTTTTTAAAGACCTGGAGCCAGCATTCTCTCCAAGAAGCCCTGGTTTCTTTTAGAGGAACAGGATGTTCAGAAACCAAGATCTGGGTGCTATTGCAACAGGAGGCCATTGCTAAAATTCTTTACATGGTCAGAGCTAGGAAATTAGAATAATTGAGCTCACACTGATACTTTGAAGTTAGCAGATTTTTTCTCCCTTCTTTCACTTTACATTTCTATCCTTTTTCTTTTTTCTTTTTCCTAACCTTTTTCTTATATTAAAATACTGATTTGCTTAACCTACAATATACATTCATGTTTTAAAATGACACAATATTAAAACTACTAAAGTTCAAGCTTTTTTTTTTTGGCAGGTTTTTTTTAAAGGAGTATTTTATTATATTTCATTTTTTTATTTTTTTTTTCAGTGTTCCAAGATTCATTGTTTATGCACCACACTCAGTGCATGTAATGTAATGTAATACTTGCCCTCCTTAATGCCCACCACCAGGCATATACCAGTAAGGATGCACAGAGTACTGAGGGTAAATGTTTATTCAAACAATTCTCTATGTAGGTATTTTACCTATTTGATGTAAATCTTCACTTATTTTCATTTCTTTACATTTGCAATTTTCATTTTTTTAGTTCTTTATATGTGTATGTGTATATATATCTATGTATACATAGGCATTGATATATGTGTGTATATAATATACATATGTATACACACATACATACATTTTTTAGGTTCAAAAGTCAAAATTAAGTAAAAAGTTTAGAGAGCCCTCACTTCCATCTCTAGCCCTCCATTTTCATTTTTTTTTTGTAAAAGTAAGCAAATGTTTTTTTCTTAAAAGGCAGTATTCTATATTCTCTGCTCTCCATCTTGCTTTTTTTATTTCACCAGTATATCCTGGAGATTAAGAGTATATAGAGAGGTCTTCCTCCTTTTTATAGCTGCATAAGTACTGTGTAATTTTGCATATGTAATTTTATTAGATGTTTTGGAATTGTACTTTTTATCAATAAAAAGTGTTTGTGATTTTTCAGTTTCTTTTCAACCTTGCCAAGAGAGTGGCTTTTTGCCAGATAGGTGAGAAGTGGTGTCTCAGTGTGGTTTTAATTTGCGTTTCTCTTACGAGCATAGTTGAGCATCTTAAAATGTCTAAGTGCTTTCTCTTCTGTCAACTGTTGGTTCATGTCTTTTGCCTATTTGTCTATCAGGTTTTTGGTACTTATTGTCTGGATTTTTAAAGAAAAAGGAACATCATCTCCTCAGGAAATGAATTGTCCTATCCCAGTTTGCTATTTGTCTTATGATTTGCTTTTTGAGTGCACAAGTTTTTTAAAATGGATCTTTTTTATAGTTGTAGTTTCATATGCTCTAGATCTTTATGCAGATGTTCTACACAGGGTAAAAAAAGTTAGGAATTACTTTCACATTTGCATTCTCTAGCTGCTCCCCTTTTTGGGCTATATTTCAAATCAACTGTTGCTAGCAGTGCATTATTCCTGGTCCTATGTTGATTAATTTTCTCACCGTATACCACAAAAATCACAGAATGCCACTACTAGCTTTTTGTCTATCCTAAACTTGTCATTTGTAAAACGGTTGCTTGGTGATGTTAATTATTTTCGTAGAATTGCATTCATGCTCTTTTTTTCTTTATAATTAATTTCCATAGTCTGTGTTCCTTGGGTCTCTTGCTAGACTAGAGGTTTTTATTCTTTTTCTGTAAAGGGCCAAAAGTAAATATTTTAGACTCTGCAGGCCATATAATCTTTGTCACAATTATTTACATTTGTTATGGGAACATAAAAGCAGCCTTAGACATGATGTAAATGAATGGACATGGCTGTGTTCCAGTACGATATTACTTACAAAGACAGGAAAATTGGGAAGAGAGAGAAGAGTGGGCAGATATGGGTCATGGGGCACAGTCTGCCAATCCCTGGTCTAGACGATTATATTTTAACTCTGCCTACCTGCTTGTTCTTTTGAGTAAATTTAATATCATTCCCCTTAAGTATAAACTTGGAAAATTGAATCATGTTCCTCCTGGGAAATCAGTATATTGTTTGGATGATGATGATTAGATTTTATTTACTTTTAATGTACACTATTATTACAGCATAAAATGAGTAGATAGGGAAATGTTTTTTTCCTAGAAAATTAGCATGGAACATGGTTAAATTCCTGTTTATTGGATACTGCTGCTGAAATATTCCTTTTGAGGATGAACTTTGCAGAAAGACTTAAACAGTGATACTATGATATCATCAGATCTCTCATCACTATCTAAGTGATAATTGTAAGAGAAAATGATGTGCAGCCCGAGGAGTCCTGTGACATTGTTGCATGTATGTTATTGTCCTCAACTAAAAGTAAAGTTAATAATAAGGGTATCTGTGGGATGCCTGGGTGGCTCAGTCGGTTGAGCTCTGCCTTCAGCTCAGGTCATGATCCCAGGGTCCTGGGATCGAGTCCTGCATTGGGCTCCCTGCTCAGTGGGAAGCCTGCTGCTCCCCCAACTTGTGCTCTCTCTTTCTCTCTGACAAATAATCTTAAAAAAAAAAAAATAAGGACATCTGTGAGTTAAAAAAAATCTGAAACAGATAAAATATGTTAAATTTAAATATTCCTGAGTCACTTATATAAGATTGATCATTTTTAGGCATTAAAAAGAGAAGAAGGCATTCCTAAACTTCTCCTTTCCTGAAAGAGCATTCTGTGTATTTGCTTTTGTCATCAAAGTTACTCACCTTCCTGTTAGGCTACTATTTAATTGAACATCTAAAAATCACCCATTGGCCCAGCTCACTTTTGTAGGCAGCGTTAACATTCCAAATTTTATCAGCGGGATTGCAAATCTGAGATCTCTACCTCCATATTTCCATCCAGTTTTTTTTTTTTTTAATAATTTATTTACTTGACAGAGACAGATCACAAGTAGGCAGAGAGGCAGGCAGAGAGAGAGGGGGAAGCAGGCTCCCTGCTGAGCAGAGAGCCCGATTCGGGGCTCCATCCCAGGACTCTGGGATCATGACCTGAGGTGAAGGCAGAGGCTTTAACCCACTGAGCCACCCAAGTGCCCCTCCATCCAGTTTTGATGATATCGAAGAACAGTCAGTATAGGTTAGAGGGCAATAAGTGAAATTGATAATTTGAGATTTAAAGTTGGCATGGAAAAGTTTGGATTATGGGATGGTAGAGCTGGAGGGCTGACCAGTAAGGATAGTAGTAGACATCAGCCCTGGGAACTCTTGAGGACTTGCAAAGTCTGCTATTTGAATCCAAAACATGTGCCATTTGGCCCTTTACATACTTACCTCCCTTTTATTCATTGTTTCCATTCGTGGAAGTGAAAAGCAGCCTGATAGGACCTAGTATCTAGTTTATGTCTTAATACTTTATTTCAAACTTCTCTGTGTTGTTATGAGAACTGAATGAGCAATTAACGTAAAGCACTTAGAACAGTGCTTGACATGTAAGAGCTGAATAAAAGTTAGCCATTAAACATAAAATCTGATTGCTATTTAATAAGATAAATATTGCTCCTTGTATTACATGTAAAAGAATCAAATCTGTGTAAATCTGTGAAATTGTGTGTTGTCCCAGATTGTTACACCTCATTGCTCTCTGCTGCTTCCTGCTGCCTCATTTAATAATGTAGATAAAGTTTTATTGAAACACAGTGATGCTCATTTGTTTAAGTGTTGTCTATGGCTGTTTTCATGCGACAGTGGCAGGGCTGAATAGATGTCACTGAAATTTATGATTTCCAAGACTGAAAATACTATCTGGGTGTTAGAGGAAAAGCTTGCTAACCCTTCGTATATAGGGTCTTCTGGTCCAGAGGAAAAGGAAGTAAAAAGTTCTCCATTTGGAATAGCTTTCTGAGACCAGTATTTAGTCTTGATCTCTTACACCTCGTACTGAAGCAAATGATTTCATACAAGAGAGGATAACATCACGTTTTTTCAGGTCTTCATTTATGTTTCTACCAAAGAGCTGATGGTGAAGAATTGTAAATTAATAAAACATTACAGATTTCAGTAAACTGTGAATAACCTGGATATTTGAAGTTGCTCCTCTCATAATAAATGAGAAACCCATAAAATTTGTGGTACATTTCTTTTCACTTAAGAATAAGTACCTATAGCCTCATTAGCTCACAGTACCAGCTCATCCATGGGACACAGCATGTTACTATCAAGTGGAAAGGACTTTTAAAACCAATCTTTGTTTTAAAATGTATCATTAATATTACCTGAATCACTCAGACTCAGAATTGTCATAAACAGAATGAACACAGACCTAAGATAAAATTTCAATTTAGATCTGATTTTAAATGGAATTACATATATGATTTTAGAGAGTATGGTTTTGCTGGTGTGATAATGTTTCAAAAGTGAATCCACTTTATGCATATGTGGCTTTTCAGAGCAGTCTCCTTTCTGGCAGGGGAATATCAGACAAGTGGTGTTTTTTAGACAGCAAGGCAGATGGCTCTTTTTCTTTTTTTTTTTTTAAGATTTTATTTATTTGACAGAGAGAAACACAGCGAGAGAGGGAACACAAGCAGAGGGAATGGTAGCGGGAGAAGCAGGCTTCCTGCAGAGCAGAGAGCCCGATGCGGGGCTCGATCCCAGGACACTGGGATCACGACCTGAGCCGAAGGCAGAGGCTTAACGACTGAGCCACCCAGGTGCCTCAGATGGCTCTTTTTCTTCAGTATGGGGTGTGCCAACCAAAAGAGACAGCTACAGGAATGTTAACCCCTGAGGGAATGAGAAGACAGTTGCTGTCAATTGTTCTTTATAAGCCTGTGGTTTGACTTCAGAATGATGCGGTAAAGTAATCTTGTCTTTTAGGAAAAATAGGCATTAAATGCACAAGTGCAGCCTATAATCTCAGTTCTCACTAAAATGATGGTGTAATTACTTAAACTCTTAGGTCTGACATTTTTGGGATAATGTGGTGCAGACTACTTGGGCCTTATATACCGCTTCCCAGTTCCCACTAAA
>CM053621.1:29268474-29369087 GCA_028646535.1 Procyon lotor | reverse complement strand
TGACTTCTCGCCCGGTGCGCAGCTCCTGAAGGTCCTGGACGGCATCTTCTTCCGTCAGGCTGTTTCATCGACGCCGAGACTCTGTTGTTGAGCGCAGCACCTTCAGGAATGACCTCAGCCAGGTCTTCTGGAGAATTTGCTGCTGTTTCTGTATTAACATTTGCCACGTGTTCATTTTGTGCTTTGACATTAGGGAGAAAGCTTCTCTCTTGAAGCCTCATGAGCCAGCCTCTGCCATCTTCAAACTTAAATTCTGCAGTTTCCTCACCTCTCTCAGCCTTCATGGAATTGAAGAGAGTTAGGTCTTGCTCTGGATGAGGCTTTGGCTAAAGGGAATGTTGTGGCTGGTTTGATCTTCTATCCAGACCACAAAAATTATCTCCATATCAGCAGTACGCCTGTTTCATTTTCTTATCATTCAGGTGTTCACTGGACTAGCACTTTTAATTCCAAGGTTTCTTTTGCATTTGCTATGTGGCTGTCTAGTGCACGAGGCCCGGTTTTTGGCCTCTCTCAGGTCTTGGCATACCTTCCTCCCCGAGCTTAACCACTGGTAGCTTTCAATTTAAAATGAGACACTTGACTCTTACTTGAACACTTAGGGGTCTTGTAGAGTAATTACTTGGCTTAATTTCAATATTGTTGTGTCTCAGGGAATAGGGAGGCTCCCCAAAGAGGAGAGAGATGGGGGAATCGCTGGTCGCTGGAGCAGTCAGAACACAAAAGACATTTATTTGTTGTCTTAAATGGCTGTGGTTTGTGGTACCTCACCTCCCAAATTACAACATTAGCATCAAAGATCACTGACCACAGATCACCATAGCAAATATAATTATAGTGAAAGAAGTTTGAAATATTGTGGTAATTACCCAGATATGACTCAGAGACACAAAGTGAGCAAATGCTATTGGAAAAACAGTGTTCAATGCAGGGTTCTTACAAACCTGCAATTTGTTTAAAAAAAAAAAAAAAGTAATACCTTCCAAGTGCAGTCAAGCAAGGTATGCCTATAAATATTTGTGAGTTGTGAAGAAAATTTTAGAAAATGAACAATGAGGGCAGGCTTGCCTTTGTACATAAGAAGCTTATGATAAAGTTGTAATTATTAAATCATTGTAATACTGGCCCAGGAATAGGAAAACGAAATACAGTTTACAAGTAAACCCACATGTGTGGAGATTTAATATATGTCTAATATTTTTTATTTTAAATTAGTGGAAAAAAGATAGATGATAACCAGTCTTTGGGATGGCCTCCAGCGATCCTTGCCTCCTAGTGTTTTCACCCTTTTTAGCCTAACCTTCTCATAATTGGGTAGGGCTGATTTATGTAACCTAAGGGATATTATGAAAATGATAGTGTGCATCTTCCCAGGTTGGCTTATAAAAGACATGGCACCTTCTGTCTTGTGCTCCGTTGGACCATTTGGTCTGGGGGGAGCCAGCTGCTCTGTCATAAGGACACTCATGCATCTGTACGAGGGGTGCATGTGGGGGGGAACTGACGCCTTAGTCAATAGCTAACATCAACGTACTGGCCCTGAGTATGTGCCACCGTGGAAGTAGCCGTCTCAACCCCAGTCAGGTCTTCAGATGATTGCGGCTGGGGGTGACATCTTGCCTTGAACCTCATGAGGATCGCCAAACCAGAACCATATAGCTAGGCTGTGTCCTCATTCCAGATCTACCCAAACACTGTGAGATAATGTTTATTGTTGTTTTAAGCCACTGTGTTTCAGGGTAATTTGTTATACAGCGATAGGTAACTGATCATATGCATTGTTAAATAAATGGTATTGGGATAACTAGCCAGCCAGCCATTACTTGGGGAAAGGACAAGTTGGATTCTTACTGTATATACTCCTTTTATCAAGGATATTCCAGAAAGACCAAAGATTTAAATACAAAATGGAACCGTTAATGTATTTAGAAGGAAGTAACACTGAATATTTTTATACTTTTGGGGTAGAAAAGGACTTCCTAATTATGAATATGAACTCTCCAGGCCATAAAGTAAAATCAAGAACTTCTTTATGACAAGGAAATGATATGTGTAAGGATGAAAGAAAAACTACAAATTAGACAAACATGTTAGCAACCTGTATTATAAAAGACAGTATCTCTTAAAGAACTCTTGAAAATCATTAATAAGACTACAGATGGGATGGCTGAGGACATGAGTAGGCAATTCACAAAATAGAAATACCGATAGAGGAATGAATAAGTTACCCAAGAAATATAATTAAGAACAAGGTAAAATATGATCTTTCATATCAGATTGGCAGAGGGTAAAAAGACTGTGAGGTTAAAGAGATTTCTGGATCTGCAGCAAGGTTAGAAAACATGGGCAGGAATGTAGATTTGTCTCCCCTTCTGGAGGGCAGTCTGACAACATGTCTCAAAGTGCAGATACAAAGTGATCACTCACTGTGACTTTAGCTATTTCGCGTGTATAAATGTATTCTATGGTACAGAAAGATGTATACAGTATGACGGACTCAGTGGGACTCTTTGGGCTAGTCAGATTTCCTCTGGTTCCCCCTCCCTCCCCATTTCCCATCTCTTTTGTTTCTATTTCCCTTTTCAGAAATTCCTGTTGGACTCTCCTGGATCTATTCTTGACTTTTCAACATTATGATGTTATTTTTTAAATATTTGTTTCTTCTCTATATTAATATTTCCCTTAACTTTTAATTTTATTTTTAATAGTTAAGCAATCTGTATACCCAACACAGGGCTTGGACTCACAGCCCAAGATCAAGAGCCGCATGCTTTACCAAGTTGATAGAGCCAGCCAGGTGCCCACATTAATTTCCTTACCTTTAACTTCTGTGTTGTCTACTCTCTGCCATGGTTATTCTAACACTTAACTCCACTTCAGAAATTTTGTTTTGCCAATTACTTTTAACCGCTAAATATACTTTATTGTTTCTGGGGCACCTGGTTGGCTCAGTGGGTTAAGTGGTTGCCTTTGGCCTGGGTTGTAATCCCAGGGTCCTGGGATCAAGCCCCCAAGTCAGGCTCCCTGCTCAGCGGGGAATCTGCTTCTCCCTCTGCCCCTCCCCCTACTCCTGTGTTCTCTTCTCTGTTTCTCAAGTAAATAAATAAAATCTTTTAAAACCCATAGAAATAAAAATACCTTATTGTTTCTGATAAATTCTTTTTCCACAAGTCTATCCTGTAATGGGTGTAATAGCTCTTGAATCTTTCTGAGGATACTGATTAGAATTTTTTTTTTTTTTTAACTTCAGATTTCTTGATTGTCTTTCTTTCAGGGATAATTGTTGGTGGTTTTTTTTTTTTTTTTTTTTTTAAATCTTCTTCCTTCTCTCACGTTGCTAGATGATCCCCAGGACCTGATGATCCTCGGCTAACTGTTCATGGTTATGAATGAGGACTAGGTTAATTAGCAGGTTTCCTCTTAAGGTATACAGGTCTGTCTTCTAAGGTTTCTCTTCCCTTGAAAGGGAGGGTTTCCTCCACCTTCCAAGTAGAGTGTGGAGCACATTGCACACAGTTTTCCCTGTTGGGTTCTGCCTGGGTGGGAAGCAGGCAGGCAGGCTGGGTTAAGAAGGACTTTGTTTTGTTCCGAAGTGCTTCATTCGTCTTGTTTTTCCAGGCACAGTTGCTCCTTCCTCTCCCTTCCCCCTCACCCCCATCCCTACCTTTTGCAGAGCTTTGCAGTTGTCTTCTTCTCTCAAGCTGTAACACCTGGGAGCTTTCCCCAGATAAATCATCCACTTTGGGTTGTATGTGGGATGCTTACTTCTCCATTTGTTTCAGACTGTATTTTTTAATCAACCTACTGAGCCAGTCTTGCTTGTCTGTATTTGTTGACTCTGAGCTGGAAGCTTCTCTTGGATACCTTGAGAATTGCTCTCATTCTTCTGTTTGGGGCCACTATTATCATTGCTCTGACTTCTAGGAGTCCCCTATATTTTTGATCCCTCATTTTTTATGATTTCTAGGCATTCATAGAATATTTGATCTGCTGATGGCACCATTTTCCATGTTCCAGGATTCTTCAGTTTCACTTCAATACAGACATCTTTTCTCTCAGTTCACAAGGCCTTTGGGGGGAGAAGTAGATGCATGTGCTCAGATGACCTGTTCTTATTTTGTGTGAGTTTGGGGGGCTCAGTGGGTTAAAGCCTCTGCCTTCGGCTCAGGTCATGATCTCAGGGTCCTGGGACCGAGCCCCACATCGGGCTCTCTGCTCGGCGGGGAGCCTGCTCCCCCGCCACCTCTGCCTGCCTCCCTGCCTACTTGTGATCTCTCTCTCTCTGTCAAATAAATAAAACCTTAACAACAACAACAACAACAAACCATGACTGAGTATATTTCCTAAGCTCAGTAGAGAATTTCTTCTTACCTGTTGGCAAATGCAGGGTCAAATACAGGGGACTGACTTCAGATCACTTCTCTGAGGAAGGCAGGCTGCATGTTGTAGGGCAGGGCTTTCACTTAGCAAATCGCTCCACTTACTTTGTCCCATTGTGGACTCAACCCTCTTCTCTGTTAGGACCCCTCTGTCAGACCTCTGTGCCCACAGCCACCCACCCCCTTCCTGGAGCAAATACCTGAGTCAGGCATTTGAAGTAGGGGGACTAACTCAGTTCTTCTAGTCTCTAGTTAATTACTTGGCTGATTATCTGTGGTCAGCTCCCTCTTCTAGCCTGCATTGCACTGACAGTGGGATTATTCTGAGGTTCTGCTGGGGAAATTTTTCAACGGTTACATGTTCCCTGTATTTCTTTAGATTTCCCATCATTGTGTCTTGTCAGTTTTAGATTTTTTCCAGAAACTCACTCATCTGTTTCACAGATGCTAGTGTGATGGGTATTAGGAAATAATTGTAAACCAAAAGAGAAACAGAGCCTATCATGTTGGAGTTTATAGTCTCATGGAGGAGAGGGGCATTAAATAATGGACTCACAAGTACATGTTCTCTGTGGAAAAACTGGTTTGTGCTGTGGGGGCCTACAAAAGGTCTGAGTTACTGGGAGAGGGATTGCCCTGGAATTCTACCTGGACTAAGTGACAGTTGGCCTGAGACACGGAGGAAAAGAAGAAGTAGATGAGGGCACAGCATGTGAAAAGACATTATAGATGAAGGGGAGTGTGGTGCACTGCTGTCACTCCTGAATATTTACTACTGCTATTTGGATTTTATTTTATTGTATATTTCTTCTCTCATTTTTTAGTTTTTTTTTTTTTTTTAAAGATTTCAAGTAGGCAGAGAGGCAGGCAGAGAGAGAGGGGGAAGCAGGCTCCCTGCCGAGCAGAGAGCCCGATGTGGGGCTGGTGTGGGGCTCCATCCCAGGACCCTGAGATCATGACCTGAGCTGAAGGCAGAGGCTTTAACCCACTGAGCCACCCAGGCGCCTCTTAGAGTTTTGAAAGGAAAAAGATTTAGATAAATTGTCTTGAGTTAGGAAGCCTCAAGGAAACATAGCAAAAAACAAAAAAGGATCAAACTTACATATCATAAATTGGAAAGTGATAAATACATTAATAAGAAAAAACATCATTGGGAGGTAGATATGACCTTTTGTATACTTGTATATTTTTGGTTTTCTATGAATATGGATTGCTTTTATAATCAACTTTATTTTATGGTTTGGCTTATATGTAAAAAAGCAGAGTGTGTTAATAGGTGAAGAGGAGTATACATTATGATTTTATAAAGACAAAACATGAGAGACTGTGGACTCTGAGAAACAAACTCGGGGGTTTTTGGAGGGGAGGGAGCTGGGGCAATGAATGAACCTAGTGGTGGGTATTGAGGACACGGATTGCATGGAGCACTGGGTGTGGTGCATGAACAATGAATCTTGGAACACCGAAAAAAATAAAATAAAAAGATGTTAATATGTACTTGATGGAAATGGCATACCACTGGTGGCAAAACCAACCAATGCAGTAGAAGAAAAATAGTTTATACTTAAGAACTCTTTTTTTTTAAATTTTATTTTACTTTTTCAGTGTTCCAAGATTCATTGTTTATGCGCCACACCCAGTGCTTCATGCAATATGTGCCCTCCTCAATACTCACCACCAGGCTCACCAGATCCTCCACCCCCTCCTACTAGTGTCTCATGATAGAGTTGTTCTAAAGCTGTTAAATGGTTCATAATCGGGAAAGGTTTTAAATCTTTGTATCCCCCAAATAGTGTTTTAAGAGTTAAAGAAAAACCGAGTTTTGGATATCTTGACATTGACGTGTCTGCAGCATAGCTTGTGTGTTTGAGGAGTTGGCAATTTAATTTAGCCAACTTTGGTATTTTATCAGTTGGAATTGTATTCAGCAAGTAACCTAAACCCGGACAAACAATTGCTTAAATAATTTAGGGAGAGCAATTTTCCATTTAATTTTAACTTTTCAAAGTTTAGGACATGGATGGTAGTTTCTTAATGTGCCATAAAGGAGCCAGGCTTTGTCTTTCTGATTTACTATCCTTTTATGGCTTCTGACTTTGTGATAACGAGGTGGCTGCTGCATCGCTAGAGCTTAATATTGTGATGCAGACAAGCAAAAGGAGGAAGGATATTCCAGTTGGGTTTGTCCCTTTTTATCAGAAAAAATACCATTCACAGAAACCTTACCCATTAGACTTCTCTTTATGTATCACTGACCAGAAATGTGTCACGGAACCATCTTTAACTACAAGGAAACCTGAGGAATGAAGCTTTTGTTTTTAAAAGAGAGCTTATTGTTTAAAGCAAAAGCAGAGTTCTGTGAATAAGGGACAGAGTGGACATTGGTTGGGCAACTTGCTGTGTCAGCTGCAGGAGTTACTTATAAATGGTAATGGAAGTCAAGAGAGTGATTAAGATTGTTCAGAGGAGTACACAGAATAAGAAAATCAATGGAAGAACCCTGAAGAACTTTAGTGTTGAAGGAACAGAGGAATATGTATTCTCAAAGGGCACTAAGGAATGACTATCAGTGGATGGTGGGAGGGTGATTACCTGGGAAGCATAGTGGTACACAAGCCCAGGGAGATGGAAGAGGGCACAATTTACATTGACCTATGTGCTGGTGAGTCAAGTGTGCCGGGCAGCAAGGTGTGAACGTGAGGTTTAGCAAAAGGAAGCCATTGGTAACTCTGGAGAAAAGTTATTTTCAATGGTGGCTGTGGGCTATGGAGTGAAAAAGGGATAAAGCAGTGACAGTGACAGCAAATGACTCTCTGAGGCAAACCGATTCTAAGTAGCGGGATGGGGAGAGGGTAGGAGTGATTGGGGCGGGGAGATGTGGGTGTGGGAAAGGTGATACTAGAGCATGGTTGAACTTTGAAGGTGTTTGAGAAAGGAGATTATAGAAAGATTGCATTTCCCAAGGGGGGTGGAAGGTGTGTGGAGATCCAGAGCCCAGGGGGAAAGATAAGCTTGGAGGAAGGATTGATGTGTGGATACAAAGGGACTTCTGTAGCTTGGCAACAGGGAATACCGAGCAGTGACCTTTTGTCTTCTGTCTTCCCTGGGAAATGAGAAAGGCATCATCCTCTGTGTTAGGAGAGAGCTGGCAGGCTGGAGTCTGGAGAGGATGGACAAGATCACTGATAACATTGTAAAGAGTTTGGGAGAGTGAAAGGTTGGGAATTGGGCTGCATTAGGAGCCTGGTCCATGATTCGAGAACTTGTACTGAATGAAGTTCAGTCCTACAAATCTGCTCAGTGCCATTACCTTACATAGAAAGAATAGAAAAAACTTTGGTTGACAGTTTTGAGTGGTACCTAAGAGCATTTTAGAAGTATTGGGCCATAAATTTATACAGAAAGGAGTTAAAACACGTTAATAGTTTTGTCTCTAAAACAAATTAGAATAATGACTAATATTATGTTAAGGACCTGCTCTGAAACAGACAAAAAGCTAAGCATATTCTCCGTGTTTTGCAGTCTTTATGAGAAAGACCTATGAGGCAGGTATTATTGTTTGGTCTCTATTTTTTAAGATAGCAGAACCTAGGTTCAAATAACTTTAAATAGCCTGTTCTAGATCACATTTGAACTGCATCTCTTGACTCCAGAGTGGTGTTAAGTACTCTTGTGTGGATTGAATAGTTTGAAATTGCCTGTGATAAAGTAGTGACAATGTATGGTTCATGCTAACATACTTAACAAAATATTTCCCGAGGTAAGTTGACTACTTATTGCCGGAACTTACCCTAGGTATTTTAATTGCCATAATCTATTGTAGCATTTAAAAATGTTTATAGTCTTAGTTATCCTGATTTTTAAAATTATATATTACATGATATATGTGATATCATATATCACAATATGTCACGTTAATGCTAATTTAGTTTCCTTTAAATTTGAGTATATTTTGATAGTGATGTTAACTTTGCCTGACTATACTGACAAATCAGAATGGGGGTGGGTAGCTGCTGGGAATATTGGCAAAAATAAAGGAGAAAGCAGACATTACAAATCTACTTTCTCACAACATGAATAAAACATAAAAATGAACTAAACTGTGATAGTTATTAGCCTGCTTATTTAATCTTTTTATTACCTATGTCTGTCTAATCATTGTAAGCCAGACCATAAGATAAACAACTTCTTTTAAGAACATTTTTTTTTTAATATATATTTTTTTTAAAGATTTTATTTATTAGACAGAAACACAGCGAGAGAGGGAACACAAGCAGAGGGAATGGTAGCGGGAGAAGCAGGCTTCCTGCCGAGCAGGGAGCCCGATGCGGGGCTCGATCCCAGGACCCTGGGATCATGACCTGAGCCGAAGGCAGACGCTTAACGACTGAGCCACCCAGGCGCCCCAAGAACATTTTTTTTCTGATTATAAAAACAATCCATAGTCATAGAAAAGTTGAATATCAGGGATATATATAAAATCGAATATATACATATATTTATATTCTTCACAACATCTGATTCAGTGAATGGCAGTCACTTGAGAAATGTGGATTCATTTTTAATTCAGTGGGTTTCTGACTTACTATGTACTTGTTGACTCATAATCAGCCTGATCCTCTTCTATTTCCTAAGCTTGTTTTGGGTGAAGGGCAGGAATTTCTTTTCATCTCTGACTTGTGAACACCCATAGGTATCAGTCAGCGGTATTAATTAAAAGTAAATCACCCACTCTCACTTCGCTAATAAAATCTTAGTTCTTAAGTTATAGTCTCATACTTCAGTTAAAAACTCCCATTTAAAATCTGAACTAAGAAATTGGAATTTTTTTTTCCACATTAAAGTCTTTATTTAGAGGATACAAGTTACGCCTCTGGTAGTGTTTGGTTATTTACAAAGCTTGGGGAGGATATATGGCCAACCTTTTTTTGGCCTCAATATAGTCATAATCGATGCATATTTGAAACACTTGAAAAGTGTCTAGCTAATTGTACACTCTATGTTGAAGATCTAATCTTAAACTGTATAGTCTTGGTATTTCCATGTAACTTTTAGTTCAGGTTCAAGAATTCTTTAAAAAAATGGACTGACAATTAATTATGTGACCGAGAAAAATAATTTCCCCCAAGTTAATTGCACAAATTACTGTAGCCCTAAAAGGTTAATGATTGTCAAACATCTTTGATGCATAGAGCCTATTAAGTGCCAGTATCATTTGAATAAATAACTAGACTAGTCCTTCTTGGACAAATGGTCTTATCCAGAGGACAGCAGTACACACTGCCCTTTTTTTTTTTTATGTTTTAGAGGGACATTTTTTAAACTCTTCAGCGAAACAACTTAAATAAGTTAATCTTAGGAGCCACAGTAGATTCTTTTATCTCAAAATATAAGATAGTAAAACAGTTCATATTTCAAAAAGTAACTATGATAATTTATTATACACATTGTACTTTATAGAACTGAAGTTTATAAATAGATTTCACTTTTCTATTTTATACAGACTTAGGACAGGCCTTAGATAGAATTAATGTACGGTTATCACTGTGCATATCTGAAATAAAACTTCTTTTATAGCTATTCATAGAAGAAAATGTTCATTTTTTTTTTTTAAGATTTTATTTATTTGACAGAGAAACACAGGGAGAGAGGGAACACAAGCAGAGGGAATGGTAGCAGGGGAAGCAGGCTTCCTGCCGAGCAAGGAGCCCGATGCGGGGCTCGATCCCAGGACCCTGGGATCATGATCTGAGCCGAAGGCAGACGTTTAACGACTGAGCCACCCAGGCGCCCCGAAAATGTTGATATTTTAATATTAAATATTTTATGCATTTGTATTAAGTTATATTTATATAAATTTATATTATAAATATTAAATACAAATAAATATTAAATATTAAAATATCCAACATTACCATTACTTAAAGTTTGGCATTTAAAAATAAAATATTATAGATTTCTTAAACTTTGTCTTTTAATCTTTTTATACTTTTTAGTGCTTTGTAGTCAATAGCAGGTTCCAAAAGAGTTAACTGGAATATTCCTTATTTTCAATAGCAATATATCCTGAAGAATTGTGTGAAGAATACTAATTTCTTTATGAGATGGTTTCTCAAAAAGGATTCCATAGTTCAATAAATATGGGAAACACTGCATGCTATGTGCTTTTGGAAGTGTCACAATTTACATGAACATACTGAAAGATCTGAGAAAATCTAGAGCAAACAAATAAATCAATTTAGCATTGTCTCATCCAGTGTTTCCCAAAAATACTTGATGACAGAAATTCTTGTTTCTCATAATACGTATAAACATTCTAAGCACTTACTGTGACCTTGTGTTCCATAATTATTTTGGGACATAATATTATAAGCTATAGTCCTCCTTCCCAGATCTCGAACCCCAACATTCAAATGTAGCAAATAAGTTCATCTGCTATATGTAGATAAGCCCACCTGTATAAACAAATAGACACATTTATAAGGGTATATGCACACATGTAGATAAGTGTACACATATGCACACATATTTAATCTATATGATACCTGCAATGTATAGCAGATAGTAGAATCAGAAAATATTTGTTGAGTGAATGAGAAAATCTTACCAGTCCATGGCATATTCCCAACTGCCTTAAGATGCAGAAAATCACACCACCAGCCTCAACAAGGTGTGCAATTCACAAACGTGTAGATGGATATGATCTTTTTAGGGACACCTGAAACATGAAAGACAGACTACTAACAATTTTTCATAGCTTTTCAGTATTAAGCGCATCAAAAGTAAAGGCCCTGGATTTTGGGTTTAGGCCTGCATTCTACCATTTTCCATCCATGTGATTGTAGAAAAGTTACAGATTTTCTCTAAGCTTCAGTTTTTCTCATCGATGAAGGAAAATTAATTGTAGTATTAATTGAAATATAATATAATACATGGAATGTATTAAAACTTCAATTACTTGGGGGCTCCTGGGTGGCTCAGTCGTTACGCGTCTGCCTTCGACTCAGGTCATGATCCCGGGGTCCTGGGATCGAGCCCCGCATCGGGCTCCTTGCTCGGCGGGAAGCCTGCTTTCTCCCTTTGCCACTCCTCCTGCTTGTGTTCCCTCTCTCGCTATGTCTCTCTCTGTCAAATAAATAAAATCTTTAAAAAATAAAAAAAATAAAAAAAAACTTACTTGGAAATCATGCTGTGAATGCTTATTGATCCCAATATGGCATAAAACTCTATTAAAAAAAAAAATGTGGTTAACCTAAAATTTTTATTCTACGTATATGTCGGGTAAGAAAGTCTTATTTGCTTTATTTTTGAAGACAGTTTTAAACTATGAACATAAAAATATATTTTTCTGATTAGTGGAGGATAATGAATGGACTTTTTCCATTCTTGTTTAAAAATGTAAAACCTTCCTCTAAAGTTTCTGAAAAATAAAACTCCTGAAGAGTAGTATCACTATGCTTTTAGCCTGAGATCCTTTGTACTTGTTGATCTCTCTGCCTGGGATGTTCTTCTACACATGGTGATTTGCTGCTTTACCTCGCTTCCCTGACCCCCTAAAAACTGTCCCTGTAGGTATCTCTCCCTCTGCCCTGCTTTACTTTTTCTTTATAATTCTTAATCACTATCAAACATTTATTATATATATTGTTTGTAAGGTGAAATAAAGGTCACACTATGGATATTAGTAAGATAGTACAATATTTTGTAATTCTGAATTTTAAAATTTCTTTGGAGCAAATTTGTGTTTGCTTGTATAGTTTTTCATACCTATTATTTTAGCACCTTAGAACTAATCCAGCTGTTATTTAGTAGTGATACTTACGTAATTTAGTACTGATACTTCTGTAAAATTCTCTAGTAGAATTTGTATCAAAATACATGTGCTCTCTCTTCCCTTTCTGCAAGGATATGTCTGTCCCTACATGAAGGAAGTGATGGAAAAAATGTTACATATTTTCACTAGCCAGTAACATTAAATAGACAATGGGAAAATATTTCTCCTGACACATTGCATTGGTAACAATAAGAAATAATTGAGCTACTTATTTTGAAATTATATTGATAACTTTCAAAAATACTCTGTGGTAGGAGTAAGATTCCTTTTATGCATTAGCCTTCAGTCAAATTTTAATAACAACATTTTATAATGTAAGGTTACTGATATTTGAAGATGTGGACCATTTGGTTTTCCGTTGTATCTCTTAGAAATGTTTTTTGTGATGATACTTTTAATATTATCCAGATTATCATTTTGAGTATCAGGAATTTAACACTTTGGGTAAAAAGTTTATCCTTTTTAAAGGGTTAGGGTTAAGGTTTTGTAAGAACATGATTTAGCTTATATAGCTTCATGACATAGACTTCCGCAATAATTTGAAAACATCCTCACCTTTTAAAAATCCTTTGTTGAAGGGGGTGTGGTGCCTGGGTGGCTCAGTCAAGTATCCAGCTCTTGATTTTGACTTAGGTCATGATCTTGAGGTTGTGAGAACCAGCCCTGTGTGCTGGGCATGGAGCCTGCTTGGGATTCTGTCTCTCCCTCTCCCTTTGCCACCCCCAACCTCTCTTCCCCCACCCCCTCACATGTACATCCTCTCTCTCTCCCTCAAAAAAAAAAAAAAAAAAAAGTCTTGTTCAGAGTTTGAAGAGTCATTTAGATGGAGTGTTTGATTTTTCTTAGGTCTTTCATGATGTTCAGATTCTTCTGCATGTTCCCTGTTGAGGTATTTTTCTCTTCCTCCAGAAGTAAACTCTCTTGAACGTCTATAAGTATGTTCCTCTGGGAGCTATGTCCAGTCCACGCACTCACTATTTGCAAGGAAATGCTGGTTTCCTAATGAAAGTTAATGCAGACCTTCCAGTTTGGTTTGGGTGGCTTCCAGTCGGTCCTAGGGACTCCATTTCTTCTGGGCTTTCTGTTAATTAGAACTGCTACCACCATGTTTATCTTTTGGGAGAATGTGTGTTGGTCTCTTTTAACACTTTGGCCCAAAAGGAAACACCATATCTCATAACTGAGACAAGACTGTAGTGTTCAAAGACATTCTGAGGACATCTTTACTGAATACTACGGAGTAATGAAGGGATGAACACCCAGAGAGAACTCTGAATCATGAATTTAGGCATTCCACCTTGAGAGCTATGGCATATTCATCTTCAGTTAGTTCACACTCCTGATTGGACATAAGTACTTTTTGCATTTAAGAAAAAATTTCCTTGTTTGTGCGTGTGTTTTCTCTGGGCTGACAGATAATGAAGAGTTGTCCCTTTTAGGCACATGCTGCCTCCTCCAGACTTAATGAGCTTTGGACAGCGTGCATGGGGCCCGGTATGATTTCTGCTGCCAGTCATGCCTGCAACCTGGGCACCTTTGTGCCAAGCTCATGCATATGTTGTGGCCTTGCATTGGGATCACTTAGGTTTTTCCATCTGTCCTTTTGCCTTCACAAGACACAGACCACCTTTAACGAACCCCCTCTACCAACCAAGATTGCTTGCTTTTTAGAGGATCCTAATCTCCTCAAAGCACTTATGGGTCAGTTGTCCTCTCCTACCTCCCCTCATGAGTTCACTCTCATGGTGCCTGTTTCACATCCGAAGCCCTCTCCTTGTTGGCCATTAGCACTAGAAACAAGCTCCTCTTTCTGCTAACACTATCTCCTAACCAAAATAGAATAGAATCTGACAACCTACAACATCATGTAAGAGCTGCATATGCCAGTCACCGTGGAGTTTTTATCCTACACCAGGTCTCTGTATTTTGAAGGTAAATGTTGGTTTTCACTTTTGTGTTTGCAAAAGTATGTTAGCTCAGGGAGCTACAATAATATACCATAGACTGGGTGTCTTAAACAGCAACATTTATTTCTCATACTTTTGGAGGCTGGATCAAGGATCCAGGATCAAGGAGGTAGAAGATTCAGTATCTGATTAAGGCCCTCTTCCTGGTTTGCAGACTTCTGTCTTCTTATATATTTACTTATTTATTAAAGTATTTTATGTATTTATTTGAGAGAGCAAGAAAGGGAGGGAGCACATGCTTGCACACATGAGTTGGGGGCAGAGGGAGAGGAAGAAGGAGGCTCTCCACTAAACAGGGAGCCTGACGTGGGGCTGCATCCCAGGGACCTGGAAGCATGACCTGAGCTGAAGGCAGATGCTTAACAGAATGAGCCACCCAAGCACTCCGCAGACTGCCATCTTCTTGAAGCTTCCCCATACAGTGGAGAGAGAGAGAGAGAGATCATCTCTTCTGTGTCTCCTCTTACAAGGGCACTAATCACATTCATGAAGGCTCCACCCTCATGAGCTAATTATCTCCCAAAGGCCTCACCTCCAAATACCATCACCCTGGGAAATAGGGCTTTAATATATGAATTTTAGGGGGACAGAAACCTGTCATCCATAGCAAAAACTATATTGCTTAATAAAATAATGCTTGATAAAGTTCATGCGTTTTTATTATACGCTGGAAACTAGTCTGAGAATTTTGCATATTGGAATTAATTGAGTTCTTATAACAATGCTGCATAGTAGCTAGTATTACAATACTTATCTTACACGCAGGTAAGGAAACCGTGTCACATGGGAGATAGATACTTTCCTCAGGGTTGCCTGGCTTTTAAGTGGAAGAGCCGTATTCAAACCCAAGCTGTTTGGCCCCATAGCTCACACTGTAAACCACTGTGTTCCTATAAATAGATACGGCCCGAGGTTGATTCTGTATTTATATTTTGATAGAAGGAGCTTGGGGCTAGAAACCTGGAGACTCTAGCTGTGTGACTAGACCACATTCATGACTCTGGCAGGGTAGCTTCTTTGATCCTCAGTTATTTCGGGTATAAAACAGGGTAATTGTACAATGTTCATCATTAAATTCCCTTCTCATTCTACATGCTTTGGTCGTGGTATGTTCTTAAGGCTCTAAGGTTCACTGGTCTCTACCAGCTATGGAGTCCCATCTCTGAAATGCTCCATGACTGAAGTAAGAAAGAAGAACATGATCAAACCTCATTTTATTTATTTATTTTAAAAAAGATTTTATTTATTTATTTGACACACAGAGATCACAAGTAGGCAGAGAGGCAGGCAGAGAGAGGGGAGGGAAGCAGGCTCCCTGCTGAGCAGAGAGCCCGATGTGGGGCTCCATCCCAGGATCCTGAGATCATGACCTGACTTTAACCCACTGAGCCACCCAGGCTCCCCATTAAACCTCATTTTAAAAAGTTGTTTTGAGTTTTCAACTATGAAATGTGGACTTTCTTTTTATAATACCCATCACACAGGTAATAGTTGAATGGTGGGTGTAGCTTGAAACGTGTTTTTTGGACTTTAATGGAGGTAAGATATTGAAAATTGTTCGTTACTAATTTTTAAAAATTTCAAATAATTTTATGCATGCTATATGTATGTGTATATCTATCATATAAATATTATGTAATATTTTATGAAACATGAAATCTCAGTTTAAGGGATTTCTATCATACTCATTTGACAAGTATTTATTGAATACCTAGTATGTGTCAGGCACTGTGCTTGATGCTGGCGTATAGAGGGGATAAAGAGAAGGTAACTTGCCCAAATGGAGTTTACATTACAGTGATAAAGGCAACTGATCAACAAGTAAACAAATCAGTGAATAAAATCAACAGAAGGTGTGATATCTCCTGGGCAAGAAATAGCAAGAAATAGCTGTGTTAGAGAATGACTTCTGTGATAGCGATGGGGTCAACTTTTAAATAGGGCGGTTTGGGAAGGCCTCTCAGAGACAGTGGCTTTAACCAAAAGCTGACAGAGGAATAAGAAGGATCCAGCTCTGGGAGCAGAGGTACAGGAAGGGATGGGAGGGAGGAATAGCATTCTTGTCCAGTTTGAAAGATTGAATAGTGGCTCCCAAAGTTGCCCAGGTCCTAATCCCTGGAACCTATGAGTGCCACCTTCAGTAGTGAAAGGAACTGCATATGTGATCCAGGATGTTGAAATGGTGAGATTGTCCCTAAGGACAGGTGTCCTTAGAAGAGGGAGGCAGAGAATTGAATTGAGAGAAGGAGGCCGTGTGATGGAAACAGAAGCAGAGTTAGAGAAGATGCTACACCCCTCCCTTCGAAGATGAATGGAGGGTGATGAACCAAAGAATGCAGATCTGGATGCTGGAAAAGGCAAGAAATGGATTCTCCCCTTGAGCTTCCCAGAGGGAGTGCAGCTCTTCCAACACTTTACTCCTTTTATTATTGTGTTTTGGACCTCTGGCCCCCAGGATTGTTAAGAGAACACATTTCTGTTGTTTTGAACTATACATTTGTGGTAATTTGTTACAGCAACAATGGAAGGCTCATACAGATTTTGGTACCTGGAAGTGGGGTGCTGTTGTAGCAAACACCTAAAAATGTGGAAGGGACCTTGGAAATGGTCATTGACCAGAGGATGACTGGGAAAAAAAACTAGGCTGCCTTGAGTGGACTGTTGGTAGAAATAGGGAGGTTCAAGGCTCTGATGCTAAGGTCTCAGAAGGGAATGAGGAACTTGTTATTGGAAACTGGGGGAGCATATTTTTAATATATTTGCAGGAAGTTTAGCCAGATTACGTCCTATGGTTTTATGGAAAGTGAAATGTACAAGAGATGAATTTGAATAGCTGAGGACATTTTTAAGGGTTGAAGGTGCTGTTGGTTTCTTCTTTCTTCTTTTATTTTTTATTTTTTGCTCAAGTGTAGTTAACATACAATGTTACATTAGTTTCTGGTGTACAATATAGTGATTCAGCCATTCTGTACATTCCTCAGTGCTCATTAAAATAAGTATACTCTTAACCCCCTTTATCTCTTTCACCCATCCCTCCTGCCTGCCTCCCCTCTAGCAATCGCCAGTTTGTTCTCTGTATCTAAGAGTCTGTTTGTTTTGTTTCTTAAATTCTACATATGAGTGAAACACAGTATTTGTCTTTCTCTGACTTATTTCACTTAACATTATGCCCTTTAGGTTCATCTGTGTTGTTGCAAATGAAAGATTTCATTGTTTTATGTGGCTGAGTAATACTCCAATACACCAAATCTTTATCGATTTACCTGTCAGTGAACACTTGGGCTACTTCCATACATTGGCTATTATAAATAATGCTGCAGTAAACATGGGGTGTATCTATCTCTTTGAATTAGTGTTTTTGTTTCTTTGGGTAAATACCCAGTAGTGTGATTGCTGGATCATAAGGTAATTCCTGTTTTTAATTTTTTTTAAGATTTAATTTTTCTAGAGAGAGCAAGTGGGACGGAGGAGGTAAGGGCAGAGAGAGGGGGGCGAGAGAATCCTCAAGTAGAGTTCCTGCTGAGTGCAGAGCCTGACATGGGGCTCAGTCCCAAGACCCTGAGATCAAGACCTAAGCTTAAATCAAGAGTCAGATGCTTCACTGACTGAGCCACCTAGGTACCCCTGTTTTTAATTTTTTGAGGAGCTCCCATGCTGTTTTCCACAGTGGCTGCACAAATTTTCATTCCCACCAATGGTGTAGGAGGGTTCCTTTTTCTCCATAAACTCACCAACACTTATTATTTCCTGTGGTTTTTTTTTTTTTTATTTTAGCCGTTCTGACAAGTATAGAGTTGTATCTCATTGTGGGTTTAATTTATTTGCGTTTTCCTGAGGCTTGATAATGCTGAGCATCTTTTCACATGTCTTCTGGCCATCTGTTTGTCTCTGGAAAAATGTTTATTCAGGTCCTCTGCTCATTTTTAATTGAGTTATTTTTTTTTGTGTTGAATTGTGTAAGTTTTGTATATAGCATGGATGTTAACCCTTTATCGACTATGTCATTTGCAAACATATTCTCCCATTCAGTAGGTTGTCTTTTTTGTTTTGTTGATGGTTTTCTTCACTGTGTAAAAGCTTTTATTTTGGTGTAGTTTAATTTTGCTTTTATTTAACTTGCTGGAGGAGACATATCTAGAAAAAATGTTTTTATAGCCGATGTCAAAGAAATTACTGCCTGTGTGTTTTTCTAGGAATTTTATGGTTTCAGGTCTCATATTTAGGTTTTTAGTCCATTTTTGAGTTTATTTATATGTGTTATAAGAGAGTGATCCGGTTTCTTTTGCACATGGCTGTCCAGTTTTCCCAATACCTTTTGTTTAAGAAACCATCTTTTTCCCATTGGATATTCTTGCCGCCTTTGTTTTAGATTAATTGACCAAAAAGCTTGGGTTTATTTCTGGACTCTGTTGTGTTCAGCTGATCTGTGTTGATTTTTGTGCCAGTACCATATTGTTTTGATGACTACAGCTTTGTAGTATATCTTAAAATCTGGGATTGTGATACCTCCAGCTTTGTTGTTCTTTCTCAAGATTGCTTTGGCTATTCAGGTTTTTTGTTGTACCACACAAATTTTAGGATTATTTGCCCTAGTTTTGTGAAAAATGTTGTTGGTATTCTGACAAGGATTGCATTAAATCTGTAGATTGCTTTGTGTGGTATGGACATTTAAACAATATTTGTTTCCCAATCCATGACACGGAATATCTTGCCATTTGTTTGTGTTATCTTCAGTTTCTTTCATCACTTTGTTACAGTTTTTGGAGTACAGGTCTTTTACCTTCTTGGTTAATTCCTGGTATTTGGTTCTTTTTGTGCAGTTGTAAATAGGATTGTTTTCTTTATTTCTCTTTTTGCTACTTCATTATTAGAGTAGAGAAGTGCAAAAGATTTCTGTACATTAATAATGTATCCTGTGACTTTACTAAGGTAAAGTCAGTTCTAGCAGTTGGTTTGGTGGAGTCTTTTGGGTTTTCTATGTAGAGTACCATGTCATCTGCAAGTAGTGCAAGTTTTACTTCTTCTTTACAATTTGGATGCCTTTTTGGTTCTTTTTGTTGTCTGATTGCTGTGGCACAGCACTTCCAGTCCTATGTTGAATAAAACTGGTGAAAGTAGACATCCTTGTCTTATTCCTGACCTTAGGGGGAAGGCTCTCAGTTTTTCCTCATTGAGCATGATGTTAGCTGTGGGTTTTTCATGTATGGCCTGTATTATGTTGGGGTATGTTCCCTCTAAACCTACTTTGTTGAGGGTTTTTATCATGAATGGATGGTGTGCTTTGTGAAATGCTTTCTCTGCCTCTATTGAAATGATCATATGGTTTTTTATCCTTTCTCTTGTTAATGTGATGTATGACATTGATTTGTGAATATTGAACCACTTTTGCATCCTGGGAATAAATCCCACTTGATTGTGGTGAATGATTTTTTTTAAGATATTGTTGGATTTGGTTTCCTAATAATTTGTGGAGGATTTTTGCACCCATGTTCATCAGGGATATTAGCCTCTAGTCCTTATTTATTTATTTTTTTTGTAGTGTTTTTTTTCTGGTTTTGGTATCAGGGTGATGCTGGCCTTATAAAATGAATTAGGTTTTTTCTTTCTCTCCTAGTTTTTGGAATAGTTTGAGAAGACTAGGTATTAACCCTTTAAATGTCTGGTTGAATTCACCTGTGAAGCCGTCTGCTCCTGCACTTTTATTTCTAATTGTTGCTTATCGTAAAATGAAGGAAGAAATTCTGCCCGTGGGGTACAGCTTCAGTGCATGCCTGAGAGTCCCCAGTGTGCCTTTTCTGACAGCCTGCCCTACAGACCATACTTTGAATAGCAAGACTGTAGAGAATTGTATTTATTTTTTTAGAGTTAAACATGTCATATATACAAGAGTTTGAATTTGCTCATCAACTTTAAAAATGTTTATCACTGAGAGTGACTTAACTGATCTTATGAAAATTGTTTACGCCAGTATATAAGAAGTGTGTATTCTCTTACTGTCTTAGAAACTTTATTTGGCATGTCTCCTGTCCTGAATTACACAGTGTTCCCCTAAATTCATGTTTACCTGGACCCTGTAAATGTGACCATATCTGGAAATAAGGTCTTTGCAGCTCTAATCAAGTTGAGATGAGGTCATACAAGATTAGGTGGTCCCTGATCCAATGACTGGTGTCCTTACATGATGAGGGGAATTGGACACTGTGACAAACAGGGAGAATGCCATGTGAAGGCAGAAGCAGAGCTCGAAGTTATGCTGCCACCAGCTAAGGAGAGCCAAGGATTGTTGGCAGCCACTAGAAGGTAGGAGAGAGGCATGGAATGGATCATTCTGAGATTCCAAGAAGGAACCAACCCTGCTGATCTCTTGATCTTGGAGTTCAGTTCCCCAGAACTGTGAGAATAAATTTCTGCTGTTTGAAGCCACCCAGTTTGTCATATTTTGTTATGGCAGCCCTAGGAAGTGAATACATCTTCTAGCAAGTAAAAAAATTAGATAATGGACTCTAGCAAATTAAAAAAAAAAAAAAAAAGGTAAATGTCACTTTTTCAGTGTCAGTGTTTACTATGGCTACTTTCCAAATTTGGAGTTCTGGAAGTTTAAGTTAGCTACCATAGCTCTTCAGTAATGCCTAACCTTTTGCTCCAGGTAAGATTTAGAGTGGAGTAAAAACATCTTGAACACAGAATCAACATTAATATCAAACTGAGAAGGGACAAAAAAGAACAAGAAGGTTGCATAAAGTGATGCCAGGTCTTCCGCGATTTGTTTCTTTACTTGTAATTTTTGCCCTGGGCTGGCCAGGGAGATAGACCCTACAGAAGTCAACTCTTAAAAATGATTTTTCTGTCATTCTTTTCCTCTGTCCTGTCAATCCCACATGACTTTTTTTTTCCCTTGTGCGGGACTTAGAAATGCACTTTGAATGTAAGCAGTTGCTTATAGCATTGCCAGAAGTAAAAGGATGCCTTATTTTGTGGAATAGAGTTGTCTCTGGAAATTTTGCTTTAAAGTACATTCAGAAGTTATTTTTTCCATAGAATGAAAATTTTTTTCCTGCAAAAAATAACTGAACCTAAAATGTGTTTTAAAAATTATTTAGAAGTGGATAAATGTATCAACATGGATAGGACTGGAAGAGATTATGCTGAGTGAAATAAGTCAAGCAGAGAGAGTCAGTTATCATGGTCTCACGTGTGCAGCATAAACAAAAACATGGACATTGGGAGAAGGAAAGGAAAGGTAAATTGGGGGAAATCAGAGCGGGAGATGAAACATGAGAGACTGTGAACTCTGAGAAACAAACTAAAGGTTTTGGAGGGGAGGGGGTAGGGGTTTGGGTGAGCCTGGTGGTGGGTATTGAGGAGGGCACGTATTGCATGGAGCACTGGGTGTAGTGCATGAGCCGTGAATCTTGGTTCACTGAAAAAATAAAGTTAAAAAAAGTTAAAAAAAATAAAAGTGGATAAATGTATTCTATTAGCAAACAATAGAAATATTTTTATTTTTATTTATTTTTAGAAATATTTTTAAAAGTAGTTATCATATATTCACAATAGCAAAATATCCTATAAAGTTAAAAAAACACAAATCCTTTGAAGAGGTCTGAAAAGAAGCATAGATAAATGCACGGATGTTCCACATTTACAATGGAAAGTATCAATATGATAGAGATGGCAGTTATCCCTACATTATTTCATAAATTCAGTTCCAGTCAGTAACTGAATACTTAAAACATTTTTCAACACAATTTTAAACTTTGCAAAAGTAAAGAGAATAGTTTCATGAACCCCATGGGCCCATGATCCAGCTTTGACAGTTACCAGCATTTTGGCAGTCTTGTTTTAGTGCCAGGGATTTAAGGGGAGGATGGGTTGTTCTATTTTCCTGGAAAATTTTAAGATTTTATTTATTTATTTATTTATTTGAGAACGCATGTGCAAGTGGGTGGGGAGGGGGTGGGAAAGGAGCAGAGATAGAGGGACAAGAAGACTCTGCCCTGACCATGGAGTCCCTTGTAGGGGTTGATCTCAGGACTCTGAGGTCACTACCTGACCAAAACTGGGAGTCAGACACTTGACCTACTCAGCCACCCAAGGGCTCCCTCCTGGAGAATTTTAAAACCGGTCTGGAGGGTGCCTGGGTGGCTCAGTTGGTTGAGCAGCTGCCTTCGGCCCAGGTCATGATCCTGGAGTCCCGGGATCAAGTCCCACATCGGGCTCCCAGCTCCACGGGGAGTCTGCTTCTCTCTCTCTGACCTTCGCTCCTCTCATCCTCTCACTTTCTCTCTCTCAAATAAATAAATAAAATCTTTAAAAAAAAAAAAAACCGGTCTGGAGATTGTCATGCCATTTTTACCTGTAATTGCTTTACCGGTAATATCTAACTTAGTACTGGTTTTTTAAAAGACGTAACTACTAGTCCATTATCATGCCTAAAGAAATGAGTATGTCCTCTGATTTTCCATCTGTATTCAGATTTCTCAGGTTGTCTCTAAAAAAGCTTTTTATAATTTTATTTGGATCTTGTTGTAAACACGGTCCTTACACTGGGATTTTTATGTTCCTAGGCCTCTTTTATTTTATAATGGCCTCCCCATTTTTATTTTATGCAGTTGATTTGTTGGGTGTATGTATGTTTAATTAAGTGTGTGTGTTCCAGTGGTGCGAACCTCATGCTCTTCTTCCACTTGAGGCTTTAGCATCCACTGATGATGATTGCCCCAAATCATTATTTCCTTGGGGGTTGAAAAATAGTACATTTCTAATTATGTCATTCCTTATACTTAAACTAGATAGAATTCTTTATAGATCTTATCCCTCATCAGCTACATAGTTACCCTGAAATAGTTCCTACTAGAAAGGCAGGATAAATGCTTGATTTTTTTCTTTTATCAGTTTTCAGAGCAATGAGCTGATGCCTGTTTATCTACTGTTGCATTAAAAATTACCTCAAAACTCAAGGGGCATAAAACAACTGTTTTATTATACATCATGACGTGATAGGTCAGACATTTTGGAAGGCTTGACTGGCAGTTTTGTTTTCTGTAGAAGAAGGTGTTCAGCTGGTGGATGGGCGGGTCTGGAGGGTCTAAGATGGCCACATTCACATGTCTGGCATCTTGATAAGGATAGTTAGAAGGGTAGGCTCACCTGGACTGTTGCTCAGAGAGTCTATACGTGTCCCCTCAGAGATGATAGTTCCAGAACAGTTGGACTTTTTCTATAGCAGCTCAGAATTCCTGGAGAAGGAAAGAATTTGCAGTCATCTTTAATTTGCCGTGATATCCTAGCAAATTCTACTGATGACCAATGATTTAAAAAAATTAAATATCATTATTGATTCATGAACTTTTATATATTTAAAATCTTTAATCTGTTTCATTAGTTTTATTGATACTCAAATTGTCACATTGTTGGCCAGTTGGGGCCCCTTTAAGTTAGATCTTGTGACTTTTTGTTACAACTTCATTATTTTGTGATTAAATATGTGTATATGTATGTATATATTATGTATAACATAAAATTTGTCATCTTAACAATTTTTAAAGATTTATTTATTTATTTATTTGGGAGAGATTGATCACAAGCAGGCAGAGAGGTAGGCAGAGAGAGAGGAGGAAGCAGGCTCCCCGCTGAGCAGAGAGCCCGATGTGGGGCTGGATCCCAGGACCTTGAGATCATGACCTGAGCTGAAGGCAGAGGCTTTAACCCACTGAACCACCTAGGCACCCCCTCTCTCATTCTTTTTTGATAGTTTTGTTACTTTTGTTACTAGAATAATAAGTTGTCTTAGTTTCACCTTGCATGTTTCATGACCTAGCCCTGAAATCAGTCATTTCTGAAAATAATCCTTGTTCCTTTTATTGGAAATAGTATTTAGAAGCCACAGTTAGGGTTATTGCCTTTTGGTGTTTGCCATGGTCAGAAGTAAGAATACACACAAATCCATATATATCTGTGAAATCATATATACATGCACACGTATATATTCGTAGTAATATAATACACTGTACATTTATTTTAAATTAGGTGAAAAACTGAGGCTTCTAAATAAAAGATGAGTAGGGATGCTTTGATTTTGTATTGGTATCCCTTTTCTCTTTGGCTGTAAGTCCAGCTTCCTTATGATACTACTCATTTGATTCATCCTATGATATAGGAATAATAGTTTAAAAATAACTGTACCGATATTTCTATTTACAAAAAGTCTATAGAATGCCGTTTAACATTTCTTTGCAGTTCTTTGCCTCCCCTCACCATCTTAGGCTATATCCCTGTGGAGAGAGGGGCAGTCAAAATTCAGTATTTTAAAGTAACTTGTAATGGTTGTCTCTTTATGGTTGTACTATCAACTCGATGTATAGTTTAGTTCATTTTTTTGTTTCAGGAATTGCCTTTCCTTTGTTTTTACTTAATTTTTGAAAATTATGTACTGTTGTATGGTTTCAGTGTCTCCATTTTTTTTTCAATGTCTCCATTTTAAAATCAGGATATATACAAAGAGATCAATCCATGTCCCTTTTTATTTTTATTAATTTTAATTTCTTCTTTGTTCCCTCAAAAATGCTGACTATAAACACTGTATTGCCTTTTGCATTTTCACTTAACAATAAGTAAAACAATGTGTACACGATATGGAGATCTCTCCGTAGTAGTTTGTGGAGATTGTCCTTATGCCTTTTCTGTCTCTACAGTACTAATCCAAGAGGTGTTCTTTACACATGGCTTGACAAACTTCCTAAAATTCACATAGTAGAGAGCCTTGAATAGCCAAGACACAGAGAAGAAAGATTGTACCTTATTAGTTTTCAACACTGGTTGTAAACTTTATATTTAAAAGCATGTTTTTGGTATAGGGATAGAAAATATATCAACGGAAGAGGACAGAGAGCCAGAAAAATACCCATATAAATGTGGTGAACTACATGCGTAATAGAGATGGCATCACAGTGTCACTGGGAGAAAGAGTGAACTGCTTTATAAATTATGGCAAGATACTTGGCCATTGATATTAATAAAGATAAAAAAATTAGGTCCCTACCGTACATTAGAGTCCGAAGTAAATATCACATGGTTAAGACATAAGTATGAAAAACGAATTTCTGAAATATATTTTTTTAAAGATTTTATTTTAGAGAAAGTGTAAGGGAGGGGAAGGGCAAAGGGAAGGGAGAGACAGAGAATCCCAAGCTGCCTCTGCACCAAGCACAGAGCCTGATATGGGCCTTGAAATCATGACCTAATCCTAAAACAAGAGTCAGATGCTTAACCAGCTGAGCCAGCCAGGAGTCCCAAACTTCTAAAATTTCTTGAAGTAGATGCAAAAGTATTTTTTGTATGCCTGCATAGAGAAACTTTTCTCAAATAAGAAGCACAACTTATAAAGGAAAAGATATATACATTTGTATACACTAAAATAAAAACCTTGTATATGACCAAAACACAGCATGCATATTTTAAAGGCAGACCACACAGCAGACTTGTAACAAATGTAACTGCTAGATTTCTATTTAAACTGGATGATGAACCTCTGATAAATCTGTAAGAAAAAGAGAAATGATTCAGAATCAAAGTAGGAAGAGAGTATGACTAGTTTATTTACATAAAAAGAAATCCAAATATCCAACACATATATAAAAATCAATTCAGTCTTACTCATAAAAGGTGATAAGCAGTATGAAACACCATCCATCAGGTAGTCAAAAATGAACTGTCTGTCAATACCAAATGTTGATATAGAAGATGTGGGCAAACAGGAACTCTGGTGTCTTCCTGTGATGGCGTCTGCCCTAAAGAAACTTTTGCACTTGATCCATAGAAGTTTATTCAGAAATATTTATTGCAGCACAGTTTTAAGAGGGAAAAACATGTAAACATTGAAATTATGCATCAGAAAAGAGTAGATAGATAAACTGTGACTTATTCATACCGTAGAATACCATATAGCAGTTAAAATGAATGGACTAGATTTGTTGCTAGCATCATGGTTTAAGTTGCAAACCAAGGGTCATATGGAGAAGATGTGGACCCACAGAATCTTAGGCATGTAGCTGGTAGAATTGTTGATTGTTGTGTAAATTTAGAAAAAAGTTTGATATTATATCAAAGAATTGAAAATCCATATACTTTACAATTTGGCCCTTTCAGTATCAGTTATATATCTAAGAGAAGAAACTCTTGTCATGTGTATCAGGCACATATATGTGATGTTCATGATAGCATTGTTTAATAGCAAAAATTTTGCAAACAACCCATGTGTTTACTGAAAAAGGAAAGTAGATGAATAAACTCTGCATATTCATATAGTGGAATACTATATAGCAATCATACAACATATGCAGTGATATGGATAATTTTTAAAAAATTCCTTATTTATTTTTTTCCTCACGGCTTTATTGAAGTAAGTCTTACATATCCTAAAACCCACCCATTTCAAGAGTATAGTTTAATGATTTTTAGTAACTTTATTGAATAGTATGGCCATTACCATAAATCTGCTTTAGAACATTTTCATCCACATCTCTCTCCTACACTAAAGTCCCTTCTGCCCATTTCTAGTTAATCCCAGTCTCCACCCTCCACTATCTACCAGAATCTACTTTTTGCCCCAAACTTTGACATTTTATATAAGTGGAATCATATAATATATGATCTCTTATATCTAACTTCCTTCACCTCAGATAATGTTTCTGAGGTTCATCCATGACATAGCACGTCTTTAGTTTTTTCCTTTTTATTACTGAATAGTTCATTATGTAGATAAAGCACATTTGATGCATTCACCAATTGATGTATATTTAGATTGTTTCTAATTTGGGGCTGTTATGGATAATACTGCTTGGATCATTAGTGTGCAAATGTTTGTATGGGACCTATGTGTTCATTTCTTTCTTTAGGAGTGGGATTTCTAGGTTGTGTAGTAGTTTTATTTTTTGTTTTTGAGATATAAACTATATTCCAAAGTGGCTGCACATTTTATATTTCCACCAACAGTGTTTTTTTTTTACTTCATATTTTTACTTTTTTTTACTTACCAACATTTGTTAATGTCTTATTTATTTATTATAGTCATTCTAATGAGTGTGAAGTGATATTGCAGTTTTGATTTGTATTCTCCTAATTACTAGTGATGTTGAGCATCTTTCTATGCATTTATTAGCCATTCTTATATCTTATTTGGTGACATATATGTTCATATCTTTTGTCCCCCATTTAATTTGGTCATATTTCTTATTTTTACTGAGTTAAAAGAGTTGCCATACAAGTCCTTTATCTAAAATCTGCTTTGCAAACATTGTTCTCCAGTCTGTAGCTTGTCTTTTCATTTGCTTAATGATGTCCTTGAAGTGGAAATTTAAAATTTTTATGAGTTTCAGTTTATCAGTTTTTTCCTTTATGAATCATACTTTTGGTGTCCTAAGAAATATGGCAAGGCAATTCACTAGGGGATGTAGAGTATGTTCAACAAATGAAACTGAGACAACCAGATATATACACACAAAAAGATGATCTTAGACCTTCTCACACCACACGAAAAGATTAACTCAAAATGATCAGAGACTTCCAATTCAAACTTCTAAAACTTTTAGATGAAACATAGTAGAGAAATTTTCAAGACTTTGTGAATTGCCTTGCCATGTTTGTTAGAAATCAAAGGACTATTAAAATAGGAATTTGTTTTTAGAGTTTCAATTTTGTTCCACTTACCATTGTCTATTTTTTAGGCCAATATCACACTATTGTGATAACCCAAGTTTTATAAGTTTTGAAAATGAGATGTGAAATTCTTCCAAACTTGTTCCTTTTTAGAATTGTTTTGGCTAGGTGCCTGGGTGGCTCAGTTGGTTAAACATTTGCCTTTGGCTCAGGTCATGATCTCTGGGTCCTGGGATTCAGCCCTGTGTTGTTGGGCTCCCTGCTCAATGAGAAGTCTGTGTCTCCCTCTTGCCTCTTGTGTTCTCTCACTCTTTCTCACTCTCTTGCTCTCAAATAAATATATAAAATCTTTTTAAAAATTGTTTTGGCTATTTTAAATGTTTTGCATTTTAATATAAGTTTTAGGATCTTCCAATTTCTGTGAAAAAGGCTGCTGGACTTTTGATAAGGATTTCATTGAACCTAAAATCTACTTGGGAAGTATTGGCATCTTAACAAAATGGGAGTCTTCTAATCCATGAACATTAAATGTCTTGCCATTTTTAAAAGAATAATTTTCTTCAAGAAAAATTTTATAATTTTCAGAGTGTAAGTCTTGTGCTTTTAAAATTTATTCATAAGTACTTTATTCTTTTTAATGCTATTATGAATGACATTATGCCCTTAAAATTTCATTTTTAGATTGTTTCTTGCTCATATATAGAAGTACAGTTGGTTTTGTATGCTGATCTTGTTTGTATTATCTATCCTGCCACATCAATATTTATTAGTTTTAGTAGGTTTTTGGTTTTTGGTGTGTGTGTGTGTGTGTGTGTGTGTGTGTGTGTGTGTGTACACCTGAGGATTTTCTGCTTAAAGGATCATGGCATCTGCAAAAAGAAAGATAGTTTTATTATTTCCTTTACAAACTTAATGCCACTTATTTATTTCTTTTGAGCAGGTAGGGCTTCCAGTACTATGTTCAATAGAATTGATGGGAGCAGACATCCTTGTCTTGTTCCTTATCTTAGGGGAAAAGAATTCCATGTTTCATTATATGTATGGTATTTGCTATAGGTTTTTCACAAATATTCTTTATCAGGTTGAAGAAATTGCTTTCTACTCCCAAGTTTAAGAATTTTTACCATGAATGGGTATTGGGTTTTGTCAAATGCACATTCTGCAGTTTTCATGTGGTTTTTACCCTTTATTAATATGTTGTGTTATGTTAATTGATTTTCAGCTGTTAAACCAACCTTGTATTCCTGTTTTTTTTTTTTCTTATTTTATCATGGTTTATAATACTTTTTATATGTTGTTGTATTTTGATAATGTTCTGTTGAGTTTTTTTGTTTTTTTGTTTTTTGTTTTTTGCATCCATATTTGTGAGGGATATTGGTTTGTGGTGGTTTTCTTCTTTTTTTTCCCTTATGATGTCTTTGGTGTTAGGGTGATACTGCCTCATAGGATGAATTGGGAAGTGTTCTCTTTTCTTTTACTTTCTAAAGGAGTGTTTAAATAGAGGATTGGTATTATTTCTCCTTTAAATATTTTATAAAATTCATCAGTGAAGCTGTCTAGACTTAGACCTTTTTTTGTGGGAAGACGTTAAATTGCTTATTCAATATCTGTGCTTGTTAAAGATGTGTATAGATTTTCTATTTCTTCTTAAGCCAGTATTGGCACTTTGTGACTTTTCTAGGAATTTGTCCATTTCATCTCAGTAGTTGAATTCATTGGCACAAAGTTGTTCATAGTATTTCCACATAGTCCTTTTAATTTCTAAGAGGCAGAGGTAATCTCTTTCCTGTTTTGATGGTCTGTTTTTCCTTTTTATTGCTAAAGGTTTGTCTACTTAAGGATTTGTCAATTTTGTTAATATTTTTAAAGAACCTACATTTGGTACCTTGGGTTTATTTTATAGAAAATTCATTTATTTCCTCTACTGTTTTTCTGTTTTCTGTTTCTTCAGTTTCCACTCTCATCTTTATTATTTCTTTATGATTACCTTCCATGTGTTTTCCTTTTCTTTTTCTACATTTGTAAAGTAAGCATTTGGATTAAGATCTTTCTTCTTTACTAACATAGGCATTTACACAGTAAATTTCCCTCTACCTATTGCATTAGCTGTGTTCCATACATTCTGACCCTCTCCCCACAAATATAATTATACTGTCCTTTATATTTACCAATGTAATTTCCTTTCTTGGTGTTCTTTATTTCTTCATGTGGATTTGAGATGCCATTTAGTTTCATTTTATTTCATATTGGAGGAATCCCTTTATTATTTCTTGTAGAGCAGGTCTGCTAGTCAAACCTTCTCTGTTTTTCTTTTTTTTAAAGATTATTTATTTGACAGAGAAAAAGAGAGACAGCGAGAGAGGGAACACAAGCAAGGGGAGCATGAGTGGGGGAGGAAGAAGCAGGCCTCCCACTGAACAGAGAGCCTGACATGGGCCATCATGACCTGAGCCAAAGGCAAATGCTTAATGACTGAGCCACCTGGGTGCCCCCTCTCTGTTTTTCTTTATGAAATTATGAACTTTAATTTTTCAAGGATAATTTTGCTGGATATGTAATTCTCGGTTGATAACCTTTTTCTTTCACCACTTTGAATAGATCACCTCATTGTCTTACAGTCTTTTTTTTTTAAGATTTTATTTATTTGACAGAGAGAAACACAGCTGGAGAGGGAACACAAGCAGAGGGAATGGTAGCGGGAGAAGCAGGCTCCCTGCTGAGCAAAGAGCCCGATGCGGGACTCGGTCCCAGAACCCTGGGATCATGACCCGAGCCGAAGGCAGATGCTCAACGACTGAGCCACCCAGGCGCCCCTGTCTTACAGTCTTAATGGTTTCTAATGAGAAGTAGGCTGTTAATCTTATTGAGGGTCCCTTGTAGTAAATGAGTCTTTTTTTTTCCTGCTGTTTTTTATGATTCTTCGTGTTTCAACAGTTTGACTGTTGTCTAGTTGTAGATCTTTTTGAGTTATCCTCTTTGGAGTTCATTAAGCTTCTGGATATGTAATTTAATGTTTTTCATCAAACATGACTTTTTGGCCATCATTTGTTACAGTGTTTTTGAATTCTGATATTCCCTTTTGATTTTGTTTTATTCGTTTTCATCTCTCTGCTTATATTTCTGTATGTCGTACACTTTTCCCATTAGAGCCTTTAACATTACTTTAATTTTCTGGACTGATAATTCTAAAATCTGTATATGAATCTGGTTCTGATGCTTGCTTTGTTCCTTCAGACCTTGTTTTCTTGCCTTTTTAGTATGCTTTATAGTTTTTTATGAAAGCTGGACATATCTGGGTAATAAGATCTATGGTAAGTAGGTGTTTAATGTGAGGTTTTATGTTTTTCTGGGTTGGAATTAGGTTCAGTGTTTGCTGTAACTACTGTAGGTGTTAGAGGCTTTAGTTCCCTCTCATGTCCTTGTTCCCCCACCCCGTTTTAATTTAATTTTATTTAATTACATTTTTTTCTGATGCTCCCCTAGGAACTCCTTCCTAATTAGAGACTATATCTTTCGGGGTTTTTTTTTTTTTTTTTTTTTTTTTTAGCTGTAATCACTATTATTTTCTTGGAGCCCTGTAGGGGCTTATGGTGGTTAATAAGGTAATACCTTATGGTGGTAAGGTATTGTGGGAAAGAAGCATTCTGTAATATTACTATCAAGTCTCAGAGTTTTTATTCTTTTATTTTTAGTGGACTTATGTCTCTAGGATATTATCTTCAGAGACTTTCATAGCATTGCTTTCTTCACTTACGTGTGGCAGGAATGCTGGAAGGGACTCAGTTTTAATTTTTTAATTTTTCTTTCAGGTCAGTTTTCTTTTGGTCAAATAGTTTTCCTTGGAGGCAGGTCTTTGTTTTGGGGAACAGAATGCTCTTGGCATATTTCAAATGATTACTTTCTTCCTGGGTGTATTTAGGAATTATTACTTTCCTATCTTCCTGCCAGCTAAATGTTGCAACTTTTCTTCAGTCTTCACTGGGAGTACCTGGTAGGGCTCCAGGAGTAAAATTCATGAAAATGTAGGAATCCCCTAACACTGGGCCCCCTTTACATGCTAGTCTATGCTCAGCCTTGAGCAATTAGTTAATTATCATTTGAGTTAGTGGTTTAACTTATGTCAGCTAATGGCTTTTAGTGGCTTTCCTCCCAGCAAGCTGTGATTCTTTGTCTCTAGTTTTTGGCACAGCTGTTTGCCCTGTGATTTCAGTTATCTGATGTCTTAGATTTGTCCCTTTTTAGTTTTTTTTTCAGCATTTTTCTTATTGAGAAAATGTAAGTGATGACTTCCAAGTTCTTTATTGGAGTGGAAACCTGCAACTGCATTGTTTCCTTAAATATACTTTTTGCCAATTTTTTCCTCTCTTTTTCTGGGACTTCCAGTGTGCATATCTTTGTGTATGTGGTGATGTTCCAGAGATCTCGGAAGTTTTATTTTTCTTCACTTTTCCTTTGTTCTTCAAGCTGGATAGCCCCAATTGAGGTGTCTTCAAATTTGTTGGCTCTTTATTCAGCCAGTACATAGATGCTGTTGAGCCCCTATAGTGAATACTTCCTTTCAGTTGTTATAGTTTTCAACTGCCGAGTTTCTGTTTGGTTCCTTTTTATAACGTCTTTCTTTTCATTAACCATCATTATTTTGTGAGACACTGTTTTCATACTTTCCTTTAAATTTTTTTCATTTTATTATTATTTTTTAAAACATTTACTTATTGGAAAGAGAGTGCTCATACAGAAGCAGAGGGAGAAGCAGATTCCCCTCTAAGCAGTGAGCCTGATGCTGGACTCAGTCCCAAGACTGGGATCATGAACTGAGCCAAAGGCAGAAGCTTAACCAACTGAGCCACTCAGGCTCCATACTGTCATTTAATTCTTTAGACATGATTTCCTTTAGTTCTTTGAAAATACTTATGATAGATTATTTATAGCTTTTGTTTAGTAAGTCCAAAGTTTGGGCTTTCTTAGGGACATTTTCTGTTGATAGTTCTTTTTCTTGTGTATGGGCCGTACTTTCCTGGTTCATTGCATGTCTTATAATTTTTTGGTCAAATTGGGAATTTTAAATGATTTGTAAACTTTAGAAAATAGAATTCCTCACATCCCTAGGATATCTTCTTGTGTTGCTCTTTTTTTGTATATTGACTTTTTCGGACTAATCATCTAAAGTCTCTTTTCTTTGGTGTGTGTAGCTGCAAAAGTCTCTGCCTAGTTTGATTAGTGTCAAGTGATGACTAGAGAAAGATTTCCTTTAATTTCTTTTACCAGTAAGTCCTCTAGCCTTTTGTGAGTGGTGCTGTGTGCTGAGTGGCTCTCACACTTTCAACATCAAGGTACTTTTTGTGCCTGCCTTCACCTTCTGTAAGTGTAGGGCCTCAGGGTCATCCAGAAGCGAGAGACTTGGGACCTCTTCAGCAGCTTTTTTTTCTGGGTATCAACATAGCCCTACATATGTGTGTGGAACCCTAGGTCCCCAAGGTTTTCTGTGATACATTCAAAACTTTCTGTGGACATCTTATTCCATAAATTCCATAGATCTTCCTTTTAAAATTTTGGTGAGACTCTTGTTTGCCCAACTGGTACGACAGATCTGGTAGTGGTGATGTTAATCAGTTGCAGCTAATTGTCTTTGACAGACACCCTGGGGACAGGGCTTTTCTTAATTAGTGAACTCTGAGTGACATCAGATAATGATTTGTGGGATTTTCCAGGGAGCTAAAATAGGTCAAATAGTGATAGTGTTCTGGAGATGGTGCTTTTGAGGAGATCCACACCTGAAGGCTGCAGAGCTACAGGTTTTTGTTAGTTACTGTGTTTGGGAGGCTGCTGGTTTGTGAGATTGCTTGTTTTTATAGCTACTGCAGGGCTCAGGAGAGGAGGATACCGTAGACCATACTGAAATATCATAAACTCAGCTCTTCTAACCAGGGCTCAACAGTTTTTCTAGGATAATGCTAGATTTTCATAAGCCTTGGTTAATTTCTAGAACTTTGAGAAGTTGATTTTCACAGTTGTGCTAGCATTTTTATTGTTTTATGGATGGGAGCATTTACACAGTTCCTCATTTCACTATTCTGGTAGTTCTGTGCCTCTGCCCCTAGTATGGATGAATTTTAATAGCAAGTGAAAAGAGTAAATCCCTGAAGATTACGTATACCATTTACAAATTTTATAAACTTAGAAACACCTAAAAGAATACATATGTATAAAACTACATTTATATGTATATGTATTTATACGTAGGGTGTATACATATACATATATTATGTGTATATATATAGTATATATTTATATTTATATGTAAATATGTATGTATATGTAAATATGTATGCAGGCATGTATATTTATAATTTATATGTAAATTATAATACATATACGTATATACATATATTATGTATATGTATACATATTTATGCGTGTATATATATACACACATATATATACATATATAAATACACTATACATATATACACATATATACAAATATACATACAAATATACACAAATACAAAAATACATGAACATATAACTATTACAAGTATAGGATTCCAGATAGTGGTCATCTTATGTAGAAGCAGACCTAAGGATAGGATTGAGAATACATGAGGATATGTATAATATACATATTATATATATTATAATTAAGGTCCAGTTTTATTTTGGAGTAGTGTGTTCATTTTTTATTACATCATTGAAAACGGGTATACAAGCAGAAAATATTTTGTGGTTGTGGTAGCCTTTGCATTAACATGTGACACGGGGAATCAGTTACTCAATGGAATTTCATAAAGGAGCTTTTACTTCAGCTTTAAAAACCATTATTATGGCTAGAGGAATTACTTAAGGGGCAGATCTCTATCCAGTCTCACATGGGGGCTGCCTCAGTTGGCCTAACTCCTATATCAGCACAAGACAGATGGTTACGAAAGAAGTGATAGCCATTAATGCCTTTCTGAGATGAGTACTTCTCTAATACTACCGCTCCCTAGGTCCCTGCCACCATTTGCATTCTTGGAGCCCTCAGTTTCATAATGTGTTCTGATCAGTTTAGTAAAAGTACAGGAGCTGTCATTGGAGCCCAATAAATACCCAGATAATGCTATCCTTATTGAATTTTAGACTCGGAGCATGATGTTCATGACTTGTGCAGGTATTGAAAGTTGTTCTTAGAATTATCTTGATTTTGATCAATTATCTTGATTTGGGGACAATACCCAAAACTGCATTGAATATGAGTTGAGCATAATATCATGGAGGCCGGATCAGAATGAAAAGGTAACTAAGAAAATGGAGTTTAAACTTAGCTTTCCCATTTTAAAGAATGTTTTTAAATTTTCATTTTATTTTAATTCCAGTATATTTAACATACAGTGTTACATTAGGTTCAGGTGTAGAAACAGTGATTGAACAGTACCATACATGACTTGGTGCTCATCTTAATCCCTGTCATCTATTTCACCCATTTCCCCATCTCTCTCCCCCTGGAAACCATCAGTTCTCTATAGTTAGGAGTCTGTTTCTTGGTTTGTCTCTCTCTCTCTTTACCTTTGCTCATTTTTTTTTCTGGTTTCTTAAATTATACATACAAGTGAACTCATACAGTATTTATATTTCTCTGCCTTATTTTGCTTAGCATTATACTGTCTAGCTCCATCCAAGTCGTTACAAATGGCAAAATTTCATTCTTTCTGTGGCTGAATAATACTCCATTGTACGTGTGTGTATGTGTGTGTGTATACACACATATATACACAAACACACCCCAGATTGTTTATCCATTCATCAGTTGATGGACACTTGGACTGCTTCCATAACTTAGCTATAGTAAATAATGCTGCTGTAAACATAAGGGTGCATGTGTACCTTTAAAGTAGTGTTTCTGTATTTTTTGGGTAAATACCCAGTAGTGCAATTACTAGATTATAGGGTAGTTCTATTTTTAACTTTTTGAGGAACTTCAATATAGTCGTCCACAGTGGGTGCAGTAGCTTGCATTCCCACCAGTAGTGCAAGAGGGTTCCTTTTTCTCCATATCCTCGCTAACACCTGTTGTCTCTTGTGTATCTTATTTTAGCCATTCTAACAGGTACGAGGTAATATCTCACTGTAGTTCTGTTTTGCAGTTCCCTGATGATGAGTGATGTTAATCACCTTTTCATATGTCTGTTGACTGTATGTATGTGTTTTTTTTGAGAACTGTCTGTTCATGTCTTCTGCCCATTTTTAATTGGATTATTTGCTTTTTTGGGTGTTGAGTTGTGTAAGTTCTTTATATATTTTGGATACTAACCTTTTATCAGATATATCATTTGCTAATATCTTCTTCCATTCAATAAGTTGCCTTTTAGTTTTATTGATTGTTTCCTTAGCTGTACAGAAACTTTTTATTTTGATGTAGTCCCAATAATTTATTTTTGGTTTTCCCATGCCTCAGGAGACATATCTAGAAAAAAAGTTGCTTTGGCCAATGTCAAAGAAATTACTGCCTGTGTTCTCTTTTAGGATTTTTATCAGGTCTCAAATTTAGGTCTTTAATCTGTTTTGAGCTTATTTTTGTGTATGATGTAAGAAAGTGGTCCACTTTCATTCTTTTGCATGTTACTGTCCAGTTTTCCCAACACCATTTGTTGAAGAGATGGTCTTTTTCCCATTGGATATTCTTTCCTGCTTTGTTGAAGCTTAATTGACCATATAATTGTGGGTTTATTTCTGGGTTTTCTATTCTGTATTCCCTTGATCTATGTGTCTGTTTTTGTGCCAGTACCATACAGTTTTGATTACAAAAGAAGAGAATTGTAGGCCAATATCTCTGGTGAACATGGATGCAAAAATCCTCAACAGAATACTAATAATCTGAATCTAACAATACATTAAAAAAATCATTCACCATGATCATGTGGGATTTATTCCCGGGATGCAAGGGTGGTTCAATATTCACAAATCAATCAATGTCATACATCATATTAACAAAAGAAAGGATAAAAACCATATGATCACTTCAATAGATGCAGAGAAAGCATTTCACAAAGCTCACGATCCATTCACGATAAAAACCCTCAACAAAGTAGGTTTAGAGGGAACATACCTCAACATAATAAAGGCCATGCATGAAAAACCCATAGCTAACAACATACTCAGGAAAAACTGAGAGCTTTCCCCCTAAGGTCAGGAATAAGACAATAATGTCCACTTTTACCAGTTTTATTCAACATAAGACTGGAAGTGCTGTGCCACAGCAATCAGACAACAAAAAGAACCAAAAAGGCATCCAAATTGTAAAGAAGTAAAACTTTCACTATTTGCAGATGACATGACGTTTCTACATAGAAAACTCAAAAGACTCCACCAAAACAACTGCTAGAACTGATAGATGAATTTAATAACGTCACAGGATACATTATTAATGTACAGAAATCTTTTGCATTTCTCTACGCTAATAATGAAGTAGCAGAAAGAGAAATTAAAACAATCCTAATTACAATTGCACAAAAATAATAACGTACCTAGGAGGTGTCAGGAGACCTGTAGTCTGAAAACTATAGAACACTGATGAAAATAACTGAAGACAATAGAAAGACTATTGTTAAAATGTCTATACTACCCAAAGCAAGCTTCAGATTTAATGCAATTCCTATAAAAATACCAATACCATTTGTCACAGAATTTCAAAGAAATTCTAAAGCTTGTATGGAACCACAAAGGAACCTGAATAACCAAAGCAATTTTGAAAACGAAAAGCAAAACTAGAGATACCAAATTCTAGGCTTCAAGTTATTTTACAAATGTATAGTAAAGAGTGAGTGTGTTTTAACGGAAGTGTCAACATACGCAGCCTTGAGAATGGCAGTACCCCATTGGCAAATTTTTTATTATCGGAAAACATTCATTGGAGCAGTATTGGTAGGGTTAAACAGTATTCCCGAAACTTTTCCTATGCAGAATCCATACAAAATGGTAATTTTGTGGTTTGTTGGGGAAAATAGCGAGGCGACTCATGGCCACAATAGCCCAAACCAACCACAGTTCACTCGTGAAAACCTAAGTTTGATTTCTGGGCTTACTTATTCTTTGGACTTTTAAAATACTTCTTTGAGCCTTAGTTTCCCTATTTAAATGAGGGATAATACTGCTTATTTGTAATGATTTTATATTTACTAATGTTTGACTATAAAAATTACCCCTTAGTTTCTTAAATACTTAAAATGTAAAATAACATTTGAATATTGGTCAACATGAGAGCAAATACCATTTGTACAAATGCATATAACCTTTCAGTTTATATCATTATTTATCTACACTTGAAGGCCAGTGTATGGCATTTGCTAGGAGTTTATATTCATACTCTCAAAAATTTGTGTGAATATATTTACGACTTTCTTAAATTGGGATGTATGAGCATCTGCTATATGTGTACCTTGTGTTAGTCTTTGTAGGAAATATAAAAGGAGCAGAAAACTTACGGAACTCAATCTGGCTTGTGAGGTGTGGCTTTTACGCAAATCATGAATGATAAAGTGGTGTCATTTACAGAAAATAATGTGCAGAAAATAAATGCAAAAAGACCTTAAAGAAGAGAATGCTCCGTGTCTGGTACTCAGTGGGATATGCAGGGGATACGTGTAAAATCTAATTGAGATTCTTAGGAAAGGCATTAATGAGGTCTGAAGAACTGAATGATCAGACCTACAGGATGGTGAAGTTTGACTATTCAGAGAGTAATGGGAGAGGCACTTCAATAGTTTTTATTGTGTCTTCCCAAGAAATTCACTTGGAAGCACAATATTCATTTCTGTGGAGGCATAGACTAAGTTTTAGAAAAGAAATTCTCCTAGATACTATTATAAAGCCTGAGTATTTCTATTATGATTTTATTACTTCCCATCTGTGGTAGATGTTTTATTGAAATTATTTGGATGTTATCATCAAGCTGTGACAATGATGCTTTAAAGGTCATACACAAAACACAATTAAATTTGCCAAGTGAAATAAGAATATGCAGGGTGAAAAGCAAATAATTTGAAGTAGTTCCTTTTCTTTTAACGTAGGCCATTTTATGATGACATTTTGAGGTGTTTAAATAAATCACAATGTTGTTTTTCTTTTTGGTTGCAATTTTCCCTTCACTATTTGTATTGGTTAAAAATAGAAACCAATGTGTTTAAGGTTTGAGTCTATTAGTTAATATAAACTTATTCTGAAGTCAACAGTAGATTGTGTTATAACTCTGAAAATTTACTTAAATTATTTAGTTCTTATGTAAATGTGATGGCTTCTGATTGATAGAGATTTAATTATGCATACTTTGGTTTATTATAAATCACATAAACCAACATTTCCGTACCTCTGTTTGTCATTAGTTTATCATTAGGAGATCTCTAAGTTTCTTTTGGTTTAAAATTTTGTGATTTGATTTTAGTTCCCCCCCCAAAAGTAATGAATGATTGTTTATTTCAAATGTTTGGAAATTAATACTAGAAAATGTTTAGTTATTATTGCCCATCTCAGAGTATTTTAATGTTTTCTGTTTGATTTGTGGTGTGAACTCAAAGTCACTGAAAAAAACAGATGTTTTGGTTCTAATTTAAGGACTGCTTGTTTAGGTAATGACTTAGGTAAACAAAAAATCCTTTGCAACTAAGAAGAAAATGACAGATCATACCTAGCTGTCTGAATAAAGAGTAAAAAAAAAAACCCTACAAGAATAATAAGAAAGGGAGATCCAACACTACATCAAATTTTTGGTGTAAAATAGCACAGTGGTTACTATCTATTTGAATAGTCTGTTAACTGTTTGTTTCCATACTGATTGCTCACTTTTCGGCTGGAAGGGTGGGAGCACCGCACATCTCTCTGGGTACTGGAGTAGCATATCCCACATTGCATTAAAGCAGTACGATGTGTGTTTGTGTGCATGTGTCTTTATCTACTTGTTGTTCTCAGGTAATCAAGAATTGATAGCATTAGTATTAATGGAGTTTGTTGTCTTTTTTCTTTCTTTCTTTTTTTTTTTTTAAGATTTTATTTATTTGACACAGAGGGATCACAAGTAGGCAGAGAGGCAGGCAGAGAGAGAGGGGGAAGCAGGCTCCCTGCTGAGCAGAGAGCCCTACGTGGGGCTCGATCCCAGGACCCTGAGATCATGACCTGAGCTGAAGGCAGAGGCTTTAACCCACTGAGCCACCCAGGCGCCCCGTCTTTTCTTTTTTTTTTTACCTAAACAGTGTATTCGTCTGCCCTTATTACCTTGTCATTAGTTTAGGGGTACAAGAACACTTACTGAAAAAAAAAAAAGAATATTTATTGGAAAAGTAGTTTGAGATGTTTGGAATTATTACATACTTCTGAACTGGATTGGAAAGCTCCTCTGGGCTAAAAGCCAGTTGACTCTTGTCAAGGTTTTTACATGACTGAGGTCAATTACTTCAGAGATAGAACAATTGCAGCCTTGGTAAATGGTTCACTTCTGTCCAGTGGTACAATATAGGATCCTTTTAAATGCTGCTTTAATTGGCATGTTAATAAATGTGTTTTGATTGGACAAGAATGTAAAAGCTATTTTGGAGTATTTTCAAAGGCATGGAGTTAAAAATACTGTAACTTGTTAATTTTGTGTTCTGTAATGTACATAATAAGATTGAGGTTTCAATGTTTGTATTAAGTAAATGAAAATATTCAAATGAACCTTTTATATAAGAGGAGTTGCCAAACGTAGAAGGATATTGAGCAGAAACAGTTGGATTTAAAAATTGAACTAGTTGCCAGAGGGCTTGGGTTCTGATTATGGCCTGCCCACAAGCACCGTTTGTGATTTTGGCAAGTCTCAATTTTCCCATTGTTAAAGAAGATCTATTCCAGGACTGGCCTAGTCCAACGTCCTCATTTGTAAAACCTCCCTTAGTCCTGGGATACTTTCTGAAAGAAGTAAGTATGGCTTATTGATGGCTCTATCAAGTACCCTGCTATTACAGGAGCTTGAAGTTTGACCGGTGCAGTAGAGTAATTGGGAATAAAACTTGGACATGCCCTGTCCAGAAATTCTAGAGCCTTATTGCTCAACAAAACAGCAAAATTTTATGCTCTAAGTGCACAGCTTGGAAATGAGTAGCCACTGGGCTGAACACTGGTTTTGGTGTATATCCTGAATGTCCTATGTCAAAACACCTTTACAGATGTGTGACCTCCCTGTTCTCCACAATCCCTACACCGCCTTAGTCTCATACTTGACTGTTACCTGCCTTTTGCCTTTGAAAGCTGGCGATTTTATCCCATGCTGGAGTAATATGTACACAGAGAAGGATTTTGAGAGGAGAGTGGTATTATCAGATACGTTTATAAAAAGGATTTACTTGAGCAGTATAGTGCAGGGTTGATAGAACAGGGTCAAGAGTAGTGGCTTAGTAACTGACCCTGTAAGAAAGTTAAAATCAGTACTCTTGATTTTATTTGTTTCTTCCTCAGCATAGTTTCATTTAGTTTTCTAAAAAACAAACAAACAAACAAACAAACAAAACCCTCTTAAGTTAATCAAGTGGTTGATTCAGGTGATTTTTTTTTTTTTTTGCTCCTCATTTAAAAGCCGATGCATTGAAATATGAGCTTAGTCAATTATCATCTCCCAGAGGTTCTCTTGGCATAGAACTTGGATACGTGTGTTACACTGGAATCTTTGTGGTAAAAATACAATAGATATAATAAATAAATGCAATATACATAAAATCTGTGGGGACACTTTTTCAGATACCCCAGACAATATAAATAACAGATTTGTACCTAAGTAGCAAATGTGTTTCTCATGTCTGTCTGTGGAATTACCAGTTGTGTCTGAAGGAAACTTGTTGGATTCTTTTTTTCCTCCCCTGCTGTACTGCCCTGGTGTGTTGTCAAGATCAGATACTCTGGGCTCAGACAGATCTCGTTTACATCTTGCTTCTCTTTCTTCACCTTTGGGCCAATTCAGTTATTCACTTGAGTTTTGATTTCTCCATGTGTCATTTTGCGGATTGAATGAAATATCATGTGGAAAGCATTTAGCTATACCATGCACACAGTGGTGCAAAACAAGGATAGACCAGTCTTCCAATTTTTGGGTGTGTTTCAGAAGAAGGGATATTTAAGAGGAAGTATCACTCTTTGATCCTTCATTAAAGATTGTGTAAGCCACACACAGTGTCCATAATAAGTGCACACATACACGAGTAGAGTTATATTTATCTATGTATACAAGCATGGATATACACACACAATGAATTTAGAAAGTCAGTTGATGAATTGATGAAGATTCCAGTTTGTGAAATAAGCATGAACAATACATTTATAATGTAAGCAGTCCACTTTTATACTCAAATGGAAAAGCAGAAAATGTCTATCCTAATTTTTACCTCTATGTAGACAAGGTTGAGTAAATTGCAGAGTGGTTGAGGCACAGAGAACTGATTACCCATGGAGTCAGGAACCCTAGAGGAAAGGGCAGAGATTTTTTTTTTCACTCTAGATTACTCTGTTTCTCTGTAATGAGTGGGGAAAAACAAATCCCCCAAAACACACAGTAAATTGAGACAAGGACTACTGGTCTGCTCTGATGATGCTTGGGGTCAAAGAAGATCCTACAGGGTGGCTTCTGTTTGCCCCGGAGTTCATAGCCTACTCAGAAATCACTGGGCTTCCTGGAACTTCATATTAAAAATTTGATAGATCACAGCAGGGATTTTCAAACAAATAGCCATTACCGAGCATTTGTTCTTTCAGTGGCTGGTAGAAAACAAAGCTTCTGTGAGGGCTCTTGCACAGGGCCAGGCTTCACAGAGTTTGCATCATGTGAGGTAGTATTTTTTGTGACCAGTGCATGGTTGACTGGTGTCAGCAATGTGCTTAAATATCTGTAATGAAAAGATACAAACGAAAGAACACAAAAGGGGAGGAAGATAAACATAGCGACAGCATCTTTACATTCAGAAATATGTTCATCTGTGTTTCACTTGGGTGGCCAGTCCCCTCATCTAATAAATTTATTTTCTGGGAATTAGCTCTATTTGGGGGACATGTATTATTTACCTGCATTATAAAACCCCAAGGTGGGTGCTATAACTTGAAAATAAAGATCTTTCATTTAGCAAACATTCCTTGGTGCATATTATATGTTAGGCACTGTTCTAGGTGTTCGGTATACAAGGATAGTAAGAATTGCTTCTTTTTTTCAGGAATTTGCCACTTTTGTGGCAGAAACAGATGTGTAAACAAATCTTTTAATGACTACTTATTGCATGACTGCTGTATGCCAGGCTTTGTATTCAGCTCTGGAGAAAGAGGCAGATGTAGTCCTGTTCCCAGCAGGCACCATGATGTTATGAGGTAATGCAGGTAGGGGCTGGGAGGCACTGACAGGGCCTAAGAATCAGGTGAAGACCAGTGTGCTGTTAGGACCCGAGGAATGCCGTAGTTCACTTTTCTTATTTTGTTTTCCTTTTTTAAAAAGAGAGGGTATGTGTGCACGTGTGAGGTGGGAGGGTGGAGAGGGAGAGAGAGAATCCCAAGCAGACTGCACACACAGCGTGGAGCCCAGCATGAGGCTCAGTCCCACGACCCTGAGATCATGACCGGAGCCGAAATCAAGAGTTGGACACTCAGCCAACAGTGCCACCCAGATGCCCCCAGAGTTCACTCTTTACTTTGGGCTTGCATAATCCACTTTATGACTTAAATGTTGCTTTCCTTTATTTTATATTATTACTTAACAATTGTCTATAGTCTTTAACCAAAAGCTATGGCTTTATTGATTTTTTAAAAAAAATTTACATTCTGGTTATTATTTCTGAAGGAGTTGTGAAGAAATTCCATACAGCATCCCATTTGATAAATTACTGAAAAAATATTTAATATATTTGAGTATCTCATTTATCTTCTTATTCAAGGAGGTTTTAGCTAGTTACTCTTTGCTTTTTGTATGTTGAATTGATCATTCTTTTTAAGTATCTGTTTATATAAACTTATTGATTTGACCTGTGTTTGAATTAATTGTTTACAGTTGATATGTTGGACAATACCATAGATTATTTATTAATTAGAAGTTGTTTTATATTAATATAAAGTTTTAATTCCGCTTTTAGAACTTTATTTGGTTTTCTATACTCAACTATATTCACTAACATTTGATAATAATGCATTATAGAATGGCAGCGCCATTTATTTACTGAAGGCTTTGCAATATTTATTTAGCAGTTTCCAGTTTTACAATAATTGAGTGATGCTGATGTACAGTTCCCATTGCATTTTAAAGACCTAGCTAGTTAATTAGCTTAAGTGGTTCTGTCAGCCCTATTGACAGTAGGAGGCACATAGTGCTGGCTTGTCAGGCTGCTAAAATGAAAGCTCTAAGAATGACATTACTGGGGTTAGCTTCTTTCCCTCCACACCCTTTGAGATATGAGTTTGCTTTCTTTTTCATGACATAAAAAGAAAACCAGATAATGTAAATGGACATTTTTGCATCTAATTAACATGGCTTTTTATTCAGTACAGATTAGTGTTTTTCCACTCCCTTGCCTTGCTCAAGTTTCACCAATCTTCATCACCTTTCATCCCACCTTTCCCTCACGATGGTCTCTTTTAAGATTTTATTATGTTTTTATTTTGGATGCCGTCAGGGCCATTTCAACAGTGCTCTTCATTACTCTGAGAATGAATTGCAGTCTGATCACATATTTGCTCCTGCGTCTATCATCTGCTTGCCTGCACAGTCAGGGCGTCTTGTTTCTGCCTCTTATCCCTCTGTTGCCTTTCAGACATCCCTCATGGATGGGCTTTGAGGTGTTGCCACTTCCTGTTTCCATCAAACTTGATATAAGGTGTGGAATTGGTCTGGAAGCATAAATTTAGTATAGTTGGTTTGGCTCTGGAATCCAGCCCTCTGGCAGGACAGGGGTCAAGGAAGTGGAAATGGAGAAAAGAGGAGTCCAAGTAGGAAGTGAGTGGCATCCTCCTGAAAGTCCGAGAACCATGTGCTGTGTGCAGGTAGGCTGGCTGGAGGGAAATGGAAGGTGTAGCTTGAGTTTTGACATTGTTACATTTATGTTGGTGAGACATGGTCTGGAAATCCCCTGCAGAGTTGAAGTTTTATGGCATATGTGTGTGAGAGTCACAGCATAGAGGTATATTCATGAGAGCAGCCGCTGTTTATTGAATGCCTGTTAACAACTGTGATGAGACTTTGCGAATATGCTTTCTGTGCCTTGGTTTCTTCATCCGTAAAATGGGTGTAATAGCAGGATTCTTGTGAAGAGTAAATGAGTTAATATGTGTAAAGTGCTTAACAGTATCTGACATTAATGACTAACATTTAAATGTTGTCATCGTGACAATTTAATCCAACATCCCTTTGGAGAGAAGCATTATTATACACATTTTATAGAAGAGGAAGCTCCAGAAACCTAACTACTCTGTCAGAAATGACATAACTAGTAAGTGACAGGGTCAGAATTTGAACTATGTTTATTTCTTTCCTTCCTTTGCGACAGCAAGCTCTTCAGTGGAGGCTGCGTGGTGTGGAGGGAAGTCAGAGGGTGGGAGGCCTGACACATGTTGTTTTGAACACTAAATGGACAGGGCCCTTTCAAGACACTGGAAGAAGAGCTTTTTAATAACAAGTATAACAGAAAATCTTACAGAAAGATGAGGGTGGAGTTTGGGTTTTGAGAGCTTCTAGGGAAGAACAAGGGGAAAAGGGAGAAGATCAGTATAAGACACAGCAGAGTTAGAATGAGAGGGTAAGAGGATGGCCATGTAGTTTCCACACTGAGGGACAAGAGAGCTTCGGAAGGTACCTGTTGGTCAGTATTGTCAAGTGCTGCACGTAGGTCAGGCAGAGTGAGACTTGAGGAAAGGCAGTCCAAGTCACTCTTTGGTGTTAACAGATTAAATTTATTTCCCTATCAAGCTAAAACAGTTACAGTCGTGAGAAACAGAAACATGATCCAGTGATAAAAATAAATTGGGAGCTAAAAATTTGGATTCCCTGCCTTTGGCAGTTCATATATTTCATCAATAGAACATTCTTGTTTGTCATTTGTCAGCTTAGAGATCCACTCATTTATCTCACACAGCTATGACGCTTCTCAGCAAATCTGAAATGCAGTAGATACACTACCAGGAAACAATGAACAGTGTGTTAATGTTAACCAGGAAAAGCTCCCTTTTAATGCAGTGTTTTTTGTTATTCACACTAATTCTTTTCATTTTTCCTCTATTTTTTGTGTCTGTTCTCTCCACAATTAAAAAAGACTGAGCTGACTTGACTAGAATTTGAGAGCAATATACAGTGAATTCTGGAGTTTAACTTGTTTTATGTCTGTGAGGGCTTGACAAGGCCTGGAACTTGGTTCACTAGGTATGAACCTATTGCCTTGTATAGTAGGTCTTCAATAAATGTACTTTGAATGAGGAATTTATGAAGGAAGTCTCCATGGTGTTTCATATTGATAAAACCTACAAATAATTAGTCTGACACAATGTAATGATATTTATATAATTTTAGTGTATTGTTTCAAAGTTAACCAAAAGCAGAAAACAGACTAGGTAAATTGTCATTAAATAGATTTTCTTTTGTATAATAAACATAGGTTTTCTGCAATTCACATTGTCTGTGTGCATGGGTGGGAGGATTATGGAGCTAAGCTCAGGACCCTGGACAGAAATTGTCCCCCATTTCTGCCCATGCCTCCTCCCTGCCCCCCCCCCCGCACCCCACACAACCTGTGACCCAGCCTGATTGAGCTCCCTGGAATTCCTTGTTGGTGGATTTTCACTCTTCATCAAGTACTGGAAGATGGCACACTATGAACACCCATAAGCTAGGAAGGCACTAAATTTAGGATGGCCTCCACCCTCTTTAATAAGAATTACGTTTCATCTTACTAAAATCAGAGAATATATATAAATTGGGATAGTGTAGGTAGGGGTGAAGTTTCCAATTAATTTGGAATAATGAGATTTTTGGTGTACATATTAATGCAGTAAATATATAACTTGAGGGCCTACCATGTACAAGATATTTTATGGAATGCAAAGATGCCTAAGTCATAGTTCCTATCTTTGGCAGTTTATAGTTTAAAGTATTTCTTTTTTTTTTTGAGATATACTTCACATAGCATAAAATTCACCATTTAAAAGTGTACAGGTTAGTGATTTTTAGCCTTCTCACAAGATTATGCAAATATTCCCACCATCTAATTCAGAATACATTAATCACTTCAGAAGGAAATTCCAAAATGATTGGGAGTGAGTCCCCATTCTCTCTTTCCTGCAGCCTCTGGCAACCACTAATCTTTACTTTCTGTTTTTATGAATTTATCTCTTCTTATGTTATTTTACATAAATGGAATTATAAATATGTGACTTTATGACTGGGTTTTCCTCTCCTTTTCCTCCTTAGGATAATGTTTCCAGGGTTCATCAGTGCTGTATTTGGTGTCAGTACTTTCTCCCTTTTCAGTGCTAAATAATATTCCATGGCATGGGTGTCACATTTATTCATCGGTTGATGGACATTTGAGTTGTTTCTGCTTTTGGACTATTACAAATAATACTATAGTATTGCTGCGAACATTCATGTACAAGTTTTTGTGTGAAGGTATGTTTTTCGTTTCTCTTGGTTATAGACCTAGCAGTGGAATGGTCGAATCATAGTAATCTGCATTTAACTTTTTTAAGGTTATGTAGAACTTGGCTATTTAGAAAGCGCTTTGTAGCCTTTATATTTTTTATTCATCACAATAACTGACAAATATTTCATTGAGAAATGAAACAAGATCTGGAAGGTTAGATGGCCTCGAGGAAAACTTGCATATGCCACAGAAATAGATAAAAATAAGCTTCCTAGGTGCATCAGTTGATTCAGCCTCAGTATATGTTGGTCAGGAAAGGTAAATAAAATGTGTGATAATCCTGTAGTGGGAGACTGCTTTGCAGGTGTGTCTGTGTGTGGCAGGTTTGTGTATGTGTAAGCAGGGGCCAACTTAAAACCATAAAACATGATGTGAGTGGAAAAACCTGAGTTGGAGAGTGATAGATACTGTATAACATCATCTACGTAAGTCCAGAAAACCATAAAGTAATGGTATGTATTGCTGTGCACTTGGAAGAGTATAAAAATGGAGGTGAAGGACACTCACCCATCTGTGTACTGGTTACCCTGCATCCCACCTGCCGGACTTGAGAATCTCCGCTGCTTCTCCTTCCTATCTATTTAGCAACTTATTTCTGTTATAAGACTGCCGATTGCTTTAGAATAAAAACCATATTAACCATGATTTCCTTTCTCCATTGTCTGATACAATATGCCTAGCATGTAGGTGTGAAAACATTTTTGAATGGCTAGGCAAATAAATACTAGGCCGCTTAAATTATTTTGGGACAAGGTAGGGCAAGACTAAATAAATTAGCTGTTCTCTCCCTCTCGGCGTGTTGTCTCTTCCATACCTTCATATTCTGCCAGTGTTATAATAATATGAGGCTTGCAATTACAAGAGCAGTCTGTGTGACATGACATGCTAATAAAGCAGATGGTGTGTGCAAATAAGCAGGATAAAGCAGGATCTTTGCTGCAAAAGTCATTGCTGTCTCCTTTAAAGTATGGAGTATTTTATGATAGTAGATTTTATCTTCGTTGTCAAGGTAATGATTATGGATCCTATAAATCTTTATGGCTTTGTTGTATCAAGTGTCAAATTACACAGCTTAGGTAGTTGTGGAAAGAAAGATATCTATGATCAGATTTGGAAGTAGTATTACTAAAATTTTCACCCTTTGGGAAGTTGTAAGTCTCACTTCTTTGTGTTACAGAGGAAAAGAACTCTGTTTCCACTGTGGGTCTTTTCCTCGTTTCTCTTTATTGGCTTCTCTTCATGGGAGAAAGAATGGTAAATGATCAAGTTTCGAGCCTGACAATAATATGGGTGAAATTACTGTGTCTCCACGTAGTCTCTGTTCTGTTTCTCACTGAGTGCTTCACAGGTAGACAAGGCCCTCCTTCACTTTTTGTCTTTTGCCTCCAGGCAATAACTAACAGGGGACATGGGGTCCTGGCAGCACCAGCCTGCCCTAGATGGTTTCTGGTTCTATGTCGAAGCCTTCCTGTGGGTGGGTAAATGGGCGAAATCTTGCTCAGAACCTGCTCAGGAGGGAAGACATAGGAACCCCATGTTATTTAAGATTTATTTATGTATTTAACAGAGATCACAAGTTGGCAGAGGGAGAGGGGGAAGCAAGCTCCCTGCTGAGCAGAGAGCCCAATGCTGGCTTGATCCCAGGACCCTGAGATCATGACCTGAGCCGAAGGCAGAGGCCTAGATCCCAGAACCCTGAGATCATGACCTGAGCCGAAGGCAGAGGAACCCCATTTTGACTTGAGGCCTAAGCTATATCCTTTAACAGAGTTTACCGGAACCTATTGCGAGTATTGTATGCTACCGATTCTTTACTGAAACCCATGTTTTAATGACCCATCTGCTTTAATCCCTGTCATTTATTTGTGGTTACGGTTAGTTGTTTAGAACCAGGAGGGGTGATAGAAGTAATCCATTTCTTTTGCACTCCTTTTTCTCCCCTGCTAGTGGTGATACTCCTGATTTTTACCATTCTTGACGATTGTTGAAACTTGTTTCTTTATAATTACGTCTTGCAGAATCTTCAGCCAACGTCTTGGCAGTATAGGAATGTACTCAGCTTTGTAGAAGAAATTTGACCTATCTGAACCCGTAAAAGCAGTTACAATCCTAAGGGATTCTGTCAGAGCACATTTTGGTAGTTGTTTTTATAGGTGGTGAAGTCGTTTATTTTCATGTATGAAAGTACCACAACAGTCTGCCTTCCTTCAAACAAATATCCACTCAGCATTGTATATTATATTTAATAGATATTTAGTTGATATTAAATATATACTATATAACATAAATATGTAATGTATATAAATATAATGTAAATATATAAAATAGATATATTTGAATCTCAGATGCCACTAATTAAAAAGATACACTGTTATTTTATGTTTTACTAAAAAAAGGCTGCCAGTTAATTGTAAGATGTCATTGGTTATACAGTCCATTTCACAGATGTTGAATATGAAGAAAAAGAACTACGAAACATGAGTTCTAGATGAGTGATTCTTCATTTGTGGAATAACTCAGTGAGGCAGGTTGGTGTGTTAGAAGAAACACAGGATGGTAAACTAGACCTTTGGAGAATGAGGCTCTAGTTGTGGCTGTAGGGTAACATGTATACCATTTCCTTTTAAAACTGTATAACTGATAGAATTTGGAGCACCTCCTTGTCTTTGCCCACAAATCCAGCATCTTCTCGTGACACTTTCTCTTCTTTCTGCTTCATGCAGTTGGATGTTCTTTAAGTTTCTCCAGCTGAGCAAGCTTCTTTCAGCCCCATATCCTCTGCATATGTTGTTTTCTTTCCATGAATCCCATTTTGCTTCTTTCTGTGGCCAAGTGCTACTAACTCTTAAAGCTTATACTTAAATATGACTTTCTCTGACCCTCCAGGCTAGGTTTGATTGCTTTAGTGTACTGAGGCAAATATAAGTGTATGTACTCACTACCCCTTATATATCTCTTTAGTAAATACTTGTCACAGTTGTAATCAAATATTTACTTACGCAATTATTTGTTACTTTTCTGCCTGCCGTGACCGTCTCTTTCATGCTCTAGCCACTGTGTGTAGTAAGTGCCTGGTGCATGTTCTACACCAAATAGACGTTTGTTGAGTGAATAGAATAGTAGCGTCCAACAGTGACATATGCTGGTGAGATACGGCAAGTCAAAGTCTGAGAGTTGTCTCTTGGGTTTTGCAAATGGAAGTCATTATACATTTTAGAAGGCATAGCTTTAGTTGGGTGGTAGGGACAGAAATGAGATTGCAGAATAGGCTAGAATGAAAAGAACGACATAAATACTTGCTGTGAAACTGTAGAACACTTGGAAATGATTTCTCTGATGATAGCACCTTTTCTTGAGTTTTACTAATTTGGTAGATGCGGTCAGACTCCTCCAAATTACAACAATAGGATAAAAAGAAATCCCAAGGCATATTGTGGTTTCTTTTTTTAGTGGTTGTGAATGGAATGGAATATTCACTTTAGCCCAGATAATCACAGGCAGACAGTTCAGAGCATTGTGGTCTAGAAAGAGCAAAGAGTAACCCAGATGTTCTTGATCCCCTCTGCTTAGCACTAAGCCAGAAGCGCAGTCATTAAAAAACAAAAAAACAAAAACAAACCCAAACTATCAGTCGCATCAAAAAATATGTATGCTTTCATGTCTTTGCTCAAGGGGATTTGAAATAGAACCTTAATAGAACAAAGTCTCTACATAAGGATGAGATAATTCGAAGGTACTTACGTAGTGGAGGTGGTCTTGTGGGGGTGGTCCTTGTGAAGACCTTCCACAGTGTATTCTGAGAGCTGCTTTGGGCAGTGCTGCACATAGTCTCGGTTTGTTCTACGTAGGAAAAGTAATCATAGTAACAAGTACGCACAACACTTTGAGAAAGCTGACTGTGGTAAGCACTTGATGTACGCTAACTCTCTTCCTCCTCACAACAAATCCTGTGAGGAAGCTGTCCTTGTCCTTTTTAACTGATGAGGAAGCTGAAGCCCAGAGGGCTTCAGTAACTTGCCCAGGGTTGCAGACTTGGCATTCATGTGCAGGTGTTCTGGCTTCAGGACCCACATTCTTACCTACTGTAATGTACCACAGCCATGCGGGAACTTCATTGTTAAGTCAGCACTTGGGATTGGCTACCGTTCTCTTCTGCCCACGTTCTCACCCCTGAGGCTAGAGCGCCTGTTTGCTCTTCACCTCTAGTGTGACTGTCTAGAGAAACACCCGTGAGAGGCTTCCACTCTCTCCTAGCAGGGTGGCCTACAGGGAAGTTACTCTATTGGGACAGATGATTGGAACAGGCTTTCCAGGACACCACCCTCAGCTCTGCAGAAGTATTTTGTGATAGCGGCTTCATTGTGGATTCGGTTGGTTTTTGAATGCTGGTCAAGAAACCTCATCATCCTTCAGTGTCCATCACATGGGAAAGTATGTTCCTAGTTCCAACAACTGATTTACTCGTACGCTTTTGGAACATAATCTGTCTTTAGGTTGATAACTACCTGTGTATGAATTAAGTACTAAAGTTCCCAGTGTTGAAGAAATGTGCTACGCTATTAAAAGAGAATTAACAGCTTTCAGTAAAGAACAAAACTAAGCTCAATGTGACCTGGTATTAATCCTTGCCTAGAAGTTCTACAGTCAAAAGGGCGAAATGTGGAAAAGCAAAGATAAATAAGTAAATCTGGAAAATATGCAAAGCCGTTCAAGATGGACCAATGACTCAGAAGTAGATAATAATGAGAAATGCATCCAGCTCCTGTGGTTGTGAACGTGCCACCAAAGCATTGGGTTTTTGAAGTATTTCTCTGGCACTGAACCCTCAGTGGCAGTTGTCAGTGGCACTCTGGAGCGCCTTCCATAATTATTGCAAAGAAAAGAATGCCCTAGAGTGAAAACAAAATGCTACTTAATATTTAATTTGATGTCCTTTAAATTTAAAAGTGTTAGAAATAATATTATAGTAGGATTAACAATATCGTCATAGTAGCATTAAAATTTTCCCATTATTTTTTTGGGTTGGTAAATTTCAAAGTATTGTTTAACCTAAAAGATTTTAAAAGGTTAGGTGAAATAGCATTTATTTCGCACAGTTTGATGGATTGGCAGCAGCAGGGAAGATTTTACAGCTCAGATGGTTTCAACACCCTTCTGATCTTCTTTCTGCATTTTTCCTTTCTCATTAATTTTTCTTTCAGAGCAGTAATCAACTCATTTTACTGTATGTAGAAGAGATGCTCAAGTAGTTAGGTGTTAATGAACATCTCTTGTGCATTTTATATGTCTGTGCATCTTTTTTTATCATAGATCTTAATAGTCTTAACAGCCTTTTGGGGAGAGGTTAGGGGAGGTTTTGCTTAATTTGGGGACATACATGTGGCTCAACAGCAAGTAGGATTATAATAAGTTGTTGTTTTAAAGAAACTGAGTGTTTTCTCATTGTATTTGTCTTAACATAAGAAGAATTTTTCTGGAAGAATTTATCACATCTCAGAACAGTCGTTTTTAAAGTGTAAGACTTAATGTTTTATGGCATTGTTTAAAGTGGTGGTCGAAAAGAGAAAGGGCATATATTAAAGCCTTTTATCAATGCTTTTTTTTTTTTTTACAACAAGTTTCCTTGTCTGTATACCCACTTCTAGTTGTTTCAGTGTTAAATTTAGTTTGTTACTAAATAATCATCATGTTCACAGTTACTCAATCTTTTAAAACTGCATTTCAATTTTTTTTGCTACTTTCTGATAGAAAACCTTTTGACTTAAAATTTTTATGAATATGTTAAGATTTTCATATTTTTCATATTTAGGTTATTTCATCATAACCTAAATATGAAAAATAAATATTTTTCATATTTAGGTTAGGTATGTAAAGTTTAACTTTCAGCACTGACTACTATATGTAAACTGGTTGTATGGTGAAATGAAATCAAAAGAGAATGGACATTTTCTGCATTGTGGTGTTTGAACACTAGGCGGTGAGGTGCCTTTTGGTTAATTCTTGGTTGGGTTGATACTCTTGTGGACTTGGCAATGGTTGTTACACTACAAGACTTACCTTTCCTTCTCTAATGTAGAGATGACATTTAGAGTACTGTGGGTTTATGAGAACCCGCTCTTAACCTCAAATAATAGAGCTTCTTCTTCTTGATTTCTGAGTACTTGAGACTCTTTTGGAAAGTGGGCAAAGTTCTTCTTAAGATGAGCTATCAATTCCTTCAACTTAAGATGCCTAGAGCCTCTCCTGTGGAATCTAAGTGCTACTTCCTTGCTTCCACAGAGCTGACCTAGTTTTTTATGACTAGCCTGAAAAAAAGCCAGATAGCCTAGGTTTTAGTTTGAATCCACATTGGATAGTACACGTATGATATTTAAATTGAAACCTAGTAAGTTTTTAATGAAATTTGCATTGTGCTGAATCTATAAAATAAGAGACTAATGTCAAAAAGAAATAACCTGACTTTGGGAAAGAATTCTTGAAAATGGAAAGCATTGTTGCTGAATGGGGGAATTAAATAGACTGGGTGGTGCCTGACATCAAAGAATAAATCAGAACGCATGAAGCCTGATTAATTACAGCAGTAACAATAGACATATAATGAAATAATTATTGATATACCTATAATGAGATTTCTGAATTTCAAAATAAAAAGAAAATTCCACAAGTATTTGATCACAATAAAGCATGTTACCTTCAAGTGGAAGAAGCTCAGACCCTAGAATTCTATACCTAGCTAAACTACTGTTAGGTGGTTAAAGGATCAGTATTTTCACACATGCAATTGTTCCAACTATGAGTCCTTTCAGAAAAAATTAAAATATTGCAGGTAGTGACAAAAATCAAAGGTGAAAACCCCACACACTATAATAGAAAAGAACTCAAAGCTTATATGCAACCAGTGGAACTTGAATCGGATCTAAATAATTGTTACTAGATTGTGAAGCTAAGTGGATTCCTTGAATGAAGAGTACTGTAGAACATAAGCAGTTTTTCTTTCCTTACTAACACCTTTACAAAAGTAAAAAAAAATACATATATTTATATAATATATATAATTTATTATATATTTCTGCTATATATATATTTATATTATTTTATATATACATTTGTATATATATTATATATACTTATGTATATACATTATATATATATTTGTATATATACAATTTATATATATATACACATATTTATATATATACAATTTGTGTATATACAAATTTATATATATAAATTTTCTGTTTCTTTCTGTAGCTCTGAGTTCACATGCATTTCTAATTAACTGAAAGCTCTACTCTGGCAAAACTTGGGGTCTGAGGATTAAACGTGGGAATAAAGTGGGGATATTTAAGGTGTGTAAGGTGTGAGAAATGGTGCAAATATGATAGACTGGCCATTCCAGGTAAATGTACCAGGAACAATTGATCTGATTTTCAAAAGTAATCATAAAAATAGGTAGCATTTATTAAGTATTCTAGAGTTCTGTGCTAAGTATTTTATTTTTATCTCACTTTATCCTACATATTATCAGAGATATTAATGGGCAGGCCAATTCTGTATACCTGCAAAAGTGTAATAAGCATTCATTAATATTATAGATTAATTTCAAAGTATTACTGTTATTTTTGCTGCTTTCCTTTTCTCTTAAATTGACATGTCTAGGGAGTAATCATAATAAGGAGTCAGAGGAAACTATTATAGATACAGCATGTAAAGAGAAAAGAATAATTTGGTTGGTGAAATCTCTCATCCTTTTCCCAAGAAAATTTAAGCACAAATGATTCCAATAATTTACATTTTTTTATGGCCAATATAGTTGGCTTGGTTTCTGTCAGATGGTAGAGAAGAATAAAATTTTTATTGGGGGAACCAGGACCTGAGCTTTCTGTCTTTGAAAGAGGAGAATATGTAGTTAATTTTCATGATTCCTATCAAAAGAACAATGAACTTTTGAGCAGATTGGCCACTGAGCAAAGGGAGTACAGAACAGAGCTAATTGAATCTTCAGCAGGGAGAATTTCTTGAGATAAGCTGATTTCTATGATTCCATAAGATGGATTTTTTCGGGCAGTGAGAACGTAAAAATAATAAATTTAGGAATGAAAAGTCAATCAATAAAGACCCCGAATTGTGTTTTAATGATGGAGTCAATTACTTTTTATTTTTCATTTTTATTTCCCATACAGAGAATTCTAAATATAAAAGAAGTATATTTCCAGGTAGTAATGTATTATAGGTCTCAGTAAATTAAAATGAGTTTAGTTTTGCTTTTGATATCTGAGTGGATTAGGAAAATTCCTTTTGGGCAACTAGGGACAAGGAGATCAGACAGACACCATATCAATTTATTTGCTATGAAAATTATAATCCGATCTTGTAAAAGTGTTCAATATTATATTCTTGGTAAATAGAATAAAAGTAGGTAAAACCGTTATACATTCTGATCAATAAATGGTTCTTGGCAAATATGTATTAATTTTAGGAATGTTATTTTATAGTTCATTTTGAAAAAAATTGTAAAAAGATGAATTAGTTCATGCTCAACTGTGTGCTAACTAAGGCAGCTTACTGTAGACATTTGGAGCCTTTCTGGAAAACCTTTGTTTAGATAAATCTTTTCTCTGGAATTGTGTCCTTAAGCATTCAAACCTAGCTATGCCACACTCTAGTATAAGGGATTTATGAACTTAGACTTGTGTAGGATACTTAGGAAATCTCTTCATGCTGATGAAATAGGAGCCTTTAGTATTATTGAGGAAAGATAAAAATGTGAGATTTGTGAGGATATGTCTCAATAATACTGCATCAAAATTTAATCATTCTTTTCTGCTGATAATCTGGCTGATGTGCAGTTGAGTTTATTTTTCTAAGAATTCCCCTTCAAAAATAAAATACGTTTATATGTAACACATTTAATTTTCAGAAAAAATATTTAAGATGGACAGCAAAATGTTTTTAGTTTTTTGAAAGTAGCCACGTCTGATTAAAGCCATTTCTAGCTAAATCAAGTCTTTATTTATTAATGTGTTTATTACATCTAATATATGGAAAAAGTATTCAAACCTTGAGGTCTTTGTTTTTCCATTCTTGACTGTCATAAAATTGTCAGCTTTTTTTTGCAAGTGATAGAAAAGTTGTAGAAACTACTGAACTAAAAATTATCTTCTCTTTTTTCCCCATAAGCTGCTGCTCAACAGCTGAGTGATCTCAGGGAGGCAGGCCTGTGTTACCCTCCTGTGGCAATGATTTACACTTTCCCGGGAACAGATTTATGGCCCTTATCTGTTGAAGACTTTTATGAATGACTGGTATAAATCACAAACTGAATGACTATTTTTCCCTTTGAGCATAAATCTATGATTGGGAGATTGATTTCTGAGAAACTCTTTGGTAACCCATTTAAATTATCATCTTCTACCAATTTTCTGTATTTTGGCATAAATTGAATAACTAAAATATGGCTTAATACCAGTGTGATAGATTTGTTTTTCTTCTGTTAGATAGTTCTGGAATTCACCTGGACCCCTTCTGTAACTCAATAAATAACTCTGTTAATAGAGTAGAAAACAAATTTATACACTGGGAATCCCGCTGATGGAAATAACTGAAGCAACCTTATCTACCTTTTAGGCAGGAAAGGGAAAATGAAATATGTGTTTAATTTTAAAGGTACTTATGATGTGCCATTAATTGGGGAAAATAAGAAAATGGAAAAGCCAGTCCTGTTTAGGACATTAGTAGACTACTTTGGAAATCCTAGAGAAGTATAAAAACATGTCAGCCCAGGATCTTTTGCACATAGTTTCTTAAGAGGCTTTCTGTCAGGAAGACCCATCTTTCTAAAAACAGCAGGAAAGAGGTAGGAGCCCACCTAGAATGGAAAGCTAGATTCAAGGGGTTTAAAAAGTAGTTTCATGGACAGTGCTGTTCTTCCTCTATCAAAAATTTTTGATCTATAAATGACAATTTTTAGGTAGAAGTTACAAAATGCATGAAATTGTATTATTTTCTTCTCAGATAAATGATCCTTCTTTTCCTCTTGTTCTGTTCAATTGTACAACTTACAGTGTGGAAGAAAAGGTTGGTCAGGAGATAAGCAGTTGATCTGGGCTAGATTTATTTAATTATTTATTTATTATTATTATTATTATTTTTTAAGATTTTATTTATTTGTTTGACAGAGGGAGAGAGATCACAAGTAGGCAGAGAGGCAGGCAGAGAGAGAGAAGGAAGCAGGCTCCCTGCCGAGCAGAGAGCCCGATGCGGGGCTTCATCCCAGGACCCTGAGATCATGACCGGAGCCGGAGGCAGAGGCTTTAAGCCACTGAGCCACTCAGGCACCCCCTGGGCTAGATTTAAATGAAACTTTTAAAAAGGTCAGTGTTGGTCACATAGTGGTTGCTTAATAAGTATTTGCTCAAGGGCAGAAGTAAGGAAGCCAGCCTGCTGAGTGACGACAGATAGCACAAGAGGGCTCTCTGTGCATCAATACGGTGAAAAGATGAAAAGAAGGTGGTCCCCTGGGTGAGTGGGATAAGGGTGGGGTTCAGATTGTAGCTCTGGACCTGGGCACTGTGGTCCCAGTCCCAGCATTATCACTTATTACCCCTAGGACCCTAGGCAAGTTACCTTCTCTGTGCCTCATTTTCCTAATCTCTCCATGATAACAGTAAGAGAACTTACCTCCTAAATTTGTTAGGAGCATTAGCTGAGTTTACTGTGTAGATGGATAAAGTCCTTAAGATAGTAGCTGGCATATGGCTCTCAGCAAATGTCAGCAAGTACGACCCTGACCAGACAGCCACAGCCGTTCTCAGCTCCCATCTCTAGTCAGTCGCTTCCTTTGGTCAGCTCTACATTGAAATATTTCTTGAGGATGGTTTCTCTATGCTGAAGGCCACAGCTTTAGTTTAGAGATTCCTAAATTTTTTTCCCCCAAATATGTTTATTTTATTTTTTCAGTGTTACAAGATTTATTGTTCATGCACCACACCCAGTGCTCCATGCAATACGTGCCCTCCTCAATACCCACCACCAGGCTCACCAAAACCCCCACCCCCCTCCCCTCTAAAACCCTCAGTTTGTTGCTCATAGTCTACAGTCTCTTATGGGTCATCTTCCCCTCTGGTTTCCCCCCATACACCCTTCCCTTCCTTCTCACAATGCCCTCCATGTTTTTCTTTATGCTCAGCACGTATGTGAGACCATAAGGTAATTGGTTCTCTCTGCTTGACTTATTTCACTCTGCATAATCTCTTCCAGTCCCATCCATGTTAATACAAAAGTTGGATATTCGTCCTTTCTAATGGAGGCATAATATTCCATTGTATATATGTACCATATCTTCTTTATCCATTCATCTGTTGAAGGGCATCTTGGCTCTTTCCACAGTTTGGCAATTGTGGTCATTGCTGCTGTGAACATTGGGGTACATGTGGCCCTTCTTTGTACTGCATCTGCTTCTTTGGGGTAAATACCCAGTAGTGTAATGGCAGGGTCATAGTGTAGCTCTATTTTTAATTTCTTGAGGAATAGAGATTCCTAATTTTAATACAGTTGCTTCTTTTAGTAAAATTTTCCTAAAGTCCATCCTGCCTACTACAACTAGTTATTTTCCTAATGGGCAGATCTTGTCCTAGCTCTCTCCTTATCAAACCTTCCATGGTTCCCTGTCATCCTTAAGGAATTTGAAATTAATCTTCAGCATAAAAGGCATTTAGCATTCTTCAGAATTTAGCCCATGCTTACCTTCCCAATCTCACCTCCTGACAGATATTTTATGAACGTCATGTCATGTAATTCTTACTCCAGCCTTCCAGAGGACGTGCAGTGGTCCTTGCTTTGCAGGGCAGATCCAGGACCATGATGACGATGGTGCAGGCTAGCCTGTCCAAAGTGATCTTAATAACCAATGGGAAAGATTGTAGTAGTTCCAGACCTTAAAAAATTTTTGTTAAAATGTTAAAAATTCCCTTGCTATTGTTATAAATGTGTAGGTAAATGAGCTAATACTGATTTAGTACACTGTAGTGTAAAATAATAGAAATGTTGGCAGTTGAAAATTGGTCAGGAGCACTGTGAACACTTCCTTCTTCATCTTGTCACATAACATATAATATGGGGGCACCTTTGCTACGCCTTAGTGAATTTTCATACACCTTTCTAGGTTTGGCTCAGCTTCTAGTATTTTAATCCTTTTTGCTTTCGGTGTTATGAAATACCTCCTGGAGTTCCTTTAATGTGAAGGTTTTTTTTGCTGGCATCACTTGTCTGAGCATCTCCATCCTTTTGCTCATTTATGTTGATAAATGAATTGACTTCACTAAGTCCCTGTGGCTGGCTGCACATCCAGTCTTTCGAACAGTGATGGTGTTAATATTCCCATGGTCAGCTGTTGCTTCTGTAAACACCATTTTTGTTTGATTCACATTTCACTTCCTGTTTTACCATTGTTTGTTCTTTAATATGTGTTTGGGCTGGTAGTCTCTTTGGATTGCCCATTTTTGAAAGACGTTGAGTGGATTTCTCGCTAGGAGAGACAGAGAGGCAACACGGCTGCATGCTTTGCTGTCTGTGCATGAACTAACAGAGGCACAAGGACCAGTCGCCTACAGGCTTTGAAAGAAGGGGTGTGATTGGTCCTGGATCACAATACACATCTGTTACTTAGGTAGTGATTTATGGACTGAAGAGCTAGTGGTGAAGTTTGTCTCTTTATGTCATCATTCATGGTTATATGCCATAGTAAGTGACATTTGAACCTTGTTTTGGGAGGGGGGGATGCTGTTATTTAGCTAAACTGTGATAACTGAAATGCAGACATCTCAGAGCTGTGGAAAACAAGGACTGCCTGCATATTATGGCCATTTTACAAAGAAACTGAGTCTCAGGAGCCTAATGTCACAAAGCTAAAAAGTGTGAGAGAGCCATTAACTTTTTGAATGTCTCTAGCCTTTAATGTTGTAAGGAGACACAACCGCTTTCTTGATGTTTTTGTTAAAATATCGATGGGATCTGAATTACTAGTGGACTGTTTAAAAAAAAAACAACATCAGCATGTCTGATCCAGGCTGTAGCCCTGTAAAGCTCCTGTCTCTTTATAACTGGGCTGACTGTGTGATATTGCCAGGGCAGTGCATGAATGCATTCACTTTTTGCATGAAAAGTGAATTACTGTAAAAATCTTCTGGAAGCTCAGAACACACCTGACTTTATACGAGTTTCTTAGAATGAATCAAGAGTCCTCAGTCTTGGAATGAAGGAGGGACTGACCCAGAACAAACCAAAAATCCCTGAGAAGGAAAGGAACGTCTCGGCAGCCAAATGGAGAAAAGTGGCGAAATAGTTAGCGGTGGAGATACTGGTGAGGATGGGAGATAAGCGGAGTGGGTAGGGATATTAAGTGACCTGACCCTCAGCTTCTGGGATTCAAGGATGGCTTCCAGGGTCTCCATTCCTGGCAGTAGTAGGAATCCACATTGAATAGTTAAATCTGAGTGAGTCTGATTCTGAGATTGCAGTCTAGCTTCTAAAACTGAGGCGGCCTGGTATGGAGCATCTGGAGTTGTTCAGTGCAGAGCAGAGCTGTGATAAGGAGATGGACTGAAAGGCTTGCTCTAAGGCTTGGAAAGATGAAGGCTGAGAAAAACTGTGATTCAAGAGAAAATAAGAGGCATTACTTAGTGTCTCTAATACTTTGCCTTGTGCATGGCTTTTACTTATTAATGATGTAATTCTCATAAAAACCTTGTTAGTGGTTGTTACAGTGAGACTCAGAAAAAATGAGTAACTTTTCTAAGGTCACAGAACTACCAGGTGGTAAAGCTCAGATTTTCTTTTTAAACTCAGACCCCTTTAAAAAATTTTGTTTATTTATTCTAGAGAAAGGAGAGAGGGAGAGTGAGCGAGTACAAGTGAGAACTGGGGAAGGGGCAAAGGGAGAGGGAGAATCCTAAGCAGACTCTGTGCTGAGCAAGGAGCCCAATGCAGGGCTTGATCTCATGACCCTGAAATCATGACCTGAGCCGAAATCAAGAGTTGGATGCTGAACCACCTGAGCCACCCAAGTGCCCCTAGACTCCTTTTAATGTTATCACATAGCTCTTAAGTAAATAGTACCGGACTAAAACATTATTAAAGGAAAGTAAGAGAGTCACCTGGGTGGCTCAGTGGGTTAAAGCCTCTGCCTCTGGCTCAGGTCATGATCCCAGGGTCCTGGGATCGAGCCCCGCATCAGGCTCCCTGCTCAGTGGGGAGACTGCTTGTCTCTCTCTCTCTCTGTCGCTCCCTTGCTTGTACTCTCTCTGTATATCAAATAAATAAAATCTTAAAAAAAAGGAAAGATTTACAGAATTTTTCTCTTATCATTGATCTTGAACTAAGCCTCTTGTATGGATCTCAGAATGCACTTTCCTGTAGAAATAGGTTTGAAGATGTGATTTGGTACTGGTTCATAGTACAAAAGCCTATTTTATGCATATCTCCATGTACCTGTGTCTCTGTATCTATATCTCCTTGTATGTATCTTTCTGTACTATTTAAGATGCATATAATTTTTGTATGAAATACTACATTTTGAGTCCCAACTTGGGAATCCTGGTAACTGCTCCTTACCTTCAGGGAAGCCCTTCCTGTCAGCCATGCTACAGACAAATAAGAGCTCCTGTAAGCTAGTAAATGCTTACATCTGTGCAGGAATGGCAGTCTATTTTTTTCCACTTGATACTCCACATTCCATTTCTCTGACCATATATATGTTCTTAGTAAATTATTTTTGTGTATCAGGACTGTGTCTTAATCAGTAATTATAGTTCTTTTGATATCAAGTAACAGAAGCAGACTCTACTGAGAGTCATCAGCTCTAAGGCTAAGGTGGGTGTGACATAGTCAGAATCATCAGGCCCCGAAGGACCAGGGTCTGGGCCTCTGTTACATACCCAGATGCTTCTCTGCCTCTTCTCTGGCATTACCTTTGCCTCTCTGGCTTTGAGGTCACTTGAAGCAAATTTTTCTTTGCTTGTCTGCTTCATTCTTTTCTCTCCATTGACTAGTGTGTTCTAGACCTCTGAGCATACAGTCCTGCATGACTGGCTCCTGGCTCCTGGCTCCTTATCTCTGCAGTTGCAGGGATGAGCAGATCCTAACGACAGTCTCTGAGACCTGATTACAGAATCTGAAAGACAGAATGACTTCAGTTGGGTAGGCCTCTGTCACTAGGTGGGCCTCCGTCCCTGGTTAGGCCTCTGTGTCCCTGGTGAGGCCTCCATCACTAGGACAGTTTTCTGTGACCTGGGGAGCTGACTTCTGCCCTCTTTTCATGCTGCTGGGGTTCAGTTCTCTATCGGAACTGCCTGCTCATGTCTAGTGCCACTCGTTGTATCAGGCTTTTTTGCTTCTGGCTTTCTATGTTTTACCACTTTAAGGAAAAAAATATCACCACACATTGTGTTTTCAATTAAAATTTCACATCTAAAGTATTCCTGATAATCAATGGCTCCCAAAGAACTGTGCAACAAAGAAGGACCAGGAGTCAACTTTGAAAACTCTGGAAGATAGTTTAAAACAAATGTATCTGTTTTCCTTAACCAGAATCCTAATAGCTGGCTGATTCTTGAGGTGAATAATCTGAAGACACAAATATTGGTACAGGCTCTGAGTGAGACTATGACTTTTAGTCACATTCTGTGCTGCTTCATTGCAGTGAAAAATATCAAAAGGTGAATTCCAAATCAGTTTTTTAGTATTGTACTTGTAGAGGCAGTTCATGAAGTGGTGAATGGAAGAATCAAACTTTTATGGTAATCTTTTATTATAATCTATTTCCACTTTACTCGGAGAAGCAGCATGGCCCAGTGGACTAAGGGGAGGATAGGGAATTTGGGGCTCTGAGATATAATCTCTTTTGCAGCTGACTAATTTTGTGACCTTGGGAAAGCACATTAACCTCTGTCTGCTTCTTCATATGTAGAATGGGATCTACCGGATAGAAATATAGGTACCTACTGATTTGCACAAACTGAATAATAAGAAAGATTTTATACAAATCAAGAGTGATTTTTTTTTTTAATACCAGTAGCCTGTGGCCTATAAAAAGCTTCTCCCTAGCATTTCTTTAACACTCAACCTCTTCTCAATCTTTTAAACTGTGATAGACAAAAATTACGTTTATACATACCAGTTTAAAAAATACACCCATTGGATAGAATGAGAAAAAAAAAATAGTCTCATGGAATTATGACAAGAGCTCAGCACATTTATGTGGAATACTCCAAGAATAGTGTTTTGCAGACTGCAGTAAACAAAGAATATGTCCATAACTTAGATTTCAGGGTTAATTTTTTCTAGTATGGAGTGACATTAGTGCCAGTTTTGCCATGTTATTTGCTATCTTGTTGAGATCGGTATCATCTTATTGGTCTTGGCATTTTGACTCTGGTGCTGAGTCGACAGTCACGCTGGCACCGTGTCATCTTGACCCAGTCCAAAATGACTGTGGGCACTTGCAGTTTCTGCTGCTGCTGGAGTTTTGACGTAGCAGTGTTGACAGTTTGATTTGTACTCGGGAAATCTCATGCCTCCTTGTGAATTAATTCTCCAGAGGGTGAAATACTCTCAATGTTAACATGTAAACAAGCTCAAAGGATTAAAGTAGTAGGAAGCAATAGTAGTTTGTCATATATTTATGTTGAATTTGCATAACAGTCTTAGTTATTTAAAAAGCATATTACTGTAGGAAAGAAATATGTTCTGCTGGATTTTACACAGAGAAACTCTTGAAGCACAGAGATTAAGTAGCTAGAGACACAGACAACTACCTGAATCTTCGAGGAACCCAGGCCTGTTGCCTTCCCAGTGTCGACTGCACCCAGAACCATCATAGAGGGGTGTTCCCTGATTGGGTTGTGCAACAGTCTGGTATCTACATTTGAGTTCCTTTTGAAGGACTCCCTGTCCCTCCACAAATACGGTAACAAAATTTGCTTGTAACCCAGAAATAGAGTTGTTTTTTTCCATCTAAAAGAGTGTCTCCAGCAGTCTGAAGATGAACCCTGCTGGGCCACCTTTTCTAGAAAGAATTTCATGACGGAACCTCATTGACAAATATATAGTGTGCTATTATTACTAACTTGCAAATACTCATTTACAGGAAAGAGTGACTAGAATCCTTGAGTTCTTTTATATTGGTATTTAGATTTCTATTCAAGTTAAGTTAGTTTTCCATTCATTTTACAAGGAGATTTTCCCAGAGTTTCATCTTGATTGCAAAACATATCCCCAGGGATGCCAGTGAGCATAACTCATGCTGACCAGTTGATTCCAAGTGTGATAACACTGTATTCAACAAGTCCAAGTGAAACCAGGTGGAGGCCAGAGAATATGCATGCTTTTGCCTAAATTTTGTGGTTTGCTATTCGAGTCCTCAATTTCAATTGGCCTCGAATGAATGTTAAACCAGAGATAAATTTTGTAGCCTTTTAGAGTACAACAAATGTTTTGACATTGCAATTACTGGTTTATAGTCACAATTCAAAAGGTGTGTGCAGATTGATGTTTGGTTTAGTCATTTCAGTATTTGGGAGGTCAGGTAGGTTGGATTAGATTTGTGTTACTATTTTTTTCTGAGAAAGGTGAGACAAGTTCTCAGATTATTGTGTTTAGTTAATAAATTCTCTTCTCCCTCTCCTTTCTCCTCTTCTCTTCCCCTCCTCCCCTTCCTCCCTCCCCCTCTGGGGCTCCACCTCCTCCCTCTCTCCCCCTCCTTCTTCCCTTCCCTGTTCTACCTCCCCCTTTACTCCTCTTCCTCCCTCCCCCTTCTCCTCCATCTGTATCTCCAATCTCTTTTTCTCTCTCCTTCCCTTATTTCCTCTCCTCCTCCTTTACATTTATATTATATAGAAAAAAAAATTCCAGCACAGTGACTGAATGAATTGCAACATTAAAGATTGCTTGGCCAAGAAACTATTAATCTTTGTATGTCAGCCTTTAGGGACTAGCATCAAATACAGACATGTTAGAAATCTTTTGGCCATTCCAGCTGAACTGACTCAAAATTTTTAAGAGCAATAGTCAGTGCTTAACAGGAAAGAACCAAACTATTGTAAATTTGAGAAACTCTCATTTTTAACATGGCTCTTATACATCACAAGCTTGACAACCTTACAGATTACATGCCTCCTGCATCTGACTTCAAAAATTTGTGTTTTAAACACAATTTTACATTAAAGTTTTCTGTGAACGTAAAGATTTATTAGTAAGTTTAACTTTTGTTGAAAAGTCAGGTTACTTTGCATATAAATACTACAGTGCTTTACAGAAGTGTTAAGAATTGTTATCCCACATATTGAACTCCTCAAAGCAGTGTTCCTTTTAAGCAGTCAATTGAAGGAAGTTCAATGAAGGATTGATAACAGGAAAGAGGCAGAAACCTTAGCTATGGATCCATCTTATAACCTGTTCTTTCTTTCTCTTTGAAGGCCCAGATTTAGAAAGTGTGCGTGCTGTGCTACTCACTTCACCAGGTCAGAGAGCCAGTGTGATGAGAGATTAGGAAACGGTGTTTTCAAAGACTCACTTAATGCAGATGAATATGTTAATTTGACTTTTCTTTCATTAGGGACCTGTGTGAGAATTTCTACTTTGTTCCCCTTGATTTTGGTGTATGAGGTGGACTTTTTTTTTCAAATCCTCTCTTGGTTAATGTTGTTGAGGATGATTATACTAAATGTTCTAGCTTGCACTTACCCTGAAGAAGTTTGCTGAACCACAAGTGCCAGCCACTTCTTTCCAATAAGATGGGGTGCCATGACTATAGCTACCATGTGTTGAAGATTGAATATGTTTCTTCATTTTAATCCTCACAACTCCGTGAGTATCATCCCCATTTCATATATGAGGGCAATTCTGGCTCAAAGATGCCAAGGACTCATCTAAGGTCGTTTTTCCAGTTAATTGACCAAGCTGGGATTCCAGCCCAAGTCAGCTGGACCAAACACAGATGGTCCTAACTCTGCTTCTCTAGATCCCTTCCCCATGATATGTGAGTTCTTGCCATCAGCAACTCAAACCTGTTTGCTTTTGGAGTTGTGAATTGCATGAACAGTGTTTCATAGCAACGTTTATTTTATCTTTTTTTTTTCCCCCGAGTGGTGGGGAGGGAGAGAGGGAGAGAGAGAGTCCTAAGCACAGTCTAGGCTCCAGCACAGAGCCTGACTCAGGGCTAAATCTCACAACCTTGAGATCATGAGCTGAGCCAAAATCAAGAGTTGTATGCTTAACCAGCTGAGCCACCCAGACATCCCAGCAAGTCCCCCTGTTTCACAGGTGATTTTTCTGGGGGAAAGATGATGAGCTAAAATTCTAGATCAGTTTTTGAGGGGCTTTTCCTCATTGTCCAGTCCCCATCTGGATCTCACTAATAAGGTAGAAATTATATCTCAGAGAGTAAAGTACCAAATTGTATAATTCTTATTCTCATCAGTCAATTGCAGTTTATTCAGCTTCAAAACAATTAACGATTTCTAACTTGAAGTCAGTTTATTTTTGTGATCCTTAACACTTTTACAAGACCTCTTTGTATGATTATCAATGTAAATTATTTCTTTTTCTCACTATCTCTGTTATGGAAGATGATGACTGGGACAAAAGCAAACTATTACTAAGCATAAACACAGATTACATTAGAAATCCTCTTCGGTGTTATTTCCAAACCCACGTATTTTGACATGTGACTTTAGTAAAGGGGCTACTATTTAAAGAGGGACTAAAGGGTGATTAGTCTATGCTGTTTTACATGTCCCTCCGCCAGCCCCAAGTTAGCCCATCTTCTGACTTGTCCCACCCCCTTTGTCTGTGTCTGTTCTCTGGGGATCTTCTCTGGGGACCTCATTCTTTCTCATGGATTTATGATGACTATTCCCAAACTTCTCTTTCTGGCCCTGCCCTCTACCCTCTGCCCTATGATGACTCGTTAGCCACAAGATTGTATAATGGAACTGACAAAGATTTTTCTCTCCCCTAAAAATAGTTAAAAATCAGGACTATTGCTCTTAACTAAATGTTAGCTTTGGAAATTAGTTCTAAATTATGTTTAAGGTTGTAAATGAGCTTAGCATCATGTGGCTTACATGGTAAGTTATTCTAAAGAGTTTAGTTCCATAATGGTTTCAGATAATTATGTCATTTTGTTTTCCATATAATATGGATTTTAATTGTAACACTAATGAGCACTGAGGACACATTTTACATTCAATCATATAAAGTTGTTTGATGAATTGAAGTAAGGTGACATTTGATGGATTTAGTGGAAGTTTAGATCCAATTTGCATTTCAGTGGTATTTTATGGCTGACTTTAGAAAACATTTTAGGTAGGATTTCTTGGTAAATTAAAGGATTTAGAGAGATGATTATGAAATAATTGATTAAAAAGTGTGCAATATCAGTTTTCATTGAACTTAAGCTTGTATGGGCTCAATTTAAAACCTAATTCAATACATTTTAGATTTTATATTTCCCCGAACCTCTTTTGGAGTATTAATTTTGTCATGCTTGTCATTCTAATCTAATGATGATTTAATGTTTGCAAACCTGAATGAATTTGTATGCAAGGAGTTCTGTGGTTTTAATCAATGAAGATTGAAATTTGGCAACTGAGATGATAAAAAAAGAAAAATTTTGAATAGAAAATGAAAATAATGATTAAACTTTAGAAAGTACTTTTATTAACGTTCTTGGCTATGAACCATATCATATTTTTCTCTCCTTTTCATCATGTACTCTTTAGAAGGTGATTGAACCTTAAAAGAAGTAATTACTACTAAATTGTGAAGAATATTTAAATTGGAACAGAACCTTTGTGTTCACTTTCTCCCTCTTTCCCTAAAACCTATGATATAGAGTGATAAATAAAAGCCAGAAAGATGCTAGCTTACTTTAAAAAAAAAAAAAATCTACCTTCTCCAGGAAACTGCATAGACCACAGAATATTCTCTAATGAAAGTACATCTTTGCTTCATTATTATTTATTGAGGAAAAATTTGGAAGTTAGAATGTTTAATAGATTAGTCACACCAAAAAAAGAAAAGTTCTGGGTTTAGGTATCTAGGGATCAGCAGCCCCTCTTCAGTAATCCAGGAGAGCCCTGTCTGGTTTAACATTGCTTTGCTTTTCCAAAGATCTCATGACATTAAAAGACAATTAATACAATCCTTAAAAATCAATACAGGACATCTGATTATAATCCTTCACCTTTATTGCTCACTGCCCTTTGAGGGTTAAAGAAGATATTCCAGTGCAAACAGTAGGTCTGAAAACCTAACAGAGTGATTAAGTAATAAATGATTCTGGGGGGGGGGAACCCAAAAACCAAAAAAACTTCTAACATTATTTCCCAGAACTGAGGGGTGGGTAGAGTAAAAGATGAATGTGATTATTTTCAAGGCCAAAATTTGACTTTTTAAAAAGAATGATTTAGTGATTAAATAACACAAATGTTTTATATGAAAAGCAAATTTTTTTTAATAATGTGGAAATTTATGAAACTTGTAAGGCCCTTTTAGATGTCAGCAGTTAAAACTGATAGAATTAAGGAGAACAAACAGTTATTCAGATAGCTTTGTAGAACTTTTGGCTGAAGTGAAGCTTCAACTTTTGTAGTATTGGAGCTTACTGGTGAAGAGAGCACACAGTGACATCCCTGAAAGAGAAAATGTGACAAGAGTGAGAATCCTCCTTACATGTGTGAGAGATGGGACCATCTCTTTTACATTATCTCATTTGATTGTCTTAACCCCAAGACCTTGTTAGGGCAGGCATGGTTTTTCTGCATTTTACAGATGATAGAATGGACTCGGAACAATTACGTTATCTAAGGCTGTACGGTTTGTATGTGCAACTGACATCCCCAGAGCTGCTGAGACCCTCCCTTCCTTCCTCCCCACCCTTGTTCTAACAGTGCTGTTAGAACACCACGTTGTATGGTCTTTTGATAATCTTTTATCCATGATATTTAACACTAAGCCGAAATTAGCTACTGAGTCCTACCTGGCATTGTTAGTTCATACTCCCAATGAATATGACTTCTTTAAAAAAGCATGTAACAAGGGTTATCATTTTATAGTTATGTCATCTGTCTTCCAGCTAATTCAACACCTTCATTTAAAGACGTAGAAGACAGACTGGGCTGTGTGTGCAAAATAATTTGTCTTTAAGCCCTAGTGTATTCTACGTTCTCTGACTTCTGTGTGAGACAGGCCTCGATAGCGTTTGCATAACGCAGACTGCTGCAGAGACACTGCCAGCTTCAGGAAGCGTCCCCTGTGAAGGCCTCTTGCCCATGTGTCAGTGCCACTGATGGTGGGAACACAAGGTGGGCAGGAGTCGGCTCTGGAGCAGGCTGTGTCTGGGTCCACTCCTGGCCTGTCACTTAGTTGGCATAGGTCCTCATCTTCAGTGCCAACCCTCATCTTTGAGTCTTTATTTCTCTACTTTAATTTGTAATCTCTCTCCCTATAGACTGGTCTCGTCTCACATCGAGGAACCCCCATATAGCCCAGTCCTGAAAGCTCATTCTTCACTAATTCCCTCACTGTCAACACTCTTTGTTTCTCCTTTCCATTAACTGTTGAGCATTTCGAACGTATAGTGCATGGTGGTTTTTAGTTGAGTCTTGACTGGTTAGACACTATATAGTTATCTCATTTTAGAAGATAAATAACTGGATTGCCCATGAGTGAACATTCCATCCAAAATGTATGCCACTTTCTTTCTCAAAAACTGGTAAAGCGTTCATTTCCCCAGCCATGCTAGCACATGAGAAGCATGCAGGCCTCAAATCCAGCCGTTCCACTGGAGACCGCTGTTGAATTCCTCACAGACCTGCGGAGAAATAGAGAGTCAGGAGTAATATAAGATTGTTTGGGGGTGTGGTTAAGCTTTCCTAAGACTGACTTAGTGGACAGTAATCAGTTATATGTGAAGATAGGTAAGCTAAATCCAAAATTCCACATGTGAATACTTGTACTGAATCTGTACACAAAAGTGAATCAGTGTTGCTGGAATGTCCTGAATCCTCACTGTTAATACTTTCCAGTGGATTTAAAAAAATAAAATATATAAATATATATATATATATATAAATATATATATATATATTTATATATATATATTTAAATTTGCTTATTAATGATCTGATACACTGTTGGATGAGATATCATAGTTTTCTTTATAAAATGGCAAAGAACCATTTCATACATGATTTAGTTTTATTACAGTGACTTAAAGCCATTATCTTTGTCAGAGGAAGACCATCAGATGGCTCACACAACTCTAACTACACACAGGGAGACCTCCTTTCTTCCCAGAGAGCCCTTTTGTTATGCCAGAAGCTTCTGAGGTGGAACAGGATGAGACAGGTTAACTAAATTAGCTACCAAACTGTCCTTACTGGTCTATTTTTTTTTAAGTTACAGCTCTACTGAGGTATTATTAACATACAACACACTGAAGATATTTTAAATATGCACTTTGGTAAGTTTTGATATATATACATCAGGAAATCATCATCACAGTCAAGATGGTAAGCATATATTATATACCTCCTCCGAAATTACATTGAGCAGAATTGTAGTTCCTCTGCCAGGTTCTTTGCACATGCCCCTATCACCAGACTTCAGATTTGTTACTTCAGATTAGTTTGCATTTTCTTGAGTTTTATATAAAGATGGGCTCCTGGGCAGCTCAGTTAAGCGTTGGACTCTTGACTTTGGCTCAGGTCGTGATCTCAGGGTCGGGAGATTGAGCCCGTCTCTTGTTCTGCGCTGTGTGTGGAGGCTGCTTTAGATGCTCTCTGCCTCTTCCTCTTTCCCAGCCCCTGCCACCTCGGACAAACAAAAAAAGGTCTTGTGTTGTCTTCTACTTGTCTTCTACTTCTACTTTTTGTCTGGTATAGTTATTTTAAGATTTACCCATGTTATGTATATTGTTCATTGTTTTTATTGCTGTATAAGTATTCCATCTTGTAAATACACCACAATTTGTTTATCCATTTATCTGTTGATGTATATTTGGACAATTTCCAAGTTTGGGCTATTAGAAATAAAGCTGGTATGAATATTTGGGTGACAGTATTTATCTGGACGTAGGTTTCCTTTTCTTGTGAGCAAAGCATAGTACTGGAGTGGTGGGCTCTTATGATAGGCACTTGTTTTAAGAAAGTGTTTCCAGAGTGGTCACACCATGTTCTCTGGGGCAGCTCTAGTTTCTCCACATTTGTGCCAACACTTGGTATGGCCAGTCTTTTTGATTTTAGCATTTGTAAAGAAGTGTGTAGAGGTATCTCCTTATGGTTTTGGTGTTCACTTCCCTGAAGACTAATGATGTTGAGTATCCTTTCATGTGCTTATTTGCCATCCATGTTATCTTCTTTGGTGAGGTGTCTGTTCACAACTTTCCTGTGTTTTAAATTGGGTGATTTTTCTTTGTTGAACCTTGAGATTTTATTTCTTTATTTCTTTGGAAAGTAAGTTTACCAGGTGTATACTTTTCACAGGTGTTGTCCCAGCCTGTGACTTGCTTTCTCATGCTCTTCAGTGTCTTTTGAAGAATTGAAGTTTTTAATTTTGGTGAAGTCCAATTTTCCAATTAATCTTTTGAACATTGTGCTTTTGGTGTCATATCTGAGAAAATTTGTCTAACCTAAGCTCATAAATATTTCCTCCTAATTTTTTCCTAAAAAGTTTTATAGTTTTAGGTTTTACATCTAAGCCTGTGGTCCATTTTGAATTAAGTTTTGTGCATAGTGTGAGGTGTGGATACATTTTTTTTCCCTATTTTTTATTAATAGTTCCAGCCTCCATTGTCCATGTGTTGGTCTAATTTTGGGCTCCCTGTTTTGTTCCATTGATGTATTTGTCTCTCTTTACACCAGTGTTGTAATACCAGCACAGTAGCTTTATGATAATTCTTGAAGTCAGGTAGCATGAGCTCGCCAACTTTGTTGTTCAGGTGTTTTGGTTATTCCATATGAATCTTAGAACCAGGTCGTCAATTTCTACCAGAATGTCTGCTGGGAGTTTGTTTGGGATTACACTGAATTTATAGGTCAATTTGAGGAGAATCGACATCTTAACAATATTAAGTCTCTCAAACATGAGCAGAATGTCTCGGTGTCTGAAATTTAAAACCATTATCTGGGTTTAAAATATAAGTCAGGATTACTGATGAAAGAAAGTGAAAGGGATACTCAGGGTGCCTCAAGTTAGATAAGCAGGATACTGGGGATTGGTCTTTCTGCTTGATTCACCCGATCAATTCTTCACATAATTCTCATCTAATATGAGATGTCTAAATATGAGATGCCTTATCCAAAATAGCCTTGAGTCCCCCCCAAGCATCTTTTTCCCACAGATGCTAGTTGGCCACAAATATGTATGCTCACCTAGTCTGCTGACACCATACCAGAGGAGGTCATTTTGTGTGAATTTAGGATGAATTTAAGCCACAGATCCAAGAATATCCAATTCCTCCCCTAATCAACTACCCTTCCTTGGGTGTTTTCTGTAGGAGAGACACAGGAACACATGCAACAAAGACTAAACCATTAATAATAGGAACAACATAATTCTAGTTGTGAAGGGAAGAGAGGTCAGGGTACCACAGATATTTAGATAGCCATGTTTTATAGAATATAGCCTTTCATGTTGAGGCTTTACATTTTTCTGAAGGAGTGTCAGTTATAGTAATGAGGCTATTTGACTTACATAAAGACAACAAATGGAATGGTGACCAGGTCATTGCAAATTACCAATTCTTCAAGGTCAAGTGGAAACATATTTGTCATTGACAGTGGGCCTATTCTCTGTTCTCTAATGTGCAGAATAGCTCTTTTTGAACTAGGGTAGTGGTGGTGTTGAGAGCATTGAAGTCTGCCTGCCTGGGTTCAAATGGCCACTCTGCCTTTGCAGAGTGTAGACTAAATTGCTCTGAGCCTCTTTTCTTTAAGGGTACAGAGAATTGTCACAGAGAGATCAAAAACAAATGGTTGGGCTCAGTGAACTTGTACAGTTTGGTTTTGGTATAATAATTTTTTTTCACTTTTTATCTTTCATATTGCATGTTCTTGTTAACCACTGACCACCTGTGAAAATGTGGACTGTGTGTTCAGTGAACTCCTCTTGCTTCGCTTCCCGTCAGTTAATTGTTCTGCCCTTTGGCCTCCCCTCTCACATCCCTTCTGACTTTATGATCTTCTCTCTCATGCCAGCTGGCCTTTTCCATTTCCAGACGAGTTTCTTCCAAGAAGCCTGCCCTTGTGTACCACGAGTGACTCTGAGACTAAAGGAGGAGTGGGCAGCGTGTTTGCTTACAAAGCAACACAAACAGCCTTTCCACATCCAACCCATAAAAACCAAAGCCAGATGCTCTTTTCTACTCTGAAGTAAAGAGAAAAGTTTTAGGGTTATATCCTTAACATGTAATTTAGGGAGTTCAAAATATTTTATGTCTTAAATAGCGATGCAGGGAGTATTTAATAAGCATTGACAAAAAAAATTAACATGTGGTAGATAGTATTTGCCAATTAACAATTTATTTAGCTGCAGAATGAACTATGTCAGTATGAGAGCTAACAGTACTGATTTCTGACAATTTTAGAATAGGGATAGGAAAAATACTCAACAGAGATAATGGTTGCTTGAAAACTGCTTATGTCAAATATTAAAATTTGAAATAGTTGAAGGCTAAAATCCAAATTCAGGAGTAATTAATCCAAAATAGTTGACAGATGTCAGGCATGCTAATAAAATTTGTATACCCTGAATATTTTCCAGCTTGTAATTAACTGTGCAGATGATGTGATCTGATTTTTGTCACTAACTGCTTATTAATGAAGGGGATGATGACTAGTTACAAAATCCATAGTGCTAGCTGAATACCAAGTTTAAATATTTCTCATACAGCTGGCATAAATAGGAGCTATAGAAGCCTCAATACTGGTTTGATTTTTACTTACTTTCTTCATCTGTGATTGCCAAGGGGAAACAATTTGTTGAATTCAGCCCTGTGTGACCTTGAAGATAGTAAATCTGTTTTCATTTGATGGTCAGCAAGCATAATGGCTTTTATTTTTAGATTCTTTGTTATAAATTTATGTCATCAGGCTAGTGAGATCACCATTGGAGGTTCTGTAATAAAGTGCCAAAAGGTAATTTTGAGTTCAATGAAAGCTAAGCAGAATGCGATCTGCCAATATGACTTGAAGACTTGAATGCAGAATACTGTTAACAGAAATGACGTGATAACAAAAGAGCATTATTCATTATCAACTTATAACGTGGCATTTAATATAAAAGAGAAATACTATTCAGAGGGCTGATGAACTTGTAAGCATAAACAAGAGGTCGTATCAGGTGTTGCTGATGGTGCCTGTGCTCCTGGATGCCATTCGTCTCTTCTGTCAACCAGTGCTTATCAAGAGCTCGCTGTGGGTATAGTAGCGAGCCCAGCAGCTCAGCGTCTCTAAGCAGCTTACATTCTCTTTGGTGCCACAAGAGCAAAGAGAACCCTTGGAGCGGTTAAAGAAAGGAGGTAATGTGATCACATTTCCGTTTTGGTAAAAATCTCAATGGCTGCAACTGGAACTTGGCTTGAAAAGAGAGTGCATGTGGGCCAGGGGCAGTGAGGGAGCAACTGCAGGTGTTTTGGCAGTAAGCGTGGAAGCCTCGCAAGGAGCAGAGTCCAGAGATAGCACCCTGCAGCCTTCCTACGGGGCCAACCCTCTCTTTAACAGACTGTCGCTGTCCTACCTCTTCAGGAATCTTCACCCCATTGCTATTCTCCTGTTTGCTTTTCCCCCTGCCAAGGACAAGTTCATTTAGTTCCATCCTCTTTTATGATGGATACTTTCAGACCTCAGTTCTTTGTTGTCTTCCTTGGGCGGCCTTTCCAGTCGAGTGGTCTTCTAGTATTTATGCTTGTCGGCCAGATGGAGCCGTGTTTGAATTCAGTCCCTAAGAGATAACTGACATCTCCACTTGGCTGTCTCCCAGACATCTCCAACTTCACCTGTCCTTAATGTCACTTTGATTTTACTTTCTCCAAACTGGCTTCTTTACCTCCTCCTCCCCTTTTCTCTCTTACTCATTTTTGTATCCCTGGGTTTAGGATAATAGATACTAGTTGAATGAGTGGGTGATGTAAGGTATAATTATAATAGTAGGTAGTTCTAAGAAGAGGGACGACTCTTTCCTTACACCATCCAAGAACAAGAAAACTCCATTCCTTTTATAACAAAACTGTAGTTTATCAAAGCTTTTTTAAAAATGGGTGACCCACAACTGGACATATTCCTTATTGTTCACTGCTTGTTCTCTTTAGAGAATCCCAAGTCTGTGCTTCCTTCCTAGCTATGTATAGCTCTACTCCACAGTCAGGTGTTAGATTACTATCATCAATTAATATTCCATTTTTGATAGGCCAATATGCAGGGAGTTACCTTCCTATAAAGCAGCGATCCCCATTTCCCCATAGGACTCCGCTGCAGAGGCTGGAACTTGTTAGTGTGGGTGGTGATGAAGGTCCTTTGTCTTCTCTGATACCACTCCTGGAGGCTGAGGGAGCAGTGCCTCCATTCGCCTATGCAAGGATGGCAGTCTAGGCAGCCCAGGTGGCTTTTGCTTACAGGTATGAGGTTTTTTTTTTTTTTTTTCCTGTGTTTGGAGTAGAGTGGTCATTGTCTAAAGTTTTCTGTCTGTTAGGTTGTGCCTTTCCTAGTCCGTTGGTTAGAAAACAAGTTTTCCTTGGAGATTTTTTTTGGTCTACTTTTTTTTTTCTTAAAGATTTCATTTATTTATTTGACAGAGAGACACAGCAAGAGAGGGAACACAAGCCAGAAGAGTGGGAGAGGGAAAAGAAGGCTTCCCGCCCAGCGGGGAGCCCTATGGGGGGGGGGGGCTTCATGCGGGGCTCAATCCCAGGAACCTGGGATCAGGATCCGTGCCAAAGGCAGATGCTTAAGGACTGAGCCACCCAGGCACCCTTTTATTGGTCTGCTTCGATTGGTTTTTCTAGGTTGCCATCTTCTCCAGCATTGATCTGGGATGAACCCAAAAGAAAACCCAAGCAACATACTGCTGTGTCATTCTTTAGGTCCTGAGGTCCAGTCTGACTTCCTTCTCTGCCTTTCAGAGTCTTTTAATGATTGTTTTATATATAACATTAAGAGTGTTTAGCTATATTTGCAGGAAAAATGGAGAGACATAATTCTCCTTGGTTTGGAGCTGGAAATCAGGAAGCTCTCTTTAATAATTTTATGTTTTTCAAATAAAGTTTGGTCATTAAATAAAATAAGAATAAGCTCTTTAGGAGAATGTAATGTCCATCTGGTTTAACTTATACTTGTTTTATGTATATTTGTATATATTGCAGGAGATCTTAAGAGTTTGTAAAATTTCCACCAACCCTTCTCACATAACAAAATTAAAATTACTTTATCAGTGCTTTATGTGTCTTATATTTAAAGTAGAATCTTAAAAAGAATTATGAGTAAGAGCAACCAGCTTACTTGCAGAAACTTTCTCAAATATATTGGATTTATCAAGTCTCTGCTTTTAATTTTCTCTAGTAGATTTCTTACAATGTATTGTAAAATAGCATTTGTAGAGCAAGTTAACAATTTGAAGCAATACCTGTTTTCAAACAAGATTAAACTGTAGATGAATTCAATCCCTGAGAAATAACTAATATCGAATCAGTGGCACTACACAGAGTCAAGTTAATATCCCAGCGTATTGTTTTAGCTACAAGTGTTTGCAGATGTTAAACTGTACTGTTAAGTGGGTTTGCTTTTGAGATTATTGCTTTACCATGAATTTATTCTCTTCAAAATCTTTTTCAGACTTTGCGGTTACATGGCTCATCTTTTTAGACACCATGTAATCAATAGAATAGCTTTCAAGAAAAAAGTTGAAAAAAAGACAGATGAATTCCATGAAGGGAAAATTAATGAACCAGTTTGAAATGTGAATGAGTCTGGGTGTGCAGTGGGTTTTAGATGCCCCCCCTTTTTTCATGCAAATGAAAGGCTATAGAACTCTAAACTTGAAATCTTACTAAAATCTTCAAGGATGCAGATAGAATAGATCTCATTTAAAAGGTGTTCTCCAGGGGCGCCTGGGTGGCTCAGTCGTTAAGCATCTGCCTTTGGCTCAGGTCATGATCCCAGGGTCCTGGGATTGAGCCCCGCATCGGGCTCCCTGCTCTGCAGGAAGCCTGCTTCTCCCTCTACCATTCCCTCTGCTTGTGTTCCCCCTCTCCCTGTGTTTCTCTCTATCAAATAAATAAAATCTTAAAAAAAAGAAGTGTGCTTCACCCAACAGGTTTATGACTCCATTTTATTTATATCTGTTTTAATATTCTAAATATACATTATACTACATTAGAGGAGCGATCTTTTGTGTCTAGTATTTTCTTCATTTAATTATAAAAATATAAGTTATAACAATTGAAGCAATTAACATATCATAAAGGAAAAGTTATTTTTCCCTAGCCTTCTCTCCTCTATCCTTTCTCCCTCTCCCCAGCTAATGTTAACATTGTAGAATTTGTCTTTCTGTGCCTTTCTCCATGCCCAAAGAAGTACAAACACATACTTATATATACTCTATACATTTCACATTTATTGGACCCCACTAACTATAATTACATGTTTCATAAGGGGGTCATTCTTTATATAAGTCTTCAAATCACCCTTTTTCTCTCATTCTTCCAGGACAATAGATATAAATCAAAGTTATGTAAAATTATAGAGTATCTGGAGTATGGGTGTGTCCATTTATTCAGTCGTTCCTGTTGATGGACATTTGGGTAGTTTCCTCTGAGAGTTTGTATTGCTTGTTGCTATACAAAGAGTTGTTTGTGATTAAAACACTGAGGAGATGAACATCTTTTCTTATGTGTCTTTAGTTTTATATAGCAGTGCTTTTATTCCCAAAGGGTGAATTTCTGCTAATGAGACTTCCAGGTCAAAGGATATATATGTATACGCTCAATTTTGTATAAATATTGTATCTTTTTCCAAATGTTTACTGCAGTTGTAGCCCTAATAGTGCCATATGAGATCGCACATTTTCTCACAACCTTAACAGCTCTAGATAGTCTCCATCTTTTAAATTTCTACTAATTTGATGGGTAAAAAACAGTACATTTTTTGCTTTAAGTGGCACTTTCTGACTTTTGATCAAGTTGAACATCTTTTGATGTTTATTGGCCTCTTTAATTTGATTTTCGAATTTCTTCTTTATGTTATTGGCCTGTTTCTCCTTCCAGTTGTCTTTTTCTAATCAGTTTGTGGAAGTGCTTTCTGAATCAGGGGTATTTACTCTTTGATGATCTTTTTCTTTTTTTTTTTTTTTGAAGTAGTATTTTTTTTTTTATTGGTCTCTACATATTTGGAGTAGTTGGTGGTATTTTTTGTTATAGAATAAATAATACATAAAGTAAGTAAGAAATAATAATAATGCTATCACTATTCTGTGTCTTTGTATCTTTATGTGTTTCTTACCATCCTTAGTACTACAGACATTCTCCTAAATTCTCTTATTGTGAATGTCACTATCTTATTTTTCGTATGGAGATCTTTAATTCATCTGGAATTTACTTTTATAATGGTGGGATAGAGGGGCCAAGCTTTGCCTTTTTCCTGATAGCTAGCCATTTATTATGCTAATGCCATTTAGTAAATAAACCATCCTTTCCCTTCTGAATTTAAATGCCATCAGTGTTCTTTTAAAATATTAAAATGATTATATTTCTTCTCCAGCTTAACCCATTTTCAGTAAGGTAATGACTTTTTAAAAGCAGGATTTACTAAATTGGAAAGGTTATTTCTCTGCTCTCAAATGTCAAATGCTACCTGATACTCTTTACTGTTGCTGACTAAAAGTGCAAGTACAAGAAGGATTATTGCTGTGAACAAATCCACTAATCAGGATGTAACTTAACAATTTTAAGACCCTGGGTAAAAAATGGGAAAATTTGGGATATTCATTCAGTGCTTCTACAAAAGCAGTAACATGAAAGCATTGTGAAGAAAATCATTTATTAAATACAGATTTTTTTTTCTATTCAAACATATGCAAAGAAATTAAGTTCACAGAGGCCTTCCTTTTCCTCAATGGCATGAGCTACATAGGGTTGGCAGCCCAAGTAAGGCTGTGTTACAGATGTGGTCAGGGCACCTCGCATGCAGAGACCTGTAGGCAACTGTCTACTTCACAGTTTTATTTTGGGTTCCTCCTTGAAGTAAGCCCTGCACCAGGAGATCAAATCCAGACATCTTATTTTCATGCATTTTGGAAATAAGTTCTTGGGCTTGGTTATACATCATCATGCTTTACAAAATCTTTTTGCTGGGGAATGTTAATTGGATTTATGCGCCATCTTACAAGTGATGATGTAACTGAGGCCTGAGGGTGCAAGAGCACTTGGCTCTGGGGTCCCCAAATAGACCAGGTTTGGTCCCTCACTGCTGACAGAATCCAAAGGCAGAGCGATGAGTGATGGTGAATCAGTTTATTTCAGTGATGCCAACACTGGAAGACAGTGGACTAATGTCTCAGAGCCTGCGAAGTGCTGAAAATATATCTAGGTTTACATAAGGCAAATGTGGGATAAAGGTTGGTGGGTACAAGCAGGTGAGCAGGAAAGGTCAGGTAGATAATTGTCTCATCATCACTCACACAGGGTCTTGCTAGTGCCAGGCAGTCCTTGTTGCATGAGGGGTAGTTTGGGTTTCCTCTTGGGGGGCTTTTCCTGTCTGGGTCTTTTGCCTGAGTTAAAGATGAGCTGGTGAGAGGAACTTAATTAGTTAGAAAGTATGGTCTGGGGTCAGAATGGAGGTGGTTGAAATCCTGTGTCAGTGAAGGAAAGACAAAGGGGACTCGTGCATCTAGGACGAATTGTATCTATTACAGGTTTGAGAAGATTTGGCTATATATTGTGATACAGTAATGGTAGATCATCTTTATAATCAGAAATAAGATCTTGAAGTACAAAGCATCCTTACTGCTATACTATCTGAAGGTAAGGGCATAAGCAAGTAAAATATTCTGTGTCTTAAGTTAGAATAGTATGAGGCTATTAAATAATGTGTTTCTGATGAATATTTAGAGGAGGTAAATATTATGACATTATTATATGTCGTGACAAAATAGTATCTACCGTGGGTATCCAGCATTTAAACTCCAAAGATACCCAACAGCAAAGGCACTTTTGTGACTCAGTTGGTCATTCATTCATCCCTCTTTTGCAGAGCATCAGCTGTGCCGGAGGCATTCCATGAGGCTGCGGCAAAGAGCAGTGAAGGACAGAGCCTTTTCTTTCCAGCAGCTTAGAAGCTAGTGAACCAGGAAGTTGTATTGTCACAATACTGTGCCTCACCAATTGTGTGAGTGCTCCGGATGCAAGGAGAGTGGAGTGGAGGCACGCACAAATCACTCTGGGTGTGGGGGTCTGTAGGACTTCCTGGAGGTGGTGACGTTCGAGTTGAGTTCAAAAGGAAGAAAAAAGAATTAGCCAGGCAAAAAGATGATTGGAGGGAGGGAAGCTTTCAGATAGGAGTATTAATATGTGGGGATACTGAAGATGTAGCTGACTGTAATGTTAGGATAAATTCTAAGTTGTTGTGTATGATTGTATCGGTGCATATATGTGCATGTATGCATGATCATCAGTATGAGAGATGATGTGTAGAGATTCGTAATTGTCAGGTCTCGAAAATCCCCTAACCCCACACTAAAGAGATTAGATTTTATCCTGAAGGAGGACATTAGGCAAGAGAGTGGTCTTCTCAGATATGCTGTTTAGAACACTTTCTCTGAAGACGTAGCAAAGGATGGATGAGGTGGCGTTAAGTCCAGAGTCATGAAAACTGGTAGGACAGAGGCGTAATAACACCAGTGAGAACTGTAAAATGTATTTAGAGATTTCAGGGAGTAGCATTGCTAGGACTTGGGCTAAGGAGAAAGGAAAGGAAGCTAGGATGAGTCCTAGATTTCTGGTTTGGAGTGAGCAGATACGTGGGGATTTGATCCATGAAAACGAGGGGGGGGAATGAATTTGGGAATGGGAAGATACCGAGTTCAATTTTGGACTTAAACATTTTGAGGCCTGTGGGGAGAAATGATGGTATTTATTGGGCAGCTGAATACGTGTGCTCGGCACATGAGAGAGTTGAAGATTTAGATGTTATCAGCATGTAGGTGGTGATTTTACTCTTGGGGTTGCCGAGGCGCAATAACAGCACGGAAAGAGAACAGGGCTGAAGATGAAGGCAGAGCCGCACCCTGGAGGGTGACTGAGATGGAACAGCCAGAAGGCCGGAAGGGAGCGGCCAGAAGAGAGACCCCCCAGAGGGAAGCAGTCATCGCTGTGGTGAGATGGCCCAGAGATTTCACGTCAGCTCAGCTCACCAGGGCATCTGTCGGACTCGGCCACAAAGAGGTTATCAGCGGGGTGGGCCAGAGCGGGTTCCTCGAGTGGCACCGATAAATGGCCGTTTAGAGGGATTGCGCAGGGAGTGGCGAGGGAAGAAGTGGCAAGGGTACTATCACTCTGTCTTGGCGAGTTGGCTTTAACAAAAGTAGACGGTACCGCAGCTAGGAGGAGATGATGCAGGACTGAGGGGGTGTGTGTGTGTGTGTAAGGTTTGAGCAGTGCCCTATATGTAGGGATTAGAGAGTAAAAATAAAGGTGATGAGGTCCCTAAAGAGATGTGAGGAGCATGGACCTCCTCATCCCTAATTGATGTGAGGTCCCTAAAGAGATGAGGGAGCATGGAGCTCTGTAAAAAAAAAAAAAAAAAAATAGGGACTGCTTTTGGGCAGAGTCTACAGAGAGAGGGGTAGAAAAGGACAGGATGTAAGTGCAGGCACGTTGAAGCGGAGCAGGCAGGAGTAAGAACAAGGATAGCTGCGTTTTCCTTTGTGAATTGGGGGTGCCTTCCGAGGAAGGAGAGAGAGGAGAGCGAGAGCTGGGGGGCTCGGGACACGGGGAGGGGAGCCGCGTGGCACACACACCGCTGTGCATGGCCCCCACTGCCATGGTTCCTGCCAGTGGTGCAGCCACATGGAATTCGAGTAAAGTGGATGTAATTGGTAAAATGTTTTGACACTGAGAATTTATGTTTAACGTGGGACTGAGCAATTTACTGAAATTTCAGCTAAAGTAAATATTTGATGAACAATACACCTATAAAATTAAATAGTTCCATCAGCCCCCAGGAGACCTGCTCTGCTTCAAGATATTAACATTTTTTTTTTCCTTTCAACTAACTGACCATTGGAAAGCCACCTGTATTCAGAGAATGCAATCAGTGCAGTAAGGGAGGGACTTGGTGAGGTACAGAAAGGTGTTGCTCTGGGCAGCTGCCAAGAAAACAGGCTCCAGATGGGAGTGTGTTAACATAGTATACGGGTTTCTCTGCTTATGAGCTCTGACTGTAATATTGATTTTTTTGTATATAGGAAAAATAATTTGTTCAAAACTCATTAAAGTGAACAAACTTGTATCTTGGAACCAGGGACAGAGGACTACATTTTTTATTGAGTTAAATTGTGTAAGTTTACCAAGGGCTATTGAAGCTGGGTTACGTGATTAAGAATAATCAAGTCATGGTCATTTTGTGTCCAGTGTATTTGAGGCCCTTGCCATGTCACCTTTCTTTAGAACAGGTAGCATTTCATCTAAACTTTTCAGAAGAAGAGTACTTTAAGGGTTCTGGGAGGATGCGGACATCTCCCATTCTTAGATGCTGGCTGTATTGCCTTTGCTAGGCATCTGGTTTCTTTCTGTTCCTCTCTAGAAGCAGGTGATTGATACTGGAAATTGACAGGTTGGGTATACCTACACACGCATAGATTTACTCATTTTGAATCCTGGGAACATTCTTACCTGTAAGCATTCCTGGAATAGAACTAATCCTGTGATTGTTGTATTGAAAATAAAAGGAAAGAAGTTACTTTGAAAGTGCATTAGTTAAAACATTTACTATTAAAATGTCACATTAAGAAAACTCTTAATTTTGTGTTTACTTGCTTCATGACAAATACTGTAATGCAGCCTTGCAAATACCTAAAGAAAATATTTTCCAACCTGCTATGTTATAGAAAAACTTCCCACAATACTGTCCTGTATATGGTGACATTTAGAATTCAAAGAGATACACATACATAGTTATGTTACTGGGAATTTCTCTTGCTTCTACACCCACCCTGTTGGACGCCTCATTGTTTACTCTTTCCAAAAGTCATGTAAGGTTATTTAATAATGACATTCCTGTTGCTGCTGTGATATCCCTTTCTCCCCCCCACCCCCACTTTGTGTTCTCTGATGTTTTTTCCCAGCTCAGAGCATATTCCACTGGGAGGTCCCTAATGATGTCAATTAACCCATTCCACCTTGGGGCACCTGGGTGGCTCAGTGGGTTAAAGCCTCTGCCTTCGGCTCAGGTCATGATCTCAGGGTCCTGGGATCGAGCCCCGCATCAGGCTGTCTGCTCAGCAGGGAGCCTGCTTCCCCCTCTCTCTGCCTGCCTCTCTGCCTGCTTGTGATCTCTCTCTCTCTGTCAAATAAATAAAATCTTAAAAAAAAAAAAAACCCGTTCCACTCTAATCAACCATGAGAAAACCACATGCGACCTTTTTTTTAATTTTTAAGGCCAGGCATTGCTGCCTCAGCTCCATCCTGATACCATGATAGAACTGATCCTGCAGCCACCGTCTCTCTGTCCTCATCCTGCCACTGGTGTCTGGAACCATAGCAGAACTTAGACCCCCATGTCCCACCCTGATGGAGCCCCTATACTAGTGCCTGAACAGGGCAATGCCTTGCCACTGCGGCAGATGCCTTTCCCAGTGCTTATGACAGTGGCTCTGAAACTTGACTTTGGCTAGGAGGTGTTGTAGGTGTGTAAGGAATGCAGACCCCTAGTCCTTAAAACCAGTGATTCAGTAACTGTGGTAGGCTGAAAAATGACTCCCCCATCCCCAAATATCCAACAGATCTGTGAATATTCCCTTATTTGGAAAAAGGGCCTTTGCAGATGTGATTAAATCCAGGATCTGAAGATGAAGAGATTACCTTGGATTATCTGGATGGGCTCTGAATATCACTACAAATATCCTTATCATAGAGACACACGGGAGAAGACAGACCGAGGAGGAGGAGGCAGTGTGGCCATGTGTAAAGCGATGCTGACAAGTGGCCAGAAGCTGGAAGAGGCAAGGAAAAAATTTTTCCTTAGAGCCTCCAGAGTCAGGCAGCCCTGCTAATACCTCGATTTCAGAATTCTGGCCTTCAGAAATCTAAAAGAGTAAATTTTTATTGTCTTTATTTTTTTTAAAGATTTTATTTATTTATTTGACAGAGAATGCACAAGCAGGGGAAGCAGCAGGCACAGGGGGAGGGAGAAGCAGGATCCTAGCTGAGCAGAGAGCCTGATATGGGACTTGATGCTGGGACCCGGGGATGGTGACCTGAGCCAAAGGCAGACACTTAACTGACTGAGCCACATAGGTGCCCAGGAATGTGCGTTTTTGATGAGCACCTGGGTTATTCTGATGCAGGTGCTCCCCTCACTACACTGGACATACGTTGTCTTAGATGGAGGGGCTGCCTGTTTGTGCTCTTTGACCTGCAGCCAGTGTGAGATGACAGCTAGCATTTCGAGTTGATACTTGGACAGCGTTTCTTACTGGACTGAGAGATACTGGTGTTCTTTAGTTCTCCTGAAACTGTGGTTCAGGTTTGTTGGGTTAACTCTTGATCTGAGTTAGTCAATCAGGCAATTTTAGAAAGTATGGGTTATATGGTTTTTTAATGTGGAAAACTTTTTCATTATACTTTACTATTCATGGTAAATAACAACTGTTTTCTTCTTTCTAAAAGAAACCCGGGCCCAAAGTTGATCGGTTGGCAGTTTATTTATACATCTTATTCTACACCATTTTTGAGGCATTATGCAATAAGAATATATAAATATATACATAAAAGAAAACCACGTTCCAAGATAGAATTGATAAATCATAAAAACCTCAGTTTCTAGAGTTTCATCTTTGTCATTCATTTCGGTTTTCAATGTTTTTCTTTGAAGTTTCCCCTTTATTTTTGTTAATAAATTTATTTAAATTTGTTCAAGTCTCCTTAGATTTACTTGTACGTGTGTGTGTGTGTGTGTGTGTGTGTGTGTGCATTAAATTCTGTGCAGTTTTATCACAGATAGAGATTTGTGTCTCCACAGTCAAGATATAGCACAGCTCTGTTCCCACAAGGGTCCCTCCTGTGGTGCTTTCATAACCATCCCTGCCGCAGTCCTTAATCTGTGACAGTGACGGGCTTGTTTTCCATTCCTCTGATTTGTTATTCCAAAAATGTCACACTATGTAACTTTCTAGGATTTGTTTTTTCACTCAGCATAATTTCCTTGGACATCATCTTAGTTATATTTATCAGTAGTACCATTTGTTCTTATCGCTGAGGGGGATTACATGATCTCTACCACAGTTTGTGCAGCCATTTGCCCATTGAGGGACATGCGGTTTATTTCCAGTTTTTGGCTATTGGCAGTAACGCTGCTGTGAACATTTATGTGCAGGTTTCTCTGGCGTAGATGCCCAGGAATGAAATTGCTGGGTTATATAGTAATTGCATGTTCAGTTTTATTAAACACTGTCAAACTCTTTTTCAGAGTGGCTGTATAATTTTAATATTCTACCAGCAATTTGTGAATGGTACAGTTTCTCTGCATCCTTGCCAGTATTGAGTATTCTCATTTTAGAATTTAGACATTCTGGTAGGTGTGTAGTGATAGCTTCTTGTGGTTTTACATTGCCCTAATGGCTGTTGATTTGAACATCTTTTGATGTCTGTTCATGTTGTTTGCCCATTGTATAGTTGGATTTTTTTTTGTTGTTGAGTTTTGAGAGTTCTCTATATATTGAGATACTTGTTCTTTGTTGGACATGTAGTTTGAGAGCACTTTTTTCCCAGTCTGTGGATTTTTGTATCCTCTTAACAGGATCTTCAGAGAGCCAGGGTTTTTAATTTTGATGAAATCCAGTTTATGTTTTTCTTTCATGAATTGTGCTTTTTAAGAATCAAGTCTAAGAACTTCTTGCCTACCATTAGTTCCTGAAGATTTTCTCAAATTAAAACAGTTTTAGAATTCTAAGCTTTATGTTTAAGTCTGTGACCAACTTTGAGTTAAATTTGTATAAGATTGGAGACTTAAGTGGAGTTGTTTTTTTTTTTTTTTTTAAACCCATGGATATCCAAGTACTCCAGCTCCATGTGTTGAAAAGGCTATTATTTCATTGAATTTATTTTTGCATCTTTGTCAAAAATAAGCCAAGCATATTTGGATGTGTGTATTTCTGGGTTCTCTGTTCCATCCATCTATGTGTCTTTCTGCCAATGCCTCATAGTTCTGATTAATGTAGGTTGTATAATATTACGTAGAGTGATTGTTTTCACATTGTTCTTCTCTGTCAAGATTGTTGTAGCTATTCTAGGTTTTTACCTTTACATAGGAACTTTTGAGAAATCTTGTCTATGTCTACAGTGTCTATATTTGTACTTGGATTTTGATAGAAATCATGTTAAACCAATAGATCAGTGTGTGGGGGGAAGATTGACATTCTTTAAGGAAAGACTTGCTAGTCATAAATTCTTTCAGTTTTCCTTTGTCTCAGAATGTTTTTATTCCCTCTTCATTCCTCAAGGATGATTTTATTGGTATAGAAGTTATGGTTGACAGTTTTTTCTTTCAGCACTTGAAGAATGTGTCACTTCCTCCTGGCCTCCATAGTTTTTGGTGAGAAATCTGTCATTTGAATTGTTATTCTTCTATAAGTAAGATGTTGTTTGTCTCTCACTGATTTCAGTTTTTTTTTCTTTAGTTTTTCATTAATTTGTCTTGGTGTGGATTTTTGGGGGTTTATTATATTTGTGATTGATTCAGTTTCTTGAATCTGTAGATTTATGTCTTTTGCTGAATTTGGGAAATACTGTTTCTTCAAATTTGAAGAAATAGTATTTCAGCCTCCTGGCTTTTCTGGGAATCCAATGATACAAAATTTGGAACTTTTGTTATTGTTCTGCAGGTCACAAATTTTCTTTGTGTTGTTCTGATCACTAAGTTTGGTGGTTTAGTCTTCAATCCTGTTATTTACATTTTCCAATAGAATGCTTCCAGAAAGTTTCTTTTTCAATATTTCTTACTGTGTTTTTCAATTCTTTAACTTTTATTTGGTTTCTTTTTTATAACTTGTTTTTTTTATAACTTGTATTTTAGTTTTTGCTGAGATTATCTTTTCCTTTTTTTTCTTTCACTTTTTTTCAAGAGAATTGATAATTGCTTATTGATGTGTCTCTATGATGACTACTTTAAATTCTTGTCAGGCACTGTGGAAAACACTATGGAGGTTCCCAAAAAATTAAAAACAGAAACACCATATGATCCAATAATTCCATTATTGGCTATTTACCCAAAGAAAGTGAAAACAGTAATTCAAAAATATACATGCGTCTCATGTTTATTGCAACATTATTTACAAAAACCAAGCTAGGGAAGCAACCCAAGTGTCTGTCAATAGACAAACACATAAGGAAGATGTTACACACACACACACACACACACACACACACACACACACACGATGGAATATTACATAGCCATAAAAAGGATGAGATTTTTGACATTTGCAACAACATGAGTGGACCTAGAGGGTATTATGCTAAGTGACATAAGTCACCATATGATTTCACCTATATGTGGAATCTAAAAACCAAAACAAATGAATAAGCAAAAAGCAGGATCAGACCTATAAATATGGAGAAAAAAGTGGTGGTTTCCAGAAGGAAGGGGGAATGGGAGGATGAGCAAAATGGGTGAAGGGGAGTGGAAGGTACAGGTTTCCAGTTACGGAATGAATAAGTCACAGGAATAAAAGGCACAGCATATGGAATATAGTCAATGATATTTTAGTAGTGTTTTATGGGGACAGATGGTACCTATGCTTATGGGGAGCAGAGCATTAATGAATGGAGAAGTCAGATCATTATGTTGTGTACCTGAAACTAATGCAATATTGTGTGTCAATTATACTCAAATAAAAATTTAAAATAAAATTTAGTTCTTATCAGAAAGTTCTATCATATGTGTTAGAGTGTTGGCATCAATTGATAGTATTTTCTTATTCAGTTTTGATTTTCCTGGTTTTGGGTCTGATATATGATTTTTAATTGTATCTTGGATATTTTGGCCATCAAGTGTTTGTTCCTACTCACACCTTTTATTTTAACTCAGAGTCACCATGTTTAGGTTCAGCACTTGGGTATTGATATACTTTTGTTAGTGGTTCCAATGACATCTTAATTTTTGGAGGTTTTGTTATTTTGAGCTTTTGTTGTTTGTTTATTTGTTTGTTTTTTCTTCTGGTGTCTACAGGCCTTGCACTGATTGCTGCTGCCTCCTGAAGGTGCAAAGGTGCTTTTCTGTTTTGGGCTACTTGGTGACTTTGAATGGAAGAAGGGACTCTCAGATCTGGTGGGGAAGAGAAATGCTGTTTCTGCCACTTGTCTGTGAGGTTCTTAATTGAACCCCCTTTTTGGTATCACTGTTGGGATTCCTATTGATTAAGGGGAGAAATGAGCTTACCTAGTTGCCTCCTTTACTAGTTTAGAAGTTAAGAAACACTCTGCTAGAAAGTAAGTTCCACAACTAGAGGGATTTTTGTCTCTTTTGTTTATTGTTTTATCCTGAGTGCCTAGGACATTGTCTTTACAGAGTAAGGACTCTGTGCAATGAATATTTGTTGAATGAAGGAATAAGTGAACTTCTTCCATTTGGGAGTATGTCTCCTGGATTTATCTTCTAAATTGTCTTAATTCTTCTCTTGTACCTTTTGTTTTGCACACAGGGAGATCCCCTCAGTGGATCTTACCACTTTCCTGGTGTTTTGTCTGGTAGTATATTATTTCTATGATATTATTATTATCTTTCCATTTTTTCCTTCATATTTCTTTTTTTAAAAATTTTTAAAAGATTTTATTTATTTGACAGAGATCCAAGTAGGCAGAGAGGCAGGCAGAGAGAGAGGGGGAAGCAGGCTCCCCGCTGAGCAGAGAAACCGATGTGGGGCTCGATCCCAGGACCCTGAGATTATGACCTGAGCCGAAGGCAGAGGCTTTAACCCACTGAGCCACCCAGGCGCCCCTCATGTTTCTTTTTTATAAAGCACTGTTGGGGTCAGAGTCCTGGTAAGAAGCAGAATAATATAATAGATATACAATCTATCAGGAATTGGCATATATATATATATATATATATGCCAATATATATGTATATATTGAGTATATATATATGTATATATGTACTCATATACATATATGTGAGTATATATGTATATATATATATACTCAATATACATATATATATATGAGTATAAGGTGGAGGTCAAGATTTATTTTTTCCACAGGGAGCCTGGGCGGCTCAGTTGACTCTTGATCTTAGCCTAGGTCTTGATCTCAGTGTCGAGTTTAAGTCCCACACTGGGTTCCATGCTGGGTGTGGAGCTTACTTAAAAAAAAAAATTATGTATATATATACACACATACACATATATATATGTATATATATATGTGTGTATATATATATATACATACATACGTATGTATGTATATATATATACACACACATATATATACAACATGTATATATATACCTATATATATGTGTGTGTGTGTGTATATATATATATATATTTCCAAATGTGTGTCTGGACACAACATCGTTATTAATGTGATAATCATTTCTCTAAGGCACTGCGGTGTCACATTTGTCATAAATTAAGTGACTGTGTTTATGTAGGACTCTTTCTGCCTAAGCAAGTAGAGATTATGTTTTATTGTTATCTTTTGTTTATTCTTATGCCATTACCGCACTGGTTTTTTAAATTCAATTTAATTAACACATAGTGTATTATTAGTTTCTGGGGTAGAGTTTAGTGATTCATCAGTTGCATATAACATGCAGTACTCATAATATCAAGTGCCCTTCTTAATGCCTATTACCCAGTTACCCCATCCCCCCCATCCCCCCAACAATCTCCCCTCCAGCAACCCTCAGTCTGTGCCCTGTAGTTAAGAGTCTATTATGGTTTCCTCCATCTCTGTTTTTATCTTGTTTTGTTTTTCTTTTCTTTCCCCTATGTTCATCTGTTTGGTTTCTTAAATTCCACATATGAGTGAAATCATATGGTATTTATCTTTCTCTGACTGACATATTATTTTGCTTAGCATAATACCCTCTGTAGTTTCATCTATGTCATTGCAAATGGTAAGATTTCATTCTTTTTGATGACTGAGTAATACCCCATGGGGGGTGTGCGTACACACATGCATCACATCTTCTTTATCCATTCATCTGTCGAAGGACATCTTGTCTCTTTCCATAATTTGGCTGTTGTGGACGTTGCTGCTATATAAACATTGGGGTGCATGTGACCCTCAAATCACTGTTTTTGTATCTTTCAGATAAATGCTTAGCAGTGTAATTTCTGGGTCATAGGGTAGCTCTATTTTTAACTTTTTGAGGAATCTCCATACTGTTTTCTGGAGTGGCTGCACCAGTTTACATTTCCACCACCAGTGTAAGAGTGCTCCCTTTTCTCCACATCCTTGCCTACATCGGTTGTTTCTAGAGTTACTAATTTTAGCCATTCTGACCAGTGTGAGATGGTATCTCATTGTTGTTTTGATGTGTATTTCCCTGATGATGAGTGATGTTGAGCTTTTTTAATGTGTCTGTAAGCCATTTGTATGTCTTATTTGGAGAAATGCCTGTTTCATGTCTTTGGCCCACTTCTTGACTGGATTTTTTTTGAGGGGGGGTGTTAAGTTTGATAAGTTCTCTATAGATTTTGGATACTAGCCCTTTATTCAGTATGCCATTTACAAATATCTTCTCCCATTCTGTAGGTTGCCTTTAGATTACCACACTATTTTTTTTTTTACCACACTATTTTTAAAATGACTCTAGTTTTATTTATTTATTCATTCATTCATTCATTTAATTAATTTAATTAATTTATTTAAAGATTTTATTTTTATTTGACACAGAGGTGGAGATCACAAGTAAGCAGAGAGGCAGGCATAGAGAGAGAGGGGAAAGCAGGCTCCCTCCTGAGCAGAGAGCCTGATGCGGGGCTTGATCCCAGGACCCTGAGATCATGACCTGAGCTAAAGGCAGAGGCTTTAACCCACTGAGCCACCCAGGTGCCCCGAAATGACTCTAGTTTTAAAGTAGACTTTAAATTTGGTAATGAAAATCTCTGGGTTTGTTCTCTTCAACATTGTCTTATTATTGACCTTTTTGTATTTCCTTGTAAGTTTGTAGAATGAATGTCAAATCATAGATACATTTAAATGTATAAAAGTACTCTGCTAAGTTTCTGAATTGCATTAAATCTATAGGTCAGCTTGAGGACAACTGACATCATTACAGTTATATATATTTTAATGCATGAGTTTAGTGTATTCTATTTTAAATTTTGCATTTTTAAAGAACAAATTGCATGAAGTTATTGTCTGTTCATGCCCTGAAGTATCTTGTCCATTTAGTAGGAATTTGGTATTAAATTTGTAGTAAATTTTTATACCCTTTTTTGCATAAGATATGCTTTCAGTTACGAAGTTTTTATATACTTTATCACTTTGAAACTTTATCACTTTGAAACGTGTCTGGTTCCAAATGATTTGAACCTCATGAATCTTCCCTGTGTTTTGTTTTATTTTAAACTTTACCTGAAGTTCACAGATATTCAGGACAGGACCAGGTGTAGGTGCTCCCCAGTGCCATCCAGAACTCAGGCTCTTCCTGTCTTTTTGCTTCTCTTTCCTTACGGTGTTGATTTTTGTCCCTGTGCTTGCTGCCTCATAATCGTGGCAACACTTGCTTATTCCAGGCAGGAAATAGTGAGAAGGTCCAAGAGGTGAAGGGAGATGCCTGCAGAATTTGTTCTTTCTCTTTCTAAAACCAAGAAAGCAGATGCTTTCCCAAGTCCCCACCCCATAGATCAGTGTTTCCAGAACTGAGAACTGTTGTTGGCCAGAACTAAGTCCTGCAAACTATCTGGAACTGTCACTAATCAAGGCCAGTGAGGTCACCACAGTGATCAGTTTGTTTATACCTGTTGTAAATCTCATCTTTGGCCTAGGGTAAGGGCCTTCTCTCCCTCTCTACTGCTACTTGAAAGTTCTTTATTTTTTTTAATATTTTATTTATTTGACAGAGAGCGAGAGCATAAGACAGGGAGCGGGTAGAGGAAGAAGCAGACTCCCTGTTGGGCAGGAAGCCCCTTGCAGGACTTGATCCCAGGACCTTGGATCATGACTTGAGTGGAAGGCAGATGCCTAACCTGCTGAGCCACCCAGGTGCCTCTCTAGTGCTATTTGAACTGACTGGGGTTCTTTTAGCAGAAAAAGAGGAGAGAGAAGTATAGTGTAGATGAGAGAAGGTGTTCCTTACATTTATTAATAAAGGTTTCTCAAATATGTTAATTTTTAGAAATCTACTTGCTTCTGGGTAGCAAAGAAAGTGGTTTTAATTTTGAGTATTTTTGCTTTTTTGTCCAACATTTAAAAATTAATTGATTTTGGAATAAGTGTTTATATTAGTCTATTTTTTTTTAATCTATTAAGATCTGGTGTTATTTTAAGAAGGTAGATGACATTCCTATTTCCAAAAACTGTTTCCTGGAGAGTTTAGGCTTAATGGCATGTATCTTTTTAATGGGAAAATGCTTTCTAAATTTTCATCTGCCAAATGGTAGAGTGGGGACAGGTGTAGTACACGCAGGTCACATACTCTGACCTGGTTGCCATATCATAGTTTGGTGTGATTGAGTTAGGCCTTTCATAAGAATAGTCTGGGGAAGTTGGCAATTGGTAAATTAAATCACTTTATCTGAGAGAGCTTAGTGAATTACTAATGTTCAGAAACTCTGTTTCAGAAACTGAATCAGTAAATACCTTTACTGTAGACCGTAGGTGTTCATGTCATTGAAAACCTGAAGTTGTTTTTTGTGTATCTGTTATTTGATGCAGTTCAGATTTTATAAATGATTTTTTTTTCAGTCTTTTCAATCAAACTAATTACTGTAGCTTACGCTTGACCAGAAGCTTACCAGTAACGGAAACAATCAGTTAACACTTGTTTTGTATGTTACATGTATTATATATTGTATTCTTACACTAAAGTAAGCTAGAGAAAAGAAAATGCTCTTAAAATCATAAAAAAGGGAAAATACACCTACAAGTACTGTATTGTATTTATTGAAAAACAAAAAAACAAAAAAACAAAAAAACAAGTGTAAGTGAACCCTGTAGTTTAAACCTGTGTTGTTCAGGGGTCAACTGTGTTTGTGGTGTCAAGTAGCTTTGTTGTCATTGTGGGTGAATCAGTTAAAAGAACTAATTTCAGGGCAAAAACCAGCCCAATCATTATAAATTGGAGAGTGAATGAATCTTAAAATTATTTAATGTATAGAAACAAGTTCTGGTTATCTGTATTTCCTCATTGCTCTGTTCCTTATCATTTGGCATTTTTATCATTTTATGGCATTTATCATTTATAATCATTTGGCATTTTATCATCCATTCATTTAGAAAAGGAGAGGGACAGAGGGAGAGGGACAGAGAGTGTCTTAAGCAGCCTCCACTCCCAGCATGGAACCCAACTTGGGGCTCAATCTCATGACCCTGAGTCATGACCTGTGCCGAAATTAGGAGTTAGAGGCTTAACTGACTGAGCCACCAAGGCACCTCTGGCATTTTTTAAATAAGAAATTTTAGACTATATTCTTGACTGAAGAGCAGCCTTTTTATCTTTGATAGAGAAATGTTTCTTTTCACATTCTAAATAATACATAGGCATTCAAGACCAAATCACAGTCAATTTGAAACATACATATCTGATGTGGAAATTTCATAGGATATTATATACATACCTAGGATTTAACTGGATTGTGCATATTTTAATGTTTTTGATAGCTTGTAAAGTTTTCAGTTTAACTCTCACATGTGATGGTTGGTTTATTGTAGAAATCAGTTTGTAAAACAATCTAGTTAAGAAATGTTCAAACTCTGTGACCCAGAGGTTGCCCAAAGTAGCCTTCCTATTTTTGGATCTTGGCTTTTCTCTAGATTTTTTTGATTCTCGCTCATTTCTGAGGGTTGTTTTCCAGTCATTGTGACAGTTTTGTGAGCAACATGGTCTCTTTCCCATGAATTCCTTACCTACTTGATATATCTAAAGTTGAACTCTGTTATATAAAACCATCACTCTGAGTGGTATAAGAAGCTCATGAACTTTTAGCCAGCATCCACATCTCCCTGAGAAGCCTGTGATTTCACTAGCCGAATGTCTTTGTGCAAGAATCAGAGTAGGGGAAAGTGATGTGAAGAAAAATCCTCAACTGCCAGAGGACAGCTGCTATGGAGTGGCATGAGGGCTGAATTCAAGTTTTAAGATCTGGATTAGAATCCTCCTGGTACTAAGCAGTTGTGTGACTAGACATCACTGAACTATTCCATGGTTTTGTTTTTTATTTTATTTTTGTTTTTATTTATTTGACAGAGAACAAGCAGGATTGAGTGGCAGGCAGAAGGAGAGGAAGAAATAGGCCTCCCACTGAGCAGGGAGCCCGACGTGGGGCTTCATTCCAGCAACCCAGGATCACTACTCGATCTGAAGGCAGACACTTAACAGACTAAGCCACTCAGGCGTTCCATAAGGTTTCTTTTTTTGCCTCAGAGTGTTCCCTGTCCTTCTTCTGTCCCATCTTTTCAATGGATGATGTACCTTATACTTGACAGAGAAACAGAAGCCATTAGATTAGAAATTCCTTCAATATCCTACTTCTAGAAATGACTGATCTACATACATTTTCAGCATTTCCTCCTTTTGTTAAATATTTAAAATTGGTTATCTCCACTTGGATTTGGAATTCTATCCTGTTTTATCCTCTTAAGAAATGTGCATTATCAATTTATCTTTTAACTCTTTCCTCTTTTAAAATTCAAATTGTTGCTCCTAACCCTAACAATTCTATGAGCATTTGAACATACTCAAGACTCTTCTATCTTAAAAAAGAACTGTGACCTTCCCCAACCCTACATCTACCTAAGTATTGCCTTCTTTCTCTCTCTTCCCACTTAAAACAAACTTCTGGAAAGAGTTGTCTGTATTTGCTGGCTCAACACAGATTTCTCTAACTTGGTTTCTGCTTCCATCATTCTACCAAAATTGCCCTGGATAGGTGATTGGTGGCCTCAGGGAAACCAGGCCGAAAGGATGTTCTTCAGTTCCCATCTTGCTTGACTTCTCAGTTCTTCACTAATTCTTCACTAATTGTCTCTCAGTCCTTTTGAAATAGTTACACTAAGCCTTCTTTCTTAATTTTCTTTCTGAATGACTCCTGCTTTCTCTCTTCATATTTTTGGGGGGGGCTGAATATCATTATCTACTGGTCATACAGTGTGCTCCCCAAAGTTAGTCCTAGTTCTGTTCTGTTCCCAGTCAATAATCTTCTCACCTTTTTCGTGAACACGGTTTGGATTGTCCTCTACATGTGTTACATATTGATGATTCAAATTTATCTGGGCTCTCAAGTTCTCAGTCCAGCCATCGACTTGACATTTTCACTTGGGTGTTTCCAGGGTACCCCAGACACAGCATGTACTAGGCCAAGCTCTTCTACCTGGTCATGCACTCCATAACTTAGGAGTCATCCCCACATTTCATGGGTTTTCCTCCCAAATGTCATCCCTACCTGTCCTCTCTCTGTTTCTGCTGCTGCCACCCTAACTCAGGCTAACGCCATCTCTTTCTTGGACAAGTGCAGTGACTGGTTTTTTAGTGGATCTGGTCTTATCCATTCTAGTGCCCTTCCTGTCTGTTTGCCACTCATTGCCAACAGGATTTCTGAAATGCAAAAATAATATCCTGCTACCCTACCTGCTTATTCTTTAGTGCCTTCCCACTGCTGTTAGGTTAAAGGCCAGAATCCTTAACATGGATTCTATGGTCTGAATTTCACCTCTCTGCTCTCTCCCTTCCTTTCCTCTGATGTGTGAGTGAGTGCCTTTTTCCCTCCTGCTATGGGGCTTTACACTTGTTTCTGTCTCTTCCTTCACCTAATTTTGCTCCTTCAGGTGTTAGCACAGGTGTCATTTCCTCAGGGAGGTTGTCCCTGGCTCCTGCAGAGACTAGGTGAGGACTTGTAGGCTTTTCTTGTCCTTCATAGTCCTTTGTACACATGTAACTTTACATTTAATTTTCTGATAATTTGATTAATGTCTCTTTCCCCATGACATCAAGGACCATGTCTTCCCCCCGCTCCCCAGCATTTTAATCTTGGTGCTGCAAAATGCTTAGTATTATTTGCTTGGGACTGACATAGTCCTGAATGAGCAAATAAACAAGGACAGAATGAATCAGTGACATCAGATACATTGGGGTTTGAGTCCTGGCTTTTATCCTTATTTATTATGTGACCTTGAGCAAGCTTTTTTACAGAGGTCAGTTTCTGTACAAGCCTTTCTTCTCATCTGTTGGATGGGGATAATAGGGGTGCCTGGATGCCTTAGTGGGTTAAACATTGGATTCTTTTTTTTTTTTTTTTTTAAAGATTTTATTTATTAGACAGAGAGAAACACAGCGAGAGAGGGAACACAAGCAGAGGGAATGGTAGAGGGAGAAGCAGGCTTCCTGCCGAGCAGGGAGCCCGATGTGGGGCTCGATCCCAGGACCCTGGGATCATGACCTGAGCCGAAGGCAGACGCTTAACGACTGAGCCACCCAGGCGCCCCTAAACATTGGATTCTTGATTTTCACTCAAGTTATGATCTCAGGATAAGATCATAACTCATCTTCTCAGTTGAGATGGAACCCTCCATCGCCTTAGGCTCTATGCTCAGTAGGGAGTCTGCTTGAGGATTCTCTCTGCTTCTCCTCCTGCCCTGTCCCCCACTTCCCTCTCTCTTAAAAAAATGGGGATAATAATTGTACATAATATAAAAATATAAATGAAAATATCATAGTTCAATCCCAGCCCCTGGTAAGTGCCAATTAATCATCAATCATGATTATTACTACAGGAGTATTTGTAACTTCTCGTTTTCTAAAGTAAGTGAGTTTTCTGTGCATGTTAAAACTACTTGAGCTTCAAGGGAAGAATGATGGGCTTAGGCTTTGTGAGTCTTCATTCTGCTTGTCTCTCACGAATGCTGGTCTTCCCTTATGTTTGTGCATGTCTGTGTCTGATTTTAACAGATTGCTTCCATAACAGGCTGTATGAGGAGGATCTAATATGATGGTGACCTTGGCACCTGAACTGGCTTGTTTGACGTGACACGTGGGCCCCATCTTTCTCCTTTAATTCCACTCCAGGCACCTGTAAGGGGCCATGTCCCCCATCTTTGGGGCTTTAGAATGCAGAGGGCCAAGCAGATGTAAAATATTTTTACTCTTAATCTCTCCTTTTCTGACAGCTTTAATCTGAAAACAATCAGCTTCCTTTAGGATGCTTTAACTATGACTTGACCAGGCATTTAAATATTTTATGTACTTATTTCTGAGTACTGTTACACTGGTACATCTTTCTCTGAGTGAAATATACAAATGCTCATTTCAAGTATATAAGGTCATTTTGGGGGACAGAGGAACTTTTGCTTTCTATTAGCAAGATAGTAAAGTTAAAACTTGGCATGCCTTTACATTTTGTCTCTCTCTTTTTTAAATAAAAACTATGCATTAATTAATTAATTAATTTTGAGAGAGAACACAAGCAGGATGTGGTGGGGGGGGCAGAGTAAGAGGGGGAGAGAGAGAATCTTAAGCAAGCTCCATGCCCAGTGCAGAGCCTGGTGTGGGGCTTGATCTCATGACTCTGACACGGTGACCTGAGCTGAAATCAGGAGTTGGACACTTAACTGACAACCACCCACATACCCCTAGAAAAGCTATTCTTTTAAAGCCAACATTTATAATACAGCCATAAATATTTTCTTAGTATGATGCATAGTATGTTTAACTTCACATATAAGGAAAGTACCTTGGCTAAAGTACATTTCAGTTTTATGACTTATTTCCCAGTTCAGTGTTTTTATAGCATATTTTTACAAAATACATGACTTTATATATTAGTTTTTATTTGGAGAAAAAATATATATGTAATTTTTCTTTTAGAATTTGCTATCAAATTATAGTTTACACTGAGTATTTAAAAAAATAATATACTCTGAGTGGCTCAAGCTAACGTTTTTGCTAGCCAGTAGTACACTTGAGGAAGACCCCTGAAAAAGGAGTGCACACACTCTTAAAGGAATCTAGAATCAGAAATTTGAGTGTGGTAGAATTAATTCTATGGGAGAGGCTGCTATTGGAGAGCTTCCCGGTGCAAATTGGAGTTAAGTCTCTATTCAGAGTGATTATTGGAATTCTGAGGACAAATCCTCAGAACTTCTTCATCTATGATATAAGCTGACTTCTGGGGTAAAGCAGAGGCTCTCATGTCTAGTTTGTCACCTATGTCAATCGATGGCACTCTCTAGAAGTTTTCATAATTCTTTCCAACATTCATATAACATGTACAAATTCAACTACGAATAAAACTATTTAAACAAAAAATAGACTTTTGGAGAAATGGACATAGGAAATATAGTGAATACCTCAGCATAATTTGAGATTTCGGCAATTGAAGACTAAAGTTGAGAAGAGGTATTTCTACTAGAGATAATCTGATATCCCTAACCTTTGGTTTTTTCTTATTTTTTGATACCTACGAAAGCTTTCTTTCTTTTTTCCATGTCGTTAGATCCCTCTAATTGGTGAGTTTTGTATAATGTTGGGTTATTGTTAGGATCAAGTCTGCCACATTATAAACACACTCCTCCTGATTAATTACTTTTTTGGAGGTTGGGTAAGTCCCATAAAGGTAGGTGGAAATGTCTTCTCTTATCAGCTTATCTGAACATTCAGGTAGATATGGAAGATCTGGAAGGATTGTCTGGTGAGCCAGCTTAGAGTATTATACTGGTGTTTACTAAAGGATTTTACAGCTTATGGATAGAGCATTTCAGGGAGTCCACACTGAGTTATCCATTGGTCTAAAATCCTAACCAATTGTAGGGACATAGAGGAGGATTTATTAACTACACCTGAGACATGCTCAGGTGACCAAATACTTCCTGAATAAAAGGTACTGTAGTAATTTTCCATCACTCACTCTTTCTAGACTGATTGTAAAGCACAGACATGAACCCTTTATTTATTTATTTATTTATTTATTTAACATATAATGTATTACTTGTTTCAGGGATACAGGTTTGTTTTTCATTAGTCTTAGGCAGTTCACAGCGCTCACCATACCACATACCCTCCCCAGTGTCCATCACCCAGCCATGCCATCCCTCACACCCCTCTCCCCTCCAGCAACCCTCAGTTTGTTTCCTGAGATTAAGAGTCTCTTATGGTTTGTCTCCCTCTCTGGTTTCATTTTGTTTCATTTTTCTCTCCCTTCTCCTCTGATCCTCTGCCTTGTTTCTCAAATTCCACATATCAGTGAGAGTATATGATAATTGTCTTTATCTGATTGACTTACATCACTTAGCATAATACCCTCTAGTTCCATCCATGTCATTGCAAATGGTAAGATTTCATTTTTTGATGGCTGTGTAATATTCCATTGTGTATATATACCACATCTTCTTTATCCATTCATCTGTTGATGGACATCTAGGGTCTTTCCGTAGTTTGGCTATTGTGGACATTGCTGCTATAAACATTCGGGTGCACGTGCCCCTTCGGATCACGATGTTTGTATCTTTAGGGTAAATGCCCAATAGTGCGATTGCTGGGTCGTAGGGTAGCTCTATTTTCAACTTTTTGAGGAACCTCCATTCTGTTTTCCAGAGTGGCTGTACCAGCTCACATTCCCACCAACAGCATAGGAAAGTTCCCCCTTCTCCTCATTCTCGCCAACATCTGTCATTCCCTGACCTGTTAATTTTAGCCATTCT
>CM053621.1:29237529-29268374 GCA_028646535.1 Procyon lotor | reverse complement strand
TTCCCTGATGCTGAGTCATGTTGAGCACTTTTTCATGTGTCTGTTGGCCATTTGGATGTCATCTTTGCAGAAATGTCTGTTCATGTCTTCTGCTTATTTCTTGATTGGATTATTTGTTCCTTGGTTGTTGAGTTGGATAAGTTCTTTATAGATTTTGGATACTAGCCTTTATCTGATAAGACATTTAGAAATATCTTCTCTCATTCTGTCCATTGTCTTTTGGTTTTGTCGAATGTTTCCTTTGCTGTGTAAAAGCTAAAAGTATTGAAGTCCCAATAGTTTGTTTTTGCCCTTGCTTCCCTTGCCTTTGGCGATGTTTCTAGGAAGAAGTTGCTGTGACTGAAGTTGAAGAGGTTGCTGCCTGTGTTCTTCTCAAGGATTTTGATGGATTTCTGTCTCATGTTTAGGTCTTTCATTGATTTTGAGTATTTTTGTGTGTGGTGTAAGGAAATGGTCCAGTTTCATTCTTCTGCATGTGCCTTTCCAGTTTTCCCAATACCATTTGTTGAAGACTGTTTTTTTTCCACTGGTCATTTTTTCCTGCTTTGTTGAAGATTAGTTGACCATAGAGTTGAGGGTCCATTTCTGGGCTCTCTCTTCTGTTCCATTGACCTGTGTGTCTGTCTTTGCGCCAGTTCCATACTGTCTTGATGATTACAGCTTTGTAATAGAGGTTGAAGCCCAGAATTGTGATGCCATCAGCTTTGGTTTTCTTTTTCAACATTCCTCTGGCTATTTGGGGGTCTTTTCTGGTTCCATATGAATTTTAGGATTATTTGTGCCATTTCTTTGAAAAAAATTGATGGTATTTTGATAGGGATTGCATTAAATGTGTAGATTGCTCTAGGTAGCATAGACATTTTCACAGTATTTGTCCTTCTAATCCATGAGCATGGAGCGTTTTTTCCATTTCTTTATGTCTTCCTCAATTTCTTTCATGACTATTCTGTAGTTTTCTGAGTACAGATTCTTTGTGTCTTTGGTTAGATTGATTCCTAGATATATTATGTTTTTTTTTTTTTTTTAAAGATTTTATTTATTTATTTGACACAGAGAGAGATCACAAGCAGGCAGAGAGGCAGGCAGAGAGAGAGGGGGAAGCAGGCTCTCTGCTGAGCAGAGAGCCCGATATGGGGCTCGATCCCAGGACTCTGAGACCATGACCTGAGCCAAAGGCAGAGGCCTTAACCCACTGAGCCACCCAGGGGCCCCGATATATTATGGTTTTGGGTGCAGTTAAATGGGATTGACTCCTTAATTTCTCTTTCTTCTGAATGACACACTGGACCAGATGGACTTCACAGATCTATTCAGAACATTCTATCCCAAAGCAATAGAATATACATTCTTCCCTAATGCACATGGAACATGCTTCAAAATAGATCACATCCTGGTTCACAAATCAGGTCCCAACTGGTACCAAAATATTGGGATAATTCCCTACATATTTTTAGACCACAGTGGTTTGAAACTAGAACTCAGTCACAGTTGAAACAGATACATGGAGGCTAAGGTGCATCCTACTAAGCAATGAATGGGTCAACCAGGAAATTAAAGGAGAATTAAAAAAAATTCACGGAAACAAATGAAAATGAAAACACAACTGTTCAAAATCTTTGGGACGCAGCAGAGGTAGTCCTAAGAGGAAAGTATATAGCTGTACAAACCTTTCTCAAGAAACAAGAAAGGTCACAAATATACAAGCAAACCCTACAGCTAGAGGAGCTAGAGGAAGAACAGCAAAGAAAGCCTAAACCCAGCAGGAGAAGAGAAACAATAAAGATCAGAGCAGAAATCAATGAAATAGTAACCAAAAGAACAGTAGAACAGATCAACAAAACTGGAAGCTGATTATTTGAAAGAATTAATAAGATTGATAAACCCCTGGCCAGACTTATTAAAAAGAAAAGAGAAAGGACCCAAATAAATAAAATCTGAATGAAAGAAGATTGATCACAACCAACACCAAGGAAATACAAAGGATTTTAGGAACATAATATGAGCAACTATATGCCAGCAAATTAGGCAATTTGGAAGAAATGGATGCATTCCTAGAGAGGTAGAAACAGAAAACCTGAACAGACCCATAACCAGCAAGGGAATTGAAGCAGTAATCAAAAATCTCCCAATAAACAAGAGCCCAGGGCCAGATGGCTTCCCAGGGGAATTCTACTAAATATTTAATGAATAATTAATACCTATTCTTGTGAAACTGTTCCAAAAAATAGAAATGGCCTCATTTTATGAGGCCAGCATTACCTTGATCCCCAAACCAGACAAAGACCCTACTAAAAAGGGTAATTACAGACCAATATCCCTGATGAACATGGATACAAAAATTCTACCAAGATAGTAGCCAATAGAATCCAACAGTACAATGACAGGATTATTCACCACAGCCAAGTGAGATTTATTCCTGGGCTGCAGGATTGGTTCAATATCCACAAATCAATCAGTGTGAAAAGCCCATAGTGAATATCATTCTCAATGGGGAAAAAGCGAGAGCTTTTCCTCTAAGGTCAGGAACATTGCAGGGATGTTCACTCTCACCACTGCTGTTCAACATAGTATTAGAAGTCCTAGCCTCCAGTAATCAGACAACAAAAAGAAATAAAAGGCATCTGAATCAGCAAAGAAGTCAAACTCACTCTTTGCAGATGTTATGATACTTTATATGGGAAACTCAAGAGAGTCCACCCCAAAACTGCTAGAACTCATATAGGAATTCAGTAAAGTGCCAGGATATAAAATCAGTGCACAGAAATCAGTTGCATTTCTATACACCAATGACATGAACCCTTTGAATGCTGCTTCAGGAGATGGTGGTTTTTCTCTCAAGTGGACAACTCCAAGAAGATGAGGTTTTGTTACTGGCTTTGCCTTTGCTTCTCCTCTTAAGACCTGGACCTTTGGACACACTAGCACATTAAACTCATGGGAAACTTTCTAACTTGGTGTGGTTCTTGGGACAGGAAGAGCCTTAGTGCCTTCAGGCAGATTCTTAGCTTTATATGCTAGTTCTAGGAGCTGTGTTCTGCATGATGTGAATGCATATATTGACCTTACAGTGAGGCCCTGGATGCTGCTTCCCAAAACATTGATAAGCACAGCAAAATCAAATCACTCTTTCTCTGTGATATTGGAGAAATGCTGGGTGCTTACCTGGAGAACATTATTCTGTCACAGACAGGATTCTTACCTAGTTTATGTCCTAACTTCAGGTATCTGGTTGGGTTGGGTCTTACCATTTGGGTTCTTTAACTTGAGCTACAAGCTCAGCCTTGTACCTTTTTTGGGCAGGTTTTCTTATCTTCATCCACTCTTATCTTAGAATGAATATATCTGTTTTTTGACCCATGTTCCATATCCACAGTTCATATGAAATTGCTTATCATTTTTGTTTATCACTTAAAATAATAACTGACTCTTTTCTTTTGTGGCATTTCCTAATAATGGCAGAGCTATCCAAATGCCTATGATAATCTGTCAAGAGGATTGCTCAGAGCCCCCATTCCCCTCTCCAAAGTAAAGTTAAATTGAACAACATAAAAGGAATTTTCATACCTAAGGATTTTGACTAATGATTTACTCTATGTTAGATTGATAGCAAATGACTAGAGGCATTGAGTTCTTAAAATCAGAAATATTTATACACCATCCATAGTAAACATCCAGTTCTTTTTTATTAGTATCTTTTTTCTAGTTCTTTTGATAAATATGCTGTAAAAATCTCTCTCGTCTCTCTCTCTCTCTCTCTCTCACACACACACACACACACACACACACACACACACACACACACACAAACATATACAAACCCACCTACCATGTGTATATTTGAAAAAAAATATGTAGTTAGTAAATAAGACATTAAGGGAAGACACCAAAATGTTGATAAATGTGGTTATACCTGGGTGGTAGAATTTGAGATCCTTGCTACTTTGCTCTATGGTTCTTGGGGAACACATTTTATGATCAATAAAATATTTTTTATCTAACAATAACATATTTTTTATAATAAAAAAGTGCTTTTAAAATTTGCTGTTCGTTAAGGATAGCAAAATTTGTATATTGACCAAAATTTGAATTAGAGCTAAATACCACTTATATTTCTCAAGAAGAGGAAAATATTTTTTTTTACTCCTGTAATTAAGAGCCCTACTGATGGTTTTTAAGAATTGTTGTCTACTGTGCTTTTGATACATGTGAAAACTGTACCTGGTAAAATAACTATCTAATAGGTTTTTGGAAAAATGGACTAGATATTCCTTTACCTGAATGAGTTTTCTGCTTTCAGCTTATTTGCATAGTAAATTCTTTTAAATTTGGTACCTGTTACTAAATTACAACAGAAATCATAGTCCATCTTTGTAACTGTCAAGATTCCTTAAGCACAAAGTTTGTTGAAACCTTTAAGTATTTGTTTATAGCCAATTTCTTCATTAGTGATTTCATTCTACATTTTTTGGACTTCTAATCTGAGGTAGGATTAAAAATAAGCTCAATTTTAAGTGTTTTAAATTGGACAGTATTTAATGAAAACTCATTCTCCAAATGAAAATTTATTTCTTTCCCATAGCATAAGACCTTATTTATTAACTTTTGCATCGGAACAGTGCTTGGAGAAATCTGAAAATGCATCACAAATTTACCAGAGATCTTGGTTTTATATAATTTTTAAGCCTTCTGAGTTTCTGATTGTCATACATAGGTGACATAATCATTATTGTTATTGTATTTCTTGAATGAGGATTTAAGCAATTTTCCACCTCAGACATTTGTAATGTAATACATCCAAGAAATGAATAACTGTCTCAGTATTTTTGGATGGAAGAAATAAAGCATAGAGAAATCAGTCTGTTCAAGTTGTGAAAAGTTCAGATATATATGTTCATTGTTCCTTTATTCCTATTTCGTGTGAGACATTCTTGTCCAGGAGAAGCATATTTTCTTTTACTGGTGAAACACAGTTCTCTTGTGTCAAATACTGTGTTTTCTGAAAGGGTATAAATAGAAGTTGGCTGATAAAATTTTGAGGGCTGATTTTACACAATTTGGGCTTTTCCCTGGTTACATGAAGTTACAAAATACTCATTTAACAATACATTACTAGTTTTAAGGATTTTTTTTTGATCATGTGATAATATACAGGTTGGTTTTAAATTCGAGATTTTGTATCACTTGATTTCATCAGATATTCTTTGGTAGAATAGAACTGATGATGTGCAGTTAGTAGTTAAAGAATAGTTAGTAGCATTAGGTTATGTGTATTTCAGTATTTTTGAGTATTTATGGAGAGCTTATCTACTTCAAAACCATATGATATGGTTTTCCAGTCAGGGCTTATTTCTAGCTTGGTTTTCCAAAGAAAGGTTTTTTTGGTGAGTGAATGCCAAGGTTTTCCTTATCCATTGACCTTTCTGAGGACTTTGTATTCTCCATTTAATACCTAATTATTTAAGGATTCTCTGAGCAGTTTGCTTGAAGTCTGTTTTTCCCTCTTAGCCATTGACAGCAAAACACATCTGCCTGAGTGAGGCCCCTTTGATCTTCAGAGAGCTTTATCTAAAGGGAGATTAAAAAGAAGTCTGTCAGGCATTTTCCCAAAGAAATTGAAAATGCTTCCTAAGATTTCAGATCAGGTGAAGCTGCTTCTCTGAATTAAGACATAGGAAAATAACTATGTTGATCAGCGGTTTAATCATAGGTTAAAGATTTCAGAGATTTGCCTTACTTGGTATGAGGGAATATTTTTTATTTCAGCACAGACATAAATTTCATGCAAAAATATTGATGGCCAGAAGCAACTTCTGTCCATTAATTTTACTGTTTTTTTAAATAGTACTAGTGTCTCTGGAGAGGAAATGAATGAGGTTCTGTTGGTTTTCGTCCTTGTTGGGGCCTAGCATCATGAGTAGAATTTTTAACTGTTCTTTTTTGAATCTAGAGTTTAAAGACTTCAGACATGCATATGATACAGTTTTTGAATATAGGTTGAGGTTGGGTGGGGTGAAGTCTGGAGCTGATGGCCAAGAAAGAATTCTTGAGACGACTTTGGTGCAAAATGGTGGTTTCATTAAAGCAGGGGGACAGGACTTGTGGGCAGAAAGAGCTGCTGTACCAGGGTTGCAAGGGGTGCCTGATTATATATTTGGGAGTTGGATGAGTTGAAGAAAAGGGTAGGTTTTCAAAAGAACTTTCATATGCTGAAGAAGACCTACAAGATACTGAAGGCCTTGCCATTGTCAAGTTAAAGTTGTTTTTCCCCCCCGCTAGCAAGGCATTAACATTAAGACTGATGGGAGCTTCCTGGATGAACATTATACTCTTCCTGCCATAAGTATTTGTCAGTGGGCTGGACATTTAATTTTATCTATATTTCCTTCTGGAAGTTAGGTTATTGATGAGAAAGCTTTTTTCCTGGGTTACCTAGGTTGTTCAGTTGGTTGAGCATCTGCCTTTGGCTCAGGTCATGATCTCAGAATCCTGGGATCCAGCCCAGCATCTGATTCCCTGCTCAGTGGGGGAGTCTGCTTCTCCCTCTGACCCTGCCCCTCCCCATGCTCTCTCTCTGTCTCTCTCTCAAATAAATACATAAAGTCTTTAAAAAAAAAAAAAAAAAAGAATACTTTTTTTCCTGTCAATCACTTGTAAATTGAGGGCGACTCTTCAGGACTATAATCTCTAAATTAACCATTTGTTTTTCTTTCCCTTAGCTTTAGGGCAGCCAGGAGTGCCTGATAAATGTCCTACATATCCCACCTTGAGTGTGGTCGTGGTGGGTGGGTGAGGCGCTGTGGAGTGTCAGCTTGTGCTTTGTCCTCAGCTTTCCTTCTGCTCCCTCATCACTTAGGCCAACTTCCTCCCTCCTTTTACACACACACACACACACACACACACACACACACACACACCATACACCACACACCACACACCACACACCACACACACACACACACACCCATACACCTTATTTTGTGCCAGGCTCTGGATTTGGACTCTTTACCAGGAACAAACCTCCCAGGTATAGGATCTGATATGCTGTAGGCTTCAGAGAAAGTTCATGTACGATCCTTAAAACACTGTATACAATTGTTTAAAGATCTCTCGAAGGGCTTCACTTTTAGTAAAGAAATACAAAATCTATACTCAAACTAAATTGAATTTCTGATTTACTATTTTAATCCTTTAAAAACTTAGAGCTAAGAACAGCTAATGAAATTAATTTATAACATAGACTATGTCTGTAAAAAGTCTGCTTTGAACCTTCCCAGTCCGTGAGAAAACCTTGAGTAGAAAGAAAAACCTGTAGCAGGGTACGATGGAAACTCTTTATTGAAGTTAGGGGTGTGGAAGGAGAGGAAGCAATAAGAAAGTCTAACAGTTACAGTTTGATTTCTGAAATAAATGGTTGAAAGGACACAGAACATAAGAAGCTGACAGAAGAATCAAGCTTTCCAAATTTCCTTTCAGAAATTCCAGGCTTTTTATGAAATTGTGAGAAAATGGCTTAGCCCTATGTTTTTCCATTTTGAGCTGCTTGGAAGAAAATATATAAATGCAAATTTCTGCTATAATCATTTATCCACCTTGTATTATGTGCTTAAAGAGTTGAAGAATCCAGAAGCTGTGTAATATACAAGGCATTGCCTATAAAATACTCCTTTATCACATAAATAGTTTGCTGTATTTGATAAGCAACTACCTCTCTTTCCTCCTCCTCATTTTCACCCCCAGAGTAATCACTAAGTTGACCAGAAAGACCCTGTCAGCATCTGGCAATTATTATATCTGTTTGAGGACTATTGGAATATAGGACTTGAGTTGCTATTAGTTGATAACATTTTGATGTCCTTCATTTCATTAATTAGTTTAGGAAAACTATTTGGATTTCATATATAAGTGCTTGCTAATTACTTGAGTCATGAGAAGACTGAGAGGTCCAAGTGTCCTATTAATTCCTTTGAGTCTGAAAATTTTCTCGTAATTGGTTTGGCAGGAAGAATAAGTGAGATTAGTTGCTAATGAGGAGATAAATATGTAATTTTAGCATGATGTAAAACTGTGATTGTCAGTAAGTGGTATTAGGCATCTAGATTATTTTTATTAGACCTTGTTTCTTTCTGTAAAATCATTATCATCTCCTGATATTGTAAATTGGGTTATTTCACACCATTATTTTTGATATGTGTTAATCCTCCAACTACGGGTACTTAAAACCTTGTTAATTAAGGAGTCATTAATAAAGTTAGCAATATGAGCAATCAGTTTATAGTCTTCAACTAATTCAGATGAAATTCAATTTGCCATATTTACGTTGTGTTTTCAATTTGGCTAAAGTACTTAAAAGAAGTCAAGAATAAGAAATGCTGTCAGTTTACACAGGCAAGCCCTGTGTTCAAGTAGACTGGTAACAGTGTAAAGAAAGATAAAATGCTTCTCTCAGTAGTCAAGAACGAAATAAGCTTTGTATGGTTTGACTTTTTATAGTCCATTTGGCTTTCCGTTCTTAACGTACACCTTGCCTGGTTCTGCTAGTTTGACGCACTCTCTGGGACTTCATTTGTTAAAACTCAATTGTAAGGTGCTGTTTCTCTGCAACAAATATTGAAGTATTTTTCATTTGATTTGTGGAAAAGGCTTATTTTCCTTTTAAAAAAAATCAAACTCTTCAAATCATGGATAACTACAATCACTATTACTTGAAGCATGCATTGTAGTCACTTTTGTAATCTTCATATCCCTCTTTTGTCTTTTTGCTTATGCAAAAAGAAGTGGTATTGTTACAGTGTATGTGAGTGCTTCCTCACCCTTTATCACTGGCTTCTGCCCTACCATGTGTGGGTTAGGAAATCCATAGTTCTCTTCATTACTTTTTGTTGGCAAGGAGGATTATAAATATTATTTTGCATCTCTTTTTTCTAGATATCCTCAGAACTCCGTTTTTAGCCATACTGTTGTGGGTTTTTTTTTTTTTTTTTTTTTAGTAATTTTGAAGCAGTTCTTGCAGCAGGCAGAGGGATTATAAAGAACAGTTTGGGTTCTACACTTCATACATTTTGCACAAATTTTATTTGTGGGTCTGGCACATGCCCATTGTGTTGCTAGACAGTGTAAAGGAAATGAAAATTTTTAGTGATTTTTTTTTTTTTCTTCCCGAGGAGATGCACCATTAGTGATGAGGCTGATAAGTTAGGAAACAATATAAGACTAATATGTATGTTTTAAAAGAACAAATATATACAATTATTATTGTTAAATCTTCACAGAATATTTTGTAACCAGTAATTACTGGTTCTGTACTTAGTTAAAAATGGTTACTTCCCCATCATGAAGGCTTGACATAAATGGGATACTACTGTTTGAAATTTTTTAAAAGATTTATTTATTTAATTTAGAGAGAGAGAAAGGAAGAAGGAGAGAGACAATTAAGCAGACTCCGTGCTGTGTGTGTATAGACCGACGCGGGGGCTCGATCTCAGGACCCTGAGATCATGACTTGAGCTGAAACCAAGAGTCAAAGGCTTAATTTACTGTGCCACCCAGGTGCCCCCACCATTTGAATTTTATAGGAGTTGAGTTACTATGTGATTAAAGTTTGTGTAACACAGAAAGCTTTCAAAATTTCGAACTTCGGACCTAAATTACTCACTATTTGAAGAAAGTGAGGCCAGCGACTTGCTCAGGTTATACGCGAGGGAACAGTAGGCCCAACATTAGAACACAGGGCTACGCGCACTGGGGTTGCTGGCAGGACTTAGGGAAGAAACACTTGTGAGCATGACTGATGGAAAAAAACGAAAGAACGGCCCTTTCCCTCCCTCCTTTTCTTCTCCTTTTCTTCTCCTGCTACTCTTCTTTCTCCATCATCATTACCCTGACATTTATCTGGCTCCTTCTGGCTTAAAAAATATTTTCACGTGCACCAAGGTACTGGAGCGTCACAGCAGCCTCGTGAGGTAGGTCAAGGTTGACTCTGATCTAAGGTGAAAAAAAATACACCTGCAAATCAGTGAAACAGTTTGCTAAAGTAAGTGAAGCAGAACCTCGAACCCACATTTCATACTCCAGGCCTTTCCAGCCACCTCTCGGAAAGCTGATTCTATCCCAAATCCTTCCCCAAACCAGGAGAGTCAATTAGAAGAACATGCAGAAAATGGGTGAAATTGTGTGTGAATGCTTATTGTAATTGTGTGGCTTGCATCTCTTAAAATGCTTTATGAATTTCCTTCTTTGGTAATCCTTGTAGATTTGTGTTGTGTGCATTATTAGGAGGCACATAGCATAAACAGAACTCGAGGCTGGCTTGAAGAACAGCTTTGTGGGGTTTTAAATCCCTGAGGGCCCGCCCTCTCTAGATGGGACTCCTGCGTCAAGTGAGGTGTTGGCAGTCCTAAAATGACCTCCAGAAAAGCCTTCTGAATTCTACTCTACGCTTCCATATGCTTATTCATTACTACACTTCCCCTACAGCTTCAGCTACTCATATATCTTGAATTACTACTTAAATTTTTTTCTTTCCAGTTACCTTTATTCTACTTCCAGCTTCTTCCTTAACATAGAGCCCTAGTTCCCAAAGTAAGGTGTTAAAATATACGACAGTGTTCAGAAGTGTGGTAGAAACTAGGTGATCGTTTTAGACCATTGTCTTGCTTTTATTTTGCTTAGGCTACTTTTATATATTCCTAGCTACCATAGCAGTAAAGGGTTGTGGAAGGGTTTTGGGCTTCAAGTCAGAATAGTTTGGGTTACAAGATGCCCTCCACTGTTTGCTAGCTGGGTGGCCTGAGGCAAATGCTTTGACATATTTGGCCCTTGACTTTTTTACCTATAATAAGAGGCCTGCTATGTGGGATTGTATGAGGGTTGTGTATCTGTACACTTGACTTCTCCATGAGTGCTTTGAAGACATTTCCTGCTCGTCGTGTGCACTACTACCCTCCCTCTCTCCCTGCCACCACCCCTTTCAAAACGTGTTCTCTAGTTTGGTTAATGGCACCATCCTCCATCTGGATACACGTCTCTCTTTCATACTTGATATGTAATACAGAACAAACTGTTCTGCCACATTTACCTCCTATATTTCTCCCTCACCTACTTTTCTCCACCTTTAATGACATCTTACTCGTTCATATGACTGCCATCTCTCAGCTCGGTCTTTGTAGTGACATTGTAATTGAGTTCCTTGTTTTCACTTTGGTACCCTGCATCCGTCCTGAATGCAGCAACCAGGATTAACATTTTTTTCTTAAAGAGTTTATTTATTTGAAAGAGAGATAGTGACAGAGATAGAGAGAGCACAAGTGGGGAGGAGAGGGAGAAGCAGGCTCCCCTCCGAGCAGGGAGCCCAACAGGGGCCTTGATCCCACCACAACCCAAGCCTAAGGCAGACGCTCAACTGACTGAGCCACCAGGCGCTCCCAGGATAATATTTTTAAAACAAACTTAATCGCTCCATTCTCTACCTTAAGACTCTTCCTTCCCATTGTGCCTTCTGTGGAAGATGGCTTATAATGAGGTCCATCATCATCTGGGACCTGCACTGTCCCTCTTGATCTTTAGCCGTCTGCTACTCTGTGTCGTGTTTTAGCCGTGGCTTGTTTTCTCGCTGTGTCTGGAATTACTCCTCCCTGACCTTGTGCCTTTCACTGCCCTATCCACTCTGGAAAACTTCTACTCATTCTAAAGTCCTCTGGGAAGACTTCCTCAGTGCTGTGTGTCCTTATGGATCTATTGAACCATATAGACTTCCTTACGACAGCCCTTCCAGAGTGGGGCGTCCTACCTTCAGAGCTCTTATGTCTCACTCAGTGTGTGGTCACTTGGCTTGGCAGAAAGCAAATGCAGCACGGTAGATGCTTGCCACACTCATGTTCTTCTCCCTGCACTTAATTTGCAGCTGTGAAATTTATTTTGTTAATGTTTTATTGGAAAGTAGTTATTTCTCTTTGTTTGATTTTTAAAAGATTTACTTTTAGGTATTACTTGTTACATTACGACCACCCCCCCCCCCCCTCCGCCCGGGTAAAAGTCTTTGGGGGATTTGAACAAAAAGTCAAAAAGTTAAGACATTCATTTGTCAAGTCCAGCTTGTATATGCATTTTAAAGAATGATGTATATTATACCCGCACATGATGGTTTTCATGTACAAATGTATGATTTCATAGTGGCTCTGCAGTGTTTAAAAAATTACCTTAGTTCTTCTGTCGTTTCCTATGGCACCATGAGGTATTAATTATTCATTGTTCTATATGATTCTGCTCCAAAACATTAATTAACTCAAACATTTTGACTTTCCTTTTAAAATTCCACTATAACTTATTATCTTCAATTTAGTTTTAGAACCTGTTTATATATCCTGCTTATTATCTTTTATTAATTAAAACTTCTGATACTTATCATGGAAAAGGCTCTGTATGTTTTTAAACCTGTGTTTTATTTTATTTATTTTTAAAGATTTTATTTATTTATTTGACAGAGAGATCACAAGTAGGCAGAGAGGCAGGCAGAGAGGGGGAAGCAGGCTCCCTTTGAGCAGAGAGCCCGATGCGGGGCTTGATCCCAGGACCCTGAGACCATGACCTGAGCCGAAGGCAGAGACTTTAACCCACTGAACCACCCAGGCGCCCCAAACCTGTGTTTTAAAAACCAGTTTAAACCTTATTTCAAAACAGCGTTCCTCATTTGTGGATGAAGCGACTAATTTTATTTATATTCCATCTCATTCATCAAACCTTTTGAAGTGTTTCCTAAAATGTATAATATGCATATGGAAGTTGTTCTTGTATTTTCTTCCACTGATCAGTTTCCACCTTTTATGGTTTTCTTTAATGTCATTGACCTGAACATTCCACAGGATTCCATCGTCCAAAGCAGTGTGTCATTTCCATGTAGACAATCTTCTTTCAGTCACTGTTACCTGTGAACATCCAACACTGTAAGGCTGTATTTTCAAACATTGGTCAGTAGTGATTTCAATATTAGTGTTTTTTTAAAACAGACATGACATTTTGCCCCCTAAATTATCATATTGTTCCTGTTGTTGAAATCTATACTCGACTTTTTGGCCAAATTATACCGCTCAGTAAGATCCTTCAAGATTTTATTACCAAAGGCTTGGGGTCGTATAGGTTATCATTTTTTTTTATATACCTTGCCATTATCTTTTGATTTTGTAAGTTGTGGGTTTATTTTCTGTATTGAAATCTAGCATTTTTATATAGCTAGATTTGTCAGTCTCTTTGTAGTCAGCGTTTCAGACCTCTAGTTCTTTCTCCCCAACCATTTTCTGCAACTGCAGCTTAGTTTGGATGACCTTACCCAAGCATTGTCTCCGGTTGAGTTTAAAGGCAAAATCCCAGGCCCCTTCCTGTCAGTGGAATTCACGCCTAGTCCTACTAAAGTGCAGGGCATCCTCGTTGTTCCAGTAACTATAAAGAGGTGGTTGTATGATTAGGTCTTCTGACTGTGGATGGAGGAGGAGCAGCTCCACTTCAGATGATGAGGCCTACAGATGAAGGACTGAGACCCTGTAGGCGGGACGGAAGCCATCACATTGGGGGCCCCCAAATGTGGGGCAAAGGTCACATGGAAACCAGTGGCACAGGCTGTGAAAGAATTCGCCTGAGTCAGAAGAAAGGAGACCGAAGTTTATTGAATACATCTGCAAGGGAGCAGTAGGCAGGACAACCAAGCAGAGACAGTCCCCCAAGAGGCAGTGGGAGGGGGCTGCTTTTAAAGGGGGAAGGTGAGGCGATATGGCGACGTAGGGCCTTTTCCCTTTTTGGTAACTGTGCCCACTTGTAAGTAGCCCATTGTTAGGTTTGAGTCTATGGGTGTTTTGAGGGGGGTCACCTGATGGGCCTGTGTTCGGCTGGGGGTTACTCTGGGCCCTTTCAATAGTCCATCGCTCAAACCTGTTTGCCTAAAAGCTGCCTTTACTATAACTCCTTGGAGTTTTGGTTAGAATTTTTTTTATTTTATGAACTTGTCTTATAAATTTGAGAGTTTTGGCATCTTTTTATGTTCGGTTTTTCTGGGTAAACCAGAACATGGCAAATTTCTTTATATCAAGTATTTTTATGTCCCTAATTTTTTGAGGTAGATTCTCCACATTTCTTGGGAATATACTATTAGACATTAAATATTATTACTGTTGTCAATGAGGTCCTCATCTATTTCCTATTTTGTTTTAATTTAGAGAAAATATTTAAACACATACAAATGTAATTATTAGAAAAAGAATCCAGGATTGTCATATTTACATCTTCTCTTTAAATAAAATTCAAATACAGTTGAATATCCAATTACCATAAATTTTACATTTGCATCTTTGTTTTCATTTGTGTGGGGACCTTTCTTTCTTTCTTTCAAATTTCTTTTCATTTAAATTCAATTAATTAACATATATTATTTGTTTTGGAGGTAGTGATTCATCAGTCTTATATAATACTCAGTGCTCATTATGAATTCTATTAGGCTTTTCAAGGACTCAAAGTTTTGTTGAACTTCTACTGAATCTATGTTAGTTATTTTCTTTTATTATTTATTCTATCTCATTTAGGTTTATTTGTTTTTCCTTTCCTAATTTTTAAATTAGATGCTTAGTTCATTGCTTTCTGCCTTTTTTTTTTTTTTTTTAAAGATTTTGTTTATTTGAGAGAGAGCATGAGCAGGGGTAGAAGAAGAGGGAAAGGAAGAAGCAAGCTCCCCCGCTGAGCAGGGAGCCCCATGCAGGGCTCGATCCCAGGACCCCAGGATCATGACCTGAGTCTAAGGCAGATGCTTAATCGACTGAGCCACCCAGGCACCCAAAACCTTTTTTTTTTTTTTTTCATTTTTAAAAAATAATTTAAGTACTTAAATTTGTAGATTTTCTGTCACTTTTGTTGCTTCTTAGGAGTTCTAATATGTGTTACTTTCATTATTCATGTGTAAGTATTTTAACATTTTAATTATTTTTTGTTTAATCAATGAATTATTTAGATATGTGTTTCTAAATGAACATTTCCTTATTTTTTTGAAATACTGATTTCTGATATGCATTATAGTCATAGAATTTGAGGTATATTAAGTAGATTGTTTAAAAATTTTTAAGACTTGCTTTATGGCCCAGTATGTGGTCACTCTTTGTAAATGTTTCAGATTTGCATAAGGATATCTATTCTCTAGCTGTTGGATACAGGTTCTAAAAATATCTATTAATCAACTTAATTATATTGTACAAATCTTCAGTGTCTTTAATGATTGTTTTTGGTCTGATTATCTGGCAATTACTGAGAGAGCTGTGTTAAAATATTCCACTAAATGATGTATCTGTAAATTTCTCCAAGTTCTTTCAATTTTTTTCTTTATAATTTTTAGGGTGTGTTATTAGGTAGGGAGAATAATGTCTTCCTCTTTCCTACCCCCTCACCAAAAAAAAAAAGATGTTGATATCCTCATTTCTAGAACCTGTGAATATGTTCACTTAAATGGTAAAGGGGAATTAAGGTACAGAAGGAGTGAAGGTTGCTAATCATGTAACCTAAAAAATGGAGATTATCTTGAATTTTATGGGTAGGCCCACCCATTGTAATCACAGCGGTCTTGAATGTGTAATAGAGGCAGTAAAGTCAAAGGGGTGTGATGTGAAAAGTACTCCATCACCTGTTGCTGGCTTGAAGATGGAAGGAACCATGAGTTAAAAAATGGAGGCAGCTTCTAGAAACTTGAAAAATCAAGGAAATTGATCCTTTCCCCTAGGGCTTCCAGAAAGGAGGATTGCCTATTTCAGCCCCATGAGACTTGCATCAGATTTCTGATTAGTCTTTCCCTGCTGTATCGTTTTTCCTTCATTACCTTTCAGTCTTCTAATAAGCTTGTTTTGTGTCTCTTTTTTAAACTTTTTAAAATTTAAATTCAATTAATTAATATATAATGCATTATTGGTTTCAGAGGTACAGGCCTGTGATTCATTAGTCTTCTATAATACCCAGTGCTTACTACATCACATGCCCTCCTTAATGTCCATCACCCAGTTACCGTCTAGCAATCCTCAGTTTAAGAATCTTTTATGGTTTGTCTCCCTCTCTGGTTTCGTCCTGTTTTATTTTTTCCTCTCTTCCTTTATGATCCTCTGCCTTGTTTCTTAAATTCCACATATCCTTGACATCATATAATAATTGTCTTTGTCTGATCGATGTATTTTGTTTAGCATAATACCCTCTAGTTCCATCCCTGTCATTGCAAATGGCAAGATTTCATTTTTTGATGGCTGTGTAATATTCCTGTGTGTGTGTGTGTGTGTGTGTGTGTGTGTGTGTGTACCACATCTTTATCCTTTCATCTGTTGGTGGACATCTGTGCTCTATCCATAGTTTGGCTATAGTGGACATTGCTGCTACAAACATTGGGGTGCACATGCCCCTTTGGATCACTACATTTGTATCTTTGGGGTAAATACCCAGTAGTGCAATTGCTGGGTCGAGAGTAACTCTATTTTCAACTTTTTGAGGAACCTCCATGTTGTTTTCCACAGTGGTTGCACCAGCTCACATTCCCACCAACAGAGTGGGAAAGTTCCCCTTTCTCCTCATCCTTGCCAACATCTATCATTCCCTGACCTGTTAATTTTAGCCATTCTGACTAGTGTGAGGTGATATCTCATTGTGGTTTTGATTTGTATTTCCCTGATGCTGAGTCATGTTGAGCACTTTTTCATGTGTGTCTGTTGGCCATTTGGAAGTCGTCTTTGCAGAAATGTCTGTTCATGTCTTCTGCTTATTTCTTATTGGATTTCTTGATTGGATTCCTTGGTTGTTGAGTTGGATAAGTTCTTTATAAATTGTGGATACTAGCCTTTATCTGATAAGACATTTGGAAATATCTTCTCTCATTCTGTCCATTGTCTTTTGGTTTTGTCGAATGTTTCCTTTGCTGTGCAAAAGCTTTTTAGCTTGATGAAGTCCCAAAGGTCATTTTTGCCCTTGCTTCCCTTGCCTTTGGCGATGTTTCTAGGAAGAAGTTGCTGTGGCTGAGGTTAAAGAGGTTGCTGCCTGTGTTCTTCTCAAGGTTTTTGATGGATTTGTGTCTCACATTTAGGTCTTTATTCCATTTTATGTCTTTTTTTGTGTATGGTGTAAAGAAATGGTCCAGTTTCGTTCTTCTGCATGTGGTTGTCCCATTTTCTCAACACCATTTGTCGAAGAGACTATCTTTTTTCCATAGGATATTCTTTATGGCTTTGTCAAAGATTAGTTGACCATAGAATTGAAGGTCCATTTCTGGGCTCGCTTTCCTGTTCCATTGATCTGTGTATCTGTTTTTGTGCCAGGACCATACTGTTTTGATGATTACAGCTTTGTAATAGAGCTTTGAAGTCTGAATTGTGATGCCTCTAGCACTGGTTTTCTTTTTCAACATTCCTTTGGCCATTCAGGTCTTTTCTAGTTCCATACAAATTTTAGGATTATTTATTACAGTTCTTTGAAAAAAGTTGATGGTATTTTGATAGGGATTTATTATTATTTTTTTTGATAGGGATTTAATTAAATGTTTAGATTGCTCTACATAGCATAGACATTTTAACATTTTATGTTCTTCCAATCCATGAACATGGAACGTTTTTCCATTTTTTTTGTGTCTTCCTCAATTTCTTTCCTGAGTGTTCTATAGTTTTCTGAGTACAGATCCTTTGCCTCTTTGGTTAGCTATATTCCTAGTTATGGTTTTGGATGCAATTGTAAATGGGATCGACTCCTTAATTTCTCTTCTTTCTGTCTCATTTTTAGTGTATAGGAATGCAACTGATTTCTGTGCATTGATTTTATATCCTGCCACTTTGCTGAGTTACTGTATGAGTTCTAGCAATTTGGGGTGGAGTCTTTGGGTTTTCCACGTAGAGCATCATATAATCTGCAAAGAGAGAGAGTTTGACTACTTCTTTGATTGAGATGCTTTTTATTTCTTTTTGTTGTCTGATTGCTGAGGCCAGGACTTCTAGTACTATGTTGAACAGCAGTGGTGGTCAGAGTGGACATCCCTCCTGTGTTCCTGACCTTAGGGGAAAAGTTCTCAGTTTTCCCAGTTGAGAATGATATTTGCTGTGGGCTTTTCATAGAAAGCTTTATGATATTGAGGCTTATTCCCTCTATCCCTATACTGTGAGGTTTTAATCAAGAAAGGATGTTGTACTTTGTCAAATACTTTTTCTGCATCTGTTGAATCATGCAGTTCTTGTCCTTTCTTTTATTTGTGTAGTGTATCACATTGATTGCTTTGTGGATGTTGAACCAACCTTGCAGCCCAGGAGTAAATCCCCTGTTGTGGTGAATAATCCTCCAGTAATCATCCTGTTGTAGATTATGAGTTTTTTTTTTTACAGTTTGACATTATTTTTTAATTAGAGAACTCAGAATAATATGATTATACATATATTAAGAATTATTTTTACCATTGTATTTCTACCACTTTATTTTGTCCCACTTAGGCTTTTAAAAATTTTCTTTTTGTTTTGCTCCAGTATTTTTTATTTAATAGATTATATTTCTGATTTTTTTGTAGTTATTCTTAATGGTTTAACATGCATACTTAGACTCTAACATACTTAGTTAGACATACTAACTTAGTTAGACATACTAACACTTCAAGGACCACTAAATGATTTTAATTCTTGTCATTTCTTTTCCACATTCTTATTTTCTAGTCTATTTAATTCTCATTTTTTTGGAAACCCCAAACGCAATATCATTATTATTGTTGTTGTTTTATATGGTTATATTTGTTTGGAATTAATCACGTTTACTCTTTTCTTGACCCAGCTTTTTGTCTTGCATTTCAGAGCATCCTTCTGGATTTTTGTTGTTGTTTTTGACTAACAGTTACTTTCTGTCTGCAATATGAAGTAGTCTTTTTTCTTTGGGCTTCCTCTGTTGCCATTGAGAAGTTCTCTGTGAATTGAATTTTCTTCCTAAGATGGTTTGTTTGTTTTTTGGTGTTCTGTAGTTTTATTATAATATGTCTAGGTGTGGATTCATCATAATTATCTTGATTATATTGGGATTCATTGTACTTCCCACATCTAAGGATTTATGTCTGTCATTAACTCCGGAATATTTGCAGTTGCTGTTTCTTTCCCTCTATCGTTTTCTTCTGGGGTGCTGTTACATGTGTCTTACTGTTGGTTGTCGTATGTTGCCTTCTAGGTAACTTACTCTCCCCATCTCCTGGTTCACAGGTTCTCTCCTGGAAGCTGTATCTGATTTGCTGTTGAGGTGATTTGATTTGATTTGCTTTTATTTATTTTATTTTTTTAGAAAATGTATGCTTTATAAAATATGCTTTGTCATATTTTCATTGTCTCTTGGTCCTTTCTTGTGGCTTTAATTGCCATTTATTTATTTATTACCTTTTATTTTAAAAACATACCAAATACTGTACCTCATGTTCTGTATCTGAACATTATGTCATAAGTTCTTTGTTCTTTTTGAGTTTGATTATTATGTTTACTTTTTCTATTGACTCTTCCTATGATGCTTTCTTTCCTTATATGTTATCATTTTCATTGTGAGTTCATGTGTTTGAAGGTTTGAATTTAAAATATTCTGTGAGGAGGGCACCTGAGTGGCTCAGTGGGTTAAAGCCACTGCCTTCGGCTCAGGTCATGATCTCAGGTCCTGGGATCGAGCCCCACGTCGGGCTCTCTGCTCAGCGGGGAGCCTGCTTCCCCCCCTCTCTCTCTGCCTGCCTCTCTGCCTACTTGTGATCTCTCTCCCTCTGTCAAATAAATAAATAAAATCTTGAAAAAAAAATTAAAATATTCTGTGAGGGCTATGTCAGTGGAGCCTTTCTCTAGAGATGATTATTTTTTTTTCTGTTAAATGTTTGAAATGGCTAGTAGGGTGGGACTACTTCAAGTTAATTGCTCTATTTAGAGGACTGTTTTGGACCTCACAGAGGGTAAAGTGAAATATGAGTAATTTGTGAAGGTCAGTTTGTGATGAAAATTGACAGTTTTTTTTTTTCTTGCCTTTGTCCAGAATGAAGACCAAAAAGGACAAGTTACCTTTTCTGTCTGCTTTGTGATTTATTTTATTATTATTATTAATTATTTTTATTATTATTTTTTTAGTTTATCTTTTCATGTGAAGTAGGTACCTTTAGTTGCTCTGGCTTGATTATAATTTCCCACTTTATAAAGATCCTAGGTCTTATCCTCTGTTTTTGTGCAGTTGTTAAAAACAGAATCTCTACATTCTGGAGTCACCATCTTAAGCCATGTGTTTGTGCTCCATTTTTTTTTTTTTTAATTTATTTATTTCTGAGAGAAAGTGTACATGTACATGCATAGGGAGAGGGGTATAGGGAGAGAATCTTGAAGCAGACTCCCTACTGAGCATGGAGCTGGCCCTGAAGCTTGATCTCAGGACCCTGTGATCATGACCTGAGCTGAAATCAGGAGTAGGCCACTTAACTGACTGAGCCAACCCAGGTGCCCCTGGGCTCCATCTTTATGTTGTGTGGTTGTTTGCTCTGTCCTTTGAGAAATAGTTCCCTTTCCTTTTTGCAGCTGAGCTATGCACCAAAATGGAGTTTTAAATATTTGTCTTTGTATATTTTATTGCAAGGAAAGCTCTTGGAGGATCTGGATTAGTTTGTTGTTTTATTTTCTATGTTTTTATAGTATACATGTTTTTAGAAGGTGAACATTTATGCACAGTGTCCGCTATTCCTCTATGAATGTGTAGTTTTAAAAAATATATAAATAGTATACTATATTTGTTCTTAAATGCTGTTTAACTTACCATATTTTTTAGATTTACACATGTAAATACATATGGACACACCATATAACTTTTAACTGCTACATGAAATTCTATCTTAATGAATAACTATGAATAAATAATGATGTGTTAGTTATTCATTATCAGCGAACATTTAGGGTGGGTTTTTTTTCCCCACTTTTTTTGCTATTACTAACAAAAATATTCTTTGTGCTATTTTTGGAGAATTTCTCTAAGCATACAATTCAGAGCAGAATTGAATCAGTTAAGGTCTGCCGTTCTATAGTTCAATTGGTCTGATCTCTTCATCTGTCATGGGAAAAAAATGTTGAAGATCACTGGAGATTAAAATTCACTTCAGAGTAAACTCATAACCAAATGCAGTGTGCTGCTCTTGGTTGGATCCTGAATCAAAGAAGCCAGCTATAATTTTTTTAGACATTTGTAGAAATTTGAATATGGACTGAGGGTGTGTTGAGAGTAAGGAATTATTGTTAATTTTGTTATCTGTGACAATAGTGTGATTATATAGAACAATATCCTTATTTCTAGAAGGTATATGCTGAGTGTGCATGCGGCCCTATCATGATGTCTGGCATTTACCCGGAAATAATCCAAGAAAATATTGATAAGACAAATAGAGCAAAATGTTCATATTAAACTTGGATGTTGAGTATACAGGTAATTGTTAGACTATTTTTTGTCTTTTTCTTTATATTTTAAATTTTCACCATAGTTCAAAAGGACGAAAAAAAAAAAACAAATTATTTGCTCTTCATTCTGTAATTGGGGTTGACAGACTAGAGTTTGAGGGCCATATCTTTGCAGTTTTTTGCAAATAAAGTTTTATTGGAACATAGTCAAACTTATTTTTGTATTTTTGTGTGGCTGCTTTTGTGCTACATTGGCAGAGTTCAGTAGTTTTGACTGAGACCATTTGACCTGCGCAACCAAAATACTTACTATCTGGTCAGTTGCAGAAAAAGTTTGCTCTGTATAGTTACCTGACTTATTTTTCTTTGCAGCCTTTAACTCTCCACTCTTCTTTCTCCTCCTAACATATACTTATTTATTTGTTGTTTGGCTCTGGTCCTAGTGTTATGCCCAGATTTTGAAATCCCCGAAGACCACCAGGGAGCCGAGTCCGATGCTAAAGCAAAAGAGCCTTTATCCGAGCTAGCTCGAGCTCAGTCTCCCACACTCACCGATGCAGCGGAGTGATGAAGAGAAAGAGAGCGAGTTTTGAAAAGCACCGCAGTTTTATAGGGTCCAGTGGCCAATGAAATTGTAACACACACAGAAAGTTGCATAGTCATGTTAGGCCACACACAGGTGGCCAATTGAATTACAGTTTACCCTATGGTAGCTGTTTGAGCTAGCCTCTCACTCTGGTCAGAATTGGCCCGCAAATTTGGTGGGCAAAAGGTGGGGTTCACATTCTTTGGCGGTTAGGGGTTCCGCATTCCTATTGGCTAACTCTAACTCAAGGGCAGGCTGGGCAATATTCTGACATGGGGGTTATACACAAGATGGCGGATGTAGCAGAAAACAGAGTTAGCCTTGCTCTGCTCTTTCGCTAGAATACAAACTAAACAGAGCTGGTGTTTCCACCAAAATAATACCTAGTACATATTAAGAGTGCAATAAGTATTTGTTGACTAATAGATGAGTTAGCAACATGTGAGAATCTAGTTTCCCCACATCCTGGTTAGCACCTGATATAAGATTCATTAGTTTTTCTGATAAAGTGAGTGAAATGGTATTTGATTATTGTTTTCATTTACATGTCCTTTGTTAGTAAGGTGAGATTTTGCATGTTTTTTCTGTGTTCTCTATTTATTGATTGTATATATTTTATCTTGTGTGAATTGCTTGCTCATCCTTTGCCTCTTTTTCTGTTCGACTGCCTTCAGTAATGCTTTGAATACTGAGTTGAAGCTGCTGTTCTCCAGAGGGGATTTGCATTTGCTTTTGCCAGTTGCCCGTTGCCCAGGGCCCAACTACCTGAAGGCTGCATTTAAAAATTGTTTGCTTGAGGGTGTTTTAGGACTTGCTGATAGTGAAGCTGGAAGCGTAGCTGGAAGCTGGGCTGCAGACCTGTGTGAGGCCCCCTGGTGGTTATAAATTCTCAAGGATGAGCTTTCCCTTCTAGTCCAGTAAATCAGACTTGTTTCTTTGCTTTTCTCTTCTACGGGGGGATTTGTTTCTCACGCATCTTTACACTGTGATCAAAGGACTTTCAGTTTCCAACTTAATTCAGAAGTCTGTCTTGAGCTTCCCACTCTGTAGAGACCATAGACTTCATTGCCCGTTTCTGATAGTCCATGCCACTGGAATTCAGAGATGGTGAAACCTCGCTGTGCTTAAGTCCAGCTTCCACTTTTCCTCCTGCCAATTTCTTACGCTCTTGCCTGATTGTAAATACATTTTAAAATACTTTTCTTTGAAATATTTTATCTGTTTTTAATTGTTTTCAGTAGGTATGTAGTTTAAGGTGTCTGATCTGTCATTTTTCTGTAAAATGAAACTGCTATCTTTGAAACTCCAGTAAGATACGTTTTATTACTGGAGCTTTACAATATGTTTAGTAGAAGCTGTCCTTTCACTGAACTGTTGAGTGGTTTATCGTTCCCATTGATGTTTTGACATTCTTTACATGCTTTAATTGTTCGTCCTGTCTTATAGTACACGTTCTCTCTGCCAGATCTGTCGGCTTATTTTTTGTCACACAAAATTAAAAATTTTGATGCCCTTAAATTCATTAAGTTTTTCTCTCATGTGTTTTAAGCTTTGTGTTTTTTTGAAGAAGGAATCTTCACTCAGGGTTATAAAATACTTTCCTATACTTCTACTAATATTTATAAAATTTCACTTTGGATATATTGATCTTCAGTCTATCTAGAATATTTTTTGTGGACTTTAACCATTTTCCCAAAAGGATAGCTGATTGATTAACTGATCCTCTCTCAGTGTATCAGGTCCTGGCAGAAAACAGATTGTGCAAGCAAACGGGTAATTTGAGAAGAGTTTAATAAAGGGACTTTCACAAATGTGTGGCAGTTGAGGAGAAATGGAAAGGAACTCTGTCAGACTATGCACTAGGTAACAACTGCTTTTTCTACAGTGAGGCTCTAAGGGATAAGGGCCTGAAAGAGGAATGTAGATATTGAGAGGGCTGAGTGGAAAGGTCATATGGTAAGAGTGCTGGCATTTTGTCCAGAGATGTCGTGAGCCCAGTGGCAACTGTATAGAAAGTGGCAACAGTATAGAAAGGTGGGCATTGAGGGGCAGGCAGGGTTCCGGGGCCAGAACGAGTCTTTACCTTGGTTCCCCATTGGATGAAAGTAACTGGAAGTCACAGGAGCCCACTATGTCGTCCCAGCAGGTCAGCCTCCTGGGTTACAGAGCAGGGAGCAGAAGAGTGTAGAGAGGTATGTGACAGTATTCAGAGTGTCCCGTTGATTGGAAAGTTCCCCTCCTTTACTTCTCAAACTCCATGAGCCATACTGGGAGAATATCGCGGTCACTGTGAGCAGATGTATGGGCTTGGATGCAGATTCTGCAGAGCACTAGTTGTGGGACCTTAGCCCTCTGTGTCTTAGTTTTCCCAGTTGTGAAGTGGGGTAATGAAAATACCTAGTTTAACAGATTGTCGTGGGCAGTAAATGAGCTTATCTGTGTAACAAACTTAGCATTTCTGACACGGGAGTGTCAAGTGCAGGTTAGCTATGATGAAGACCGAGGTAACAATGATGATGTTGATGGTTTTGGGGCTTCTTAATTCTTTCTTTATTCATAACACACCATGTTAAGACAGTGCTATGTTGCTTTTGTATTGTTTTGTGTAGCTCATACTCTTTCAAGGTTTTTTAAAACATTTTCTTATATGTTGTTTATTTTATGTGAGTTTTGGAATTAGCTTGTCGAGTTCCTGAAAAATCACGTTGGAATTTTGATAGGGATAGGGATTACTTTTATCAATGAATTTGTTAAAAACTGACGCCTTTACAATATTGAGTCTCACCATTCTTGAACAAAGTGTATCTTTTCATTTTCCAGGCTTCTTTTATGTTATTCAGTAAAGTTTTATAGTTGTCTTCATAAAGATCTCAAACATTTCTTTTAGTTTTATACCCATGTTAGTGTTTACATGGCTTTTTTCTATTAGATTCTTAAATTGGCTGTTTTGGAGGTGTAAGAAAGCTATTGATTTTTGCGTTGACCTTGTATGTGGCCCACTTGCCAAAATTTCTTATATTTTTGTGGGTTACCTCTGATTTTGTGAGTGAATAATCACATTGTTTGTGAATTGTGGTAGTCTTGCTTTTTCCAGTATTTATAGCTATAAATTTTTTTTATTCCCCAATGAGTAGGTTGTAGGTTTGTAGCAAGTAGACTGTATCTCCTTGTTTTACTCTTCCTTTTAATGAATGCTTCTAATATTTTACCAATAAATTAAATTTTTATCTGAATTTCTGTATATACCCTTTATTTGGCTTTGCTAAGCATTTTTGTTAATAATTGGAGTTGGATATTATCAGAGGATATTTCAGCCTCTACTTGATAATTTTATGATTTTTTTTCCTCCTTAAATACATTAATATAGTAAAATGGGCACTTTTTTTCTTTTCCCTTTTTTTGTCGTTGACTACTTGTATGTGCCTTGGATAAACTCCACACAGTCACACAACATGTGGCTGGCTTTTATACTTCAAAATCATACATTGTTTAAAAATGTTACTTCTGTGTCTTAAGTGCTATTCCCGTCTAAGTTTCTGTTATCCTATTGATAAGTACTGCTATGTTGGTCTCTTAAAATATGTTAGGTAGCCTTTTTTTTTTTTTAAATCTTTTTTTTGTCCTAAGGCAGTTTTATAGTAGTTTTATAATAGTTTTATATATAGTTTTATAGTAGGAATTATCTATTCCCTGAAAACTTAGTAAACTTCCAAAAACCATGTGAATTTAGTGCTTTTTCTTTTCTTTGTTTTAGAATTAAAACATTACCTGTCATTTTAATTTTGTTTGTGATTATTTGATCTGTTTTTGTTTTTATTTTATTGAAGTTTTAGTACATTTTTTCTAATATTTTACCTACTCTGCCTAGATTTTAAAATTAAAATTTTATGGTGGAAAATAATCTTTTTCAAATGTGAAGTTATATTCTCCTTTCCATTTTTACTGTAGTTTATTTGAACTTTCTTTTTTCTTAATCAGATTTAACAAAACTTTGCCAGTTTTCTCGATCATTTCAAAGCACCTGGATTTCAAACGTCCTAGTATTTTATTTTGTTTCCTAATTAATTTTTTCTTCTGTCTTTAATGATTTATTCTGCTTTCCTCTTTGGATTTATTTGTGAGTTTCCCCGTCCCCCATTTTCTGAGTTAAAAACTTTACTTCTTTTCAATGTCTTATGTTTTCTAGTAAATAAATCTTATGCTCTGAATTTTTTTGACCCTGTTCAGGCTGTTTCCCAGTCTTCATTCTGTAAGCTCTATTATTTATGTGTAAAGGACATGCAAATTTTCCCTTTTTCCCCCTTTATTCCCAAACACATTTATATGGTAAGGTTTTATAGCTAAATAGATAAATATGGAGATAGCACTTTTTGTAACTGTATTTTAACTTTAACCCATTTCTTTCATTTAAAAAGGTTAACATTTCTATTTTTTGAATTTGTGAATATATTCTTTTGTCTTAATATTTGCTAATTTTTATGAACATTGCACATGTGTTTGATAAGAATGTACATTATACTCTGCCTTTCTTAATGGTCTTATCCTGTATCAACTTGTTTTTATCTTACATGTGTATTAAAGCTATTGTATTAAGTACATATAGGTTGTATTTGCATTGCAAATGTTGTATGAACTATCTTTTTATGTAAAGGGCCAGATAATAAATATTTTAGGTTTTGTGAGCCAGATGTTATCCATCATAACTACTCACCTCTGCCGTTGTTCTTGAAAGCAGCCTTAGACAACAGGTAGAGTGCAGCTGAGTCCCAGGAAAACTGTGTAAACACATGTAGCCGGCCACACTGGCCCACTGCTCTCAATTTACCAACTCCCGGTCTAGTGTAAGGATTATGAGATTCTGAAGTTTAGATATTATCTATATGTAATATCATTTGTGGCCATCTTTTTGGTAGTAATTTGTTGAAAACTCTCACAACTTTACCCATTGTTTTTGGTATTCTTGTATTTTTGCTCTTGAATCAGTTGGAAAGTCCTTATTTTTCTAAAACACTATATTTAGTATTAATGCATGTATTCTCAACAAGGGCAACATTATGAAAATTGGTGTGGGTTCCGGAGGAGGCAAAAACAGATGAACAAACAAAAAAAAACCCTTGGAAATTATAATGCCTATGGCCCTCCAAAGCTGAGTCTTACCCAACAAAATCTTATTCCTTAGCATTTAATTTCAAGGGCAGGATATTGATTAGGAAAGTACCCTTAGGAGCATGGTAATGAGAAAACTGTAAAGTATTCAGATTTCATACTATTTCCTGAATGTAATGTCCTCTAAAATTTTGGTACTATCTGTCTCTGAGGTTATACATTTTGCCTACTCCTACTGTTGTATATTGTGTTTTCTCTAATTGTTCTAAATCAGACAGGCTAAAAGCATGGATTCCCTGTCTTCAAAGACATTCAGCTCTCAGCTCTTTTCCAGATTCATCTGTCTTTATCTTTTATCTTTCTCTTTTGTTTATTGCTGTTTGCTTTCTTTAAATGATTAATTTGTTAACTACTTCCCATCTCAATTTTATGCTCTTTTCTTCTGATTATAAGTCTGGCTTTATTACTTCTTTCTTTTCCTATCTTTTTTCTCTTTTCTGGAGTGTAACATTCTTACTATCATTATTTTCTAAAGATTTTGCAATTGCTTCTATAGCTGCTTTGACCAGTGATTTCATTTTTTTTTTTTTTAAAGATTTTATTTATTTGACTGAGAGAAACACAGCGAGAGAGGGAACACAAGCAGAGGGAGTGGTAGCGGGAGAAGCAGGCTTCTTGCAGAGCAGGGAGCCCGATGCGGGGCTCGATCCCAGGACCCTGGGATCATGACCTGAGCTGAAGGCAGACGCTTAACGACTGAGCCACCCAGGTGCCCCAGTGATTTCATTTTTGATGAGAATTAAAAATTTTTCCTCTTATTTGGCTATTTTTATCACGAATTTCAGTTTTTATTACGTTATCTTCAGGAAACCTGATCCCTATAATTTGTTCTTTTGAAGATTAGTTTGTCGTGTAATATATAATCATGTTTTGTAAGTGTTGTATGATTGTGAGATGATTTTTGAGGCCCAGTACAGTGGTCATGAGTTAGAATGCTTTCAGCCATAGGTAGTGGAAAAACAAATGAAAACGGCTTACGCGGAAGGGAAATTTATTATGTATAAAACAAGAGGCCTCGTAGAAGAGTAATTCTAGGGATTGTTAACTGGGGGCTTCAGCAGCATCATCAAAAACCTACATTTCACCCACGTTTTCCAATCTCACCTTCGTAGCCTGCCAGCTTGGGCATGGGCTCCTATGCAGGCTGTCTTCAAGGTTTCAGGGTGGCTCGCCCAGAAAATGACCAGAAGCTAACAAGAATAAATGTCCCATTTAAGGGCCTGTGTATGTAAGGACTTCTCAGGAGCTTCCTCCAACCAGGCCCTTTCAGGCATGGGATTGTGTCACAGGCCCATAACTGAACCAGTCACTGTGAAGGAGACTGCCGTGGGTAGCAAGTGCACTAACCGTTGCTGCCTTAGGGTAAGTTGGGGTTGGCAGATTTGACAGTAGCCTTTCCTGAAGAACGCAGGCCTTGGGCAGAGTGATCAAAATTCAGAGTCTGAGAGTAAGTTAAAGCCTGCGCACAGCAGAGGGTATAGGGATGGTAGCTGGGCGGGAAGCCAGTATTATTGTCCACACAGTGGAATACTTTATCAGCTAGGACATCAAAGAATCTACACACTTAATTTGGAATATTTATTTCTTCAGGTGTAACTTAACAAGCATCATTTTGGCTATACGTAATTGAGTTTGTCATGGAAAGTTTGGTATGATTTTTGTCTTTAATAAATAGTTGCTGCCCCATGGAAATTGATTATAAAATTCCTGTTGCTATTAGTTTATTAGATATATATTTTTGCCATTTTCTTTATAATTCAGAATCTTAAGATTTTGGGAAGACATTGTGTGTGTGTGTGTGTGTGTGTGTGTGTGTGTGTGTGTGTGTGTGTGTTACTGTTCATCGAGCACTGAGTACTGGATTTCCAGACACTATTAGTAATAAGGAAAGGTGCAAAAAAAAAAAAAAAGGTGCATATCTTGAGATAGATTGAGGTGCAACTCAAGATAGGATTAGCTACCCACTTTGTTTTTATTCAAAATTTTTTTCCTGCGTATTTGTAATCCAGGGAAAGTTTCTAATGTGAAAAGTAAAGTAGATTTATTTTAAGGCAGCATGTAAAAAATAATAGGTCTAACAGCACTGTGTGAATACAGATGAGATGGTCTTATTAAAATGTGGTCACAAAGTATATATGGTAATGCAGCAGGATTCATGCCAACTAATTACTAGTTCAAGTTTGTTGTAAAATCCTGAATTAATGGGAATTGTAGTGTCACTAAATGAGTCCTGTCATGAAGAAAGGATATTGCCAGTGACATAAAATAGTCAAAGGCCAATACATTTGGATAGCTAATTCTCAAGGTCAACTTTTTTTTTTTTTTTTTACCTGCCTTGTGCTTACTGGTAGTTTATTTTCTTTCTTTTTTGTTGAGAGAATGCACAAAAATGATATATTGTCACTTGCCTTCACGCTGGAATTATTTCTCTTGATATTTAAACATAGGTACCAATTAAATGAAAAGAAGTCTGTCTTATGTAAAATTATTACTACTCATATAGTGTATCTTGTAACTCTTTAATCTTGTGACTGCTAGTTTTCTTACTTCGCATCCAGGTAATTTAATATGAATGATGGATTATTAAATCCTTTTCATAGAAAAAAGGCATATTTTAAGTTAATAGTCCTTATTACTGATACCAATTAGCAGAAGAGAAATGAATTCCCGGGATTTATATTTTTTAACAGCTCTTTCAGGATTGTTTTGTTACTCTTGGGGAAAGGGTATGAAATCTGTCCTAGGGATCACATCTGGCATAGAACAAACTTATTAATTCAACAAATATTTATTGAGCACCTGTGATTGCCAGCCCTTCATGTGTTCCATACGTCATTTTAAAGATTGCCATTCCTTTTCTTCTGATACTTCTTTTGAGAGCTTATGTTAAGCATTTACCGTATGGAATGCCATGGCTTCCACCACCTCCAAGTGACACTCTGTCAGGAATGGAATTCCGTGTGAACACACAAATCAGAACTACATGCCGAGACACTCAGCTGCTTGAAATGGCTCATGAAAGGGAAACACTGCGTGAGCCCACACCCCTGACTCAGGAGGCCTGTCAGCCCCGCACCCCTCTCTCTCACAGGATGTCGCAGGGAGTCCCAGTCCCGCCTGTGGGCAGGGAGCTTCCTTTAGGCCTTGATGAAGTGAATTCCCTCTCCTCTCTTAACGCATTTCTAGAAGACTAGGAGAGTAGTAGGTTCTCCCTGTCCAGCATTCCCACAGGCAAATTTGCTTCTATTTGGCATATATTCCTGTGCAGCATTCATCCTGGGGCCCAAAATTGCCCAAAATGGTGAGATAGCCAACATCAACAGATAGATCACCTTCCCCACACCTTCACTCTAACCGTCATGTAACCCCACTTTATAGATGACAGGAGAAAAAGGAAAAGGGTCTTGTTTGGATTGCCTGGTGGAAGTCTGTGCATTCGAGGGGGGTATGAAGTGTCAAGTGAGCAGGATGTCCACACCTCCCGGGGTGTTAAGAGGCTTGCTCTGGCTGCCATTCAGACGTCTCTCATGTTGACAACATAGAGTGAGACCTCAGCCGGAGAGGTCAGCCTGTCTTCCTAGTCTGGTGTCTCCGTAGGGAGGATGGCAAACAGATCCCTGCTTGGTGACTTCGAAGACTAGAATTTCTGAGGAGTCGTCTGAAGGTCAGAGTGGCAG